>JARYHS010009186.1:13532806-13597760 GCA_031002005.1 Vandiemenella viatica | reverse complement strand
ATCCGATACAATCACGCCGAGGGAAATTAAGAAACAGAAGAGGTTGCTGGAAACGAGACTTCATTCGCGGAAATGTCGAAATGAATTAGTCAGTACCTAGCGATTCAATCTTGTATCCTTCTGTCATTCTTTTCGGCCTACCTTAACCGATTAAATTCATTTAATCTATTTTAGTCATTTTACAATATTCCTGAAAGCTTGCGCAGTATCGCGGAACTTTTGTGGCGTTATTTCGTAGGTTTTTGATCATTTATTTAAGTGACCGTACTTATAATCAGTATTTAGTAATTTTTCGCATAATTTAAAATCAATCCAAGCTCATTTTAATTAATATTTTGCATTGATTAATTGTTGTGAAGAATTTTGATAGTGTAGGATTGTTTGTTTTGCTGAGATTCTTGTACAAACATTTGGCGCAGGTCGCGTAATATTCAGTGTGCAGTATACAGAACATTCACGTAGGCAATATTTAATCTCGTTTAACGTATGCGCGGAAGATTCAAGCTTCGTCATGTACTTAGTATATCAATAGACAGATTCAGCACTAAGTATAATATTATTCAGTAGATAACAATAAACATTTGTAATAAGCAGTCAGATGCATTTACATGTGTTTGTGAAAGTATTAACGAATATTTTGAATAAACAAAAGCCATTTGTACAGTAGCAGCCTTTCATCTACTATCACTATCCAAAGATCCCACTGGGCAGTAAAACCTTGTACAATCCGGCAGCATACGAATGAAATTGTGCAAATATACGCAACATAAATGTCCACAATCGTGTTTTTAACGTTCATTTCAATTGGCCTCCGAAAAATTCGGAAAACGGAAGCAAGCAAGCCGAAGGCATTTTTAACCACGAGTCTTGTTCTAGCCCATTATTGAAAATCCTTTTGGGTGATCCTTGATCCAAATCAACTTTATATGGCTTAGTTAGATGAGTTGTCAAAGGTAAGGCATCCTTGGTAACCACCGGTATTTCGATAATACAATATTGGCAGCTGCAACGCTCGCTAGACAAATTGGATCGTCCATCTTGCTGCGGCTACACCAGAACACTTGAGGGGCATGCCTCATGAGGCGCGAATGTGGACACTAAAAGGCGTGCCTCAAGATGAACACATTGCAAGAGGAATGGGCAAGAGGAAAAGGCAAGAGGCACAAGTGTGAACACAGCTTATATCAACACCAGACACCACAACGCACATACACAAAATTGGTTTACATGCACTGAGCTGACCTAGAAAATCCGCCTTTCAACCCAGACTTCTTGTTATGTGAGTCCCATACGTTTGGACCACTCAAGGAAGCCTATGGTGAAAAGCGCTTTAGAGAAAATGAGGAGGTGCACGTCCCCAAACTTCTATACCAGAATTAAAAAAATTACCTACAGTTGGAGGAAGTGCATAGATTTGCTATGTAGAAAAATGTAAATTAGAATTTATTTATTTTTGCAAAAGGCTCATTTATATTTGATCCTCCCTCGTATATTTCAAAAATGTAAATTAGCAAAATTGTAAGTGGCAGGTTTAGGTTGAGGCCAGGGGTATTGTAAGCTAACTTCTGATATATGGTATATTGTGGTATTTTGTGGGAAATGATGACCAAAATTGTTCGTGAGACTTAATCACTGTCCTATTATCCTTATTAATCTGACCTAATTATTTAGCACACTAATAGGCGTTTTAAAACGTACGTGGAGATGATCATTACATGGGACGGGGAAAGTAGTTCTTCAACATCGAGTAAGTGACAAAAATATGTTAAATGACAGATTAATCATTCCTCCAATGATAAGATACTCCAAGATAGACATCAGAACAATAAGACTATACAGATTTCATCGTCCAAAGATTGTAGATTCAATGTAAAGTAACCGATACGAGATGTGTTAAGTATGCAGCTGGCCTAACAATCGGTATTTCCATTTCACCATTCTAAACCGTTAGGTCTTCTGTACTGTTCACAACTCTTCCCGAAGTCGTCCGCAATATACTCCACATACACTTCTGTCAGGTAAACATCACTTCCGCCTGTAATCTTTCTGGTTTTAATCGATATCCGTTTCGGCACATTATACTCTACCAAGACCAACCGTTCAAGTCCTCCCCCACAGCCAGAGTCCCTTCTCACTCTCCTGTCGCCCCCGGAAACGTTTTCGGCCAGAAGCATTCCTATAACATAAGGCTCAATCTCTCTGAAGCATTACAGTATATTTTGGTGTCTAGGAAGCATTAATAGACTAGTTGCCATCTATGGAGTTCAGAAAAGGGTGGAGGTGTCCAGAAAAACTCTGACAACTCTATCAATAAAACAGGTGTTAAGATTGTTGGAATCATGTGAGCTGGCATGGATTGCCACTAGATGTTCTGGGTTGGCAGTAGTAACTTTTTGGCTTTGGTCATTCATACTGTAGGACAGTTGTTGAGTGGTGAGGAATCAGTTCAGTGAAGATAAGAATGTTGGTAAATTAGGTGAGTGGTAGCGCAAGTTGGGTGTCCAGTAATAGGAAAAGATTCCCCTGTAATGAGATTAGAATAGGTAGTGGTGGCTAGATGCATGTTTTGCAGTGGGATCTATTGCACAGGAAAGATCCATGCGGCAAACTAGGAGAATTAGAAGGTAAGTGCTTGTGGACCAAGTTGACCAGATTAGGCACCTCGTCGTAGGATGATGTCCACATCAAAGCCAATGGAAGAGCTGCCTTGAAATTCGCTCCTTCCTTGACCTCATGGGCCCCTTAAAAGGTCTCTCTTTACGATCCTTATCCCTCTTCACTCCTCAAAATCCCCTCAGACTTACCTTATACCTTCTTCCCAAGATTCACAAAGGGTAGCAAACCGGGAAGACCTATACTTCGCTCACTGAACATTTTTCAGTCTTTGTTGATTAACATCTTCAATCTCACGTGCCGAACCTTTCCTCCTATATAAAAGACATTTCTTGTAGCGTCTGTCCAAAGTCCCCACTCCTCTGCCTCCAGACTATTCATTGATGTAACTTTCTTGTACATTAACATCCCCCCCTGTCATGGCCTTAGTCCCCTTCAACAATTCCTTGATATGCACCCCCCCCCCACCCACACACACACACAGTCTCCCCAGCACATCCCTTGGAAGCTTCATCCTCTCTAAACACTACTTTTAGTTCCCACGTTTATCACCAGATAAGCAGCACTGGAATGGGTACCCGCATGTCTCCTTCTTATGCCAATCTCATCCTATTCCGTCTGGAGGAAGATTTTTTGAAGAACTACACCCTCAGACCCCATGTGTGGTTTAAGTAACAGATGATATACTTATGATCTAGACCAATGGCGAACACTACCTGCTAGATTTCCTCAACAGACATTCCATCAATTTCACTTAGTCATATTTCCACCCATGTCACCTTTCTCGATAAGGAAATAGCCCAACAAGTTGCCCTCCACACCTCTGTGCATGTCAAGTCAACAAATTTACAACCAACACTTCGACAGTTGCCATCCATTTTACACCAAACGTATACCTTCCGTTCACCCACAACTCCTAATCTGCGCCTCATAAAGCTGACTGCAGAACAATATCCATCACCCAGTTCTTTCCTGGCCTGGAATCTAATAACCAAATACTTCACCATGGGCACAACTTCCTACATTCCATCCCTGAAATGAATGTTTTCCTTCCCAAAATCCTACCCACTGCTCCATGAACTTACCTTAGCAGACCTAATCCGTAAAACATCTTGATCCACAAGCACTTTCACTCTGACTCTCATAGATTTCTGGTGCAAAAGACCCCAATGAAAAACATGCATCCAGCCACCACTCTTCTGATCCCATCACACAGGGGAATCCTTTCCTATTATTGGACGCGCCACCTGTGCCATCACTCGCCAAATTTACCAGTCTTCAACGCACTGCTTCCTACATAGGTCTCACCACTCAATGGTCAAGTTTTTATTGCCAACCCAGACCATCCTATGGAAATCCATGCCAGTTCACACGATTCCAACAATCTAAACAGCTGTTTTATGGTTACAGCGGTCAGAGTTTTTCTGGGCACCATCACCTCTTCGGGGAACTTGCCTAACACATCCTAGACCCAAACATACCCCTGGCCTCAACCCTCACTAAAACTGTCACTTACAATTTTTTAAATTTACAATCAATTTACACATATATATAGTAAATAATTAAATGAAAGGCGATAAGTAGCGAAAAGGAATTGCAAATTAGGACAGGGAAATGAGCCATCACTTACCTTTACATAGTAGATGTGGGCCACGAGCACACTGAAAAGACAAAAACACACATGATACAAAAATTTTCGGGTCTAGACCTTTGTCGACAGAACATTATGATGGGTGGATGTTGTGCAAGACGGCCTCACAGAAAGAATGTTGGCCACAAAAATGGTGAGAGTAAATTCAAACTGAGGATAGGTAGAGGCAGTGATTCAGAGCCAATAACAGATCATAGATAAATATCAAAACTAATCTCTGGTAGGCGGGAAGAGCAAAATAGTAACAAAGTCTAAACATACATAAATTAAAAATTAAACCAAAGACTCTATGAAGTTAAACATCACCTCATGTTAGTGGTGGTTCAATTTAGGTAGTGGGGATGGAGGCAAAGAGAGGATAAAGAAAAAAAAAGTAATGACAGGGTATTATCTACAGTTGAGACCTAAGGTTACCCTGTGCGCCGTTTGAACTGGTAAGCAGGTTCTCCCATCTTCTGAGTTCAAAGGAGCTGCTGCTATTAGGGAGGCCTCTGATAACATGGGCCATAAAACAAGAGTTGAAATTATTTATGCCATGGGTGATGTCATGGGCAGCTGTTGGGTGCTTTGGGTTATGTGTGAATACCATCCGTTGGTGGCTAATTGTTCTTAAGGAAAGTGGATTTGTGGTAAAACCTATATATGAAGCCAGGCAGTGGTTGCATGTTAACTGGTAAATTACATAGGAGGTTTCGCAGGATGTGTGTCCTATGATCAGAAAGCTTTCCCCAGTAACAGGGTTGGTTAAAGTGGTAGTGGGATGGTAAAAGTTGCATATCTTGCAGTGGGGTCTGATGCTTGGGAAAGGGCCTTCGGGCTGACTTTTGGGATTAGGAAGATTATGTTTGTTCGCCGAGGTCAGGAGGCCTGCTGAAACAAGTTCTGGGAGGGGCAGGAAGGATTTTGGGAAGAATGAATCTCATGTCTGGACAAATTTGCAGGAAATCATAACCCTGCCGGAGAATTCTGTTAATGGATTCGAGGCCTGGGTAGTACTGTGTGACCAGGACTGGATTGTGGTTGGTTTTGTGGGATTGGGTTGGTTGATGGGTTGAGTAGGTTGTATTGTTGCCCGCCATAGCTGTTTGCTAACCAACAGCTGGAGGGTAGATGCGAGATATCAATGCTTATGAAATGATGTTTAAACAACACAGAGGAACTGTTTGTTAGAGCATATACCATATGAATTCCAGCGTGTTAATGGTATTAATGGCTCAGGAAATTTAGCATGTCGTCTTCACCATGCGTCCAAATCAGAAAGATATGAATCTATGCCAAATGTGGGGTTTGAGAGGGACTTCCTCCAGAAATGTCTATTCCATTTGGCCCATGAATAGGTTAGCATAAGATGGGGACTTGCGGGTGCCAATGGCAGTGCCACAGGTTTTCTGGTAGATGTTGCCATCGAAGAAGTAGTAGTTGTTGTTGAGAATCAGGTGGGCCAATTTGATGACGAAAGATGTCGTATGGAAGGCTGTTGGGAGGGCGCCGATCCAGAAAATGTACCATGGCCCCGAGGCCATGCCAGTGTGGAATGTTTGTGTACAAGGACGTGACGTCAACTGTTACCAGTATGGAGTTAGAAGGAAGACGTGTCGGTATAGTAGAAAGTCAGAAGAGGAAGTTTTGTGTGTCCTTGATATGTGAGGGGAGCTGACAGACTATAGATTGTAGGTGTGGTGAACCAGAGTAAAGATGCATTCAGTTGGCAATCCATACGCCGCAACAATAGGGCATCCTGGACTGCCAGGCCTATGGATTTTGGGAAGGAGTAAAATGGAGGCGAACGTGAATTTTGAGGAGTAAGAAGTGAAGTGGATTGTGGGGCAAGACCATGAAGGGGCCCACTAAACTGTACATATTCCTGTATTTTCTTGTCGACAGCAGGAGTTAGATGTAATCGTAGGCTTCCGCGGCCAGAGTCAGTTGATTCTTCAGTTCTGCCCTGGAAGAAGACTCCAGAATGAGGGTCGAAACGTCGGTTTCAAGAAACATGACGCGGCGCCACCCGGACAGCCAAGAATCAAAAGGAGTTAGATCTTCGGATAGGCTGCAGGTGCTGGTGTCTGATGACTGAGGAAGAGCTTCAGCCACATAGTAACTCTGATTCATGACTTCCAAGGTTGAGTGTGTGTCAGTGGGAAGGATGATGAGATCTGGATTGATAGAGTTGTTTTCTGGGGTGAATTTCAGATGGGGTTTGATTACTGGTGTCCGCCAACAATTCAAGGAAAGTGGGAGAAGCCAAACTAGTTGACAGGAAAGCCTTGAAAATTTGGAGAGGGTGGTTCCGGGGAAGAGGTGGAAGGTTAAGCATAGATGATGGTTTGAATTTCTGAAGACTGGGTTCCAGGCGGTCCTGAGGCCCAGGTTCACTGACACGATTGGCAAAGTGATACCACCAGTAGAGTGTTCGGCAGAATGAAGAGTGTCACGGACTAGGTTGGCATGGTGAAATGTAGGGGTAGGTGAAAAGGTAAGGCCTTTGGAGAGTCGGAATTCAGATAGTGGTGAAGAGGACAGGTTTACAACCGACAGTTTAGGCTTGGGAATAGGTCTCGAGTGCAGAGAGCGAGGTGTTGGGTTTAAATGGGGAGGTTGATGATCTGGGCAATGGACAGTTTTGAGGAAATCAAGGGGAGGCTGCAGATCAATTGGTGGACCATGTGGCTGACAGGGAAGAAACTGCCCCAATGTGAGATGAGATTTCAGCAATTTGGACAACTTATGTAAATGATTCTGTGAATGCCTACTGCTGGAATTAACAGATTGCTGTAAAATCTGTTGCAAGAGTGGAATTACTTGTGAAAATAACATGAATATTTTGTGAAGGGATATAAGGTGCACAGTATGTTAGTCTGCCAGATTGGTATATTGTTGCAGGACAAGATGAGCAAGGGCCAAAAACTGATTGTAGCAAAAGGCATATAGGGCAGGGTGAGCTTGTGGGGAACAATCAAATATTGGCAGTTTGATTGTACGACCATATGCTGCTATGTTGAAGGACAGATATGCTTTTAAAAGAAGAATATGTGATTGAAATATATATTATTTTCTTATATCTTTCTAATTTTATATATTTACTTATTTACTCTTGTAACACGTGCAAACATTTTTTTTTTTTTTAGAAAAAAACTATTTTATGTCAACTGATTAGAGATTATTCTGTTTCACAATTATCCCTCTTCTACACTGGTTCAATCCCCACCCTCCCTTGTTTTTCATATTTTGTTCATTCATGTAGCACGTTGTGTACAAATCTTTTACTCTATCACTTCTCACCTCCTACACAAGATATAAACTGAAATACTGTGAATTGTTTTTGTATTTTTTCTTGTTTGTCTGCCCTCCTGAATTCTCCTGTGGTAACTGATGGGTTATTTTCCCTATCTTATATTATTAACTATCAATAATAATTTTGAGAAAAAGCTCTCAAACATTAGTTTGACAACCGAATACAAAATTAATCTCTCAGAGCATCTTTATCAGATTTTTTGTTTTTTGTTTTTTTTTGTTTTTGTGACTTTATGCCTTGTCGATATCATTTGAGGCGGGATGGGACTGGGAACAAGGAACAGGAAGGAATTCAGGCATGGCCTTTTGAAGGAAGCATCCCGCCATTCGCCTGGTGTGATTTGGGTAAACTATAGAAAACCCAAATCTGGATGCCCGGATGGGGATTCGAACCAGCGTCCTCCCGAATGCGAGGCCAGAACGTTAACCGCTCACCCACCATGCTCAGTATTTTATCTGGAATAACTTTCAAATATAAATGAATTTAGTAATTTTTTTTTATTTTAGTTTTATGTGAAATGTTTTTGACATCACAAAAAATTAACTGTTACCGACATGAACTGCATAGAAAATGATACTCATAACTTTCTTTTTCTCTTAAAAACAAATATTTCAGTCAAATAAATTGGACCCATTACGACTTACAACTATTAATATTGCTACATATTTCACTGTTCACTTTTTTTAAAAGACATTATGTGTCAGATGTTGGATACTTCAGCAACTTAAATATATCATTTTCATAAAAGAATAATGATATTAAAAGCCCGTATTAACTTCTATTCAAATGCATCTAGAGCTCATAAAATTGTCACCAGATATTAATCCCAGGGTCTATTTTTTTTTTTTTAAATGTATGAATTGACTGTGACAAACTAAACTGATGTCTTTATTATGATTTTAAACCATTAATGAAAAAACATCTGTAACTTTAATTCCTTTTATTAATTTTTTAATGACACAATAAATTAATGTTATTAAACTCCAGATCTATATCATTAAATTAACTTAATTACAAAAACACAAAAAAGAAATAATTTCAGATATAAACAGGAAGCACTTCTTATGAATGAAATTTTCAAGACTTGTTTTGGCACAACACTTCTATTGTCACATGAAGTAATTCCAGCTGATTAACATTACCATCAAGTTATTTTCAGAGTTTTTCGTATGGCATGTTACACACAAAGAAAATACCTTATTCCCACAATCACTGATATTCACAGGCAAGTCCTATACACACCAACATGTTAACAGATTGTATGAAATCATTTTTGCATCAGTTGTTTTTCAACTTCCAGGGACTATCAGATCAGTCTTTATTCACACAAACTCGAGAATTTTATCTACTCACTATACAAACAGAATTCTCTTTTATTTTCTTTGGATCACTTTTAAAAGCTAAACTTAGTACTGATCATGTGATGCATAAAACACAACAAGACTAAAAAAATAAGATTTTATCACAGATGTATTTAATTATATTAATGTTACAAACCTATCATCAAAAATTAGAATGTCATATTAAAAAACAGTCCGGACAATCACAATCTACTGAAATGATAGGGAGTTTAAAAAATTAAAAAACTGGCAAATATTTTAAGACACACAACTGAAACAAAGTAATGCTTGGAAGTGTTTAATATGTCACGATTTATAAAGCAAGTATTCCTTCAATGTTTTGGGTAGTGGTAGTGAGGCTACTGATGTTTTCTTGATATACTGCAATATAGCATCCCGACAGGCATTCTGCAATGTTGACACTGAAAAGAAAAAAACGTATTAAAACAAATCCTCCTCTTCCACTTTTATGAATGACAAGCAAAAGAGAGCTGTTACTGTTGAAAAGAAATGTCATCACATTTCATCCCTTGCTTATTCAGCATTGCCTAATCACATTGGGCTACCTGTAGTTAACTTCAGCATTGATGGTCTGTATCACTGCTCTTTTAATATCTTACATCTCAATTAAACATTGCAGTATACATAAGATTAATGCATTAACAACCACAGAATTCCAGATATAATCAAAGCATTCAGTAAATTTAAATTCTCATGGAAGAGACCACCTAGCTTATAAAACACTGAAAATATTTTCATATAGCAACAACTTTTTATCTTATTTTTAGTTACGCCAACTTGGATAATATTAAGATATCACTGCAACCAAAACAACTCCGCATATGAAATGGTTGATGTGATATCTAATTTCTATGTCTAAATCTATATATTTAAAGTATTATAAGGATGGGAAGGTTTTTGATAAATCCCAATCATGATTTGTGAATGCAATGGCTAAGAAAATATGAACAAAGTTGTAAATTTTTGGTCCAAAGGTAAGTTTAACACCATTAGTTCTCCCTAGAACACCACTGTTAAACCTGCTCCTGGAACTAATGTACTACCTAGCTAACAGGCAAAACATTTTAACAGTTATGAAAAAATGCACAACTTAGGCTGTAAATAAAAAAATATTTTAGCATCCAATTAACATATTTTACAGCACTTAACCCTCAATAGTTAAATAAAAGCTTTTCTAGTATCTTGCAACAACAACAAATATTTAAAAAATCTGAATTAATCTGGAGACAGAATTACCTATTTTTACACTTTAGAACCATATTCTTATTTTTTTAGTTGAAAAATGTTTTAGAATGGTAGAAAAACAATAATGATATGTTTATGGCCTGTCCGGAGTTAGAAACAAAATTTGTTGACAATCAATATGTACAAGTAATTGAAATTTTAAATATGACATATCTAAAACACTGGTTTTGAAGGGGGGTGGGGGGGGGGGGAGGGAGTATAAGTTGGAAACAAGTGTCAATAAAAGTTAGTTTGAGGTACACAAAGGAAGAAAACCTTAAGTGTCCCTTAAGGTTCAATGGGAAGAATCAGTCTTCTATGATGTGAAGGTCATATTGCCCTATTTGTAAAGTGGAGATACAGAAAAATTAATGAAAGTTGTGGTTAGCATAATGGAAAAGTAATCTGAACTAAAGCTAGATAAAGACTGCCATATCCAGACTAAATATCACAAATGTGAACAGAGAAAAAAAGATACTATAAAAAAATTAAAACTCTAACTAATTTTTGAGAAATCTTTTAAAATCAATTACTGCTCAGTTTTAAAATGTTAATCAAATGACAGTTTATAATTTTTTACCGTCGTCGTTTTTCTTCCCCTAAATCTCTTCAAATCAAAATTTCTAGTTGTGCTAATTGATGAGACCCTAGCAGTCAACCCAGAAAACACAAACATTACATGATAATCCACATTTATGTATGGATTCTTAAGCCATAAAATCATTTTAATTTTTTTAAATCATAATTCTGCCATTTTTGATGTTCTCACTTAAATTATTTTCCCAGCTACGATAGCTTTCATTTTTCCTCTCAACAAACATTCTGACACTTCATGAGATTGATGAAAATGAAACAGTGAACTTTATGACATATACATTGCCAATATAAACATCAAAGTTGTATCAAAAACTATTTACTTCAGGTATGCTTTTTTTTTTGTTGTTTCAATAAAATAAGCTGCATCACAGTTAATAGATCTCTGGCTGAAGGGCAGGTCAATGTAAGAACTTAGGCAATGTAGCCAGGTGAGCTTTTATATGACGATGACTTGGTACTTGTGGCAAGACCTATGGTGTGGCACATTTCAGCAGTGGTAGGTTTTACAATACATTTTGGTGGTTGGATGGATACTGCAGGTGGTTTAGGAGAGTTTAGGGTTGATGTATGTGCATCAACTTCTCCTTCACGCGGTGCACCCAGTTCACTCAGACAAGGCTCTGGCAACTGATAGATTCCCACTATAAGGAGTCGGCCACTACTTCCTCACGGCCCCTAATGGCGGATGAATCAGAAATGATCAACGGCATGGGGATGCAGAAGGCAATGTGAAACCACAGCATTAAAGACCCTAAGGGTATCCCGAAGACATGTAATCCTCTCAAATTGTATAAAGTATGATGGCTTCTTCCTGGGTAAAATATTCCAGAGGTAAAATAGTCCACCAATCGGATCTCCGGGTGGGTACTGTTCAGGGAGGAGTCATCAGAATTGATACACACATTCTAGGAGTCAGAGCATGGAATGTTAGAAATCGGAATAGGGCAGATAGGTTGGAAAGTTTATAAAGGGAGATGGAACAACTTAGATGTTATTGGGATTAGTGAGATTAAATGGAAGGATGCACAGGATTTCTGGCTGGGGGAACACAGGATAATCAGCAAACAAGCTGCCAATGGAGTCACTGGTGTAGGATTTGTAATGAATAAGAGAGTGGGGAACAGGTAAGTTATTGTGAATAGTTTAGTGACAGGATTATTTTGATGGTGTTAAAAACTAAGCTCGCTCCAACCACGTTAGTACAAGGATACATGCCAATGTCACATGAAGATGATGATTAAAGACAAAATGTATGCTGAAATTGAAGAATTGATCCAATATGTGAAGGGGGAGGAAAATCTAATAATCATGGGTGATTGGAACGCGGTAGTGGGAGAAGGAAAAGAGGATAATACTGTTGAAAGCTTTGGCTTAGGAGAAAGAAATAAGTGAGGAAGCAGATTGTTAGAATTTTGTGAAAGATATAAACTAGTCATGGCGAACACACTGTTTAAAAATCATGCTAGAAGGATATACACCTGGAAATGTCCAGAGGATACAGGAAGATATCAGCTAGATTATATCATGGCCCAACAGAGATACAGGAATCAAGTTATAGACTGTAAAACTTACCCAGGAGCAAACATAGACTCTGACGATAATCTGATAGTCATGAAGTGCAGGCTGAAATTCAAGCAAATAAAGAAGCAACACAAGCAGAATAGATAGAAGCGAATAAACTTAAACAACATAACATGAGATAAAAGTTTGCAGAAATGGTAGACGTGGGTCTAAGTAGTAACTATGAAAAGTGCTCAACAAATGGAATGCATTAAAGACCGAAATAATGAAAGCTGGTAAAGAGACAGTAGGCTTTAGGGAACAAGTTGCCTAAAATCCTGGATCGGAGAAGAAATTTTGGAGTTAATGGATCAGAGGAGAAGGCAAAAAAATATTCAGGATGAAGCAGGAAGGGAAACCTAAGTTCAGAAGATAGAGCTAACCGATGGAAGGAATACAAAGAGAAACTGTATGATGGAGATGATTTGAACAACAGTGCATTAGGAAAGGAAGTTGATGTCGACACTGATGACTTGGGGGCGTCCATTAATGACCATGAGGCATTTATCCGGAATTCTGGACACCTCCTCCCCCACTCTGGTGAGATTTGGTCGGACTCCCCACCATCAACGTCGCAACTTTATGAGACATTTTTTTTAAGATCTCATGCTCCAAAGGGCAGTCCCCCCCGGTCGGTTTTTGGACAAAAATATCCCCATAAAATCTACTTTCCCGTCATTTGTAGACTTCTTTTTTCTAGCTCTACCATCCTACAAGAATTTCAAAACCTCATGTCAGATTTCCATTGACGCCCCTTCCCCCCTGGTGTGGTTTCTTGAGAGTTTGCCCCCCCCCCATTTCACCTCACATCATTAATGGACGCCCACTGAGGTGATCCTGTGTTGAGGACAGAATTTGATAGAGCTTCAAATGATCTGAAATAAAATATGGCAGTTGGAATTGATGAGATCCCTGCAGAACTTCTTAAATCCCTATGAGAAGAGGAAATTGAAAGATTATTCAAGCTGATATCAAAAAGTTGTGAAACAGGAGAAATTCCAACTGATTTTAATAAAAATATCATCTTCACACTTCCAAAGAAAGCACAAGCTGACAGATGTGAGAATTGTTGCACTATAAGTTCAACATTACAGGTCTTAAAATTATTGTAGTAGAACGGATAGTAAGTGAAGATCAGTTTGAGTTTAGAAAAAACTGTGGTACAAGAGAAGCAATTATGGCATTATGATTAATACTTGAAGGGCAGATCAAGAAAAACAAAGATACTTTTATGGCAGTTGTCGATTTAGAAAAAGCTTTTGCCAATGTTAGGTGGGACAAGATGTTCAAAATTTTAAAGAAGTCAGATAGAAGGATTCTTTATAAGAATCAAGATAGCTATAATAAAAGTAGAGAATCCCGAGAAACATGCAACAGTTAAAAAGGGTATGAGACAAGATTGTAGTCTATCCCCATTAATATTCAACTTTTATGTAGAAGAAGCAATAAAGGAAGTGAAATAAAGATTTGAATGTGAAATAAATGTTGAAGGAGAAAAAGTCAGTATGATGTGATTTGCTGATGACATTGTCTTGTTAGCAGAACATGTTGAGGTTTTTTTTTTTATCTGCCTAACGTCTCTCTAACAGCGAGGTATTTAGAGACGGGAAAGGATGGGGGGCAAGGAATGGGAAGGAATTCAGCAATGACCTTTTGAAGGAAGCACCCCGGCATTTGCCTGGAGTGATTTGGGAAGCCATGGAAAACCCAAATCTGGATGCCTGGACGGAGATTCGAACCGCCGTCCTCCCGAATGCGAGGCCAGAATGCTAACCGTTACACCACCACGCTCGGTAACACGTTGAGGACATTGAGAAGTTATTGTATATCATGAACAAAATACTGAAGGAAGATTTTGGACTAAATACAAACTAAAGCAAGGCAAAAGTGATTAAATGCAGCAGAAATGATACCATTCTCAGTAGATTAAATATAAAAATAGGGTCAGATGTGATAGCAGAAGTTAGTGAATTTTGATACTTAGGAAGTAAAATTACAACTGATGGCCAAAGCAGGAATGATGTTAAAAGCACAATAGCACTAGCAAAAAGAGCCTTCATGAAAAATAAATCTTTTAGTTTCAAATATTGATCTATACGACTGAGAAAGAACTTTATGGCTGCGAATCATGGACTTAGGAGTACCAGACAGAAAGAAAATTAAAGCATCTGAAATGTGGTGATACAGAAGGATTCTAAAAATTAAGTGCACAGATAAAGTAAGAAACGAACGAGTTTTGGAAATGATGGGTGAGGAAAGAAGTCTGTAGAAGAGTCTTACAGAAAGAAGAGACAGGCTGGTAGGTCATATTTTGAGACATGCAGGATTGGTTAATTTGTTAGTGGAGGGAACAGTCGAACGTAAGAACTGCAGAGAAAGAGATTGGAGCATATGAAGCAGATAATTGAGGATGCGGGTTTTAAGGGGTATGTTGAGATTAAAGGTATGGAGGATTGCATCAAACCTGTGGAGCGCTTGATGACAGCAAAACAATAATACTAATAATAATAGTAATATATGCAAATTTATTTTTCAAGTTAGGTTGTGTGCTGAAAGTGATGCAGGGTTTCATAGGGATGATAGATGGGAGAATGTGACACATTGCAGGAAAATTTGTTGTTGTTAGTGGGACTTAAGGGTGGGATGCACCCATTGTGATGTGGCCCAAAAAAGTTGTTTGTGAACTAAATCTGGTGAGTACAGAAGGCTACTGATGACCCAATTTTGATCCTAATCTGCAGGAGCAATATGGAAGGGGCCTTGGAGATTGCCAAATTGGGTGTGCTAATATCGATATCGGGAGGTTGGAATGGTGCAATACGCAATGTACACATTGGGTGTAAATTGAGATTTAAACGAAGCAATTGGGACAAATTCAGTTCAGTGAGATTCGTCAGTGAGTAAATAGTAGTGTGTGTTGTAACTCACATGTTGCATGCTCATACAAAAGAATACTATTGTTGTGGCGTGTGTGAAAAATAGCAAAAATGAGCTGTAGACAAATATTTTGAACTTTATGTAGATATGCCCCAATTGTGGGGAAAAAATGTACGTTTATAACACACGACGGTTCAGTGGTCATATTCTCTGCCACCATTGACAAGTGACTGCGGTCTGTGGTTAATGGAGTTGCTTATATATCGGGCCCAACTGTTAAATACTGGCGTGATTGTTGGCGCTCATTGTTGGCAACGACTGTTGGCCTTGATTGTTGACAGGGCAGATATAGAGGCTATTCACAATTCCGATGTATTCTCATTTTCAATAGCAATGGTTTCCAGGCTTCACTTAATTGAAAACCAGCATCTCTATTTGACAGATTATCCTATATATGGATTTCGACAGCTTCTGAAAAAATTCTGTGTCAGTAACCTGTCATGCAAGCGAGAATTTCTGTAGCTTTAAAATCAAAGCCGTTCCCTGCGTCGATGCTGTGCTCGGCAACTGCTGACTTGTTTGTCAGTTTGACTCAGGCGGACGTTGTGTACATGTTCGGCGCAAATGATATTACATCGGAACTGTGAATAGCATCTATATCTCCCCCGACAACAATCGAGGCCAGTAGTCAATGCCAACAATCCTGCTAGTATTTAACGGTTCCGCGCGATATACAAGCAACCCCATTACCCACGGGCAGCAGTCACCTGACAATGGCGGCAGAGATTATGACCGCCGAACCGTCGTGCATTACAAACGTCCTGACTCGGCTAGTTTCTGAGAACAATTCATCTACTGTAAAGTGTGTTTGCATTTTTGTGTTCCTTTGGCTGAACAACGTTACTAGCCCCTGCCAGTCTAAATGTGAAGTCGGCAGTTGTTATGTCCAATATTCCTGACAGAATGTTAACTCAGTATATATTTTTTCTCTCTCATTACACATTGTAATATAGGCTTCTGGTAAATCCATGCCCACTTTCTTGTTGGAGAAAAGGAGTCATTGTAAGTGCTAGTAAATAATAATCAGGTGTGCACACTGTACAGAAAAATTGGGAGCGAAAGTGTGATGTGAGGAGAGAATACCCAATTCATTGCTCTTCAAATTTCCCCTGCAGATTGGGACAGAAACTGGGTCATCAGTATCTGTCTTAAGTGGGATATTAATGTTTGAGTTACGTATTAGGAATGCTCTGCAAGGGACTGCTGGTCAGAGTATATATGACTGCCAAGATTACTAAGGCTGTGAGGGAGGCAGTGTTTGATGTCATTAGGGTGGCATGGAGATAATGTTGCAGGTTTGCTATGGATCAAACAGCAGAGACAGCCACCAGAAAGGGAAACTACAGGAAAGAGGCCCAAATGTGCAAATAGGACAATGTAAAACTCAAGGTATTATAGAAACTGAGGTTGATCAGGAAGCCAAGGCCACATACAAATTATATTCAACCATAATCCATACTACCCAGTAGCTTCTCAACCTACCTCCCTTCCCAGGAAACCAATCATATAATTCACTTTTCACCATCCATGCTATCAGAATCCACCAACTTTTCTTTCTTTCTTTCTCTATTTTCCGTCTACTACCCCCCCCCCCCCACTACCTGACCAGTGGTGAAGCTTATATTCATTTTTTTTTTTAAATTACTTCTCATGTTTATATATAGTCTCTTACTTAATACTTATATAGGTTATTGTTTCTGGTATTTCCTTTTGATGGCCTGTGACTGGATATGATTATATCTCTTCCAATTTTGCAATGCTCTGATATTCCCTGTAACTCATTTCCCCAACTCCTTATCCCCTTCCCTTCATAAGTCACATTCAATGTCCACTATTTGCGGCAGGGTCCGAGTCCCACTAACAGTATTTTTTATGTATTCAAATCCATATCATGTTCATGCAAGTATCTGAAGTAAGCAGTGGTTTATTTCCCTATCCTAATTTACAAATATATATATATATATATATATATATATATATATATATATATATATTAGAAAAGGATAGGAAAATTAGGTAATATCTAGATTGTGATACCGCAATCAATACTTTCCACCTCAATGACAACAACAACGTAAACACAAATTGCTACTGTTACTTATGTCGTCACTGGATCCCGGTATGATGTACTTAATACTTTCGCAGCTACAAATGATATTTCTCGCATGTCCAGATTTTCTCGGATGGGAACGAACCAAATGTAGCATATCCATAATTTATGGTTAGTAATAACAATTTTTAGTATTAGGAATACAATTATCTAGAATAAGACAAAAGGTTCGCTGGCATATAGATTATGATATGCATAATAACTGTGTCGGTACAGGAATTATAACAACATAAACTGTTTTCTTTTTATTTGCCTGGCGGTTATGGTTAGGTTGAAATTTGGCCTGGATCAGGAGAAAAATTAAGTAAAATCCATTGAAATGCGGTATTTGTATACAGCGTAAGCACCCAATCTCTATCAATTCAACGTGGTGATACTTATACATCATTAAGTCGAGGAAAGTATTTTCTTAGCGTTAACATGTCATATTCAGCAATGTAGTGTTTACATTATGAGGTGATAAGTGGTTGTAGCGGTATTGCGATCTAGATATTACCCGGCGATGAGGCATGGAAAGTGCATGGAATGGAAAAGATGACCATGACAACAAGCTGGCACTCGATTTCAGGCACAAGGGTGTGGGAAGATTCTCTTTTTTAGGTAAGGGTGTCAGGGACTGGAATGAGTTACCAAGAGAAATGATGAATAATTTATCAAAATGTTGAAAGAATTTAAAGATAAAATTTGTAGAGGGCAAATGTAGGTGGGTGCAGGATAGGGGGAAGATGGGGGTGTAGGGAAATTGCCACCGTATAATAAGGTATGTGTACACGTTGGGACATGCTACGTGGCTGAAGTGAGAGACAAAAAATGGGATGGCAATGGTTGCGGAGCAACAAATAATTACAAAGGAAGCAAAATCATATATAATATTTCTGTAAGGTGTTTCTTGTTACAAGCCATTATCTCCCTTCATACCTAACCGAAATTGATAAATGAGGTATCTGTTTGGATCGTACAATATTTTTAAGAAACTATTTTTTTCAAATTTGACCCTTAAAGGAAAAAAATTCTATTTTTTTTTTTTGTGTCATGAGCTATTTCTCCCCTTGGATACATAACTGAAATCATTAAGTTGTTGTTGTTGTTGTTTTAGGGCACGTCGACAGCGGGGTCATTAGCGGAAATCATTAAATGACATCATACATTAATACAGAAATTTTTTCGGAATTCAACCCTTAAAGGGAAAAAGTATCAATATTTCTACAACACATTTGCGTGTTGGGAGCCAATTATCTTCTTTGATACCTAACTGATATAGAAAAATGAGGTCACGTCATTTTTAAGAAAGAAATTTTTCGGATTTCAACCCTTAAAGGACAGAAGTATTAATATTTCTACAAGGCATTTTTGTTTCACGAGCTATTTATCTCCCTTGATATTTAGCCGATATAGATAAATTAGGTATCATTTTAAAGATTAAGGTCTCCATCGAGGTCACATCACAGCTTAACAGAGGATTTTTTTTAGGAATTCGACCCTTAAAGGGCAAGATTATCATTATTTCCATAATGTTTTTGTCACAAGCTATTTATCTCTCTTGATATTTAACCAAAATTGAGAAGTGAGGTATTATTTTGGAGATTAAGGCCTACGGTGTGATCAAAACATATTTTAACAAAGGAATTTTTCTGAATTCGACCCTTAAAGGGCAAAAGTAATAACTGCAAAAGTTGCTCATATGAGACAGTACAGAGTAAAGTTAATAGATAGCAGTATCACTTATCACAGAGATTTTAATAAACTGCTTCACTGGCACGGACTTGCGTTACATATCTATTACACTAAACAAATAAACAATTGAAACAAATAAGACAGTTCTTCTTTCATCTTATTAAAAACCCTCAACCTTACTATTCACTGTATTTGTGAAATTTTCGTACGGGTCATCTAGTAATAGAATAAAATGAAATAAAACAACACAGACCATAAAACAACGAAAGTTCAGTAAGAACAAGAAACTGATTGTCACTTTCATTGACTTCAAAGTAGTGTGAGACAGTATCCATGGAGAGTTACAACTGAAAATTCATCAGGAATTCGGTTTACACCAAAAAATTATCAACTTCATTGGATTCACCTTTGAAAATACCAAATCAAAAGTTAAATGAAATATCTGGGGTAAATCATAACATGGAACTTAAATGAGAAAGCATTAATAGAAAACAGAACAACTAAATTGAAACAAACACAGCAAATCACCTGGTCAAGCAGCAAGAAGAAAATCCCTTTCAATAAGACTCCATTGTTAAAAACAGAAGTAACATACTACCAGCAAAACATAATTTAAGTTCAGCACCAGGGAAACCACAGAAGGATCATTAGGACAATTGTCACCAAAAAAACCGGACAGATGGACAATGGAAATTGTTGCTGAATGATACAGAAGAGTGAGGTATAACTATACAAGAAATTGAAAATACTGAAGAGCACAGGATTCTGAGGAACAGAGTTAAGATATTTATAAACGTTTCTCGGGAAACAAACCGAGTAATATTGTTATTAATGCACAATATTTCGGCGACTTTGTTCTCCGTCGCCATCTTCAGGTGCAGTTGCAAGTCTTGAAGTCTGCCTTGAAGTCAGCCTTGAGCGTGTTGTTTGTAAACTGGAATGGCAACGACAGATGTTGTTATGTTGCCTAGCAGCATCTCAGATGTCATTAGACGCCCGCGGAACACAAAAAGCAGAGCGTTGGTGATGAGCAGCCTCAATTATAGGAATCCATGCATCACTTATCTGGAATCCACAATCCCTGTTTAACAAATCAGACGTGAGGCGAATTTCAAATGCTTCTTTAATGACGCTGTCCCAGAAGCCTCTCGCATGTGTCAACACCTATTAAGACCATTTTTCTACCACCACCAAAATTGAGAAACATTTTGCACTCTCCAAAAGATGACCTTGCCCTGCGTACACCCGGAGTTTACTGCATCCCGTGTGAATGTGGAAAGAAATACATCGGTCAGACCATACGGTGCGTACAACAATGTTGTTTGGAACACGCCCGACATGTTCGCCTGGGGCAAAAAGACAAATCAGCAGTGGCGGAACATAGTTTGACAGAAGGACATGGTTTCGATTTCGAAGCGACTAAGGTGTTGACACATGTGAGAGGCTTCTGGGACAGCGTCATTAAAGAAGCATTTGAAATTCGCCTCGCGTCTGATTTGGTAAACAGGGATTGTGGATTCCAGATAAGTGATGCATGGATTCCTGTAATTGAGGCTGCTCATCACCAACGCTCTGCTTTTGTGTTCCGCGGGCGTCTAATGACATCTGAGATGCTGCTAGGCAACATAACAACATATGTCGTTGCCATGCCAGGTTACAAACAACACGCTCAAGGATGACTTCAAGACTTGCAACTGCACCTGAAGATGGCGACGGAGAATAGTCGACTAAATATTGTGCATTAATAACAATATTACTCTGTTTGTTTCCCGAGAAACATTTATAAATAAACAACGCCGAGAAAAATTACATTCATTTATAGAGTTAAGATACTTAAACTAAAAATATTTCAGCAATAACAATACACTATAACCAGCCAAGGCAAAAAGAATAAAGTTTATGGAGCAGAAATTGAGCTCTCCAACTAATACTCAGAAGACTTAAGTGTATATGTCCTGAATCAAGTGCAAGCATAAAATATGTAAATGAATTGAAAAAGTGCACAAGTTTTTAAACTGAAATATTGTATAATTGCAATTAACTCCTTTTGTGTGTTCGAACTGACCTTTCTCCCTCCATCTACAGTAGCATTTACCCGCTACTTCACCCATGCTGACCATTTAAGAATCTTTGGAGCCTGTTTCTTCAGTCTGTCAACGGATTATCATTTCTCACCTGTCTCCTGGTGTCACATAGTATACTACAGATTTTATGGTACACCATAAGCTTCCAAACTGTGAAAGCCCAATCGAAATCAGTTATATAGCCATGTGTGTGGTGTGGAAGATTGCACCTAAATAACAGTTAAATAAGGGGGAGAAAAAAACCACTCTCTCAAAAATGGAAAAATATAATGAACAATATTAACAGAGCAGAGTTTTGTTTAAATTCAAAACTTCCAAATAGTGAGAATTACATCAAAATGCTTCAAGCAATGAATAACAAAACAGTGTATGGCTGGGATTGAACTGGGAATCTTTGATGCCTCTCTGTTCAAGTCACATAATCATCACAGTGAAGAAAATATAACAATTGCATTGAAAACTAGAGATAAAATTTAGCCATGACCTTCTGAACGAACCAAGCATTTGTCATGAGCAATTTCAAGAAACTGGAAAACTGAAAGCTGTATGGCCGCATTGGGATTCGAAACCTGTATCCTCCTAAATGTGAGGCAAGAATTTTATCACTCACCCACCACACTCAGTAGTAAAAAGGGGGAAATAATGTATCATCAGCAGCAATATACTGACAAAAAATGTAACAATTTGTGTGTGGTGTGTAATAGAGAAATGTAAAACTTATTGGAGGGTCATTGTGATGGTTTGATTTAACTTTTCTGCGAGAGTGGTCAGTTTATCTAGATTACAATATAATCTTTAGAAGGTCCCTTCAGAGGTTAAGAAGTTGGTGTGTATCTTACTGCAGTCTGATCTAGTTAGAAACAGATTATCATCTCATGCTCCATTTCCTGATCATGTAGTATGATTAGATATACTGCAGATTCTAATCTGGATATAAGCTTTCAAACTGTGAAAAAATCCATCAGTTTGGAAGTGTTTGGGTGTCATAGTAACATAGTGCAGCTATCTCATTCTACTGTTGATGAAGGGATATAAGCCCAAAAAATTTGAATGCCCTATTTGTATACATGCTTATCAGTGTTTCAACACCTTCAACTTCCCAAATGTTTAATTTATCCTCTTTAGAGTGCCTTTGTTTCCTAACCATCTAGATATAGTACCAATGAAATAACAGGTACTAAGTAACAAATAGGAATTACAAATTAGGATAGGGAAATGAGCCACCAATGGTAGTGGAGTGCGAATACATAAACCGGAAAAAAAAAAAAAATTTTTCTAGCCCTTTTTCAACTACAGACCTTTGTGGAGGGTGTGTGTATTGTGGCAGATTGGTTTACAAAGTGACAGTTAGCCAGGAACAGGGTAGTTGTAAATTCAAGCAGAGGGCAGTAGGGAGGTAGTTTTTTAAAGCTAGTACCGAAGCATTGCTAAATATCAAAGTTAATTTCTGACAGGCAGAAACAGCAAAATAATATAATAAAATTTTACAAATGTAAATTAAAAAATTAAACCAAAGGATCTACCTTTGGTTCAACTTAGGTAGTGGGAAGAGAGGAAAGGAGAGAATGGAAAAGGGGAGCTGAAAAGAAAGAAATGTCTGGGTATTATCTTAACCCTTTCGTGGGCGGTGGGAAACCTTCTTCCCACTCGACAAATTGAATTAAAGCTCTTGAGGGAAGCGCATTTACCACCTCTGACAAGTGCTGCCATCTGCCAGAAGCTTGAACAAACATGTTAAAATCGCTTTATGGTACATTTTTACATTGTGGCCTGTGAAACGCAAATTTCTTGATGATCATTGTGAAATTTGCGTCCATTTTCAAGCTGTGTTGAACGAAATTGCTGGTTTTTTTTTTTTCGAATAAATTGTTATTAAAGGAAAGCATTAACAATTTTGAGTACTATTTATGTAATTCGGTACCTTAGCAATATTCTCAAGTGTTGCACACAAAAAAATATTGTACATGTAATTTGTAAAGTTAATTTTTTCGAGTGGGAAGTAATCTTCCCACAGCACTGTCCCTTGTTAGTATTACTTGGAGAAGCTCAATAACTTGTTGGGAATATCATATATATTATTTCTATAAGGTATTTTTCTGTCACAAGCCTGTATCTTCCTTCATACTTAACCGAAATCAATGAATGAGGTGTCATTTTAAAGCTTATGGTCGCCACTTTTGGCACATCGCATTATAAGAAAGGAATTTTCGGAATTCGACCCTTAAAGGGCAAAAATGTTAATATTTCTAAAATGCTGTTTTCTGTGTTACAAGTCATTTATCTCCCTGATATATCGATCTTAAATCGTTTAATGAAGTATCATTTTAAAGATTAAGATTTCCGCTTTAGTGACGTCATATATTAAGACAGAAATTTTTCGGAATTCGATCCTTAAAGGGCAAAAGGATCAATATTTTTGCAATTCGATATTGTGTCACGAGCGATTTATCTCCCTAAATATCTAACCGATATAGATAAATGAGGCATCATATTAAAGACTAAGGTCTCCGCCGTGGTAACACTATATTTTAAGAAAGGAATTTTTCGTAATTCGACCCTTAAAGGGCAAAAATGTTAATTTTTCTAAAGTGCGTTTTTTGTATCTCAAGCCATTTATCTCCCTGGATATCTAACAAAAATTTATAAATGAAGTAGGATTATAAGGAGTAATGTCTCAGCTTTGTGAAATCATATTTTAAGAAAGAATGTAATTGAAATTCAGCCCTTAAAGGTAAAAAGTATAAATTTTTCTAAAACGCATTTTTGTGTCACGAGCGATTTATCTCCCTTAAAATCTAATCGATATAGATAAATGAGGTATCATATTAAAGAATAAGATCTCCGCCATGGTAACATTATATTTTAAGAGAGGAATTTTTCGTAATTCGACCCTTAAAGGGCAAAAATGTTAATTTTTCTAAAATTCGTTTTTTTATATCTCGAGCCATTTATCTCCCTGGATATCTAACAAAAATCTATAAATGAAGTAGGACTTTAAGGAGTAATGCCTCAGCTTTGTGAAATCATATTTTAAGAAATAATTGTTTTTGAATTCAACCATTAAAGGGAAAAAGTATAAATTTTTCTATAACGCATTTTTGTGTCACGAGCGATTTATCTCCCTTATTATCTAACCGATATAGATAAATGAGGTATCATATTAAAGAATAAGGTCTCCGCCATGGTAACATTATGTTTTAAGAAAGGATTTTTTCGTAATTCGACCCTTAAAGGGCAAAAATGTTAATTTTTCTAAAATTCATTTTTTGTGTCTTAAGCAATTTATCTCATTGGATATCTAACCAAAATCGAAAAATCAAGTAAGATTATGAGGAGTAATGTCTCAGATTTGGTGACATCATATTTTAAGAAAGAATTTTTATGAAATTCAACCCTTAAATGGAAAAAGTATAAATGCTTCTATAACGCATTTTTGTGTCACGTGCCATTTTTCTCACTTTATATCCAACCGATTAGATAAATGAGGTATCATACTAAAGATTAAGGTCTCCACCGTGGTAACATTATAATTTAAGATAGGAATTTTTCGTAATTCGACCCTTAAAGGGCAAAAATGACAATTTTTCTAAAATGTGTTTTTTGTGTCTCTAGCCATTTATCTCCCTGGATATACAACCAAAATCGATAAATGAAGTAGGAGTATGAAGAGTAATGACTCAGCTTTGCTGACATCATATTCAACCTCACTTTCCACCGAATTTTTTTTCGCGAAATTTTCGCATGGGTCGTCTAGTTTGCACTGAATAGGTTTTATATATGTCAAATATAATTATATATCGATGTTCTGTTTGTGAACCTAACCTATTATTTGACAATTCATGTACAAATATTTATTGCTGTGGCCCTAACATTTCATATTATAATTATAGTGGCACACAATTGAATAATAGTGACATATTTCCTGCCTTGTATGCTATCATACATTTTATTTATCTGCTTATTCCACATTCAGATGTCTGAATACTTGGACCTGAATAACCCAAGGTATCAAGATGTGGTGTATGATGTTATTTTCATGATGATTCTGATGTGAAGAAAAAGTCCTGAAGCTCCAGATGAACCGAATGCTTTCGATGATTCACACATGGATAGAAACAGTGAATCTGAGAATGAAGTTACAGAGACAGATATTGATATACGAGATGCCTGCAATTCCTAATACTCAGTACTCAGATCGGAAGAAAGTAATTAGGAATGGGGAAGTGACTGTTCGCATTTTCACAATATCAAAAACAAATTAGTGGTGGATTGTTACATCAAAATTATTGGAGGTGTGGACAGATCTGAGCAGCTTAGGGAATGATATGCAGTAGGAATGCGTTCTGTAGAGTGGTGGCACAGGATCTTGTAGTTTTCACTGGATCTAGCAATAATAAACAGCTTTTATGGAAGCAAAACAAAAGAAATTCCGGAAATAATGATCAACAGACATACAGGCTTCAACTTGACAGGCAGTTGATTGCAGGATTTTCTTGTAGAAAACGGTATGGCTGCAAGCCAGCATTTCTGGCAAAAAGATGGAAGGTGCCTGATGATCTAAGATTGATAGGTGTAGGGACACATCAACCAATGGTAATTAACACTTACAGAAGGTGCAGAACAGAAGTTGCTGAAAAACGCACTAGGTAAATGTGCACAACATATGATGTACCTTTATGCAGTGAACCCTGCTTCAGAAAATTACATGGGAAGTGAAAGGAGCACATTTGTGTATAAATTATGCATTATATGTCAATAAATAAAAAGAAAACTGATACACAACAAACTTTTTTTATTACTTCCCAGAAGTGTCCGTGGGAAGATTACTTCCCACCTCGTCGTATACGAAACGACTCTCTTCTCCATAATACTAAGAAGACAGTTCTAGATAGTTTTTAAGATTAATTTGGTTTGTTAGGCTGCCAGAACTATTTTGGCCGCGAAGGGTTAAACTGTGCCTAGTTTTCACCTTCTGAATTCAGAGGGTCTGCTGCTATTTAGGACCCTGATGGCAGACATTGTGAAACATGGGAGATGGCCGGGACAGCTACTGGGTGCTTTGGGTTCTGTTTGAATACAGTCTTTTGGTGGCCATTCCTTCTTATGGCTAGTGAATTGGTGGTCAAAACCCATATATGAAGCCAGGCAGGGTTGCACATTAATTGGTATATTACATGGGAGGGTTTGCAGGTGGCTTGTCCTATAACTGGAAAGCTTTCACCAGTGACAGGGTTGGTGAAAGTGGTTAAGGTGTGAAGTAAGTTGCACATCTTGCAGTGGGGTCCACTGCATGGGAAAGAGCCTTGAGGGTGTCTGATGAGACGAGGAAGACTGTCGGCTAGGAGTTGGCCGAGTTTAGGAGGCCTGCTGAAACAAGATCTGGAAGGAGCAGGGAGGATTTGGGGAATGTTTCTGGGCATGTTTGCAGGAGATCATAACCTTGTTAAAGGGATCTGTTGATGGATTCGAGGTCTTGACTCGTGTGACCAAGACTGGACGGACTATGGTTGGGTTTTGGTGGTTTAGGGTGGTCAGTTGGCTGAGCATCTTGTAATGTAGGCCATGAAAGCTGTTTGTGAAGCAAAGCCAGAGTGCAGTTGCATGATATCAATGCTTGCTAATACATTTAGTTTCCAAAAATATAAATAGCCAGGGGTAGGGTGTTAAAAAAGGCAAATACTTATGTAGAAAAGACAAAAATGAGAAAACAGAAAGAATATTCACAAAAATAAATGTCGGACACATGAGATGTTGTTGGATAATGTTAACGTTAGCTTATAAGTATTCACCTTTTGTAACAACATACCCATGGCTGTTAATATTATTGGAGATTTCATTTATCATGATTTTCCTGCATCTCTGGTCGTTGTTTTCGAGCGAAGACTGACAGGCGACAGTTCTCCAGCCAATAGCTATTGAGGTGAGTGAATGAGTGACCTTACGAAATTATACAGTAGATTTACCTGCCTTCATTGCACTGCTTCTTACACCACTGTAAACAACTGTGAAGCAGAAAGAATCGCCACAGGCATACGGTCTATACTGCCAACTAATGCCATCCAGTAACAGTCCATGTCAGCTCCCACAAGTTGAACAATCTCAACAACTGTTTGACAGTCTCACTACAAAACAGCTCTTAGAATGAATGACCACAATCTAGATCTGCACCATCCAATACCCACAATTGTTCTGGATGTCAGACATCCATCTGATCTCAACCTCTGATAATACCCTACCAATAAACCCATCACTTATTCTTGGTCACGACATAGAGATGTCTGTCATACTCTGACTTCACACTTCCCACCTCCGCTGCACAACTAGCAGCGACCAGATACGTTCGAAATTATGTGCGTTTTTTAATAACAGTTTTATTTAGCTATGCATCCACAAGGAAATGATGCTGCTAGCACACTAAAAAAAGTATGTATTTTGTAAAATTCGACATAATAATCATTAATTTTTTATCCTAATTAAAATTCGTTCAATGCAGATCTTTCTTATGTTCTTTGTACAGTGTCACTGTTATTACAGTAAGCTAAGAAATATCTACATTACACCAATTTCAAGATTATGAGCATTATTTGATGAAAATTATACTTAGTGAAAAAACAAACTGCTAAAATAATGTGTTCAGCACGTCATTTTTGACGGGCTTACAAGATATTTATATCGATGATGATGTTTTAAGTCACCATTAATACTCAAAGAAATGTGTCAAAACACAGAAATAATTTAAATTAACATATTAATTATTAGTTGTTTTTTACTGATGTCACTATATCAGACACATGTAATTATTTCCAGTGGGCCAAATTTAGATCGCAATACAGTGAATGTATTCGTACAAGAACAATCGAATCTATGAATTTTAAACAGCAAATATTAGAAGTATTAGTAAAAATGCAGACAGATCTAGAACGACAGCCGACACAATTTTAAGCAGAATAATTCACAATGAATTTAGTTTCATAAATAATTTAAGCTGCTTCATAAGCACAGAGTTACTGAAGTTATTATTTCATACCGATGTAAGTAGTTCCACCCATCTCTTAAGACCTAGTTGGTAAGAGACGTTAAGCAGTTAAAAAAGTAGTTCCATATTTATTGTGCTGAATGCCCTGGACCAGGAATGAAACTAATTTCAAGTGCTGTAGCATAAGGTTTTTTTTGGATTCCTAATTTATTTTTAATTTCATTGATTCCATAATTCTAACAACATTAATTCAGAAGAAGTTCCGGGTAATATCAAGATAGGGATACCGCTGCAGCCTCGCGTCGTAAACACACTGATCACCTGGTATATATGACATCATTGTGACGTATTCAGTCTACGCGTAGCAACACAGTAACAGCTATAGATATGATCTGAAAATTGGATATCTGCAATATCGTGAGTTATGGTTACATTTCACTTTGATCCAGGCTGCATTATGACCGAAACACATATTTATAAAATATGATTTCGTCAATTATCATTTGAGTTTATGTTGTAATGCAGCCTGGACTATACGTCACAGTGATGTCATATATATCAAGTGATTTGTGTGTTTACTACACGAGGTCGCAGCGGTATCCCCATCTTGATATTACCTGAAGTTCCATCTGTATTGCTGTGTAAACTACAACCAAAATATTAACAAATAAGGTTATGAGCATTACATAACAATGATTCTGTTTATTTAATCAATCACAGTCAATTGCCAGAACATTCCTTTCACCCGTCATTTTTGACGGGCTTAGAGGCTATTATACACATAAAAAGCAGGTGTGTGTACATAAAGATACACTCTTCTCTTTGACCATCCACTGCCACACAATCACAATTGTAGCAGATAGCTGCTGGTCTCCTGCTGCCAGTAAGGGAGTTTTGTTGCGATAGGTGGAAGAGGATAGGTGATGGTAGTAAAATGTGTAATCTTTATACACAAAAATTCAGTGTCCGCTGTTTCTACTTGCAAAACTCAAGTAGTCAGCTGACTTGAAATTTTAGAAGAATGTGGTGGGTGGAACGAAGAGGTTTTAAAAAACAAAAATTAAAAACCACCCTCTCCCCCTTTTACACACGTAATTTTTATATAAATCCACATTTTATCTGATTTTGATGGAACTTTGCACAAGTAAACCTTAAAATAAACAGAAACATACTGTCTACATTTGGTTTACAAAAACCAAACCCCTCTCACCCCCCCCCCTTAATTAATGGTATTTATATATACCACAATTTGTATCTGATGTTGATGGAACTTTGGACATGTATATCTTAAAACCAAACAGAAAGTTACTGTCTACATTTGGTTTTCAGAAATCCAACCCCTCGCCCTCTTTCCAACCCCCTTAATCTTTATCAATATTCTATACACAAAGCTGCTGTGTCTACACAATTTTCAAGGAACTTTGCACACGTATACTTTAAAACAAACAGAAAAACACTGACAACGTTTTGTTTAGAAAAATCCAATTCATCTCCCCCTTTCAATTTTTGTTAACGTTATTATATATACACAGTTTTTACCCTATATCTATGGAACTTTGCACACATGTAATTTAAAATAAATAGAACAATACTGCCTAAGTTGGGGTTGTAAAAACCCTGCCTATGTTTGTTTCCAAAATCCCAACCCCTCTACCCCTACTAATTTCCAATGTTGTTAATTGAAACCAACAGATTTTATCAGGTATCTATGGAGCACTGCACACATATGCTTTAAAACAAAGAGATGTTTTAAAACAAGTAGATGCAATTTTTTTAGATTTTCAGAAAGCCTTTGACTCTGTGCGAAGCTTCAAGCGTACAGTATATCGGATCAGCTTTGTGAATAGATAAACGATTTTCTAACTGGTTGGTCGCAGTATGCCGTCGTTGAAGGAGAAAGTTCTTATAATCTAGATGTTACATCGAGTGTACCTGAAGGAAGTGTAATAGGACCACTTCTTTTCTCAATTTTTATAAACGATCTCGGAGACAAAGTGAAAAGCCTTTTTAGATTGTTTTCTGATGATGCGGTTATTTCTAGGGAAGTAAGGAATTTGGCCAATTGCTTAGAAATTCAGCGTGATCTGGATATTATTTTGATATGGTGTGCTGAGTGGCAACTTACGCTAAATTGTAAAAAGTTCAAGACAATGAGCATAACTAACAAAAAGAATTGTTCATAAATACGAGTTAAACAATTCAGTTATTGATATGGTTGATTCTATGATATTTTGGGAGTAACAGTACAAAGGAACATGAAATGGGACTTATACATTAATTCGTTAGTAGGTAGAGCTAATTCTAGGCTGCGATTCATATGTCAACTCTTGAAAAATTGTAATGAACAAACGAAGGAGATAGCGTACAAATCTCTTGTGTGTCCACATTTAGACTATTGTTGTGGCATTTGGGATCCGTTTTCGTAAGGGGTTGATCGAAAGTATAGAGAAAGTACAAAGAAGAGCCGCTCGATTCGTGACCGCTTGCTACAGTCCTTATGAAAGCGTCACAGAACTGATTAGTAGACTAGGCTGGGAGTCTCTGGTAGATAGACAACACACATTTCATTTAAACTTATTGGTAAATATGTGTACTCCCACTTTCACTTATGAGTGTAGTGAAATACCTAGTCCACCAACGTATTTGAGCCAGAATGTCAGGAAAGATTAGAGAAATAAGGTGCCGCAGTGATTCTTATATGAATTCTTTTTCCCTAGTACCGGTAGGGATTGGATTGCACAACAAAGAGATTAGCTTTGGTGCTGAGCACCCTCTGCCACCCACAATTATGTGAATTGCAGAGTATATATGTAGCCGTAGAGAAAAATGTTGTCTACATTCAATTTACAACCACCCAACTCCCTTACCCCATCTAATTTTTGCAATGTTCTGTATACAAATTTATCCGATTTTGAAGGAACTTTGCACACATATACCTTAAAACAAAGAGAAAAAGATGATCTACATTAGGGTCACAAAAACTCATCCACTTTCCCCCATCATCATACTTAAAATTTACATTTGAAACCATTAAGTGTTTTTGCAAATATCTAAAAAAAAAAGTAGAAAATTGGCCAAAGTATCAAAAAAAAAAAAAAAGAGAGAACTCCTCGCTACTTACTTTGGGCAGCTGCTAAATTTCCCGAAACCAGCTGAAGGGTTGTAACCTTGGTTGTCCGGGCAACCAAGATTACATTGATAACGACCGCGGAAGTCTGCGCACCCAGCTGAAGGGTTCTCAGAAAAAATCAGAAGAAATAAATCCAGATTCATCAACACTAGAAGAAATCAAGGGGCATAATCAGAAACTCAAAAATGGGAGGGCATCAGGAGAAGATGGTATTGTGACGGAATTCCTGAAAAATCTAGGCCAAAGTTCACTCCAAGAACTAACCAAAATCATCAGACATTGTTGGGAGACAAACAAAATCCTGAAAGACTGGAAGTGCGCTCTCATACTTCCCCTTCACAAAAATGGTGACCGCACCAATGTGAACAACTACAGAGGAATGTCTCTAATGTCAGTCCCCTACAAAATTCTCCGCTTGTCAAGAACAAATCAAACACAAAATTGGCGAATACCAAGCAGGCCTCAGACCTAACAGATCTTGCACAGAGCAAATTTTCAACCTAAAAACCATCCTAAAATACAGATCAATCAGGCACAAGAATACCATATGCACCTCTGTAGACTTCAAGAAGGCGTATGGCTCCATCGACAGGAAAAGCCTACTCAACATCCTACGGGAATACGGTCTGGACAATAAATCACGAGAATTAATCAACACCACAAACAATAAAACTCATGGGAGAACTCTCCAGAGAATTTGAGACAAAAGTGGCATTACAAAGTCATTAGACAATGGGAGAAAACGAACACCCCAGTAAAACTAGGCAGAAACAGACTAAACATCTCATGCTTGGCTTTCGCAGATGATGTGGCTATTCTGTCAGAAAGTGAACAACAAGCCATCAAACAAATACAATCCCTCAAAGAATTAGCAAAAAAAATTGGACTAAAAATCTCCTTTGAGAAAATGGTTTTTCATGGCACACAAACTGAACATAAAACACTGGACACAAAATATGGAAAAATCAACAGTCACCGAGTTTAAATACTTAAGCGAAATTATCAGTCCAACAGGACTCAAAAAGAAGGCACAGCAAAACAGACTCAACAAAATGAAAAAGGCTTTCGGACAGACCTGCAACATCTACAACAAAAAGAACATAGGAATTCAATCAAAAATTAGACACTACAATACAATTATTAAACCCAATGCTCCATACGCCACAGAAACACTCACACTAAACTCTAAGAGGGATATCGAGAACATCCAAAAAGAAGAACAAAGAATAATCAGGAAAATTATTGGACCAACCAAAACAGAAGAAGGCTACAGACTAAAGCCAAACAAAACAGTAGAGTCCCACTCAAACATAGCCAACATCAGAAAACGCAGACTAATATTCTACGGTCATATCTACAGTATGCCTGATCACAAATTAACTAAGCAGATATTCAAACTCATGCAACCATTAAAAATGCCTAACAGTTGGTTCAATCAAGTGAGACAAGACCTGGAAAAAGCTAAAATCAAGAGCTCAGAAATCCAAGATCGCAAAATTTTCAGACAAAAAATACACGACTGGGAAGTCATGCCAGAAACCAAAGCCAAGAAGACCGGCACAACATGGACAGAAGAGAGAAACTTGTCTTCGTAAACGGATTCAGAATACTGGAATGGCAAAAGAAACTCAGACAGAAAATGACTATGTTTCGTGTGATCTGTAGAGGTCCAAGCACATAAAATAATAATACTTAGGAATATTCTAGAATGTAGGGGAGAGTGGTGTACCTCGGACATGTGTGTACCTTGGACCTATGCTAATTCTAGCTTCACTTGTTTAGATTGTTAAACAACAACATTTGTAGTTTAAATAGTTGCCACCAGAGGTCTCATTTAAGTTATTGGTATTTGTTTAGAAGCTCAACTTATTGTGCAGTATTTGAAAAAAGAAATCCACCTTTCAAAAGTAAGTTTTTCTTAGATATTTCTATGTTATTTTTGTACTAAAACATATCAAATTATTTTTTAATGAGGGTGATGCATCATAAAGCAATGTTCTAGCTAATACACCATGTGCTTGAAACAAAGTTAGACCTAACCGTAACATAATGATTGGCAGTTTTGTTTTTAAGTGTCAAGTGGTGTACCTTGAACCTAGTGAAAGTGGTGTACCTTGGACTGGTCCAAGGTACACCACTCCTAAATATCATTTCAGATAGTAAAATGAATATGTTGAAAAATCTTTTAAAAATTCAAGTAAAATGTTTTCTTTCAAATTAGTATTTTATTTAAAGTCTATCAACAAGTATATATATTTAAAATGTTTTTAATAGCAACATGGTTTGTTTTGAATGGATATGGTTTAATGATTGCATCAGTTTTGGTTTCAATCTAGTTTTTAAGAAAATGGAAGTTTTAGAACCTTAAAGTAATTATTTATATTTTGCTCTAGATGCCACGGAGCAAGACAGGTGTAAAAAGAAAACAGATCTCTAAGGATGATCTAGAAAAAGCAGTTGATATGGTTATAAAGAAACAACAATCTGTCTATGGAGCTTCTAAAGAGTTTAATATCTCTAAAACAACATTGTTGAGGCATATTCAATCATTTAAAAAAACAGGTTTGTCCAGTTTTAAATACAAACAAAACAATGATACCAGAAGGATATTTACAGATGAAGAAGAACAGCTCCTTGTTGTTTACATATTAAAGGCTGCTCACTTGCAATATGGCTTGACTCTTAAAGATGTTAGGACTTTAGCTTACCAATTTGCCAAGCAAAATAAAAAAAAATGTGACCCATCATGGGAAGATAGAAAATTGGCAAGTAAAGATTGGCTTCGAGGCTTTCGTAAGAGGTATGGAAAGCAATTGGCTTTGCGAAAACCTGAAGCTACAAGTTTAGCCCGCTCAACAGCTTTCAATAAAGATAACATTGCACTTGTTTTCCAAAATTTTAAAACTGCTCTCGAAAAAAATCCTGGAATTACATCATTTAATATTTGGAACTGTGATGAAACGGGAATTTCTACAGTCTGTGTCCCACTGAAGATTTTGGCAAGTAAAGGACTTAAACAAGTAGGAAGTATGACCAGTGCTGAAAGAGGGACTAATATCACAATGATATGTGCAATAAATGCTGGTGGTGGCTTTATTCCACCCATGTTGATATTTCCACGCAAATATTTTAAAGACCATATGCTTAAGGGTGCTCCATCAGGAACAATAGGGGGTGCAAATCCTTCTGGATGGTCAAATGAGTATTTATTTTACGATTTCTTTAAACATTTTATCAAATTTAGTGGTGCAAGTAAACAGAATCCAGTAATTCTTGTAATGGATAATCATCAGAGTCACATCTCTGTTCCAACAATAGAACTTGCAAAGGAAAATGGTGTGATATTACTCACATTCCATCCACACACCAGTCATAAAATGCAGCCCCTGGACAGATGTGTCTTTGGACCTTTTAAAGCATTTTATAACAGAGCTATGAATGACTGGATGACTACACCAGGTAATGTTGGAAAACCAGCTACCATTTATGATGTAGCTGAATTAGTTGGACGAGCATTTACACTAGCCTTCACACCATCAAATATAATTAATGGATTTAAGGTTTGTGGATTGCATCCACTGAATGAAGATGTTTTTGAAGACTCAGAATTCCTACCATCAAATGTCACAGATCGCCCAAACCAAGACCAAGAAGAAAATCAATCACAAATTGATTATCCCAGTGAATCTAATTCTCTCTCTAACACAGAATCTGAACCATTAACTGTCGGCGTTATTACTTCATCTCCAAATATTGTCACTCCAGAACAAATAAGAACCATATCCAAAAGCACTACCGAGAAAACGTATCCATGGAGGAAGACCTAAAGTAAAATCCTGTATTTTAACTGATACGCCAGAGAAAAATCGCATCGAAATGGAAAAAGGTAAAAGCACACTGAAAAAAATAAAACAAACTAAAACAGTACAACTTCCTACTAAGGCAGCTAAAAAGAGGACTTATTATTATGCAACAGAGTCTGAAGATGAGGATATAGATGATATAGTTGAGGAATCTGATCTTTCAGAGGAAGACTTTGGTGAACTGGAAGATCCAGATAATGTTAATATTCAGATTGGTGCTTTTGTGTTAGTGAAGTTTGCTGGTAAAAAAAGTATTAAATACTTTATTGCTGAAATTATTTCAATTACTGATAATGTATATGAAGTACAATATCTAAAAAGAGATCCAAACTCTCAGAAGTTCAAAAGAGAAGATCCTACTGTTTATGAAGTTGACAAAAATGATATCGCATTCAAGTTGCCATATCCAATATTGTCTGGTGGATCTGAAAGGCAGCTTGAGAAGATAACATTTGGAATTGACTTATCTAATTACAATCTTGGCTAAAAATAAGTGTAATTGCAAACATAAATAACTTTTAATGTCTTTTGTAGCCTATTTATAATAAGTTTAATTGCTCTGATGTTTTATGTCTATTTAGACTTATTTTTTATAAACCTGATAATAAAGTCAATGTATCAGTCTTTTTTATTGCTTTTAAAGGAAAAAAATTATGTATGTACTAATAAATGTTGATTTTTTTCACTAAAAACCAATTTTTTGTCCACTTGTTAGTAATGGGTCCAAGGTACACCACTAGTGGTGTACCTCAGTCCTATTTTCATTTTTTTTAAATTCAAAAACTTTCATGGAAATTCTTTATATAAAAATTTAAGACAAATATATGTTGTTTGTAACAACTTAAAGTTTTATAAAATCTTTTACTTTTTTAAAAAACTAAAAATTAAAAAGTCAAAATAGGTCCGAGGTACACCACTCTCCCCTACTAGTGTTCTTGAATATACTAAAATGTTCTAAATTATGACCCATTTTTCAGCTATTAAAAATAACATAAATAATTTTTTTGCAACATATTTAGTGTGTGAACGGATTTTGATGGTACTCTCACTGTTGCTGTTTTGGCCAGTAGTAACAAAGACTAATTCTTACCTGAAAATATTGAAGGTTCCATACAAACACGTAAAAAAAACTTTAAAATACATGACAATCATGAACAAAGTTGTGGGTACCAGCTAGTATGTTTAATAATTTTAATTTATTTTCATTCAGTTGTTACTAACTTACTTATATAAATTTGATGTGTATATATATCCACTTACGCATTCTGCACACAGCTGGTGATGGCAGTTCTATCATCACCGTGGCACCACAATCTTATGATTAATTCTTACATAACTCGGCGAAACAAAATAAAAATAAATTTTTCCATGTTTCGCTTGGTTTTCGACATATGGCATGTCAAAAATCAGTTCTAGTTTCTTGAGCTTTTGGTGACCACTGCAGTATTATGACAACTCCTGGCAGAATCGCGATCTCCAGTAATCCCAGCCTATCTCAAGAAATAGGTGATATATATATACATATATATAATTCTTTATTTTCGAATTGTCTCGTTGACTTACATAACAATCCATCATCAAATTGTGGCACCACGGTTATCGTAAAATCCCCACATCATTAACCACAAGTAGGTTCAGCAGTATCATACACTCATATTAAAATAAACTATTTATTCCCTTACCTCCATAAAGCTGAACTATTCTCACTTGCTTTGTAGTTCCATACACATCAATAACTGCATGCAATGGACCTTCTTTATAAGGTATGTCCCTTGTGCAAGGGCCCTGATCTTCTCCATTAATAATAAAATGCATTTCAGCAAAGTCACTATCTTCTCCTCGTCCTGGTGTTGGGACATAAACAACACCAATACGACTTCCTACGTCTGTTGGAAGCACTTCTCTATCTGAGCTAGGAGGAGACGAACGGAACAAACTACGAGGTATCGAACCTCTTGAAGTACGAATATTGTATTCATCTACCAACACGTACTGCTTCGATAACTCTGTTATTGAACCATCAGGTAAAACACTGTATTCATAAACATTATTATGAGACTTAGTGATTGCAAATATCCAAGAAGTACCCATATTTGCAAGGTCTGGTAATGCATACTGAGGAAGTCCACCCACAGCAGCAGCAGCTGTCTGCGGATCCAACTGCGTCAAACCAAGGCGCATATGGCCACTCCATCCACGTTCATTTTTTTCAATTTCCAGAAGAAAAATTTCTCCGGGCAAAAGGGGTTTCTCGCTAAATGTCAACGCATTGGCAAAACTTGCTTTCCTGTAAGCTACTGTGTTATCATCATAAAGTACTATATTCCCACCATGATACGGGTGGAATCTTGTTATTATTTTATTTGATTCCATCTGCTGATAATTGGAGAAATATATAGTACAAAGGACTTTACATACAAATGTGAAATCCAACTAGCAATTAAAAGTCTATAAGAATTTTATCCATATCATCGTTCCAGAGCGAAGGGAGTATCCATTCCCAAAGCTACTATACTGCGGTTCAGAAAGTTAGTAAGGAAACGAACACTATCATTTCAAGGCGCGACACAATTGGTTTAGGGGTTACAACCTAATATTTTTCTGCCGATAGCTTCTCTTCGGTGTTTTACACATTACATTGAACAATCACAAATTTTTAATAAAACAATAAACAGAAAAATAAAGAATCTTTATTATAAAACACACGATGGAAACGTTACTATGCCACATTCAAATTAACATAACACGCCTGTTTCGATAACCACACCAGTACACCAGAGCGGCAGAGACTAATAATAATAGACTACAGAAAATTCATCCCGCAACCGGAATCTATGAATCAAAGATATTTCTGCCCAATGATGTTACGACCAGGGACAATTCATGGAGGAAGGAATAATATGGAGACGACGCAAGAGACCTTTGCCACGCATGGAAGTGAAGCAGGCCGGCGGAGGAGTGGGGGGGCATGGCCGGAGTGGTGGGGACTTGACCGCTTCCCAACAAACACGGGGCGTATGGTTAAACACCTCAAGGGGACTCTAGGATAAACGTGACGCCGCAATCTGGTGATGGATTATTATGTAACTCGATGAGACAAATAAAAAATGAAGAATAAAATTTTTTGATATCCTGCTTAGTTTTCGAGATATTCTGTCTCAAATGTGAAATGGTTTTGGTTGAAATTCAGAAGAAAAAATTATTCAAAGTCAAATTTTATGATGAATTTTTATTTAAAAAGACGAGACAAATAAAAAATAAAGAGTAAAATTTTTCGATATTTCACCTAGTTCTCGAGATATACTGTCTCAAAAGTGAGGTGTCTTGAGTTGAAATGCAGAAGAAAAATTTCGCAAAAGTCAAATTTAATGATGGATTCTTATGTAACACGACGAAAAAACTCGATAATAAGGAATAAATGTTTTCGATATCTTGCTTAGTTTGGGGGATATACAACAACCAAATTGAGGGGTTTAGGTTTGGATGCAGGCTGGACCAAAAATTAATTCTGTCAAAGCCACAATGATTACATGGTTGACATGCAGAATGGATATTTCAGTTTTATTACTACCACTTGTGGTTAGTCTGAAATGTGTCCTAGACCAGAAAAAAGTAAGAGGACCCACTCTAGGGATGAGCAACCCAGACATTTTGTAGGCTGGTACCAGAAATAAAATGTTTCCGCATAATTTATAGTTAGTATAAAGTGTATCAACAAAAAGTAAAGAGTGATACTTTACTATAATGTATGGTTGGCATCATGCGGTGTTCTTTTAAGTAACTTCAAGCAAGTGTGCTCCAATCATAAATGCGATGATGAGTCACTGTCTGAACAAGCCTATACTTTTTTCAACAAAATAACTTATCACGCTAGAAGAACTCTACTTCAACTTCTGTTTAAAAGGGCAGAGACTTTATTATTACCTTTAAAAATAAAAGAGTCATTTCACAATTGTTGCTATTACAGGAATGTACAAGGAACTTTATGAGACAGAATTTGATTCATTATTTTCCTTTACTTCACATTATTAATAATGAATTAACATGTGGTTAAAGGTAGGGACCGTGCACAAACTACACGGCCTGGTCCGGGGGGGGGGGGGGGGGTGCTGGAAGGCTACGTTGAGCTATGTAGGGAGAGGGGGGGGGATTCCAAGCCAGGCCACGTAGCTATCCTTTCATAAAATTTGTCACAGTTAAAATGAGGAATGGAATTCACAACAGCATGTGAATATTTATTGGTTTAATTCTAGATGGCGATACCGCTATAGCACCTTTCTGCCGCACGCAGCTATCAAAGAATTATCCGTACCACTTTTATGACATTTTTCTTCTGGTCCAGGCTGTATTTCAACCTAACCACAACTGCTAGGAATAATTAAAAAAAAAGCTAGATCCCTGTACTGGTAGTAGGCCTAAAGTAGTTGTAGATGTATCATGATCTAGAATTAAACCTATTTATTTCCCTCAGCTAATTATCTCCTTATGTAATTTATAATAGTCTGACAAGAGAAAACAGTGCAAAATGTCTTCTGGAATCAAAAGGGGAAAAAAACCCTACTTGCTAGGTGAGGGGGGGGGGGAAGGGGGGTGGAGGCAAAAGCCAAGTTGGTCTACATGGGGAGGGATAGTGGTTCACAGGAGGCCAAATTGGAGCTATGTGGTTTATGCACGCTCTCTTATGTATGTATCTCAATTGATGCTATCTATAAACATTAGAAATTAAGGAAAAAAAGTCTGTTAAAAATTATTTTAATAGAATTTTATTTGCCAAAACATCTACAGCCACAAAAAAAAGACTAAGGGTATTATTATTTTATTTAATTTCAATGGAGCACACGCTCCATAATATCCAAGTGTAATTAGGAAACAGTGATACAAGATTGATTGAAACAGAAAGTTATATATGTAATTTGAAAGTGTCACCATATGGCAAGATAATACTTGACAGCAGTAGGAGCACTGGATTCTTAGGTTTTCTGATTCATGTTTGAAGTATTTCTTTAATTCCTTAGTTATTGATCAAAAAATCTTAAAATATATATTAGCATATAAATTTAGTCAGGATCACTTTGAAATATTTTTACAATGTATCAGATCTTTGGGGGGTGGAGGGGGGGGGGAGGAATTCAAACAATCCCACTGCCCATACACTTTAAAGCAGCTTATAAAAAAAAAAACTACTCTTGAAATGTGAAGTGAAATATGCAAACACTGGTAATTGTATACTCCTGGAAAAATTGTTAATCATGCTCCAGAACATATTATAAATTTTACATCAAGACATCATCGAATTATTGAAGAGGAAAAAGAATTACAGTTTCCTCCCAAGTCCGACCACGAATGTGACGAAAGAAATCGTAATAGTAAATTCACTGAATCACGAAGTAAAACACGCCCCTTTAAATCTCATTTTAAACACTCGTTAAAAAATAATGCTAGTCTATTATGTGCAAAATAGCAAGGTTTGCTGATTTTCTACACTACACCAAGAAAAATTTGAGAACAAAGTCATCCCATTGAGAGCTATGACTAAATATTTATAGACGTGCTGCAAAGTTTGGGGTGTCTACCGCTCACTTCAACAACGATAATTACAATTCAACTTACTTATGAAATGATATTCCAGGTTCATTCCTGTCTGGCCTATTTGTGCAACCGTACGCAACACAAGCTGGCATTTTTAAACACTTATACACAATACTAAATGAAATAATCACTGCCTCTACCACAATGTGAACACCTTAATTGTTGGGAAGCGCCATATGGTCGCTGCCGGTGCTGCCACCATGCGGGAGAGTTTAGTGCTTGCTTCACCGATTTAAGCTCACTTCTCCTCCATATAATTCCTTCCTCCATGGGACAATTTCGGACCGAAACCTAAGAATATTTCTTAAACTTTGGATTATAGATATAACAAATTGAGATTAGAGGAGATGTTTGAAAACGTGGGATGTTGTAATTCCTCCCAGAAAGGAATATATGGAGGCAAAATAACGTTAAAACTGTGAAACCTCTTATAAAAACTAGTATCGTACTGCACAAGCGCGGCGGCTATAGGAATCACCCCGAAACATTGGGCTGTTTGCACTGTGTTTTCTGCTGTGAACATTACATTTTCTAATATTTCAAAGTTTTTTTATAATGCCAAGTTATGTTGCATACGGTTGCACAAACAGACAAGATAGGAAACAATTTGGAATAACGTTTCGTAACTAAATAACATTGTAATTATTTCTCTTGAAATGTTTGATAGATAACTGCAAGATTAGAGCCTATCGCTATGAATTTATTCATTGTTCTCAATAGGATGATACGGTTCTCAAATTTATATTGTTGTAGTGTAGACAATCAGCATATGTTACTACTTTGCACCTATAAGGCTCGCCTTATTGTAAACAAGTGTTGAAAGTATAATTTAGGCGGGTCAAATTTACATCGTGATACAGTGAATGTGCATGCTTTAGTCCAGTTTCAGTTTACACTGAAAATGTACTATGAGATTAATTGTGATAATATGTGCGTTGTGAACTACTAAACTTGATGAAGCAAACGTTGTTCTTACCCAAAATGTAGTTAGTGATGCCAGTGGCGTAGCTAGGGGGGGGGGGGGTGGTGGGGGCGGTCCGCCCCGGGTGTCACCCGTTTGGGAGTGACACCCACATTTCGAAAATAGTAATTGAAATTAGAGTGACACAAAAAAACTTCTTTTATTCTTTGGTGTCAAAACACGTCTACTTTTATTTTTATGAATATTTGTTTTTAGGTTGATCTAGCGCTTTTTCAAATGCGATACAGGCGGCTGTGCTCATTCGTTATAGTAGAATATAATTGTTGGCAACACCGTGCGCTTAAACAAAGAGAGCTTGCCGTCCGTCACTGTTGTTTGGTTTGTTAGAAGCGGCGGTGGATATAATGTAAGTTTTCTTGTATAAAAAGAGGAAGTATTAAAATTAAAGTTTATATATAATTGCTAAAATCATAGTAATTAGACAGTTAAATTGTAAATCCTCAAAAACATTTATAGAAAATTTGGAAATGAAAACCAAGCGTATGTCGGAATACGCGTAGTCTAGGTTTTAAAATTGTTTTGCTTATTTAGAATTCTATTAGCTTTCAAGCTAAGATTTACAAGTGCTTTGAAGTTTTTCTACTAATTTTTGAATTTATTATCTGACAGATTCGTGATGTACAAACTGAGTACATTTCGAGTTATCCGATTTACACTCTTCGTACCTGCCTATTATCGACAGTGCACCTATATTCGACATGAAATTGTATCATGTTCGCATTTATGCTAGTAAAAACTGTGCATTAAACTAGCAATACTGTCAGGTTTCAAATCAATCGTCCGTCGTTGGTAATCAGTTTTTGTAAAGCTTGTGTTTAAAACAGTCGGAACTGTAACTGTTGTGTATAGAACTGTAATGTAAATTATATATATTTAAAACTGTAAAGGAAATGAAATGTAAATTGTTAAACTATGTAACTAGAACTGTCAAGTAATGAAATGTGAATTGTCATAAAACGCAAAGAACTTGGCTGTGTGGCTGATAAGGCCGAAAGCCATTTAAAAAAATAAATAAAAAAAATTCGAAACCGCGTATCTTGCTAACAAAATCGTAACATTAGTAAGCACTTAAATTCTAGGTTCATGTAAGTTTGCTATGCTTCCTTCTGATCGAGAATATGCAAATATGATCGCGATGAAATAAATAAGCGTATGATTCTCTATGAATTTTCCATAATAAATTTAGAGAAGAAGAAAATTTGTATTATGGGTAACCCCTCTGTCGAATACAGGTGTATTCCTTAAATCGACAGGGATGTCGAACTTTTGTTCCTGATCAAACTGAGCGAACATTCAAACCGTTTACAACATTTTTATTTATATGCTACATAGCGGCGCTAGAAATGTAAAATTAACACGTGAAGACGGTCTTCAGTACATACAATGTAATATTTAGAAGTCTGTAGCAAGGTGTATCTTAGGCGGATAGTAAAATACTTCACTTGTGAAGTACTTCATGTAAAGACGGCAGATACCGCAAAGGCATGTTCTTATATTACCTAAGCCGTTTAAAAAAAAAAAAAAAAAAAAAAAAAAAAAAAAAAAAAATTCGTTGCTTTTATAATGCATTTATTGTTCTATTTTTATGAAGGAAATTAATGTGGAGTTGTTTCTCTGACTATACAGTCTCTCCCAGGGTCTTACGACTTGTGGCACCCGGATTCTGGGTTTGCACCGATGCAACCCCATCTGGGACTGGAATTGCTTCTACTTGGATCAAGCCACTTCTGTTAACTTTCCTCTCGATATCTCTTTCGAAGTCGTTTAAATACAACCTATGTTAACGTTTCAACAACAAATGATTGGGTAGTTTTCGATTTTTTTTTTAAATTTATAGCGAAATATTATGGTCGCCCTATAGTTACACTGGCAAAAATTAGAATCTCACCATGCATACAGGAATGGTAGAATTTCAGGAAACTTTGAAGATATACCCAGAAGAAATGATATCAAATGGAAATGGATCAGGATAAGTTATTACCTTTAGATACATTTTTCAGTAAGAAATGCGTCCAACTTGAGCACCAATACATTTATGGATTCTTGCCGACATTGAATCAACAAGTGTTTCGAATGTCTTCTTGGGGTATTTCTCTTTATGCCTGCATGTCTTTTCCAGTCAGTTATTGCGTAGTTTGTGCTGGGTCACCATGTGATCAAATGTGTCTACTCCTGGTATCCCAGACATGCTCTATTGGGGACACATCTGAGGACTGTGCTGTCCAAATTGTGATCGAAACTCCTTGCAAAGCTTGCGTAACGATGGCCGCAATATGAGGACGGGCTTATCTTGTTGTAAGATGCGATTTGAATGGTGAACATGAAGGGTATCACAATAAGATGCAGTACCCTGTACACATAGTGGTGGGCTGTCATTGTGCCATCAACAACAGCAACTCAGTCATGCTGTCGAAACTGATTGCCGCCAAAAAATGACACCGGTGACTGCATTTGTGTGATGTTCTAAAATCACAGCAGGTAAGCCGTTTTCCAATACGCCTCCGAACATGTCGTGAATTATCACTTTGCCACAGACAGAATCGAGACTTGTCTGTAAACACGAATGTACGCCGTTCACATGTCCTTTTATGTTTTGCATTACGCCAGGTTAGATGATGCTGGCAATGAAATCAGATTAATGTGACACATTGCGTAGGGTTCAGAAAGCGTACTCCAGCTTCAAGCAATTGGTTTTCAATCGTCCGGGGAGGGGGGTGACTCTCTCTGTAGCCACTGTTTGGATCTGGCCTGCAGTCAACCATTTCCCAGCAGCAGCCACCCACACAATTTGGCGGTCTTCACGTGCTATTATCCATCAGTATAGACCTGGAGTATTAGAGCTTTCTTTCATCACTGTGTAACAAGTCTGTATTCTGACAATGCACTACGGCCAATCCTTTGGGAGATTTCACGATATGATGCACCTTTTTAAAACATGTCAATTCTACGACCTCTCTTCCAGTTAGACATTTGAGTGTATAGAGTTGTCACTCTTCGCCTGGGCATACTTGGCCAACAAGAACTCGTGGACAACAAAGTGTCATGTTACACCACACTGTACGCCACTAGTACGTTAAAAGAATATTAAAAAAAATAGCAATTTACATAATAGATAGCACCGTATTTCTCATATTATTACATGTAAAACTTTCAATTTTAAATCATTTAATACTCTTCATGTGGGCATACTAGGAGCCAAATTTCATTCATTTATCACAACATCGTATGGGTGTTGGGATTTTAATTTGCGCCAGTGTGTGTATCAGTTGCTACGTGTAAAGGTCGAGATCTATTTTGCCAATACTGGTTTGTACCGTCACCGCAACGACAGTCGGCCGAGTGGCAGCTCACCCCCTCGCGTCCACAGTTTTCCATAGCTCGCCCGTGTTCCTACCCGGTCTTTAGTCTCATTTAACGTTTTCAAGTGATTGTTACAGGGAATCAGTGTTGGGGATGACAGGTAGGTTTTATACCTTTACTTTATTTTGTACAATTTTGGTAGGAAAGTACATTAAAATAATTTTTTATCTGACTCATGTAATCACCTATCTGGTTGATCTTTTATGTACAAATATAGTATCCCAGCGCAGCAGTACCGGATTAACCACGTGGCAGGAGGTAGCAAATGCTACGAGCCTCGCGCTTCTAGGGGGCCTCGCGCCTCCTAAGAGGGCCCCGCACCTAGGCTAGATGGGCGACCTTTTTTATTTTTAGCTCCACAATTTTCCCCCGTGCGGCAAAAATCAAGGGCCTCTTCTTCACATTTGCTACGGGCCCCGCGCTGTCTTAATCCGGCCCTGCAGCGCAGTATTAACAAATCATTCCCACACTGTACTTGAATGAAAGATTCTCGCATATTTCAACGCAATCGCAATGAAATGTCAATCACTTCGCACTTGACGTGATTGTTTTGCTTCACGTTCTTTTCGATTCATTCAGTTTTTTTTTTTTTTTTTTTTTTTTTAAGCAAAGAATGAGGTTATAACATATTTAAATTTAAATTTAGGTCGTAAAGATTTTGTATAATAAATATAATAATTTCATGTTATCTCAAAGTTCTAGTCACAGTTTCTTATTAGGACACTCGCAGTGCACCTATATCGTAGTCACCTAACTTCGAAAGGAGACCTACAGATTAACGTGAAATTCGAACACGGAGCGTCCTAGAATCCTCGTATTAACAGATAAAAGCATTGCCAGAGGTAAATGTCAATTTTTAGGCCCGCAAAAATTACAGTCGAGTCCGGGATTTGAACCGGGACCTTCAGTATCCAAACCGCACGCAGTCATTTGAGTCACCAGTCCGAATGTAGGTGTAATGAAAAATAAGTTTGCAAACATGATACAATGAATATACTTTTTTTCTATAACATCTATTTTTGCTATCAAAAAACACGAATCAACTTTTATGTGTTTGAATACCGGTACATACTTTTCAGTACTTCTAGATTAGTCTGGCGTATGGTTACGGCGTGCGATTCGGGTGTGGAAGGTCCCCGTTACAAATGCTCTCGGCTGCAATTTTTGTGGGTCTTAAAATTGATCTTCATCTCTGGTAATGTTTTGATTTATTAATGCGAAGATGCTAGAACAATTCCTACATGTTAAGAACATCTTATGAACATGGATAAAAAAAAGACACTTGTTTTAAGACCAACAATAACATGAAAACAACATTTGGTCGTAAGGGAAGGGAAATTTCCGAACTCTCTCTATGCGTTCTCCACATCCAGCAGACCAACACTGGTCCACACCGTCAAAACATAAACCAATCCAATGATGGCCGCGTGTCGGCCGAGTGTCGGACGACACATCGTGTCCTTTGGACAAACTTCGACCGAGTGAGCGCCAATAGTAAGAAACGTGTATGTGCGGTGACGGTACGGAACAGTATCAGGCAAGTGAGGCCCGATTTTCAGAGGAGTTAAAATTAATCTAAAACCACTTTCGATCACCAGTGATCAACACGTGGCTAAAATCTTACCATATTGATTATTGAACATGAAGTAAACCAAATTTTTAATTTCTAAAATGTGATTTACTGGTTTGCAGTTGTTAAAGCTAGAAAAAGGGGATTGTGAAAGGCAATTGTTTTTATTTTATTTGTATATCTTTTAAATGTTGTTAATCTTACAATTTTATTAATTATTATTTTTAAATAACAATAAATTTTTATTTAATTATGTTTTATTAATATCATATTTTACACCTAAAAGATGATATAATATACTCAATTTCGGATTTAAGTTTTCAAGGGTGACAACATCGATATCCGCCCCGGGTGTCACCCACGCTAGCTACGCCACTGAGTGATGCATTTCATGTGTTTAGATCTATCCACATAGTTTGGTTTTATAGCGGCAGTATTAATGGAAATGTAGGTAGGTTGAAATGCGGCGTGTACCAGAAGGGTACAAACAATTTATTTATTATTAGTTGTTACTAATTTCATGAGCACCATATTAGTGACACAACGTGTATCGCGATGTAAACTCTTCCATCTAAGCTTCTGACTTGGTGTATGTTAAGAATATACACGGAATGACAATATGGGATCTGCATATAAAATAGATAAAACTTTCTTTGGTAAGCGATATAGCAAAGGCAATGCAATAAACGATGCAAGTGGTAACATCCATAGTGATCATAGTGAAATTGTGAAAAGGTGGAAGCAATACATAGAAAATCTGTATTAGGATGCAAAATTAGATGAAAATAAGATTCTAGAAAGAGAGGATGAAGTGGAAGAAGAAAATAAAGGATACAGTATATTAAGAGAGGAATTTGAAATTGCACTAGGGAGATTAAGGAATAATAAGGCACCAGGTGCCGACAATCTGAAAGCGGCACTCCTGAAAAAAAAAGTGGTACGGTAATGAAAGAAAGATTGTTCCAGCTTGTACAGGATATTTATGAGGAAGGACAAGTACCCTCAGACTTTGTGAAAAATGTAATCATTCCCTTAACAAAGAAGCTAGGTGCTAAAAAATGTGCGCAATATCGAACAATAAGCTTAGTAGCTCATGCATCCAAAATTATCACCAATGTAGTACTACAACGAATGGAAAAACAAGGAGAAGAGTTTCTAAAAGAATACCAATTCGAGAAAGAGGAGAGGTACAAGGGAAGCAATTCTTACACTGAGGCTAATGTTAGAAAAGAAAATAGAGAAAGGTAAAAAAACATATTTAGATTTCATAGATATTGAAAAAGCCTTTGATAATGTTAAATGGAGGAAGATGTTCGAGAACCTCAGAAAAAAAGATAAACAATACAGAGATAGGAGGCTAATATGGAATCTTTACAAAAATGAAAAATGGCTGTAATAAAAATTGGAAATAAACAAGAGGAAGCAGCAATACGTAAAGGAGTCAGACAAGGCTGTGCCCTGTCTCCCTTAATTTTCAATGCCTATATTCAAGACGCACTTAATAAGATCAGAGACGAAATTGATGTTGGGATAAAGATACAGGGTAAACTAATAAACATGATTCGATTCGCAGATGACATTGTGATAGTAACAGAATCTTAAGAAAATTTCGGAAACAATGGGGAAGGAGTATAATATTAGTATGTGGGAAAGATAAAAACTCGAAAATTAAAATGAATGGAGAAGCATTGGAGGATGTGCTAGAATTCTGCTACCTAGGAAACAAAATCACAAAAGATGGAAGAAGCTAGAATGATATAAAATGCAGGATAGCTCAAGCAAAAATAGCGTTCAACAAAAAGAAACAAATTTTTACAATAAATAATATCAGCTGGACAACGAGGAAGACTATTAAAAGCTTATTTCTGGAGCATTGCCCTGTATGGATGTGAAACCTGGACAATTGGTACAGAAGAGAAAAGAAGATTAATTTCATATTAGCAATGGTCCTACAGACGGATGTTAAATATTAGCTGGAGAGACAAAATTACTAGTCAGGAAATTTTTGAGAAGGGGGGAGAGTATAACTCCATATGCAAGAGTATAAAAACGCGGAGTACAATATTAATTGGACATATCTTTAGACATGAGAGCTTATTAAAAACAATTATGGAGGGAATGGTAGAAGAAAAGAGATATCGAGGAAGACCACGTTTAAAATACATCCAGCAGATAATGGAAGTTGTTGCTGCAGGAGATTTGTAGATATGAAGAGGAGGGCAGAGAGTAGAGCTGTATGGAAGACTGCCGCACACCAATCCCAGGACTAACTACCTTAAAAGAAGAAGAATATAAATGCACTGATGTTGTTAGCAAAGTTACTTAGGCCAGTAACAGTACAATATTTCTGAGTAAGCTCAGAATCTATTAGGTCTTTTAAAGGGCTCAATTTAAAAAAAAAGTTCTAAACTTTGACTTAACCTAACCTAACCACCCCAATTTCCAGACAGCATATCTCAAGAATTAAGAGAGATATCGAAAATATATATTGTTCACTTTCGAGTTATCTCATCATGTTACGTAAGAATCTATCATCAAATTTGACCTTAGAGAAATTTTTCTTCTGAATTTCAATATACAACTCCTCACTTTCGAGACAGTGTATCTCGAGAACTAAGAACGACATCAAAAAATTTTATTCGTCGTTTTTGATCTGTCTCACCTAGTTACATAATAATCCATCATCATATTGCGGTGCCACGATTGTCTTATGGTTCCCTTGAGGTATTTGTGCCTGTTCCCCGTGTTTCTTCGGCCGACCAATATGGCGGCCTCACCACCCCCCACTTCTCTCTACCCGGCTTCACTCCAGTGGGCGGTAAAGGTCCCTTGCGTCATCTCCATATATTTCTTCCTCCATCGTTGTACTACTTGATTTTATCTGTATTAATGAAATCGTCCCAAAAGATTGTACAGAGAAATTCTATTGAGACTGCCTTTGTAGCTGATAAGGCCTAATTCCATATATGTAGGTATAAATGTGCAATTCTTATGTCAATGCAAAACAAATTTAAATATCTCCTGGTGCGTTCTGCACACTGTTCTGTCAGCATAAAAGGTTTGAAATATTGAGAAACTATTATTATTAATTTACTAGCAATGGATCAAATTCCCTGTCTACAAAATATCTCATTTTATTTATTTTTTAATTATCTTATATAATTTGAGTATTAAATTCCTTCCCCATCTACTTTTGCGATTTACGAATATTAATTTTAAATTCCTTCAGAGTTTTTTGTAAATTATTCATCACTTCACTTGGTAATTTGTTCCAATATCTGACACCCTTACCAAAAAAAGAAAATTTTTCCACTCCGTTATTCATGAAATCGAGTTCCAGTTTATGGTCATGATAATCTTACCCCTTCTATGCACTATTCTTCGACCAATATCCCTCCCAGACTCATTACCAACATATGCATTGCACATTCCCATCTCTCTCTTCACCCTCCTACTGTCCTCCAGTGGCTCCCAACAGCCCCTTATCATAGCAATCATAAGCAATCTTTACTTTTATATCTATGTACCTAATCAGCTGACTCTTCTTGGCACTTATCTTCATTCTGTGCTGAACTACTCATTTAGATATTCCATGCAGGTCACCCTTCAGCTATTTAAAGTCTCCTTCTGTTTTATACCATTACATCATCTGCAAACAACCCAAATTCTGACTGTAAACCATCAAAACCTTCCAAATTTATTAGAATAACGAACAGCGTTTGTTCAAATACACTACTCTGTGGCACTCCCATATTTACTTACTTTAGATAGATAGGTAGATAGAAATGTTAACTTTGATCCCATGTGAGAATAATCTCGGGGATGTGGAACAGTACATACACTTATTAGTAACGTCAATATTACTACATAATTGATAATAAGTGAACAGGGAATGAAAATATGCAAAATATACTAACTTTCTGGTTTCTATATTAGCTATTCTAAATATTACCCTAAGTGAAAATGTTGCAGAATTCAGTTTTTTAAGAAGTTGTTGAATATGCTGCTTCCAGTTCAATTTGTTATCTATACATACACCCAGGAATTTTGTGAAATAACTTTCATTGATTGCTTTTCCTTCTGATATCACATTATAGCTGTCCTTTGTTTTATTTTTTGTAACAAACTGAAGTAACTGTGTCACCTCTTGGATACCGAATAGCTTTGACAAAACTCTGGCAAAAGGATTTGCACTAATTTATAAAAATGGTATGCAGAAAAAAATACAACTGTCACGAAACGAAACACAAATTACGACAGTAATAATACATCAGATATAAAAATAAATCAGATATAATAAAGAAGTAAACAAATTCCATCATTTAGAAATTAAAATTTCAAACTAACCCAAAGCAGGAACGCTGTCAAAACTAAAAATACCATTAGAGGGAAGGTCCTTCTTGAAAAAGGTAAATCTAATAATATTTTTAATATTAGTCATCTCCCACTGTTGATGCATATAATTTTTTAAAATTAAAGATCGTCTATATATAAGTTAATTTATTACGCGTTACTTACGCACTATATACATGTATAGCAGTAGAGTGGAATACCATAATAAAGATATTACGAAATTGCAGACTCTTCTTCTTCTTAGCATTAATTCCGCATTTCAGGGTCTGCTTTAACGGACTATTTCTTCCATTTGTGCCGATCTTGTGCATCTTCAGGTGAGGCAATGAATAGATGCATTTCCTCCCTCAAGGTGTCCATCTAGCACTGCCTGAGTCTCTCTCGTGGTCTTCAGCTCTCTGATCTTATGTCGAGTACTGTTCTCGCCACTGAGGTGTCATTGCTGCGTAGTACGTGGCCATACCATCGAAGAATCCATGTATTCGTAAGGGACGACTCTTTCCGTTTAACTAGTTGTAAATTCTCGGCGTATGTGAAATGGGCACGGATAATGCGCATGTCACATTCCTCAAAGGTTCTAACCAGCTTTTGGTAACGGAGACTACATGAAATCGTACAAGACCAGGAAACGTAATGTGATTGACGAACCTTTAGTCTTTTTAGAAAACGAAATGTAACGTTTAGTGTTGATAAGCAGGACATCCATCCCATCTTTATCGAGGTGAACTAAAACCTTAACTATGAAGTGCGCATCATATCCAAACAAATTATGGAAAAAGATAGGTATGTACCCTGGATTGTTGTACTGTAAATTACAGTTATTGTGTGCAGCCCTTCTGAATTTACCTGTGATGTGGCAATGATCGCTAATCTTAACGGTTCCCGGTTCAATGCCTTCACCACAGGTGTGGCATATGGTACCACTGGTAAATTGTGCATCCGCATGAGCTGACATTTCAGGAGGAGCAACAGCCTTGTAAATTTCATCACCTTCATGGATCAGTTGAACGAGTTGTTCCACCACCTATGGTTCAGAGTTTTCCCCCAAGAATGAGTCGAATCGGATTTGCTGACGCTCGTATACATAAACGATCTGGCTTTCCGTGGCAAAAGGGAAGTGTTCCTGGACTGCTGTGGAGTGAGAGGCGATGGGGTTGCGTCTACATGTATCAAAGGGTTTCAACAAGCGTTCAAAGACCGCGTAAAGACGCTGCTGGCGCACAAAATCCTTAAACTTCAAGGTTTTGTGTTCTTCGCCGGGTGGATCTTCTCTTACAATAACCACCCTTGTGCAATAAATTTCATGATGGCTGAAGAGATCATTGCATCCGAAATGCTACAGATATCTATCACAAATAAAATCGCATACTTTTTCTTGTTTAATAAAGATTTGACTAACCGCACCAAGTTCTTGAACCAGCGGGGATGAATCTTACCTTCACTCTTTGTAATTAACATGTTAATATGGAAAGCGCGTTTGACTGCAGCGAGATGGAGGGGACCTAAAAACTTCTATTTTCTACCATCTTGATAGAAGCCATTGAACGAATTTTTAGGATTTTGCCTCTCAAATTTAGAAATTTCTTATAATTTTACAGGGATATGCCTGTAAAATCTAAGGAGTACTTGGAAGATACTTTAATGTTATGGTTGACTCTTTCCGCGTGAACTTCCACTTGTCGTCAAATGATAGGATAGTCCAAAGAAACTAATATTTACTATTGTTATCAACCATGGAGGAAGGAATATATGGAGACGAGATAACGCAAAATCCGTGAAACCTCGTGAAAAAACTGCGCTTGCACGGCGGACATCGTAGGAGTACAAAAACAATGGACTGTTTGCACTGTGTCAGCTGCTGAGAATATTTCATTTTCTAATATTCTAAAGTTTTCTATAATGCCAAGTTGTGCTGCATATGGTTGCACAAACAGACGAGATGGGAAAAAACCTGGAATAAGTAAGTCACATTGTAATTATCGTTCTTGAAGTATCTGACAGACAACCGCAACATTAGTGCCATTTGCAATAAATTTATTCATTGCTCTCAATAGGATCATATTATTCTCAAATTTTTGTTGGTGTAGTGTAGACAATTTTGCACCTGAAAAGCTAGCCTTATTGTATACAAATGTTGGAAATTTAATTTAAACGGGTCATGTTTACTTTGCGACACAGTGAATATGGTATTCTGCATGCATTACTCACGTTTAAGTTTACACTGAAATTGCACTATGAAATTAATCGTGATAATTTGTGCTGTGCGAACTACTAAACGTGATGAAATAAACTTTGCTGTCGGAAATGTAGTTCGCGATGCATTTCTTGTGTTTAGATGTGTCTACTACATAGTTTGGTTTTGTAGCGGCAATATTAATGGAAATGTTGGCAGGTTGAAATGCGGTGTATACCAGAGGAGAACAAACAATTTATTTATTATTAGCTGTTAGCTTCTGATTTTTGAATGTACTGATTTTTCAAGCAAAATTATATAGGACACTACCAGTACAATATCTTCTAAGTAAGCTCAGACACTATGAGGTTTTATGAAGTATTAATTTTTTTAAAGCTCTAAACATTGACTTATGCTTTTTTTTTTAAATTTCAGATATGATTGTTTCTGTTTGTAAATATGTCTACAAGTATATTTCTAGATTTTGAAATCTTCATTGTCAATTAATGAAATATAATGTGAAAATATAACCTATTTGAACATCAACTAAAATTTAAGGACTGTAGAAATAAACAGTTTGTTATTCAAGTTAAAAAGAATTACCTGCTTATTAAGTTACGTCCGAATTCATCATCAAATATGGATATGGTGATAGTTTTTTTCTGGTCCAGGCCGCATTTCAACCTAACGACGTCAATTTTAAGGTACAATATCTCGAGAACTAAGCGAGATATCAAAAAATATTATTCTTTACTTTCAGTTTCCCTCATCGAGTTACATAAGAATTCGTCATCAAATTGCGGCGCCACGGTTATCGTTGAATCCCCTCATAACCTAACAACCTCACATTTGAGACAGTATATCTCGAGAACTAAGCACGATATCAAAAAATTTTATTCTTCATTTTTGATGTGTCTAGTCGAGTTACATAATAATCCATCATCAAATTGCGGTGCCACGGTTGTCTTATGATTCCCTTGAGGTTTTTGTGCATATTTCCGTGTTTCTCTGGTCAAGCAATATGGCGGCCTCCCCTCCCCACTTGTCTCCACCCGGTTTCACTCCAGTATGTGGCGAAGGTCCCTTGCGTCGTCTCCATATATTCCTTCCTCCATGTTATCAACATTAATAATTGCTCTCTTTGCTTGGATATTGGATGGCAGTGCTATTAATGAAGGGCCCAGATACAGCGGATAGTATTTATCTACACGGATGTCGATGGTGTTGATTTGATCGAAGCATTTACCACAATCCCGATTCTGGAATTCACTAAATTTCTTTAAGACATCTTGAAACACATAGACTTCATACATTCTGCCAGGGTAGTGCTTACAGTGAGATCGCGCATCTTAGGCATAAAGCAAATACGTGTGAAGTTAATGTCATTGTTCTTATGAATCTGGGAAAGACAATCCAACCCCACCTGGCATTTTACAGCCGGTTTTGATGGATTTGAAATAATCACGGAAATTTGCTCTTTGAAATTTGTAAAACTTGCCTTGATAAAACAGCCAGGATCTTTAAAATTATCAGAATTCTGAACAGTGATATGAAATAATCTATCCCCGAAAGCACTCGCCCCGACAGTTGGATTAAGTCGCATAGCGCTCGGCTCACCTGTTTGTCCCACATTAGAATTTACGCCGGACACGGTTACTGTCGTGTAGAGCATCCACTGTTAGAGATGGGCAGGTCCGAGATTTTAAAGGAGTCGGGTCCGGATGTACATCCAGCGCTGCGGACCTGCATCCAGGTTCCGTGTCCGCGGACCTGTATGGGTCCGGCTCTACAATCGGGCGGGCGGAGTGAATGGCGTAACTGGATCTGTGCGGACCTACATCCAGTTACGTGTCCGGCGGAGCTGTATGGGTCCGGTTCAACAATCGGGCGGGCGGAGTGTATGGCGGAACTGGATGTGTAGAGACCTACATCCAAATACGTGTCCGGCGGATCTGTATAGGTCCGAACCTACAATCGAGCGTATGGTGGATACAAATCCTACCAAGGAGAACTGCAGTATGAGTTATATCGTATTCATCCATTAATTAATGAAATGAAAGAATATTAATTCTGATAATTTTTTTTAATTTTTGTCTGAAACTCACAATTGTACGTAATATTATAAAATCACAGCATAATCAGACTTGAAAATGATAAAAGTAAAATTTCTGTGGGCTTCTATAAGAATAAAATGAAATCATTTCTTAATAATGTATAAGTTCCACTAAATTTTTTTAAAAAACAATCGAAAGTATTTGTTAACTATTAGTTTTTTTTACTAAAAATGAAATTATTCAAGACTCAACATTTTGAGATAATTCTTGCCTTTCCACAATATACCAGCTTGAGAAACAGTTTATTATAAATGAACAAAAAACAAAATTGCAAGTATAACGTATTTTAAATTGTGAGCGAGAAATTACGTGAGATTTGTTCTTATATTATGTATAGTGTTTTGCTCTGTATACTATGTGAAACTGTTTTGATTGAGTGAATAAAACGTTGTCGTGAGTGCTAAATCGAGTGCGATACAATGCATTTTAATCAAACAGTAATATTTATGTTTTGCCAATTACTGTAACGTGTTTTTGGTGCTTTCAAAATCTTTATTTTATTTTGTGCAATTTCAGAAACTTTTAATTTCTTTGTAATTTTATTTAATATTATTTCCAATTTAGTTGAAACTATTTTTAAGCAAGATTTAATTCTTATTAATAATAACCGATCGTTTGAGCCATTGTTTGACGTTCTAGAAACGGCTGGATGTGAGGTTTTTCTTTTTTCAATGTCGGATTATAAAATATTTCTGTAAAAGCGGCCAGCACAGTCGCTCGCAATAATGCCACATAATCATTTATATATATTACTAGCTGTTACCCGCGACTTCGTACGCGTGGATTTAGAATTTGATTGCTAGAACTAGATATGCAAAGCTGAAAATTATCTAAGATGTCCCAAACAACACTGAGTCGGCATAATATAACGGGAACGCCATCGATATACCATTCTACCTTCGAACCTGTGTCATGACCAAAACTGTTATTCATATCGGAAAAAAGTATCCTATTTCGTTCCCAAATATGCAAAGTATTTCCTTGTCATCGGTATACACATAATTATATTCGTGAAAACGTAAAAAAAAGATGGAGACTTACTTTCGCATATACAATATTGTTAGTTCAGATCACACAAAAACTACCTGTGGAATCAGTACACCGTGAATAAAGTAAACGCTTTCTACCGCCAAAGATTTGCCAGAACATGGTATCCTTACTATAAAATCCTAGGCCCTGGCTCAAACTATGAAAAACAATCCATAAAAATACTTGCCTCCAGTGGGATTTCAACCCGGAGCAACTCTACAGTTTAACATAAGAAGCAAACTCGTTACCACTACGCCATCCGAACATTGCTTAACAACGTTTCGCATTACAGATATACATGCGTTCATCTTTCACAGTTAGGATAGTTTTCATAATTTAATGACAATTTGTTCTTATCTATACATAATATAGGATCCCATCTCGATCCTAATGTCAAATTTCATCATGATCGGAGTATCCTTTTAGCCCAAGGAACGTAACAAACGGACATAAAGACAAACAGAGTTACTTTCGCATTTATAATATTAGTGTAGATATGTATAATGATCCTTGGAAACTCTATGAACCGTTTTTCTGCAATAAAGAGATGTTAAATGTATTATCTAATTTGTCCTTAAGCACTCAGAATTAAGAACGTAAAAAATTCTAGAGACTTTGTGATTAGTCAAACTGAACGTTAAAAGTTTAATAATACTGCAACGCATTAAAATTACAAGTTAAATTATAAGTCCATTCTTATTTAGCACGTAAAACACTCCTCACCTTAGAAGCATGAACCCGACCAATAAAAAAATACTACCGGGTTTTAGCTACCCATTGACATTTAATAGTTATTGTAATTATCTACTAGTAGTCAGATATTAAGAAATAGTTTTTCATTTATAATCTCATCTTTAAACAGAACTGTAATCCAATCGTACGGTAAATGACATTAAACTCTTCAGAACATTTATTTCAAATCGGAACTGTAATGAAAATTTGCGTTCCAGCTCCGCGTTGCAGGTCCGGCCGTGGTTCAACCTCTGGCCACTCGAGAACTGTGGCGCTATTATACAGGTCCGGCTGGAAGCAGATCCGACAAGCGCTCGGATGTACATCCATCCCTCGCGCAAGTGATACGGGTCCGCGGAACTGCATCCATCCGGACCTACCCATCTCTATCCACTGTGACTGGGGCTCATCTGAGGCACATAAAGCCACAATGGGAGATAGCGGAACCAGCAGATCATTTTCTAATGTGTCTGCCCATGCGGTTGTGCGTTCTTCTTCAGGCAGAATTAAAGGTATACCCCACTAAGCTTCCAGTTAAGGCGGTGATAACGGTTTATAGTTATCAGCAAACATAAAATAGACCAACAGAATTCAGATTCGGTACTCTCATGGTTACAAGTATAAGATAGTTATCAATAAAAATAAATATATATTACCTGCAACTTTCATCCTTTTGGATGGACCATCAATTGAAAGTATCCATCTTTTGCGACAAGCCTTAGGTAGATTTGTTATATATATATTGATCAAGAAATATTAGATTTAACACTTATTACTAGTGGCACTCTGAGACTCCTCACTATGGTGCTGAAGACAATCTATGGAAATAAAAGCCAGTTTTAAAAATGTAAAGCTTAACCTAACACATGTAACAAAAGAAAAAAATTCTTATATTGAACAGGACTCAACTCTACAATAAAAATTACATTTGATCATCTAGGACAAATAATTAATCTGTTGTTTAGCGCACACAGACAGGAAAAATATCTACAACGAGTACATTAATTCCTGTCTGACAAAAACCTGCCAGCAAAGGCACCCACAGGCTCCTTGAAAAGGTTCTCAAATTCAGATGGTGAGATTAAAGACGGTTCTGCAATATCTGGAACAAATGTGTATAGTATCAGACACACACACGAAAAACATCTACGTCAAAGGGAAAATTATAAGAATTAAAACTTACAACTAGTAACACCCACGGGCTCCTCACCACGCTGATGAGGGAAATCTGGGGAAACAGAGAAAAGAAAATCAGTCTTAACCTATCTAAAGCTAAAACTATTACAGTTAACTAAAGAAAATTGACCTCCAGTTTGAAAAAAAAGTTACACTCAGGAGCGGAAATTACACTTAGAAAAAATGTAGTTTCTCGCACACAGGCAAGAAAAATATCTGCATCAACTATATTAATTTCAGACAGGCATAAACTTACCAGCAAAGGCACCTAGTGACTTCTCGAAAAGATTCTCAATCATAGATGATGAGATTAAAGGTGGTTCAGTTATATCTGGAACAGATATATATACCATCAGTCACACACTAAAAGCATCTACAGCAAAGATAAAATTATGAAAAATTAAAACTTGCCATTAGTAACACCCTCCACGCTGCAGAGGGATATCTGGGAAAACAGAAAAAACAAAATCAGTGTTATAAATTGTAGTTTAAAAAACTAAAATCACGCTTTCGTAGTAATGTGAACTAAAAGGTTGAAAATAATATTTGAATATAACCATTTTGAAATGTAGGGAGAGCGATTTCTCCCTGCACAACATCCAACCTGAAGATGGCGGCAGAGTCAGCCGCCGAAAGCTCGTTGTCGCATTTCAACAACATACGGCGGAAAACCCGTGAAGACTACATTTCATCGATACGCCGTGAAAGCCTTCAATCTCTATAAACATTTTGTTTAACAGTGATAGGACGTACCACAATTCAGGATGAATTAATTTTTTTAAATAAGCTTAAAGAATAAAGTCACTGATTACAATTTTAACTTTAATGTAAAAAAGCATGGGGTGCTATTTCAGTTGTCTTATATTTTTTGTCGTTGGCTGTTTGTAAAGACAGAGTCATTGTTAAAAGTTATGTAGTGTTTAACATTAAAGTTAATTTTGTAATCAGTGACTTTATACTTTAAGCTTATTAAAATAAAATAAAAAAATAATTTATCCTGAATTGTGGGACGTCCTATCACGGTTAAACAAAATGTTTATATTTAAATATTATTTTCAAACTTTTAGTTCACATTACTACGAAAGAGTGATTTTAGTTTTTTAAATTACAATTTTATTTTTAACTTTTTAGTTCAGATAGTTTAAAAAGTAAGTTTCTTACTGTTGGCTTTTATTCGCCAATCTCTCTTTTTCTTTGAGTTGTAGTTTCATTTTTAATTATTATTCCCACGAGTAAAATACAATTAAATGGTCAACTCAACAAGAGATCCAATAGCAGGGTAAACGAGGAAGGCTACTTTTCTATAATAGTCCGAAGTAATATTTCGAATACTTACTATTCAACAACACGTTAAGCGACTGCAGACAGAGAAACCTTTCTGGATAGGAGACAGCGGAAGACGATCGTCTAAGCAACCAAGGCTCGTAAATCACACCCGGGAATCTGGAGAACGACGATGATGATGATGGCTATATTGGGCGGGAAATCTCCGAAGGGTGTGGCCGCCAAATGACGAAAATTTCTCGAATCGCACCTGTGCACTAATGTCGCGGCTGCATTTGCCTAACTCAGTAATCCCATCAAGTATAGGATACGTGTAGTTTAACTTGAAGTCCTAACCATAGGTTATCCTAATCTTTTCCATTTATAATATCCGCAAAAATGCTAACCGAAATCGGGATTCGAGCAGGGAATGTCTGCTCTCCAGTCACGCGCCTTAACCAACTAGACCACAAAGACGATTCGGAAAGTGGGTGAAAATGAGCCACATCTTTCATAAGACGGTTAAATTACTTTAGTGTTTTTACTGTCAAAGTAATGAGATTACCAAGACATAGATATGAAATTATTGGATTGTCATCGGTTCTTAATGCATGTACAAAATTTCAGACAATTCGGACTTTCTGAAGTGGGTGAAAATTAAAATGAAATTTTCCGTTACATTCAACCACTTTTATGTTGTTTCTGACAACGTGGTGAGAGTGAAATTATTGATTTTTTATCGGTTCTTAATAAGTGTGCAAAATTTCAAACGATTCGGACGTCAGGAAGCGGGTAAACACTGAAATGAAAGATTCCATTACATGCAACCATTTTTCTATTGTTACCGTCAGTAACGAGAATAGTAAGACGTTGCTAAGAGACTACTGTATTGTCAACGGTTCTTAAAACGTGTGCAAAATTTTTATGTTTTTATTGTCAACGTAATCAGAATATCAAGACATAGCTATGAAATTATTTTATCAATACATCAGTTATCAATACATGAGCAAAATTTCAAACAATTCGGACATCTGGAATTGGGTTAAAATTAAATTGCAAAATTCCACGACATTCAACAATTTTTCTGTTGTTACTATCAAAGTAATGAGAATAGCAGGATATAGCTATGAAATTATTGTATTGTCACCGGTTCTTAATTTGTGTGCCAAATTTCAAACACTCGGACATCTGGAAGTGGGTCAAAATGGAGTTGTAAAATTCCGTTACATTCATATATACATATATACATACAAGTCAAGCTCATATAAAGCGTGTAATATATACATAAAGTTTAAACCAATTCAGTTAACAAAAGAAAATCAACTTACAGTTAGCAAAAAAATCTTCGACCTCAGTAGCGGATAACACGAGAAGATCTGTAACATGTGATTAAATATGTAGTATCACTAATATACACACACACGAAAAATATTATTTAAAGTATTTAAATATTACTGGACGGCAAGAAATTGGAATGGGTAGAATCGTTTGTGTATTTGGGAAGCAAGATAACTATCAACGGAAAGCTGGAGAAAGAAATAGGTCAGAGAGTAAGGAACAGTGGACAATTGTATCACCAGATAAAGGATGTAATCTGGAGTTAGAACATAGGAGAGGATGCCAAAATTCTGCTCTATAAAGTACAATACCAGCACATACTGACTTGTGATTCTGAAACATGGACTTGGGCAAAGAGAGATATTAGTAGATTGCAGGCGGCAGAGATGAGGTTCCTGAGAAGGATAGAGAATGTCACGAGGAAAGACAAAATTAGAAATGAAAACATCAGGGAGAGACACGTGGAAGCATTAGGAGAGATGTTAACAAGGAAAAGACTGTATTGGTTGGGACATGTTATGAGGATGGAGGAAGGGAAAATACCGAAAGTAATATTGCTGAACATCGGGAAGGGAAAGAGGCCAGTTGGAAGTCCTCGGGCAAGATAGATTGACCAAGTGAAGAAAGAAGCAGAGGCTAAAGGAATCATGTGGAGAAAAGTGATGGCCCACAAAAGCGAAATCGTCTGATGAGGAAGTGATGTGAAAATTGAACATTACCTACAAAATTCGGCATCAAAGGAATTCTGAAACATTGTACCGAACGACAACGTACACTCCAATCGACAAACCAACTGACCACTACAAGCGTTAAGCGAACACAGAGAGCGAGGCTGGACTGCCCAGCCTATTTATACCACCCCTCTAACTTCAGCCGACAGCTTTCACCTTTCGAGATGTGTAGAAATAACGGGCTGCCCAAGTGCTCACTTTCGTAATGCCACACTAGGAATAACCTGGAGTTCTTTGCTATAGCGTGTTCGCCTATCGCAATGGCGGACGGATAACGTACTTCCCTTGTCGATCAATAGTGGCAAACACACCACGTGAGTTGAATCGCAGTTTAATGGAATTATTTCGCAACCTGCATTGCTTGTTCAAAATTCCGTGACAGACTCCCGGGCAAATAAAGAGGCAGAAGGTACGCTCTCTGTCACTGCCCCACCAGCGACGTGGGAAATTTTCACTGATCGCGGACCGCCATTGCTCCAGTCGAATCGCCCACCATGGAAAGAACTTAAAACGGTGATGTCACGCGATCGATTGGAATCTCTTCCGGGGCCGGCTTAATATCTTCCATCCCCTTCTCCACTACTTGAAGGGAGAAGTACGGTATACAGCAGTGATAAGATCCGTTCGATGGCTAGCACAACTGGCGGACGGACTTGAGTCTGTTCGAAGTATAGCTAGTGATAAAATGTGATCCGATGGCAAATATTGCGACGGAGCATATACAAATCAATGTAGAGCCATCAAAGAAAATACTTGTATAATTTGGCATACGCGTCTGACATTCAACAGCATGCATAAAAGGAACAAAGGACGGCAGGGACGGCATCTCCTAACATTATCAGACACAGAGAATAGTGAGCGATTAGATGGGTAAATCTTTTGAAATCTTTGCCTTTAATTAGAGTCTGGCACTGAATGGATGCAATAACATCAAGGTCCTAGTCTATACCGGTCGAACGCACAACTAACAGCCGAAAAACAGTAATGTGACCTTCAGATAACCTCCATTCATCTTTTATACCGTTTAACCCGTTAGTAGCTGAAAGATATCAGTGTCTCTCATTGTTCATGTTTAATCAAGAGAACGCATATAACTTTACTTAATACGCTGTATAACTGAAAATGCTAGTCGGTGCAAATATAATTGCACCTTTGAATATGTATGTGAATGTCTGTATTTGATTATCTAAGGTGTGTAGTGGTTCACACGAAGTGCGTGCGTGGACCATTTGACTGAAATGAATTAAATTGAATCTACTATAAATGGTTTTGGGGTATAAATAAGTATCTCACTTTGTAATTAAAGAAGCCAACAGTTAATGGTAATTCATTATGAACATTCAGAAATAAATGTAAATTTCAAAATGTTATACTCGTCATTTTAGTGCTGTGTGAAATTAAACAGAATTTTCAGTGAAAAAATCCTCAATTTCAAACCCAATTTCATATATTAATATTTAATTGCATATTTTAAAAAATATTGCGAGTTTTAATTATATCAATTATATTTCAATACAGTGTTTCACACGCAGCAAAGTCAGAAATGTCTGTGAGAAAATAAAATGTTTTGTTAATCAGCATGTGGGCTCAGAAGGATGTATTCATGTGAATCATAGTGGGGTTGGTGCAAAATATTTCAGAAGAAATGGACAGGGGCACTAGATCTCTCCAAATCATTTGACATAGTGAGCCACAAAATTGTAGCAAATAGTGTGAGAAACGGGTATACGAAGGAATTAATGGATTTACGATACGAAATCTTGGTCAGATATTTGCTTGAGTTTGTTGGAGTAACGTGAGACTTACATAATGGATATCAAATACAAATGTTTCTGGTGTGTAAGGGACGTCTGCTGTAATTTTCGCTAAAATTTCTATACAACACAGTTAGTAACTGAGATGATAAAGCTATTGGTTGGAAGTCACTTGTTGCATCCCGAGCGGCCATAATGCAACATAGAGTGAGTTCGTCCTCAACCAGCCTGCCTACATACGCATGTTGAGAAACGATTGATTTAACTTTGCTTCTTATGTCGAGCTAAACTTCTGTAGCTAGGTAATATCCCCAAAACTTGCTACTTGAGACAAGTATAATAGGATGAAGCAACTGCTCCATCTAATCTATTGAGACATATAACAGAACTTGTGCTTAATGAACAAATCATATCACAATTAAAGTCTAGCTCTACTCCTTAATATGAAAAGAAAACACACTCCTACCCAATACAGCCTATGTTTATTCTAACACTTTATAAAACATATATAAACATTACATATCACACAACAGAATTGAAATCAATGATGGTATATGACATATAAACTATACTTCGTTCTGAAAGCATATGGTCTTTACGAAGTTTTACTTGATATAATAACTATCCCTTGAGATGAATGACGTGAAGGAATTTTATAAATCCTTAGCCTTAGGGCATTGGAGTATCAGACAGTGTGTAACCTTAGTATTGCAGATATTTCTTGAGTTAAGGTTGGTGATAGACAGGTCTAGCAATCGGCCAGTGGGTCTGTCGTATGCTAATAGACAGGCTTTTCTTAATTGGCTATCGCATTCACGTGTCTCTTAATTGGCTTTCAGCTGTGCAACAGTAAAGAGTGGGGACCAGAAATCTCTAGCACTAAGCGCTGACTGAAAGGAACCTTCAACGTACACAATTTTACAGGCTACGAGAGAAAAACCTACAGCGCTTCGATTTCATAGCCTTGAAGAAGAGTTTTTATTACAATTCAACTCTAATGACAGGTCGTGTTTCCTTGACTCGCTTTGGCACGTAACTCTCAGACTCAATAGAACTTCGTGAACCCCAATAAATATTCCTTATCCTTTTTACTGATTGGTAATCTGAATTCGGCAAATCCACAAAACGCTGCAAGTCTGTAGTCTGAGTTGATGATAAAATTATGATAAATTATAGTTTATAGTATATATGGCACTATTTGAAAATGTTTAAATTCTTACCTTTTGAACTCAAACAGAAAGTGTTATTTGAATATTTTAATGCCCTGTCATGTTGTCCACAGTTTTCTGCATCGGGGTTCATCTGATGTAGAGTTCTTTCAGGTCGACTATTCTTATTGGTTTATAAAAATGATCTTCCCTGCGTTACAATTGGAAACTAAAAATATACCTTTTCTGTAGATGACTTAAGCATAGGAATTAAAAATGCTTTAGTTATGTTTACTGAACATACTATAAATTATGTCTTTGACTATACTAATGATTGGCTCACAGCAAATACCTTGAAACTTGTTAAAACTCAATATATGCAAATCAGTTCGTCACTCAGATTACCGATAATGAGCAGAAGACTGATGACATCATAGCGCTGTGTTGGCTTTTGTCTTTCACAGTTTCCGTGACAGCTGTTAAACAAACAGTTAATCATTGGCATTTGGTTGAAAATAAGGGCTGAGATAGGCAAATCTAATTCCAAACTACGATTCATAGGACGTA
>JARYHS010009186.1:13446020-13531806 GCA_031002005.1 Vandiemenella viatica | reverse complement strand
ACCAAGGAATTTTATACTCTTTGTTTCTAATATTGTTTTATTTTTATAGCTTACTTGTAAATCTGGCTGTGCATAATTTTTTGTTTTAAGCATAATATAATGTGTTTTTTCAAAATTTATTTTTTATGAATTTGCCTTAAACCAATTTGCTACTTCACTAAGTACTTCATTTACAATAAATTCTAGATTGCTGTTTGTTGTTTTTCTCACAGTCAGGTTAGTGTCATCTGCAAATAAAACACTCTTAAGTAATATCTTGGTTCTCCGGGTGGAGCCGCGTCGATTTGTTAAAACCTAACGTTTTTGCCATCTTGCTGTGGCTTTCATCAGAGGACTGCTTGTAAGTTTGCCGCTATCGCCTTATATAGTAGCAGCGCTAACCGCCGCGGTGACGTCACCGCGCCCACTGTAGGCGGTAGGATGGGGCCGTTCGACTTGGGTTTTCTGAGCAAGTATGACCAAATATGGTCAAGTTGTAAACCATTGTCGGCATTAATGTTGTTGGGCTGTTTTTGTATTTCTAGCGCTTCTCTTATGCGCCTAGGCCACCATCTGCTTTCAGTGGCTATAACGCTGGTCTTATCGAATAAAATTGAATGGCCGCTATCGGCTTAATGTAGAACTACAGCGGACTTGCTTGCGTCATTATTTTTCAAATGCCCGATGTGTTCATTGAGCCTCTCCTTAACAGTGCGTCCGGTTTCCCCAAGGTAAACCTTGCCGCAGCTACAAGGAATTTCATATAATCCTGGTGTTTGCAAATGTTCTCTCTTGTCTTTAACGCTGGTCAGGATGCTGGATAATTTCCTGGGGGCTTTGTATACGGGACGGATATTCTTCTTTTTATGTAGCCGACCAATTTTATCCGTAACTCCTTGGATGTATGGTAGAATGGCCACTGCCTTGTCAGGTGGTTTGTTGTTTTCCGCCGATGATGCTGCAGTGCGAGACAAAGTGGAGCGATCCAGGCATGGCAAGGCTTTATTACAGGCAGCCACGCTATATCAATTGGCTAGAAATGTCTCCTTTAAACTTCTCTTTTCAGCGGCCATACTCTCTTCGTCACATACCACGGATGCGCGGAGTGTTAATGTTTTTAAAATTCCACTTTTGATCGCTGGATGATGGTGAGAGTCGGCGTGAAGGTACCGATTAGTATGAGTTGGTTTTCGGTAAACTCGGTGGCCCAAGGAGCCATTATCATTTCTTGTAACTAAAACATCCAGGAACGGGAGTTTGTTGTCGCTTTCAATCTCCATTGTGAACTTGATCTTATCATGGGCTCTGTTTAAATGATCGAAGAAGACATGAAGCGATTCTATTCCATGGGGACAGACGACAAAAGTGTCATCCACAAATTTCACCCACAGCGACGGTTTCAGGGGGGCATTCTGCATAACTTCATCTTCGAAGGTTTCCATATATAAGTCGGCGACTACTGGAGACAGTGGGCTTCCCATGGCGGCTCCTTCCTTCTGTTGGTAGAATTGATTCTTGTATTGGAAGAAGGTAGTTTTCAGGCAGAACTCTGTAAGCGAAGCCCATTCCAGTGGCAAGTTGAGCGATTCTAATCGCTCTCTGATTATATTAAGGACCTTGTTTACTGGCACATTTGTAAAAAGAGACGTGACGTCGAAGCTGACAAGAATTTCATTTTCTTCTAGTCATCTGTTCCTGATGATTTCAATGAAGTGGGAGGAATTGTTGATGGTGGAGGAAGAGTTCTTTAAGATCTTCAACTTTTCTGCTAAGTATCTGGCCAATGGATGCGTAGAACATTGGAGAGCGCTGACGATAGGTCTTTGTGGATTTTTGGAAGGCCATAAAATCTAGGAGGTAGATTGTTGGAAGTAGTTAATCTTCTCTTCGCCTCAGGTTCAATTGATGTTGCTTAGCGTATTTTGGTGGCTATGAAGCGTCTAATTTTTGGAGGGGGTTGATTCTTAATTTATCATACGTCTCGTCTTGCAAAAGTGTCTCCACCTTCCGATGGTATTCGTCAGAATACATGACAACAGAAGCGTTCCCTTTGTCAGCAGGTAAAATAACTATATCATCCCTCTCTTTTAACTGCCGAAGGGCAATACGTTCTTCTCTAGAGATGTTCGGTGCAGGTGGCCTTGCAGTTGATAAAATCTTCGACGTGGCGCTTTGGATCTCGTATGCATCGTCAGCAGTTAGGCAGGAGACAGAGGACTCCACTGCAGCAATGACCTCGTCCGTCGGTATTTTGGCCAGTGTTATAGCAAAGTTTAGTCCTCTAGCGAGAACTGAACTGGTAGCGGCGTCCAATTCTTCCTCAGTGAGATTGACTACACACCGCTCAAACATTTGATTGCTGCTGTGGATGCTGCTGATCTGCTAATTTCGAAAATTTCTTGATTTGCCTCTTCCTCGTTTTTTCAAAGGTGTCGTATGCTTGATTCCACGACAGTTGATCTAGCTTGGTCCAGTCACTGGCGCTTAAGACGTTACTGAGGAATAAGTGCAGGTTGAAGATTCTCACTTCCAATGCTGCTAACTCTCGTCGCGTTTGGTGGATACGTTCACGGAGCAGTGCCTGAGAGCTCTTCTTCAGAATGCGGCGAGCTGTTGGCGTTTGCACATGATGCTTAATCATGACAAATGCTGGGAGGACGTCTTTATCACGGCACCTACAAAGAAAGGCTAGATGGCTAAGCCTCATGTTCCTCTTCTGCCGTAGTGATCCAAACAGTCTAGTTGATTTAAAAATATTCTCCCCGTAGAGATTCATCAAATGATTACGAAGGCTTCCGCGGTCATCGTATGTAATATCTCGGTTCTCCGGGTGGAGCCGCGTCGATTTGTTAAAACCTAACGTTTCTGCCATCTTGCTGTGGCTTTCATCAGAGGACTGCTTGTAAGTTTGCCGCTATCGCCTTATATAGTAGCAGCGCTAACCGCCGCGGTGACGTCACCGCGCCCACTGTAGGCGGTAGGATGGGACCGTTCGACTTGGGTTTTTCTGAGCAAGTATGACCAAATATGGTCAAGTTGTAAACCATTGTCGGCATTAATGTTGTTGGGCTGTTTTTGTATTTCTAGCGCTTCTCTTATGCGCCTAGGCCACCATCTGCTTTCAGTGGCTATAACGCTGGTCTTATCGAATAAAATTGAATGGCCGCTATCGGCTGAATGTAGAACTACAGCGGACTTGTCAGGTGGTTTGTTGTTTTCCGCCGATGATGCTGCAGTGCGAGACAAAGTGGAGCGATCCAGACATGCCAAGGCTTTATTACATGCAGGCACGCTATATTCATTGGCTAGAAATGTCTCCTTTAAACTTCTCATCATCGGCGGAAAACAACAAACCACCTGACAAGGCAGTGGCCGTTCTACCATACATCCAAGGAGTTACGGATAAAATTGGTCGGCTACTTAAAAAGAAGAATATCCGTCCCGTACACAAAGCCCCCAGGAAATTATCCAGCATCCTGACCAGCATTAAAGACAAGAGAGAACATTTGCAAACACCAGGATTATATGAAATTCCTTGTAGCTTGGGGAAACCGGACGCACTGTTAAGGAGAGGCTCAATGAACACATCAAGCATTTGAAAAATAATGACGCAAGCAAGTCCGCTGTAGTTCTACATTCAGCCGATAGCGGCCATTCAATTTTATTCGATAAGACCAGCGTTATAGCCACTGAAAGCAGATGGTGGCCTAGGCGCATAAGAGAAGCGCTAGAAATATAAAAACAGCCCAACAACATTAATGCCGACAATGGTTTACAACTTGACCATATTTGGTCATACTTGCTCAGAAAAACCCAAGTCGAATGGCCCCATCCTACCGCCTACAGTGGGCGCGGTGATGTCACCGCGGCGGTTAGCGCTGCTACTATATAAGGCAATAGCGGCAATCTTACAAGCAGTCCTCTGATGAAAGCCACAGCAAGATGACAGAAACGTTAGGTTTTAACAAATCGACGCGGCTCCACCCGGAAAACCAAGATATTACATACGATGACCGCGGAAGCCTTCGTAATCACATAAAACACTCTTAACTTTGTCAGATAAGTTTCCAGGAAGGTCATTGATATACAACAAAAAGAAGGGGGGTCCTAGGACAGAACCTTGTGGAATTCCATGTTTTAATTTTTCCCAGTCTGATGAAGCATTTTTGTTTAGTTTAGTATAAAAAATGGACACTTTTTGCATTCGACTTTCCATGTATGATCTAAACCATTTACCTGTGATTCCATAAATACCATAGTATTCCATTTTTTTCAAAAGTAGTTCATGATTTACACAGTCAAATGCTTTTGCAAGATCACAAAATATTCCTACAGGACTTATTTTATTATTAAGTTCCTCAAATGTGTTATTTAAAAATGAATATATAGCCATTTCTATAGATGATCCTTTTTGGAACCCAAATTGGGATTTAGTGAGGAAATTTATTTTGCGTAAAATATTTTATTACTCTACAAAACATGACTTTTTCAAAAATCTTTGAGAATATTGAAAGTAATGAAATTGGACGATAGTTATCTACACATGTTGATTCTCCTTTTTTAAACAACGGTTTTACAACTGCATATTTTAGTCTATTTGGAAACACACCTTGAATTAACGATTAATTACAAATGTGGGCACGATCGATACAATCTGAACATCTTTTTAGTAATTTACTTGAAATATTGTCATAGCTGGAAGAATTTTTAGGTTTTAATTGTTTAATGAGTTTATTTATTTCTGTGACTGTTACTGGTGGCAATTGCATTTCCACAAATCTATTTGGGTAAGCAGTCTGAAGAAGCCTAAGGGCACTATTTGGGGACTGCTTTTCTATGCCTAATTTCTCTACAACTGTAGTAAAATGTTTGTTAAATATTTCACAAACTTCCCCTACTTCACTATGGACAGGTCCATTTTGTTCTATTTTTATGTCTTTAGAGTGATTTTCAGATTTTCCTGTTACAGTTTTTATTATATTCCATATAGTTTTCATCTTATTGCCTGAATTCTCTATTTTCTTTGATATATACTTGTTCTTGGCCTTTCTATTACATTTCTTAGTATTTTAGAATAAAGTTTATAATGAGCTTTAAGTGTGTAGTTATCTGATTCTCTTACTTTTAAGTACAGGTCTCTTTTTGTTTTACAAGATATTCTAATACCCTTTGTTATCCAGCCGTTACCTAGTTCATTGTTTGGAGTATTGACAACTTTCCTTTTTTTGAAACTTCCTTCGAAAAGTGTTAGAAATATATTGAGAAGGGAATCAAATTTTGCATTAACACCCTGTGCATTGTACACTTCTGACCATTGTTCATTATTTAAGGAATCTATGAAATGTTTTATATTGTTTTCATTAATATTTCTTCTATAAACCCAGCTTTTCTCTATCTGTTTAATAGTGTTTCTGGACTTGATACATAGCAGCTGGGCATCATGATCTGAGATACCATTTATTACTGGAAGTATGTCTTAATTACTGTACTGAGAAATATCCATAAAAAAATTATCAATAGCAGTCCTGCTATTATTTTGTATTCTAGTAGGAAAATTTACAAGTGCCGTTAAGTGAAAAGATAACATCAAGGCTTCCATATCTAGCCTCTCATTGCTTTGATTGAGAAAGTCAACATTAAAATCTCCACATAAAACTATTTGTTTGTTATTTTTGAAACATAGTAACAAAGACTCTAACTGTGATAAAAACAGACTAAAATTTCCTGAGGGGGCCCTGTAAATTGCTATTAATATGAGCTCTTCCTTACCATATTCTAGTTTAGTAACAAAGCATTCAAAGTGTTGTTCTATACAATACTTACTTACGGCTACACTATGGCACTGAATATTATTTTTAACAAAAATGGCAACTCCACCTTTCTCCATTTTACATCTACAGAAATGAGAACTTAGTTTATATTTTGGGATGGACAGCTGAGATATTCCTGTGTCAGACAAATGATGTTCAGATATGCACAAAACATCTACATTGAAATTTCTGGAATTTTGAATCTCTTCTAGGCATAAGGTAATGTCATCAGTTTTACTAAATATCCCCCTTATATTTTGATGGAGAATAGTGGTCTGAACTCTTTGATTCAATGAATTTAAATTGTTTACTTTATTAGTATATACTGGTATGTCAGATGGAATTTCTAATTTCGATAAGTTTTGATCAGGAGAGATGTTAATTTCTTTTAGACATCTTGGAATAATATTTCATAATAAACTCAATTGAGCAGGATGCATAGGCCAGGTGTAGGAGGAAGTTTCAAAATCCTTCATTTATTGGAGAGAGCAATGAGGATATGTACCAGAGAAGTAAAGAAATTTGGTTGCAAAATTGTGGTAACCATTGCTTGATTACTGTGGTGTAAAATGAGACTCATTTTGTTTATCAAACACGGGAGTTGGAGAGGTTGCATAGAATGGCTGCTAGATTTGTTTGTGGAAATTACTGCAGAACACAATGATTAACTGATATGATAAAGAAGCAGAATTGGGATTCATTGAAAGACAGAAGGTGGATGAAGAGGGTGCTGCAAGGGAACATGCTGAATATTGGTGATGAGGCTAGACAAGATATTGGTATAAGAATTAAGAGTAGTGCATGACCAAGCTGACACTCATTTTTTGGGAGTGGGAAAATGTTTTCCTTTTGTAAGTAAGGGGGGGAGAGAGAGAGAGAGAGAGAGAGAGAGAAAGAGAGAGAGAGAGAGGCTGAAATAAAGTACCAAGGGAAGAGCTGAATCATCAGGACTTAAAATTTGTAAAAGGCAAAAGCAGGTTGATAGGGAAATTACACTAAAACCACCAGAGCTTCAGGATCTCACAGCCAACCACCAGAGCATGTGCTCAATCACAATTAATTTAAATTAGAAATAGAAACACATAAATTGATGAATTAATATGAGAAAGAATAATTTCTTAATGTATAGTTACTCAGAAGTCTTTATGCATATACGATCAAACTTTGATTATGAAATACATTTCGACTGCATGTAACATTCATGCTGATTTGTTTCGATATGGGAATGCTGATGCTACGGTATACTGAGAGAACCTTCATAGAATATGCTATAATAGCCAAATGTCTGTTGACCACTAAAGATCATGTTTAATTTTTTAGTTTTTGATTATATTGCAATGTAAAATATATGCCAGTAACTATTTTTCCATTCAAAAATTTCTTTGATTACAATTTCTCTAAATCACCTAACAATGACTGCAGGAAATAAGTGGAAGCAAGATTTGGCAGTGTGTTCATGCTGATTTCTTAGATATTAAGTGTATAGTTTCGTGCACTTAGTTTTATTTGATCATTGAAATTTTAGTGTCTGGAATTGAATCTTCTTTTAAAATAAATAGGGAAAAAACATATGAATAAGTTTTTTCTTATGAAATAAGTGATTTCCCTTTTTGCACTAACCTGGTAGTTTTAAGTTCCTTTTGTTATAATGTAGCATGTTGCATACATGGAGCGATGGTAATCCAGGATGGATTGAGAGCTATCTGGTAAGCCTCTTGCAAGCTGGAGGGTTGGACATTCGCTCAGTACCAGAAAATCAGATTGCAGAAATGGGGCTAGTAGTGGCACCTCACAGTATGTTAACACGACCTGATACAGAAACAACTAAACAGGAATATGAATTGAGGGAGGCCTACCTACAGGGATGGCAATTGTATCGGGTGAGCAGATATTTAATTTGTTTCCATTTTAAAAATGTTCACAGCATTAGATTGAATTAAATGCATTTAAATATTGAATAATATTTTGATGATAGTTTTCATTTTCTGAATTATTGATTAATATTTGACACAAAGAAAAGAAATTCGAGTCTACCAAGAAGGAAATGTTTGAAGATGAAATCTGTATGTACTATTCGTCCAGACTTCAAGCTTGAAGAAGCTCATGTTGAAGTTACTGTTGATGGTAAGACCATATATGTTAATATTTTATCATCTATACCATTATAAATGCAATTAGAAATAGTGACTGTGGAAATGCTGTTTTCACTATAAATTTGTAGTTTAAAAACATGAAGGATACACAAAAGCCAAAGTGTGTCTTATAATTTTATGTCACCTGGACCAAAGCAGGGAATCAATAGTGTCATAACAAGATGACAATGTTTCAACAATGTTCTCTGTTGACTTTGTCAGTTATCTTGCTATAGAGAATCTAGAAGTTCACTGTTAGGACACCAGCAGGCGGAACGTCGCACTCCAGAAGCCTGCCAATGGACGTCGTGGCTCTGTACGTGGTCTGCTCCTGCTTGCTTTGTTACCCCTGTTGGCTGTGTACAGAGCCACAGTTAACCAAGACACATCTATCTTTCCAGTTTATTTCCGCCTAGATATCCTTCAAACAATCTGTGACCTATAGTAGGGGAATATTCAAACCCTACACCACTGTTCACATATTTCTCCCTTCCCATTCTGATGGAAAATAGTTCTGGTGCCTCACTTGTTTACTCCAGGTCCCGGTAGCACCTACAGTCCTCACTAGTTTGAGATAAAGGTACATTAATGTCAGGCCTTTATCCACAGTCTGTGGTACTCTCCAGAAATCAACTTGTTGTCCAAAAGGTGAACAGTTTACTCATATCTCTGGAATTTTTGTTGCTGCTATATATTGGTAATGCATACAATCTTTGTTGACGGCAGTGAAACAGTTCATTACTATCTCTGCGGCAGCTTGGAACTGAACTGTCTCATACATGTGACCTTCACAGTTATTATTTTTGCCATTTAATGGTCGAATTTCATAAAATTATTTTCTTATTTTATGATGTTCCCTAAGCAGAGACTTAATCCTTAAAGTGATACCTCATTTATCGATTTCGGTTATTTATCAAGGGAGGCTTGTGACAGAAAATCATGTTGTAGGGATATTAATATTTTTATTCTTTAAGGGTCCAATTAAAAAAAAAACTTATAAAAATATATATCTATTAGAAATAATTATAACTTTGCCCTTTAAGGGTAGAATTTGGTAAAATTCCTTTATTAAAATATTATGTGACCACAGTGGAGACTTTAATCTTTAAAATGATACCTCATTTATTGAGCTCAGTTAGGTATCAAGGGAGATAAATGGCTAGTGACAGAGATGTGTTGTAGAAATAGTGATAGTTTGGACCTTTAGGTGTTGAATTCCAACAAAATTTCTTCCTTAAGATATGATGTGATGAAATTGGAAACCTTAGTCTTTATAATTATACCTCATTTATCAATTTTGGCTATGTGTGAATGAAGATAAGTTACATGTTTTAGAAATTATTATACTTTTGCCACTTAAGGTCAAATTCTGAAAATTTCTTTCCCTATTATGTGATCAAAGCAAAGATGTTTATATTTAAAGTGATACTCACTTATCAATTTCTGTTAGGTATGAATGGAGATATTGACTTGTGACATAAAAACACCTTTCAGAAATAATATACATGATTGTATAATTTTCATTAATGAATCCACTAATGAAAATAAAAACTATTAGGTACTGGAAAGATAATTTTATAACTGATGTTCGAGTATCAGTGACTCTATGAAACGAGGTGTCAAAGGCAGTATATATAATGTAACTTTTATTTTTCAGGAGCACAATTACCAACAGCGCAGAAAAATACACTAATTCCTAATATGCAATATAAGTTAATATTGCCAACAATTCGCTTAATCCATTTAGCTCACACCTCTCAAAAATATTATTTTGGCACTTTATTAGTAAAAACATTTTGCCCTTTTTAAAACATTTAATTTATTTTATCTTTGTTGTATTTATTAGTGTAATAATAAGTTGGATACAACCCCGTAAATAGTTGATTGTATAAATTTAACCTCATAATAATTAATAATGGATATCTGTTAGTAAAAAAATATTTTTAAATTAGTTACATTGCCTTATCACTCCCTAAAATGCATGAATTTAAAATCTTGCCACACCTTGAAATAGGCTAGGATGGGCACTGGTCCCCACAGCTCAATATTGCTGCAATATCACCCTGAATGGTTTCTGTACTCCAGTTTTCTTAGCTTTACACCACGTTGACATCGAGGTTATAGAGGCAGGATGGGACTGGGAACAAGGAATGGGAAGGATTTCGGCTATGGCCTTTTGAAGGAAGCATCCAGCATTTGCCTGGAGTGATTTGGGAAATCATGGAAAACCCAAATTTGGATGCCCAGAGAGGGATTCAAACTGCTGTCCTCTCAAATACGTGGCCAGAGTGTCAACCGCTCACCCACCATGCTCGGTTCCATTTTTCTAACTTCTCTGGAACAAATGTACATTACTATCTAATAGATGAAAGGCTCTTAAATTGTTACCTTCTTTCACCCTAATCTCTCTTACCAAACTGAGATTATTAAATTTAGTTTTTATGCCTTCAACTAGCAGCCAGGGTTTGTTGGAGGGAAATGCCACACTAGGCTACTTGGAGTGTAATGGGTGTTTAACATAGTTTACAGACGCTGCCTCACAATTATTATTGATCATAAGATAAATATTGCTATGTAGTGGATGCTTTAATTATACCACAAGCCAGAATATTATTATACCAAAACTGCTTGGTAATAATTTTTTTTAGATAATTACATATGATATACGAAATATGTAAGCAACAAAAAATGCTTTCAGCAAATCTTTTATTATTTCAGTTATGATAATTAAGATGATAGATGGCTTAACAAACAGACAGATGCATTTGCTTAAATGCAGCTCAGTCCTTGGAGAAGTATTTTCACGCAGAATGTTGGAATATGTTTTAAATGAGGATAGCCGAGAAATATCTGTCGGTAAGCATTGTTTTAATTCACATATTTATTATAATTTTTTATATAAATTAGGATAATTATAATATACTAAAGTAGTATACCAGTACTGCAGCAACAGCCATACCATTTACTAACTTGAGGTGACTTCCCATGGCTCGTAGCCCACTTGTACAGACTAGTACATGCCACAGGCGATCCTGCGCTACCCTAGGTCAGACGGTGCACGGTTCGAAAGACACATTGCATAATGTCACTTCAGGAACATTACAAAATGACCAGTTAAGTTTATAAATATCACCCACAATACTATTTGTCTTCATAGTTTCTTTAACTTTATTACGTAACTTCCTATATGTTGATGTTAAGTTGTCCCTTTACATCTTTAATTGGGGTGTTACCATTCTTTAATTTACTTTTAATTTTATTTCACGTATTGTGCACATCATTTCCATTTTATACTCTGTGATATTGGTGTTATTTATAGTCGTTTCATTTTCGTATGCACATAAAAACTCGAAATGACTACATCTGACCACTCCATATTGAATATGCACAAGTCAAAGACATGATAACATGCTATGAAATGAAATGAAGTGACATGTTTGCCTGCACAACAGATGGTATAGTGGAAGAGTTAAAATTTAAATTTCTAGAGGGCAAATGTAGGTGGTTGCAGGAAAGGGGGAAGGTGGGTGTGTACGGAAATTGCCACCGGATTGTGTGCTCCATTGCAATTAAATTAAAGAGGAAAGCGTATGCACCTCTGCTGCAAACACCGAGTGTCTCACTGCTCAGCTAGCATCCCTACACCACTACGGGCACCTTTAAAATTTACCGACTGGTGACGGATCGAGGCACACCGCCACAGGCCTACTCTGAACACTATGGACGGCTATATTCCAATGGCCCATCGGTGTGAGCTACTGCAGGGCAGCCCCAAAAGCCATTGGCCATGCGAAACCACCTTTAGTTTGCAAGCAGAGTATTGTGGATGGTTTATTAGTGGACATTTCCACCTGTCCTCGATTGACTGGACATGTCCTTACTGTAGGTTTGTCTTCAGAGTTGCCGTTTTTATTGCATAAGCTTCAGGGGCACAGTGTGTGGTCCCGTTTTTATTGCACTAGTTGTTTCAATTCTTCTTTGAACTAATTAATTACATTCTATGAAGGGAAAAAATTTGCACATGGAATTTAAAATACATTGGAATTGTTTCAGCAAAGAAGAGAGAAAAAAAAGGTGAGTAGAATGTTTGGTTTCAATAAAACTATGAAATACTATGAGACCTAAGATAGGAGAGTTAATTTATAGAATTTAGAGTACTGAGATCCTAGCATTTATCAAACTCATATTCTGTGGTATATTTAATCAATGTCAGCTAATATACAGGGTGATTCATGAGGAATACTGAAGGAGGTGATATTATGAACAATATTGAGTAAAAAAAATTGATATTAACTTGCCTCTGATTGCCATTCATTTTGGAGATACAGTATTCTTACAATCATCAAAATGCTGAATGGCATATTGGAATAAGTAATGAAACTAAGGAAAAAGGAAGCAGCTTTAGGACATATAAATGACAAGGAAAGGGAAAATGACTCATCACTCACCAAAGTTGAAAGCTGCGATGAGGGAAGAACATATATGACAAACACTAAAATACACAATATTTTAGTTTTACATCTTATTGATGTAGGGAACATCTGGTTTGTGAGGTTTACACATGCCGAAGTTTATCATATGACTGAGTAAGTTATTGAAATGTCGGGAGAGACTGAGATGTTATATATAAAGGTATAAATCACAGGTGATGATAGAATTAAAAATATAACCAAAGGATATGGAATCTTAAAGTAAAAAATAAAATAAAAATTTTGAAGAAATTTGTAACTAGTTCAATAATAACAATAATAATACTAATAATAATGACTGATGGCTCAAAAAATGGAATTTTATTGGTGGTTGAGGCCAGGTGGGTGTCTGGTATCCAGGCTCTTTTGGTATGCAAGTTCGCATCTCTGATGTTCAGAAACAGTGGTTGTTACTGGGAAAACTCTGATTGCTCTCACAGTGAAACAGTCATTGAGGTTGTTGGAATCGTGGCTACTAGCATGTTCTGGTATTGGAAGGTATAGGTTGCAGGTGTGGGCTGTTTGTCTGTGGCCATTCATTCTGACTGAGAGTTGCTGTGTAGTGAGGCCTATATAGGAACGAGTGGATGCTTGGCTAGTGAATCAAACTGACATCCACCTGAAGGCGAGGCCAGAGCGTTACGGCTCACCCATCACGCTTGGTGTCCACTCGTGGAAAGCCAAATTGACAGTTAAAATTTTCTTTAATTTACCTCAAATAATAGATGTTGATGCTTCCCCAAGAATAGTTCATACAATGTCTACATTTGAAATCACACTCCAAGTACATTATTGCATGTAATGGGAAACCTGGGGAGAAGGGCACTCTGCCAAAGAAAGTGAGAACTAACAGACTGTTGAGAGCAGGAAGGAATGTTATTCAAACTTTAAGAGCTATTTTTTAACCCCTTAAAAGTCAAGGAATGTTTTCTCTCTCTAGGTCAACAAATGGAGGTAGGGTTAACAAACAGAATTGCTATCTTTAGCTTAAAACAACCAAAAAATCAAATGTTATCCTTTTTTATATTGATTCAATATGAAGTTTATTTGTGAGAAAAGGTGCACAAAAATGTATTCTGGAAGGATGATGAGGGAGCATGCTGTTCTTTCATAAGTAGAGGACTCCAAATGTGAGATATTGCTGGCACTTTTTTGGGCAGGTTTTATACCACATTTGAGTAATTTGATATATATGGTTGTCAGGGCTAAGCAGATGAGGACACTGATATTCCAGAGATACTACTAGATATTTGCTGGTAGCACTATTTGTCATAATCTTTGTAATGCACATCACATACGTTAAATCAGTTAATAGTCTTGATGGTATGAATATGGCTGTTGTTAAAAGGAGATACTGTTGGAGATTGGGTTTTATGTTGGTAATGAAGGCATTGCTGAGAACCATTGCATAGAGACCAATATAGAATAAGGCACAGGCAGCTGTTTAAAAAGTATGCTACTGATACAAAATATTGTAATCAGTCCTCTTCTCTGTTATGTGTTGACGTTGTTCAAAATTTGATTAAAATGAAGAAAGCAGTTGCAAATGATCCAGAGTTCAAGGAAAATAAGTTAACACTTCATGTTTTGTTGAAGTTGTAAGATCAGGAAAGAAAGAAGCAAGTTTGATTAATAGTTTGGACACAGGAATCGCGTTGCAATATTAACAAAAATAAACCAATGAGTAATGTGTAGACAATGTTTGTGACACCCTTGTATATTACATAGTGAAACTGAGTAATCTCAAAAGGTGATCAACTTTAATAGTTGCATTCTGCATTAAAAATTTATCATTAAAACAGGGCAGTTATTGAACCAACTTTAATGTAAAAAACAGTTTAGATGATCGTAGACTAAAATGTTCAAATTAATTCCTGAAATATTTTCCTTGGGTATGTCGATTTCAAGGATATGCTGAAATATGTTCTCGATTTCAAAGGTCTCAAACAGAGACAATCAGGATTAGTTAACTCAATATCAGACAGAAAAGGTGAAATAAGAATCTAAACATACTTGAGGACATTGTATTAAATCATAGCATTTTATTATTATTATTAATTGCAATGGAGCCAACATTCGAGTGACAATTTCCCTAGTAACCCAACTACCCCCCTCTTATGGAAGGATAGGGAAATATGACCCAACTCTTACCACAGATGAAGGCGGGACTGGGATGACGAACAAAAAACAAACACAAGAGAAGTGCAATATTTCAGCCTACAGCAGCCTTAAACGTGCAGAAGGTGAAGCACCAGGCGCCGTCACATGTGTACACATAGACGGCCGACTGGTGAATGGCATCTCAAGCACGGATGGTAGTTGAGGTGGAAAGAGGGGGAGGGGGGGAAAGTAAGCTCAAATATTAGATCAATAATCGATACTGATGACGATATGTTATTATTGAAAGAGGTGAATATAAATATATATATATATATATATATATATATATATATATAAGTGAAAAGTAAAATAAATGTAAATAGCATGGATAATAGTAAATACAGAAATACAAACATTGTAAATGGTATAGATAATAAGTGCTGGGTCTAGTGGGCAGAGTTTATTGTAGATTGAGGCCAGGAGGATGTCTGGTGTCAAGGATATTCTGGTAGGCTAGTTCCCATCTACGAAGTTCAGAGTTTTTGTTGTTAGGGAAAGCTCTGATTGCTCTAACTGAAAAACAGATGTTCAAATTACTGATTTTGTGGGAACTGGCATGTTTTGCAACTGGATGGGCCTCATTGTTATTGTTATAATTGGAATATTAAATTCCTCCCCGATTTACTATTCCAATTTGCAGATTTTAATTTTAAATTCCTTAAGCGTTTTTGGAAAATTATTCATCACTACACTTGGTAATTTGTTCCAATCCCTGAGACCCTTACCAACAAAAGAAAATTTTTCCCACTCCCTTATGCATGAAATCAAGCATAAGCTTGTGGTCATGGTCGCCTTTCCCCTTCCATGCACTATTCCTAATTCTTTGACCGATATCCCTCCAAGCTCCATCCCCAACATATGCCCTGTACATTCCCAACACTCACATCACCCCTCCACCTTTCCTCCAATGAGTCCCAATTCCAGCTTTTGTTATGGAAAACATTACGGGGTTGGAATTAAACTGGTAATATAAGAAAAAAATCAAATAGAAATATATTAAAATAATTTCATATAACAAAACTCTAGTTATATCTGATTTGTAGGAATAACAGGTATTTTCCCAGTGTATGATGACAGTGAAATCTTCATGGGTATCAGAAGGCAGATGCAGTCATCAAAACATCCTCTTTTCACTACACACTTGTGAAGACTTCAGTGTTACATCTGATCTGTTTAAAACTACAAACATTTTCATTTAATTTTTTTACAGTTATTCAACATCTTTTTGAACTGCATGTGCTGATGTGTGCACAAGGGGATTTCTGTAACAATGGTATCCTTATGGTGGAGCAGCAAAATGTAAGGAAGGGTTCTACCTTAAACAAAGTTGTTTGCAACTGTAAATGTCTTCCTGTCCCTGGTAAGATACATTTATTACTTACTGTATAATAAAATTGTAGAAATGTTGTGTCCATATGTGAAATATATTTCAAAAAGAGTAATTGCAATGCACTGGAGTGGCAAGACCTAAATTTGATGTGGGCAAGATAAGTTTTGTGAGGCTCTCTCATGGTAAAACAGGATGGAATTTATGTTTAAAATATATATATCTTTTTTGTTTTAGACTGTCATATTTTTATTCATAGATTCAATCATCTTCATTGTAACTAAATGTATAAAGTAATAACTAACAGTAAAGAGAAAGAGAAATTTCCTGCTTTTAGCCTTAGTGAACTCCAAAATTATTATATCGTAATACAGTCCGGATGCTGTATCTGCTTCAGTTGATAAAACTGTCAAAGCAAGAAATTTTTTGCTCACCTATTGTATTTCATATATAATATTTTATTAATTTTAATTTTGAAAAGCTCCCTTCAGTGTAGAAAGTACTTGTTAGTACTGTTAACAAAATTCGAATAACTATAAATATTTGGGTAAATATCTTTTTTAACTTTTTTTATGTTGTGTATTGGAACAGCTGTTTAAAAATTCAGGTAAATTTGGGATCATTGTTTGTAATTCTTCATATAATTCAAAGGCTAAAAATCATTGCTGTCACCTGCTTGCAGATGTGTGTGCATATCTTGTCAGATAATTAGTATATGCTCTTTTGGAATATTTTTTAACTGGCTTCCATCATAGAGAAAACCGAAATTTTGGAAGTGTTTATTTAAAGACATAAATCTTGAATCCATAGTGCTCACAGTGGAATCAATCATGGTGTTAAAAAATCTGTTTCACACCGGCTTTTGGGAGACTGTATAGGTTAATCGCTGCTTTCATAATCGAACGTCCTTTTTTCTTTGCCTATACTTTTATTTTTAAAGTCTTTGGATATATCATAACTGTTTTTTCAATAAATTATCAAGCATGAAGCAAGCATTGTATGAAACTAGATTGATGATATTCTCTGATACAATCACAAAATTTATACATGTTCGCTAGCAATGTTATAATGCATTTGTACACATTGCCATAATTTTCTTAGGATAACGTGATATCATCTCACGCCATAAATGTAATGATACGATAAATTCTAAGCTAAGCTTTTCATTCAAAACCAGTTCACTAAGTGTGTCTGTTTTCCATGAGATTTTTTAAGCTTTCAGTGAATTCAAATCAGCAAATTTAAATAATATGTGCTTCGCTGCCTCGAATCTGCTTTCACACCTTATGTCTGTTAAAGGTTTTACAGTGAGCTTGAATTTGCTTTTGTTTAATTACATGCATTTGCTGTATATTGAAAAAAGCAATTAAATTTGCTGAATAAAAGCAGGCAAATTTTTTCTGCTGCCGAAGAATTAGCTGCATCTGTCAACAGAAAATTCCAACTATCACATCCACATGGTGTAGAAATATCATGGGATTAATATTTAATATTCTAGTTTCAACTCCACTATTTATGCCTACCATATTCGGACCATTATTTTATCCTTGGCCACAAAAGTTTTGATTATCTAATCCATTTTTTAATCTAGCTCTTGCAGTATTGCTTTACTTAGATATTCTCCAGTAGTCTCAGTAACAGCAAGAAATCCTATAATCTTTGCTTCTATAGTCCTGGTTGATGAGTTACATAATCTTAAGATAATTGACTTTTGTTCAACTTGATCAGAGTCTCTATTGAAGTAGAGCAAAATGAGTCACTTCATTGGTAATAATTTTTGATATCAATGTGATCAGTTCATTTTGAATGTCATGGCTTAGATAATGGTATGTAAATTGTTTGCCATTAACTTCATGTGCTCCTGAAATGTAGGGTCATATTTAGATATCAATTTAAACAAGTCTGTGAACTTACCAGAATTCCAACTACCAATCTTGAGAGATTCTCTGTAACCTTCAAATGCCATATTAGGAGAGGCTAAGAGATTAACGATTTCTGTTAATCTCTCAAACCATATTATGCCAGTGTTTTCGAGGTTGTTTTTCTCGTATATTATTTTTTAATGCTTTATTCCTAAGTCTAATGTATTTCATTGGAACAAAAATCCATATGTTTTTGGCATATTTCTCCCAATCAAAGTCGCTTACAAGAGGCGTCGGAAAAACTTCGGCCACTCAGCTACTCCCGCTGGGAGGATCTTCTCTGCTAAGTGGCTGTGCTCATAACTTAAGAGAACCAGCTTGATGGTGGCGGTGTCACTGGTTGGGATCTTCCAAAAGAACTGCAGGTCGTCCAGCAGGGTAGTGATGAAGAATTTACATTTCTTGGGGTTGCCTCGGTCAAGGTGCTGTCTCCTTAATTTCATAGACCACTCCTCAGGCTTGACGCTTTCCACAACGCATTTGGTGGCACCAGACGGCAGGAAGGAGGCTTCTGCAAAGAAACCAACTGCCCACGGGAACGCGACAGACTTGTTGTTCCACTTCTTATTCGACTTGACCATCTTCTTGCCAGTCGACGATGTGGCGAGAATGGCTTGACTGAGATTGTATTAGCACAGTCTTAGACGGAACGGATCGAAGCGGCTTTGCCAAGCGGAAAGTTTTCAGCGATATTGACGGCAAAAATTCTTTTCTCACCGAGTTTTAGGGTTTTACCACTCCTCGGCCAAGTTCAACTAGAGTGGGACCCGTGAGTGAACGAATTAGGGTTGCTCCTCGCCAGAAACTTTATGGTGACAATGTAAGGTGAAAAAACACTCCTCATAGGGAAGAAGAAAGCATGGGCCACCGCAAATGCAAAACCTGTGCCAAAGAACTGGTGGAAACAGACAGCAAACAGCAAGTAGCTGCTGACAGCCCGTGCCCTCCTAACCAGCTTAGGGACACTGGCGTGGGATACGCTTCAAGCAGTGAAGCTGATAGTTACAATGAGCAAAGTGATGACCAAGCAACAGGAAGTGACCATGACAGAGATGAACACATGGATTACACCCCACAAGGAACGAAATCCAAATACCAGGAGGACTTTCCACCTCTGCAAAACAACAAGAGGTGGAGAAACAAAGAGGAAAGCCCCAAATCTTCAACCAAATGTGCAAAAACAATGGAAGGTACCAACCAAAAATCAGTACACTGACATCAGAGGCAGAAGAATCAGAAGGAACAACAAACATGTAGGAAAGACATCCACAACCAGAAGTTCCTCTACCACCACTGAGGAAGCACATGCCTCCTGTAATAGTGACAATGCCAAAAGACTTCACCCAGATCATCAACATACTGACAAGACAGATTAATGAGGGATTAAAGATAACCAACAACCAAAAAATAAAGCACATCCAAATTCCTCACTGTAAACAAAACAGACTATGAACTACTGACCAATTTCTTCAACAAGAAGAATCTATCATACTTCAGTCACCAAATGCCAGACCAGAGACCAATGCAAGTGGTCATTAAAGACCTAATCACAACCATAACAGAAGAAGAAATAAAAACTGAACTAATAGTCAAAGGCTCCAAAGCACAAAATGTACACAAAATTCAAGAAAAGGGATACAGAAACACGAGAACTAATTCCCATATCAACGTTCTCAGTGCCACTGGTCCCAGGCACAGACTCAGACCAATTATAAAATGAACGGTACATGTTCCACACCAGAATCACCATGGAACAGTGCAAACACTGGAATGGTCCACCACAGCCTGTAAGATGCCAAAGGCTGAGACACACGAAGAATTTCTGCCTAGTCGCATAAAATGCGCAGGGCTGCACGATAGTAAACTGAGAAGGCAAAATGTGCCAAATGTGGAGGTGACCATCCTGCATCATGGTGCGGCTTTCGCACCTTCCAACTAGTGCAGCAACCACCCAGACCATCAAAGACCAACCAACGCAAGCAAAATGACAACCAAAGAGACAACTCAAAGAATGAAGAGAAAAAAACAACCTCGAAAGGGTCAGGAGCCCAGAAACAACAACTGACATGATGCCAACCAGAAGGCCACCAACCAGAAGATTACCAACCAAAAGAAAACCTATGCAAACATCACTGCCAGTAAAAACCAGAGGGAAACAACCCAAACCAATGCTAAAAAAAGAACACAAAAAGCACAGGAGCCACTGTATACATGCAGGTAGGAGCCACTGTAGACACGCAGAAAATCCCCTCAAAACAGAGAACCTATTCAATGGAAAGTCATTTATGAGGAAAATGATCAAAACACTAGACCGCATCAAAAAGGCTATGGATGATACCGGCAAACTTTTCGCACTGATGAAAGGAGTCATGTCCCTCCTAAAATAATGGTGAGATTAATAGGGAATTATAAAGACCTCAAAATTGGAATTTGGAATGTGAAAAACATACGAAACAAAAAAATAGAGCTCCAGGACTTCATCCAATGGTTCGAGCTGGATATAGTACTGCTGACAGAATCCTCACTAAAACTGAATGACAAACTCAAAATCTCAGGACAGACAATCTACCGGAATGACAGGCAGGGACAATGGGGAGGAGGGAGAGCTATAGTCATAAACAAAAAGCTGACCCTTGAACACATCCAATCACCGCAACTGATCGACATGGAGGCCACAGCTATAATAATCCACTCTGTGATGGCCACATTACATTGGTGTCGGCGTACCTTACACCAAACCAGACACTATACTAGCAGGACCTAGATGCGCTGGTTGGAACAGGCAGAAAGGTGATGATTGGCGGCAACTTGAACTCTAAGCTCCATGCTTGGAACTCAAGGGTGAACAACAACAAAGGGTAACATCTCCTAGCGCTAACAGAGAGGTGCAACATTCAAGTGCTAGGGCCCAAAGCACCGACGCACGTCCCCCACAACTGTCAACACCAACCGGATGTCCTCGCCATGGCCGTCGTGAAGGGTATCCCACGTCGGACTAAACTGGAAGTCAACAATGACTTATCATCTGACGACCAACGTGTGCTACTCCAAATAAAGAACTGGATTCTAACACACACATGAGCGAGAAACGACCCAAAGAAGTGGATTGGAACCAATTCCGCAGAACAGTCCATAACTAAGCCATAACCACAGTAAACCTAACAACAAAAGAAGATATTGAGGAGGCAATAAAACACTTCAACCAGGTGGTGTTGGAAGCGGACAGGAGAGCCTCAACTACAACCATCTACCCACCCTACACCGACAAGCTACCACCAGAGATTGAAAACATGCTACTTAAAGAACACGGCAAGAAAACTATGGCAGCAGTTCAGAGATCCCCACGATAAAAGAACATACAAACAGCTGAGGAGCCGAATGTCAGAATTCAAAGCAGAAAGATGGGAGACTAGAACGAAGAACTTAATGTTAAACAACAGAGATGCTTGTCAACTAGTGCGCGCCGTCATAGCTCCAAGGGACCCCAACACCGCAATCACCGGGCCAGCAGGCCCGTGTTTTCTACCAGTGGCCAAGGCAGAGGTGCTGACTGAGTACTTTGCCAGCCAATACAGGCAGTTTGAGTACGACCTGAAGGCAACATAAGCGCGTGTAGCCGAGGACATCGAAAACATGGCCCGGAACATCCTGGACTGCCAAAGCGGATAAACAACACCATGGATGCGGAAAGGACAATCCGCAAAGAACAGTTTGGCTTCCAGAGTAGGGTAGGAAGTACAACCCAGCTCATCCGATTGACTGAAGACGTTTCCCGGAGATTTAACTACAGAAGGTCGATGGTGGCTGTGTTCCTAGACATAGAGAAGGCATATGATAAGGTATGGCATGCCAACCTCATCACCAAACTATGAACACAGACGTCTGCCCGGCACTGCTACATTCAGTTGATCGGAAGCTACTTGCAGAAAAGAAGGTTCTTTGTATCAGGTGAGGGCCAAAACTCATCTACCTACCCCGTTCCAACCGGATTACTGCAGGGCTCTGTCCTGGACCCAGTACTTTTCAAATTGGTCGTCAATGACATACCTACACCGCCGCATGTCAACATAGCGCAATTCGCCAACGACACTACAATATACGCATCTGGCAGGAACCACAAACTCAACCATCTACAGCATGGACTAGAAAAGTTAGAAAAATGGTACCACCTCAACAGGGTGAAGATTAACCCGACAAAATGTACAGCAATATACTTTACCCGGAAGAGGCCAATACTAAACAGGAAATTAACAATCATGGGACAGGAAGTAGAATGGACGTAAGATACGATCTACCTTGGAGTAACAATGGACAAGAAACTGCTATTCCAGAAGCACATGCTGGAGAGGAGAAGACAAGGACATGCCATACTATCCAAATTATTTCCAATACTCTACCATTCAGAACTCGCCACAAAAACAAAACTGCACATTTAAAAGACAATCATCGTCCCCTTCATCCTATATGGATGCCAGGTGTGGGGTATGGCACCCAAAACAAATATTGAACATCTACAGAGATTGCAGAACCGATGCCTGTGGGTAATACTGCAGGCCCCAAGGTATGCACCGACATGAAAAGGCAACTGTAGGTCCGATTTATGTATAAATTTACAAGTAAACTGAAAAATTCTACGAAAGAGTAGAAAAATTCAGAGGAACTGAAAAAAGGTTCCATACCCTTGGTACAACAATACCAAGGCATTGGCACACTTATAAATTGCCACTAAGCATCATATATCAGCCAGAATGGAACTGATATGACCATAAGAAAACTGTAGGGGTTTTTCACATAAGGTGTCTTTGACGAACCGCAGTCATGTTTTCCCCTCAAAGAGCAATAAAAAGAGTCTCTAAAACACAGAGACATATAAAGTAGAGCTACTCAGGTAGCAGGACTTTCACAAACACGCCGTTGAGGCAGAGACACACACACACACACACACACAAAAAGTTGTCTTAGCAAGGACCAAGCCGGCTTCCAGGCATCACTGAGCCACAGACCCGAGTCTCTGCTAATAATGTCATTATTCAGCCGTATTTCAGTGGCTTAGGCAGTCGTGGTTGTCGAGAACTATGGAACGGGGTGATGGAGGGGGGAGGGGCGCAAGCCTTCAAAAGGACACTCTGGCACCAGAGACTGGCATTGAAGCTCTGGTTGTCACAGCGTGAGCACCAGGCCTTAAGATGGTGGCAGAGTTTGCCGTCGAATGCTTGTCTTTTGCACACACAATCTGGCAGTGAACCCACGAAGATAACATTGCAATGACATGCCGGGAAAGCCTTCATTCAGAAACAAACCAGGGATGATTTTGAATTTCACAATTATTTAGCTTTCTTGAGAAATGAAAATTAGAAAAGTTTGTATGGTGCACAAGGCTCCTGGGACCACGACTTGTACCACTTCTATTGCAAAGTGCTCTACTAACAATAAAGATTCCAAAACCATAAAATATGGAATTTTTATTTGTCTTTTGATACATTACACAAAAAGTACATAGGTTTTAACAAAACTCCACACAGTGATAGATTATGTCATCAGTCATTATACAGGATACTTTTTATCCCAATCGCATAAAAATATAATTAATTTCGAAACTTTCTATAGAAATATAGCAGTAAATAATTATTATTGTCTTCACTATATTTGCATGAGTCTCTCAAAAGTTAACAAACACACTTCAATAAACCTTCACATAATTTATATGATCAAATAAAATGCAGGTTACTTCTTATATAGATCAGTAACATTGTTCTCCATGATTCTGAAGCCATTGATAATATTGAATAATGCCCGAGTAGTTCGGCGACATAGTATAAAAGAGGTGAAGCTCCATAATTATTGATGATTATTCATAAATTTCAAATATATCCATAAAATTAATAATTTAAATTATTGGATGGGAATCATGTTTGAAATAATCTTATTAATACATTAAATTAAAAAGGCATAACCTGACAATTTATCCTGTAACGAGTGGCCACAGACATAAGGTGAATTTAGCTTTTAAGTTTAATAATCAATCAAATGTCACAGAAGCAATCCCTTAGTCTTACATCAAAGGCTGATAAAAACTAGAATTAAGTAAAAATAATGAAAAATATATCAATTGTTGATTGATATCATTCTGAAGTTGTTAATTACATTATCTATAAAAGAAACCAAAACATGTAATTGGTTGTTCCATAGACAATTAATACTTATTCATTACTTACAGCTTTACTTACCACGACAACGCTCAGTTATAGTTCCGACAATGCTCAGTTATAGTTCGGCAAGTAGAAACTCTCATCATGAGTCCATTAATTATGTGAGGTGCTTTTCCATTATTCAGGACCGCCCCTCTTATCTCTGGTGAGATCTGGTCTGACCCCTTCTAAGATGATGTGAGATTTTGACTGGAAACCCTTACTGCCCCCCACTAATTGGCCTCGTAGCCACATAGTTTTTTTAGACCTTTTTCTTAGCTCTCCTGCTTCTGAGGGCGGTTATACCTCACCTTTTCCATTGGCCCTCCCCTTGAGCAGATTTGGTGACATTTCATTGGACCCCTCTCTCATATAATTAATGGATGCCCCCTTAGTAGCTGTCCAAGGAGAGTTGAAGCCAGAAACCAGGAAAACATAGGCTCATCCAATCAGAGGCAAAGGTTGGCTCTTGACGTCACAGGTGTGAGCTACTCGAATGGAGCATTCAAAGTTCAAGGTCGTGTGACGTCACTAGCGAGTGAATCGACTAGATCAGTGGGGAAATTTGGAACCTGACAGCACAAACTGGTTGGGGGGGGTGGGGTTATATTTTCTGTCTCTCTCTAACATTAGTCTGGAAATTCCCATGACGTCATTGTCTTATGTTACTGGGTATTTGTGTTGACGTGTTTCCTCAGCTGTGTGTCATTGTGAAAACAGGCCCATTATTTCCATCGTCTGCGTATTTTCCATCGGGTCAGGATACCAATCAGTTATTTCCTAGCAAAATTTTGGATAGAGCCCCAAGCTGAAAATTTCGTGTGGCAACCAGTATTTTCCACGCTCATTAACCATCTGCTATTGTGAAAGCAAGCCCGTTATTTCTGTCCTAACCCCAGAGGTCTGGCTTTTTACAAGCAGCCCAGAATTTGGCATTAGCAATTGACAAGGGTGCAGGAGCGAGCAAGAAAGAACACGAAAATATCACATGGCCAGCAGACGGCCATTATCAATCACTATGAGCAAACAATGAATGCAGTGTGTGCAAGCAGGTTGCGACACCTCCATTAGTGCATGGATCAGCCTGGCACAGTTACACAGAAATGATTCAGTCCCTAACTAAACACACAAGTAAAAAATTTATTAAATTAAGTGCAATGATGTTTCTGAAGCTGCAAACAAACAAGAAAACCCAACCAAACTTTAATTTCAAACAAACCTTTCACTTTTTTTGGCTTTACGCCTCATTGACATTGATATCATTAGAGGTGAGAATAGGCTTGGGGCAACGAGCTGGAAGGAATTTGGCCTTTCGAAGGAAGCATCCCAGCATTCTCCACGAATGATTTAAAGAAACCATGGAAAACCCAAATCAGAGTGCCTGGACGGGGATTTGAACCCATGTCCTCCCAATGAGAGGCCATGCTTGGTGAATCCCAACAATTTGCATATATACTAAACATCCCGCTGTGTATTCCAGTCCCTCAGGCAAACAAAAGAATATTTAAGGACATAAATTCATTACCTGAGCTTATATTGAATGCTATTGCAATGCAGTTAAGTTTCCAGAAGGCTTATTATAGGGACATTAAAAATTATGTGGGTGCATCTAACCAAAGTGAAACAGAACAAGTATAAGTAAATCACTTTGCTCTCTTTAAGCTTTTCATGAGGGAGAAATAACCATTTTACCTCTGACCTGGCAGACAGCTTTCTAGACGTATTCTACAGCGCTGTAGGGACAGAAATGTTTTGCCTAATTTTGTTAGAGTAACGCATCACATAAAAAGCAGTGGTGCTAAAAGGATTTTACATTGTACGGGCATGGCACTTCTGCGGGAGCAGATTCGCTTTATTCGCTATAAGCTTGACAAAAATGCTTGGCTATTAATTTCAATACATCTAAATCTTACATCTAGATTGACTACATATTCCTGGGACTGGACTGACACAGTTACTTCGCTTCAAGAAAACTTTGAATGAGAGAAATGCACAGCAAGACATATCTCCAAATATAATGATCTTTATGGAGGGTGGAACGATAACTACCAGTCCAAAGCAAAACACACGTGGTTAATCTCACTGGTGCCCACCTTGATGACACCACAGTCTCAGTGCTATTGAGGGGTTTTAATTACACTATGGCCTGTGCCTATGAAGGACATTGTATTGGCAGTAGAAAAAGCTGTACATATACTTACAGCCAATGCAGCTGAAGAGATATGACGTGGAACCTGTCGTGTTCTGAAGAAGGCCAAACTGCCTAAGCCTAATATCACAACGCTAAAGTGTCAAGCATTGTGTGAACTACACAAAAATGAAATCATTGTCGTCATTCCTGCTGACAAGGGAATCATGGCAGTTCTTCTATCCATAGAAGAATATGACAAAAAAGTTAGGAGGTTATTAGATGATGCATCTTACAAGACCATAGAAGCTGATCCTACATCAAAAGTAGTCACCAAAACAACTGCCCTTCTGAAAAAAATCTGGTTTACTAGAGGAGACCATCAAGAACCTACGATCTCTGGCAGCTAGGCTGCCAAGGTTATATGGCCTACCAAAAATCCACAAGGATAATGTGCCTTTACGACCTATTTTCAGTGCAATCGGTGCTCCCACGTACCAACTGGTAAAATATCTCACACCAACTGAGTCCACTGGTGGTCCATTGCATACACCATGTTACAAATTCTGCTGAATTCATATAGACGATCCAGGGTCTGACCGTGTCAGATACTGACCACATGGTAAGCTTTAATGTCTGTTTCCACGGGTGCCTGTCAAGGAGACATTGGAACTAATACAACGACCTGACGAAGGCAGCAGAGGTTGCTGCTGAAATGTTGTATGTTAAAGAAATTATATTTAATAAAGGTATCATCTGGCAGAAAACCAGTGAAGATTTCATTTTGGATTCTGGTTCATTCGTGATATAACTAATGCCCCAATATCTATTTCTGTAGCTGTCTTCCTATGTTTTATGTGCAGGCTACTTTAAAACCTTTGATTGTTTGAGGTGATTTCTCGCTAACTCCATTGTCTGTACATAATAACTGTTTATGTCTTTATGCCTAAAATCAGTATTACTTCTTGGTCGCAGTCCTCTCTTGTCATCTACACAGCTCCCCCCTAATTCTTCGCTTGTTATCCATTCATTACCTTGCATTTTTTTCAGTTCCATGCCACAGCACGTATACCTTTAAATGTTAGTACTGGTCATGAGAAGGGAAAGTTTTTGTATGGGAGCCAAATACTCCCTGCCCCACACATTACTGTTAATACAAGCCTAATAATGTAGATATACAGGCTATATTTCAATCTTGGAAAGCATGCATATGCCATCAATTGTAACCCTATCAGTGATTTCAGTAGGTATTTTTACTGGTGGATACTACTTCTGTGAGACACACTGCCCAGTTACATTTTCCAAATAAGGCTGAATGGGTAAAACGCTAATCTCTGCACAAAATCAAGTGTGATGACCCAATTATCCATCTTTTATGTTTTTGTGGAAGCTCCTTCTGAAAATATAATCACTCTAGCAACATATATTGTTAAAGTTTATGCTCCAATCTGTTTATTATTATTATTATTATTAGAAGTCACTCTCTATACAAAAATAGTACACAACACCTGTCGAAATTAATCCAAAGGATCATTTACTACTTCCTTGCCCTGTCACTTACCGTCAAAAAATATACATCAAAGTTTAAGCTAGACCATACGAGGTGTGTGAGAAAATTAATGAAGTTGGTAACACTGTGAGTGATACGGCAACGCTGTGTCTATTGGTTGGTTTGTCCATCCCTTCCATGTGCTCAATCTGAGTTTCAACTTCGTTCAGCCAACACACTGTTTTTGACAGCGCTATCAGTGAAGTTGTGTTTTTGCTGTGTGTTATGAAAATAGAGCATCAGAAGTTAGAGCAATGTTGTGCAATCACATCATGATTTTTACTGAAATTGAAGGCATAATATATACTTGTTAAATTCTAAAAAGAGTGAGGGAGATCTTGGCTTTTTATGTATTTGTAACTTTGACTAAGCAACACATTTACGGTATTTATATAGGTTAACTAAAACATGGCATGCTTAAGTCACCAGATTTTTAAAAAATTCTAAATAAATGATCTATGACACTGAGAGAAACCAATCTTTTTTACAATGTGAAGTGAATAAACACTGTAAAGTGTAGACTTGGCTCAGAAAGAGATCTCATAACTTTTTGTCACTACATGAGTATGAGACTTGGCCATTTTTACAAGAACTGTTTTTTGGAGATCAACATTTTGCCACACTAAATAAAAAAATAAAAATACAACCAGTCAAAACTCTTTAAACAAGCCCTACAACAAGCTAATTAACCTTACAACTTCTAACTCAAAAGGAACGATACCAAGGTTGTGAGGTAGTACATTTGCGTTGTGAGAGTAGTAGGTTGGACGGATAGGAGCCATTATATGTACAGCTGCTCTGTCTGTTGAAATGAGAAGTGTTGTGCAATGTTTAAATCACAAAGCATTATGGAAGGGAAGTTTGTGAATAACTTGCCAACTTGTTGGAATGGAACCTGTGAATTCACCAAATAAAGATCTGAAGCCCAATTTTCCATTTCTTCCCACATAAATCCCATTTTCTTCCAGGTTGAATCCTGTCTTCCAATAAATCCCATTCTAGCTCTTTTATCATATCTGTTACTGATTGCATTCTGCAGTAATTTCCAGAAACAAATCTATCAGTCCCTCTTTGTACCCCCTGCAACTCCTGTATTTGATAACCAAAATGTGGGTCCCCTACTAGACCACCATATTCTGACAAAAGTTTTGTATCCCAATTCCTTTACTTCTCTCGTACATCCCCTCATCACTTTCTCCAATGAATGCAGAATTTTTAAACCTTTTCCTACTACCTGACCAATGTGTTTTGCCTAGCTAAGTTAAAAAAAAAAATCAAATGTTGTTGTAAAATATTAATATTCCAGGTCTTCATTCTCCATCTTTTTATTTGTTTACCTAATAAGCTGACTTTTTTTGCATTTATCTTCATCCCACGTTGATATATCCTGTCCATATCAACCTGCAACTATACATAGTCTTCTTCCATTTTGATCATCTAGAAATAATCTAATTTCTGATAGTAAACCATCAACACAATCATTCATTATAACAACAAATAGCAATGTTCTGGAAACACTACCATCTGCCATTCCCATTTTTACTTCTTTTGATACTGCACATCACTTTTTCATTTGCTCCAACAGCATCTTTTTTTCCAGCATTCACCTGGATTGATTTGGGGAAACCATGGAAAAACTGGAAGCACGGATGGGATTTGAAGTGGCATCCTCCCAAAAGCCAGGACAGAGCATTAACCGCTCACCCACCACCACAGCTTTTAACCTATTTAGCACCGTTATATTGGTCTCTCTATCTGTCTTATTCTGAACCGTCTGAAGCTGTTTATAATTATTTCATACAACATTGTGTCATCTGCAAGCAATAAAATTTCTAATGTTAAACCACTCTTACAATCTTCTATCAGAGCACTTATAAACCAATAGTCCCAAAACTGCAGCTGCAGTGATATTGTATTTCCTACCCTCTTTGCTTGATATCTCCAAAGTATTTCTGTACTTATCATGTCACTTTTACAATCACTCCAATGGTTTTCACTTTATTAACCACCTGTTATTGGCTCAAATTGTCAAGTAATATTCTCTTATATTGTTTCCCCATTTTAAATTTTTCCTTCCATCCAATTCGCCCACAGTTAACTACCATTTAGTTGCTGTCCTTCTGCCACTCTGTGTATTACACATTATCCTTGTGATGAAGGATTTATATTTTTAACAAGTCAAATTATACAGATATGAATTATAGGCAAGTAATAACTTCATAGTAAATTCTTCTCAGCCATGTGTAATTGTATGTTCATACATAAGTAAGAACTTCATTTGGTACTGTAAGGACAAAGGCCGATACTGGGGCTGTAGTATAGCCTTAGTGCCTCAACTTACTCTTGATGTTGACTCAAAGTTCTATAGAAAATTTACGAAATAATTTAGACTTGACCATGTAGCCGGATAACTCAACTTAAATGCTTGAGGTCGCCACAATATTTGTTACACCACAAATAGAGAAAAGGTTGCAAAATCACTACGAAATGATAAAAGTTCACTTTCCGAAAATTTCAAGTTTATTTAAAAGAAAATCACAAGTTCAAAATAGCATTTCACAGTTGAGCAGGCAAATCGAACATACTTTTCCAAAAGTTGCAAGTTGTGGAGAGAAATTTGAACCGACCGAACCCCTTTAGTGAATTTACAAGTTCTTAACAGTCATTAAAGTTACTATATAACACGACACGAAAGTTTCAACATGGTCGAACTAGCCAGCATGGCGAGTTACAACCAACCGAGATGAAAGACAGACCGGAACAGACGACAGAAAGGAACAGACGAACCATAATGGCGGCGGGGTCCTTTTATAGAAACCACGAGAACCAGTGACGTCAGCAACTGTATCACATCCTTTTGCTTCCGCGTAGCTAAAAGTGTGTATAATTTATTTGATGATCCCGACTATTAAAAATGTTTAAACTTTGACAGTATCTGGACTTATCTACTAGAAGTCCAACGGCAGTCCCGTGAGAAATTTAGAGTAATTAGTTTTAAAGTTTTAGCTGTTTAAAACTCCGTGTAGTGACACATTCTAATTTGGGGAAAATCCCTAAGTGTTCTGGAATTTTACGCGCGTCAACAACAATCCGCGACAATCTATTTTTCAAAAACTTGATTACTAGAGAAATTCTAAAACTTTTTATGGGAACCCATATATGTATGAAATCGTCTTAATTAGGGCTATCTACTGATGTAAATTTTAAATTAATATCTCTTTTAATAAAAAAGCTTATTATTTTCTCTTAATTAAAATCGCTAATTAAATTTGGCCGAATTACTTAATTTTACTGCCAAAATATCGGGGATAGTGCTGACTACAGCTGGTGATAAAAGTTCGGTTGTAGCTTTACTCGATTTAAAGATATTGCAAATCTTAGAATTTCTACTTTTCCGATCGCGTGTTTCAAAACATGAACAAAGCAGAATATCTCCTAAAATAAACGTGTTTCGATATGATAAATACACTTTAAAATGATTTTTATGACGAATTATTACTGTGGAGAAGATTACAGGGAAATAACTTAAAGTTGAAAACTATTCTTCTCAAAATTTCTAAGTCCAGCTTCGGTGACTTTACGATCGATCTTCAGAATAATTTAACTACTGGGAATACTAGAATTTGCCAAAATTCTAAGGTGCTTACAGTACACCCATTGATTAACTGGAAGGACACAGATTTAGTAAATGTCTAGGCCAACAATTAAGTAGGCTAGCTACCTAGCAGGAAGCTATTGGAATTTTGTTCACAATACACTTGCAGTAATTGTAACCCCAAGATGGCAAAAGGGTTCCCTAAGAGTTGTAAAAAGTTTTAATGCATATACTTCAAGTAACTTATCATCTAAATTTTCTTTACTATCACGAATTCCGTTACAAATAAAATACAGAAAATATCACTTTATAATACATTTATTGGCACGTGAAGTATCAAAGTTGGCTATAACTTTTTAATTAAGTTATAATTTTTTTTGATTAATTTTATTTGTGACAGTATTTTATGATGTGTGAATGAAAATGTATTTGAGCATTGTTATATAGTAAACTATTATTTTCTTAAGCCAAATGAGACATTTTTGATGTTTTATATTTTATGTAGGTATGTCAGTCATTGGTTGAATTTATTTCCCTTACTTAATAATTGTCCCTACTGTTCTTTAAACTAAATATCTTAAGAAAAACTTTGTTCAATGTTTCAGATTACTGTAATGATCTACCAAAGTATGCATCTTGTGGTTACATGAAATTCCGTTCAAAATCATTTAGATACACTACCCACAACTTACTAACTGATAAACAAAAAAAGTACTTCCACAGAAAGGCAGTAGAATATCTTGAAACAGAGACTCAAAGATGCGCAGCCTGTGGTGGAGGTTATTTTGAGAGCCTCGTTGGTCTGAGGAATACTATAGTAAGTAAATCAAACCAACACTATAATGGAAAGAAATACAATGAGATGATATTTATATGGAAAGAAACTATGACCACCACTTACAAAAGTTGAAGTGAGGATGGGGTAGCAAAAAAAAAAAAAAAAAAAAAAAAAAAAAAAAAAAAAAAAAAACACTGCAAAAACACACACACACAAAAGAAATAATAATATTTGGGATCATGCCGTTTTTCACCAAAACAGAAACATGTGACGGAGCTCACGCAAGCACAAACAATCAACACAGCCACATGCGGCTGCATTGGTGATGAGTACTTTGCAAAGTCAGTCATATGTTTCTATTTTCATAAAATAGCGTGTGGCTGAAAGTACTGCCAACTTGCTGTTGGCCTCCTCCCTACAGATTTAGTGATGGCTAGTGTAGTTCATCTTTCAAAAGACATTTCAGCAATACTATTTTCTTTTTATATACCGGTATACTGACTACATAATGTTCTGGTGGCTTCAAACCATCACTTTAAATCTAAATATCTTGCATGAAAAGCTTTCTATTATCTAAGAAGTAAAACCAAATTCAGTAAATCCCAGTTCAGATCTATACTATTATAAATCTGTAAGCAAGCTGCATTTGTAGTGAGGCTTGATCTCTAATAACGCAAAAACTACCGCATCAATTTGCATGGTGTTTCCAAATTTTTAAAGCTAATGTACTAATATGTACCATGGGAAGAAGCAAGTCAGTAAAAAACTTCAGAAATGTGAAACTGTAGACCACAGATAATTATACACTTTCAGACGGTCACTCCTTTCATAAACAGACCTGACAAAATTTAGGATTTCCCTTTTTTTTTTTTTTTTTTTTTTTTTTTTACTTCTGCGATTCATTTTTCTGGACCACAGTACTTCAAAATAAAAAGAATACGTGAATCAAGTATAATCAGCATTTACTTGAATCGTAACAGGTCTGTTTAATTACGAAAAAGTTATGTTACTAATATTGAAGACATGTATTGTCTCTGGTAGACTGTTATACAGTTTGTCTCTGGAACAAAATTGCTACGTGAACGCTGTACAATACAGTCACAATAAGCCAATACTTAATACGAAATTCAGTTTTTTCTCAAAGAGCGATGTCTGAAAAACAGCTATTATAAATATCAGCAAGTAATAAAACATACTTCTTTCATAATGACTTGTGCGGAATTGCACATATTTGGAAGTACTTTATTCGATTAATATGTCTCGTGGCTATAACGTGCAAATATAACTAGGCATCCGAAAATTCAGGTACATGCGACTCAAGTAATTACATAGAAAATACGGATATATTGAAAGAAACTCAAATAAATTTTTTTAATATCCTAATGCTACACCGCGTAAATTATAAAGCTAAAAGCATCGTCCCTTTGGCCTATAACAAAGCATATCAGCTGTCATCACTGTCCAGGTTGCATTTCAATCGATTTACAACTTGCGATAATTTTGCCATTCAGAAATAATTGCTTGAGTTACATGCACATTAGTACATATACTGTACCGTGATCCATTTTGACATTTTTGAATTATTATATCTGACTGAAATAATGACAATAATGATACTACGATTTGAAACCAAGATTAACTCCAATTCACGTAAATTTCTATTTTAAAGCAGGAATAATTGATGGTGTATCAACATAAAATAAAAACCAATATCCAAACAGCAAACAATAAATAAATCAGAAAAAATTGAGATGCTGTGATTATTGGTAACGAATTTTTATTTCAAATATAACTAGGCATCCTAAAATTCTATTCTACACCGCGTAAATTTTAAAACTAAACCCCATTATGACTGATGCTAAACAAAACGAGTCAATTGTCAACTGGTCCAGGCTGTTGTTTCGCCAGGTACTTACATGCGACTGAAATAATTACATAGAAAATACGGCTATATTGAAAGAAACTTAAATTAAAAATGTTTCATATCCTAATGCTACACCGCGTAGATTATAAAGCTGCAGGTATCGTCTCTTAGGCCTATAACAAAGCATCATATCAGCTGTCAGGTTGGATTTCAAGCGATTCACAACTTGCGATAATGTTGCCACTCAGAAATAATTGTTTCAGTTACATGCACGTTACTACATAAACTGTACCATGATCACATCTCGACATTTTTGGATTAATTATATCTGACTGAAATAATGACAGTAATGATACGACGATTTGAAATCAAGAGTAGCTCCAATTCACGTAAATTTCTATTTTAAAGCAGGAATAATTGATGATGTATCAACATAAAATAAAAACCAATATCCAAACAACAAAAAATAAATAAATCAGAAAAAATTGAGATGCTGTGATTATTGGTAACGAATTTTTATACATATTTCAGCAGACTTCCAAGAGGACTAAGTCGTAGATTACTGCTATATTTACATAAATTTATGGCACCGCGGTTATGTTGCAATCCTCGGTGTCCACATTTAAAAATAAACTTTTTTTAGTTAAGTATCATGGAAACAATATTTTTCATTATATCCACAGATACATCCTTAACAAAGCTTATACCTAGCTATATAATCCCAGGCAAAGTTTACACATAAAATCGCCAAAAAAAATTACACATAATGATTATAATATCAGCTTTCTTAACGTTACAACTGTTATATATCCATTTAAATTTTCAGTACCATGGTTAACGCGGAATCCATATCAGCATTTAAAAATATTATGTTTTAGCTGAGTTAAATATTGCTTTCAGAAATAATATTATTTATTACTACCACAGATATTCTATATTGTAACCAAGTTTATGCTCATCTATATACTCGCAGCCAAAGTTCACGCATAGTGATAATTGCATCTGTGAAAACGTTTTAATTGTTAGTGCTGTGAGTTGGGTAAGTATAAAAGTTTATGATATGCCCTTGCCAAAGAGATCTAACTGTCGGGGTCAACTTCTGCAGCTAAAAGATGTCGCCGAAATCGGCTAAATGAGAGTGAAATAGACCGACAACATCGTCTGCAACGTCAAAGAGAACGAGATGAAATAGCTGGAGCAAATGAAAGTAACCTGCACAGAGAAAAGCGATTGACCTATAACCGGGTTCTATACGCTAAATCCATAGTTTCTGAAAGCGCACTGAAGAAAGAATGTCGTTTGAACCGTGAAAGCCTTTCTAAACAATAAATGTTTATACTTCGCACAATAATTACAACCACGAATTACTACTGTTAATTTTTCAGGAACCTTTTCTACTATTGAATCAATTGCATCACGTTAAAATATGAATAAAACAACTCTCTGACATCAGTATGAAAACCGAACCTAACGTATTAACCGAAACAAACGAAACTATTCAGAATACATTAACAGTTCATGCCTTTCCACGTTAATGTCTGATAAGAGAATAAAATCGGTAAATAATTTCTACACCTGCCAAGGCACGCGCGCGTGAAGCAGCGGGCAAATGCTAGTTTAGACATATATTTAAAGATAGAAAGTGATGTTGCAGCTACTTAATGACATGAAAGTGTGATGTCTATAAGAAATAATATCATATGACTTGGGTTTATTTTAACTGTGTGTCTAATGACTTTTTTTGTGTGTATGCATGCTATTACTCAAAAGGCATATTTTGAGTATTTCTTCTTCTGTTTCTTATCATTAGTATAATTTTATCACTACATATATCCATAATAATAACCTATACTACGTAATAAAATTGTAGGAAAATTATTTAAAAAGAGTATTTGCAATGTATGCGAATGATGATAAAGTTTCCAGAATCAAAAATTATAAAAATTAATGCCTGACCACACATCATTCAAAAACAAGTGTCCAGATTTTAACAAATCTGTACATATTGATAGTTTATAACATAAGTTATTGCATAATGATAATAATTAGCAGGAAAATGTATTAAGGCAATGATACTAAGGAAGGAGAGGGAAATTCAACACAACACTTACTTTCGATTATAGCATTTGAGGCTGGCAAATGCATAAAAGATGGTACATGTAAATTGCAATATTTTAATATTGAACATTATACCAAAATATTGTGTTACATACATTCGTCTTTTTTATGTTCATCAACCCAGCTGCCATCATTGATGGAAAGTGTTGGGTTGAATTTTCGTCATCTGCACTGATGTGGAAAACAACCTGCCTATTTTCCTTAACGGTCTGAATACCTTTAACACCCTGAACTTAGATGAGCCTATTCACACACCCATGTCATTTCCTTAGATGTGGATTAGCCCCTCTCTAACAACCTGTTCATACCAAACCTACCAACCTCCAATAGTCTCTTTATTTTGACAGCTTTATCACACTAAACAATCCATCCCATACAGCCTTGGCATTTGTGAGAGTTGTATTTGCTTAGCCAGCAGGTCTTCATACTGTATCCTAATAACATGAACCAAGCTTTAATATCACGCAACTACCCACCAAATTTATTTAAAAAACAACTTTTACATGCCACAATACAACCTGCTCAGCCTAACAAAAACTGCAGTCCAGTCCTGGTAATTCAGTATTTTCTATGCATAGAATCAGTTAACAGAGTCTTTTGGCAAAGCCACGATTTTCATATTCGTTGAGTTCCAGGTAAAACAGTCTAGTGCTTAGGTGTGGAAAATGTCCTAATCTAGGACATGTTATTAAGCATTGCCAGCAAACCAAATTTCCATGTAATCATTGCTGAGAGATGGGAGACATATGGGGGGAAGGGGGGAATGGGCTGGGTATGTATAGTGCCAAGAGAGGAAAGAGGGACAAAACATAAAAAAGGGGTAAGCGTGACTCACGCATCAGATGATCCTGCAAATATTTATAAGCTGCATTGATTATGGACTGAAAGACTAAGTCAGGAATAAGTATGGAAACAAACTCAATTCCAGAAACTCTATATCTATCTCTATACTCAGCAAAACGCAAATACTATGAGTGGCAGAGGGTGCTAAGCACCAATCCTAATTCAGTGCATTCCAATCCCAAACAGAACGAGGAAAGAAGGAATACATAAATATATCAGTACGGCATCTTATTTTTTGAACCTTATCCCTTCTAAATAGGTTGGTGGAAGAAGTATTTCATTGCACTCGTAAATTAAAGATTTTCGCATATTCTCGACCGCCAAACGATCCCAGCCAACCCGCGTATCAGCTCTGTGACACTTACGTAAGGACTGTAACTAACAGTCACGAATCTAACGGCTTTCCTCTGTAGTTTCTCTAATGTGTCAATAAATCTCTTGCGATATGGATCCCAAATTCCACAACAGTATTCCAAATGTGGATGCACTAGTGTTTTGTACACTATTTCCTTTGTATCAGCATTATAATTTCTCAAAATTCGAGAAAGTGGTAACTTCAACAGAAAGTTAAAACAAGGAAAAACCCGTTCAAAGGTGCTGCAATGCACTGAGGGAAATTTAGAGACGTCAAGAAATCCATAGACAAAATACAATCTATCGAAACCTGAGAAAAAGGGGAAAAAACAAACTGAAGTCTCCAGCAAAAAGGGGATACAGAGGGCTCCAGCTTCACAGACGCCAAGGCAATGGAGGCTCAAGGAGGTATAAGGAGAGGTACTGTGGATGAGCAAACAGTCGTCAATTGCTCCTTAGGTTGAAATCGTAATAAAGACAGATTACTTAAATGGGAAACACTCACAGAAATCAATGTTGGTACGTGTTAGCTAAGAGAGTGAAAGTATCGAGTTGATAAACAACATTCCGTATCTATCTATAGTGTCAAAAGATGACCAAAAATAAATACACCAAGCATAGGAAACAGATTTGAGAATACTTTGGCAGATCCCACATCACTGTATATAAATGTAGAGGATATGCTGAGAATGAATAAACTGGAACAGGTGAAATTACTAATAATGGCTCTCCACACATGACACGTACATTGCACCCAGCAGGGAAGTAGATAACCTGTCCTCACCTAGAGGCGGAAGACCAAATTCAGCTTAAGGCTAACAATCTGCCCGGCTGTCCATCCTGGCTATTGTAAAAAATATATTTGACAGACAAAACAAATAGTTTGATCCTAATGAGGTCTATAGAACTCATAGAAGGATCAGATTTGACCCCCAGCTTAAATAGCCGAGCTCCATTTGTTAACTATTAGCAATTGGACTTCATTTCCTGGAAATTGACTGCATTCTATTTATGTAAGATCATTCGTTAATCACAAGGTAAAAGGTCAGAACAATTACAATGAAATAAAACTTGGATAGATGCACCGCACTAATTTGAATTATATTCTGACCAACTTGACCAGATTCATACACAAATCTACTGTCTAATCAGACACATATCCAATCAAGCAGGATGATCACAGTTTTTCCTTTAGTGATGCTAAATATCAGCAAATCCTCATGTCATTATAGATTCTCAAAGGCAATTAGACTAGGGTTACTAGACATCCCCGTTTGCTGGGGACAGTCCCCGTATTTAGCTCTCTGTCCCCGGACAGATTTCGTCCCCGCAATGTCCCCGGATATTTACTGTTGTCCTCAAAAATTATTTTTAATCAAGCGAGAGTTCTTTAAAAGTCCTGATTTGCTAATGCATTCATTTAAAGCAAGAGATATGAAGCTCACTTCTTTCCTTGTAAGTGCCTAGGAATAAAAGAAAATTACAAGGATACTGCGTCTTGGACATAACAGCTTTGGAAAATCAAGTCTCCTTGCTGTCTGCAACATGGCTGCCTGTGATCCTCACTTAAAATACAAAATATAAACAATATGTGGATTTTAAGTTAACCCAACTTTTAATCATATAACTTATAAAAGCACAACGCGTAATTAGGAGAAATGCCGAAAGCGTACCCAAATTTTGATGAAAAAGTTGTGAAGTGTCCCCGGATTTGGAGAAAAAATACTGTGAACACTAAATTAGACACTTCATTTTTTTTATGTTCTTAGTTTACTTTCATTCACAACCTGTAGCGATAGTGAGTGAGACACAGAAAGACTTACACCTAGCACAACTATACACCACTGAGAAAACTGAGGACTCTGTTGCATCCCGGTGGGCCTTAAATACCCTCTGGGTAATTGCAACTGTGATTGTCTGATGTCTTTACCACACTGTTGTTACCGACCCTGGCTTCCGGAATTTCTTTCTGTTTTTCCATCACATGTGCCTTATGGACAAACCCACAGATAATACCCCTCTCAGGAGGTGACTTTTGGTGTTCAAGGGGTGGTACCATGTTGCGCTGATTGACACACCAAAACTCAGGGCATGAACAGAGTCAAGTGGTCCTCCATGAGTTGAGGAAATTAGCAGAGGTAAATAGCCGGGAGATATTTTGCCTACTCTAATAGTGAACTGATACCGTATGTGCCTCTGTCAACTCAGATCATAGCTGACTGTGAATATCACAAGATGCGCGTAATAGTACTGAATAGAAGCATAACCACAATAAAAATTATACAATTTTGTGATGACCACACTATGTGTGTGGAAATCAGCACAGGATGGTGGGATGTAGTATCAATGCACTTCCAATATAAAGACCTGATTAACCCATACTTAAACTGGAATCCTCAACAGCATAGGCAAGAAGATAATACTGCACAACAACGATTTTGGTATTTAGCAAATAAACATTATTTCTATATGAAATTGATCCCCTGGCTCCAAATTGATGTTTATTTTGATATATCAGGTCTAGGTTTCAAGCTATACAACATACCCCTGTTATAGACTTACTGTTAACCAAAGTGAATGATGTTTATAAGTGTAATGTGTGTGAGTGACAATCCGTTTGTTTCTTTCATTCTAACATGGAAAACGGTGCATATGTTGCTCAATTGGAGTCGTATTTAATTTACTGCATGTCTGGAATTCGTTTTTTTATAGTGTCTTACCACAGATGCCACATTTAAACTGCCACCATCTGAAGCTATGAAGCTCACTCACTCTCAGTCCATATGTTTTAAAGGTTATTGTGTATGTATGTACGTCTACTGTGTTGAATTGTTATCTTATTCTAATTGTAATGTGTTACAACACCTTCAGACACCAATATTGCAATTGGTGAATTTTGTCTTAAGACAGCAATCAGATTATAACAAATACCCATACTTCCTCCATATTGTAGAGAGTGACAATCACTATGTTATGAAATACTAGTCCCTCGCATAGATATTGATCCTTGTAGAGCTACCAATATATTGGAAGAGCCTTTAGCTGAATCAGAACAAAAAATCATCTTCACACCTTTGCACATCTTACTCGGATTGAAAAAATAACTTGTCAAAGCTTTGGACAAACATGGGGAGTGCTTCAAGCATATCTGCAGTGTGTTTCCAGAAAAAAAACATTTGAAAATCTTAGAACAGGGACTTTTTTGGACCAATGATCCGTAAGCTCATAAAGGATACAAATTTTGTAAAAACGATGTAAGCCTTTCATTGAGAAACACAAAAGTGAATACAGTGACCTTGTTAGTAACATGGTGTTAACTTTTCGTGATATTGGCATGAACATGAGAATCAAAATGCATTTTCTTTTTAGCAATCTTGATTGCATTTCTGAAAATCTCGGAGATATTATCAATGGACAAGATGAACAATTGCATCACGATCAAGGAAGGGGAAACTCGGTAACAACGGATGATAGTCTGTGTTTAAAAAGCCTGTCGCTTAACATTAATGGCATGCAGAGAAGAGTAAATTTAGTCCTTTAATTTTCTGTCAAAATCATTACATTTTTTATTTTGAATATATGCATGTGTTTTGCTTACGGGTCATGCACAGTTTGCCACTTGATATCCTTTGCCTTTTATATGAATAAGTTAAATTTCTTAAAGAAACAGATTTGTTTAATTTCCCCAAAACACACTAATATCATCCCATGTACACTGTTGGAAATATGTATTAAAATGTAATGAAGTCAAATAGAGATGAGCACAGTAAAAAAACTAGACCTGATAAAGAAAACCCAAAGGTATTATCAAATTTATCATCCAAAATTACATAAGAATTCATTAAAATATTCCAGGTAACAGAGAATTATATATATATATATATTAAACCTATATCATCTAACCCCACTGGTATTGTTTACTTCTGATTGAGTACTTTGGATTTGATTATGTTAGCTATGGAGTATATGTACAAGAATTTAACAGTGAAAGAGCTGAATGAGTTAGTTTTTAAAGACGGAGAACGTAATCTCTCAAAGTGCACTAAGCATGCATTGATTAAAAGGTAAAAATTGATAGCTTTTGAAAGTACTGCTTAACCCTGGACCTCTTTCTGGTGTTTCTCTCCTGATTTGTTGAATATCGTTGAAATCATTTTTTTTTAATAGTTATAAATGTCTGATTTTAGGCCAATGTGTTTAATCCATTTTGTTTTTTTTGTTTTTTACAAGTTCTCTAAGAAATAACTCCCAGACATCATTAAAATATTGTTTGAAGTTGTTGAGCTGGTTCCTCCGGACCCATTGACTATTTTTGGGGTTCAATAGTCAAAGAAGAAATTGAAATTTGACTGGCTGATAAACTCAACAGGGATAGTAGTCTATGTCTTAGTGAAGGGTGGAAACTAGCCTTGGCAACTCTCCACAAAGAGCATGGTACATCTGTCCAGCAACCACAGACGGCTCAATATTAGCTTCTGCGGTCCACTCGCAGCCAGCTGCCGGGCCACAGAGAGAGCTGTCGTCTATACAAGGAGGTACGGCACCTGGGCTGTCTCAGTATCTGATGGTCAGCTGACCAGTGCAGATGTCTCCACACCTGATGGAGACGGTGGTGTTAGTCATCAAAATATCGTGTTTTCAAAACACAATCTGGCGGTTCACCCGTGAAGACTTCATTGAAAGGATAGGTACTTATGGGAGCGTTTAGCCGAGTAGCTTGTCTACTCGGAGGGAGCCAACAATTGATACGGTCTGTAAAGCGGCAGTGCATGCAGCTATGAATGAAACAGTGGTGAAGATACAGAAGTATATTTAAACAACACTTTCACAGAAAGGAATAACAATGAAGAAATGTTACATCTCGGATGTATATAGATGAACAGTCCCATGACCCAATAGGTATTGAGATACTTACTATTTAAAGCAGAGCAGAGGGTGAGGCAGTGGTGATTCTTCGGAGTCTGGTGTTCAGGCCCAGGCAGGCCCCACCCGGGCCGGCGATAACTTCTGTCTGGCCGTCCGTCGAACGTGGACCATCAGACGTAGCACAGTGGCCTCCTTTATATACACTATGACTGCTGATTGAACCTACTAATACTACAGTTTCCTCAGCATTGCCTCACCTCTGCCAGTATCACTAGAAATCCAGACATGGCACGCGAGAGTAATAAAAAATAACAATAACAAGAAAGAGGTAAATAGATTACTAGGGAAACTGGCACTGGAGCGTGTGCTGCATCAAAAATTAGATCAAATTTTGATGAAGGAGCTAGTTATAACTGAATCACCTAAAATACAAATAAATTAATAATTATTATGATCAAATTGTATTACTCTTATTCCTCTTATTTCATTACATATTGTGGCTGCTCAGTAAGATTTAATTTATTGTTTTTGTGTTGGTATCAATATATTCATTTCCAATTCTGTTGAAAATTAGGATGAAAAGAAAATGTCAACACTAACGACTGGATATCAAAGCACAGTATCTTCAAAACAGAGAAGTGAACGTTCTTCCACAATAAAATCTGTCTACCAGAAAATGCAACATGACAGTGAACTCCAAGAACTTTATACCTCAGCAAAGGCCAGTATTTTAATCAAACAAAGCTCATCTCATGTGATGAATAAGCAACTACCAAATGGACACTCATCAGAACTGGAAGAAATGCAAGTGATGGTCGGAGACCCGGTATTGCCTTTGGAAAGCTTACCGTGGTTTTGGAGCTATCATTTATGTCCTTATAATGTACATAAATCCTCAGATGGCTCTATTTCAGTAGTGCGCTCTTTCAGTTCGTTTGACTTCTCACAGTGTCATTGTGCTGCTATTCTTGGCTCCACTTTCAGACAACTGCTTGAGCACTGTCGAGAAGCAGGTAATTATATTTTCCTGTCGATGTATGTTAAACTAATAATTTCTTTAACATTTAACTAGAGTTGCCAAGTTAAATTTACAATGACTCAATACTTTGAAAATTATTTGATAAGTATTTTTCCTTATAAACATTCTATTTTCCAGGATTCTCAATTATTTGAACCTAATTTAAATTAATATAGCTTTCAAGGTATAACTTTTATTATTTTTGTTTTAATTATTAATCTATTTAAAAATAAATAATTGATTGTAATTTTAATCAATTTTAAGTATTATGTAAATGGAAGGGATGTGACATTCATTAAATAGTAAATTTTAGTTTTGGTAAAACGCTCAATCACAACATATAAAATTACATTACCATTTGTCTCTATTTAAAATTTAATTTGCATTCACCTATCTTATGGCCTTTAGAAGATATACAAATTCCATATTTTTATATTAATATCAAACAATTGGAACATTGTCAACCAATTGTTTTATTTCTTTCAGTCAAAGTATAAGAAATAACTGTATCACTCACAGTTTAAGGTAACTGAATATTTGAAATCATATTTTGAAAAACAAATCCTTTAATTTTGCCCCTGAAGACAACAAGTGCAGACAAATGCATGTAGGTGGTTCTCATAGAATATTTGTTGAGCAGTTTCATGAAGATATGTGAAAATTGTAAATAACAATAAGTTTAATTTAATTTAATTGCAATGGAGCACACGCTCTGGTGGCAGTTCCACTACACACCCAACTTCCCCCTATCCTGCACCCACCTAGATTTGCCCTCTACAAATTTTAACTTTGTTTTCGGTAAGTTATTCATCATGCCCCTTGGTAACTCATTCCAATCCCTGACACCCTTACTAAAAAAGAAAATCTTCCCACACCCTTGTGCCTGAAATTGAGTGCCAGCTTGTGGACATGGTTATCTTTTCCCTTCCATGAACTACTTTTCATACCTACTGCAATATCTTTCCATGCCTCATCACCAGTATACGCCCTGTACACTCCCATGACCCTCCTCATCCTCCCCCTGTCTTGCAATGAATCCCATTACTGCTCCTTTATCATATCTGTCACTGATTGCATTCTGCGATAATTTCCAGAAACAAATCTAGCAGCTCTTTTTTACACTCTCTCTAATTCCTGTATTAGATACACAAAACGTGGGTCCCATACTACACTACCATATTCGAGCAATGGTCTGACCAAAGTTTTGTAACCCAATTCCTTTACTTCTCTCGTGCATCCCCTCATCACTCTATAATAATAAAATGTTAGGAGAGTTTCAAATTGATCATGAAGCTACTATCAATCCAAGAGAGGTAATGAACGTCAGAGTACAGAGAGGGGCTAACATTGACTCAGATCACTATCTGACGAGGGTTAAAGTGAAACTAATCCCCAACAATACAACTAAGAGAGCTCTCAGGATTCAGAAATATAGAATAGAAGAACTAAAATCAGCAAAGAAATAATTGAAATGTATCACAAGGAACTGGATACATTGGACTCTTATGAATGGAACAAAATAGTCCAGAGAATACTGGCAGCAGCAAAACAAACGATTTTCCTGGCCAGGAAGAAGAAGCACCCATGAATGTGAAGATGCTCTACAAAGGCATTCTTTAACTTGGAACAGATGGAACTCTACAAAACTAAAATTTGAAGGGTTTAACATTGAAAGGAAAAGAACAGCTAAAGTAATCAGAAGAGTGAAACTGAAATTTGAGAAGGAGTAACTAAAAGAGATAGAAGAAAACTTTAATAGAAACATCACCAGAGATTTCCTTCGAACCTTTAAGTCCAAAAATCAAGGCTACACTCCGCATAACCTTTTCTTCAGGTATGATCAGGGTAAACTAATTATAAACAATAAAAAAATGTGAACATCTGGCCAAATACTTTAAGCAACTACTTACCTGCGAACCCCCTCAGAATGAAATGACATTTTATGAAACAAGCACTAAACTTCTAAACTCAGCTCTGCCAGATAAGAAGGAAATTAGAGAAATTATAAGGAGCCTTAAGAACAACAAGAAATCTGCAAAAGACTCCACTGTTGCCGAGCTTATTAAGTTTGCTGGAGAGAAGGTAACAGACCAACTTGAGAAACTCTTCCAACAAATGTGGCTTAAGGAAGAGATACCAGAAGAGTGGAAGGATGCTGTCATCTATCTGTTACACAAAGGGAGACAAATCAAATGTGAATAATTATGGAGGTATATCACTACTACCTGTGGCATACAAGATACTCTCCAAAGCACTGCAGCGAAGAATAGAGAAACACATTGATCGACAACTAGGAGAATATCAGGCAGGATTTACGAAAGGACAATCATGTACAGAACAGATCTTCATTATCAAGACTTTGATGAAAACTAAGGCATTAGCAGGGGATAAAAAGGTGATTATAACTTTTATGGTCTTCAAAAAAGCGTATGATTCTGTAGACCGAGATCTACTAATAAAGGTTTTGAAAGAATTCGGAATAGACAATGAGACAACTTCACTAATACAGCAAAATTTAAAGAACTCCTGGTCCCAAGTTATGTTTTTAGGAGAACTGTCAAATTGCTTTGAGATCAAAACTGGAGTAAGGCAAGGTGACGGACTATCCCCACTATTGTTCAACTGCGTCTTGTAAAAGGTCATCAGGGAATGGTGGAAAGTGATGTTTCAGTCAAACATCCTAAATGGAATTAGACTAGGACACCAGAAGAATGGCTTGTCATTTGAATGTCTCGTTTTTGTGGATGACATTGTGTTCTTTGCAAGAGACCTGGAGACTGCAATCAAACAGATAGAAGTCTTGAAGGAAACAGCTGAGAAAGCAGGACTACAAATAATGTTTGAGAAAATGGAAGACATGAACATAGATTCAAAAGACCAGACGTGGACAGTGAAAACTAAATATGGTGATATTAAAAGAACACAGAAGTTCAAATACCTTGGTGAAATTTTGACACCCAATGTTAATGAAAAGGCTGAAGTTGAAGACAGGGAAAGAAAGATGGAAACAGCTTTCAGGATTTGTCAAAAGACATACAAATCAAAATTACTCTCCCATCAGGCAAAATACAAGCACTATAGTACTGTAGTGAAGCCAGAATGTCTATACACAGCAGAAACTCGAGCCAGAAAGGGATTGACAGAAATAGAAAAGAAAGGAAGGTAGTTTCTAAGGAAAATCTTGGGACCAAAAAAGACATGAAGAGAATTTAATTTCCATTTGAGATCAAACCAAGAATTATATGACAAGTTTGAAAAGGTATCAAACACAATTAAGAAAAGGAATTTAGCTCTCTATGGGCATATCAAGAGAATGGAACCAGAAAGAATGGCAAAGAAAATACTCAACTTTCAAGAGAACAGGAAGACTCAAGTTCCACGGGTGAAGGAGTTCCATCAGATCTTAAAAGATGTGGGATCAGCATAGAAGACATCCAAGACAGGGAATTATTCAGAGGAAAAATTGCGGACATAAAAGATGTGACTGTAGGAAAACCAATCAGGAAAAGGAGGAATTTTCAGAGGAAGAAAAAGCAAGAGTGAGCGAGAGAATGAAAGAGTACTGGCGATGGAGGAAGGAAACTCAGAAGAGGAAATGAAGTTGTGTAGTCGTAGTCCATAGATGGCTGAAACGAAAATAAATAAATAAATATTCAAGTTTTGAGACAAGTGTGCAAGCCAAGCCAGAGGGGCAGCAGCATTAAGTGCATAAGAATTATGCTGCACTGAACCTAATGATTGGCTGGAACAGACAGGCCTACTCATCTTTCTACTTTCTTTTACATGGAAAAGGAAACAAATTTTGGTATTATTACTAAAACAACAAAAGACAAATGATTCATTGCTTGCAGATGTTGTGCTAACTGTGAGACAAAAAAGAAAAGAAAACTAAGAATACGAAATATAATACAGTGTAAAATCACCATGCATGAATTAGTAATTTTCTTGTAATGAATTTATTGATAGTAAGCACAAATTGAGTAAATTGAGTAATTGTGAGTATAACCTAAAATTATAACATGGACAATATTTCTCTAGCATATTGAAGGTGCCGTTAGGTGATAAAAATAAGGAAGACAAGGAAAAATAACCCTTTTTATTGACCATGGATGAAGGCAGGAAGACTAGACAAACACAATCACATTTTACAATATTTCAGTTTAAAAAACTTATTCGTGTATGTAAGACTGTTTGCACACACCATGCTCTACTGAGGTGGTGGGAGAAAGCTGTGAATCATTAACAAATCTCGCGGAAATACTAAAATGTAAATATTGCAGGTGGTGGTTAAAGTAGATATGCATTAATATAAAACTATATTAATGGAGAAATAAAAATTATAAATAAATTTAGAAGAATTTGTTAAAATTATTAATAAATAAACAATAAGTGATGGTTATAGCTGTTGTATGGGATTTTTTAAATTAAATGATTAATGGAAAACCTATCAGAAGTATCTATTGCAACCCATTGCACCTATAACATCAGCAATCAGCAGTTCAGATGCATACTTTTTCTGCTCCTCATCAATCCAAAGATTTGCAGAAATATACAAAATAGTTGTAAAAAAAAAAAAAAAAAAAGCATTTAAATACAAAATGCAAATACTTTCTCATTTTTATATTTCAGATCATCATCATCAATTTTCTGCCCTCAGGCAGGTTTTCACTTGGCTGCTCTCCATGCTCTTCTATCTTCTGCCTTTTATTAATGTCCATGTAGTTGCTGTCTTCCTTGATGTTGTCTATAATTTTGTACCTCCTTCTTCCTCTTATTCTTCTCACACAGACTAGACCTGCCAACAAGTGTCCCATCCAGTTCTTCTTTATCTCTTTTATTACTTGGAGTATTTTTCTCCTTTCATTAACCCTGTCTAGCACTTCAACATTACTTATTTTATCCACCCAGCTTATCCTCTCCATCCTCCTCCACATCCACATCTCAAATACTTCTAACTGCTTTTCATCCTCTCGTCACAGGGTCCACATCTCCGCTCCGTACAAAACATTTGCCAGGTCTTTTCCTGATTTTTTTCTATTTTTTCAGTTATTATCCTCCTTTTCCTATTAAATGCTTCCTTCACTATGGCAATGTGAGATTTTATCTCTTGGTGGCATCTCAAACCTTCATACTTCCAAGATATTTGAAAGATCTTACTTGCCTGATATCAGCTCTTTCTAACTTAATAGTTATTATTTTCCTTCCTTCCTTTTCTCTGATTTTTTTGCTGTATTTATTTTCATTCCAAACTCTTGGAAAACTTTGTCTAGATCTTTCTGCATTCTGTTTCGAGTTTGTTCTCTTTCTACCAACAGTACCATATCAACGGCAAATCGTATGCACTCTATTCTCTTGCCACCAATATGCACTCCTCTTTTTCCAATAATTTCTTCCAGATATAAACTGAACAATAATGGAGAAAGGCAACAACCTCATCTTATGATATGAAATCTTCACAGGTTTACTGCTGGATGATGTTTTCAAAGGACAAGCTTTCGGCGGCTTGCTCTGCTGCCATCATCGGGTCCATTGTACTTAAGAGAACAACTAGAACTGCACTGGATGGTGGAACCGCAGCGGGCCAGGATCGTATCATCTTCTGATTGGCTGACTACAATGCCTGTTTCCATTCGCTATGGATTCTTGAGATAAAACATCATGATTAATGGTAGTAGAATAATGTGAATGGTGACGCGAGGTGAACAGTGACGTTATGTGAACATTGACGTGTGTAAACCATCTTCTTTCCATTCTATAACAATTACGGCTTTAGCTGATGGATAGTAGGATGGCACTCATGGCTCTGGCAGATCCGTCCGACCCTATCTACAGCTGGTTCCAGAGCCGACCAATTACAGACACAGAATGGAAACGGGCATTGTTGTCAGCCAATCGGAAGACAATACGATGCTGGCCCACTGCTGTTCCGCCATCCAGTTCAGTTCTAGTTGTTCTCTTAAGTACAATGGACCTGATGATGGTGGCAGAGCAAGCCACCGAAAGCTTGCCCTTGAAAATATCATCCGGCGGCAAACCTGTGAAGATTTCATGTCAAAGATATGCCAGGAAAGCCTTGTTTCTCATAACTTTCTCTTACGCCTCTTCCAATGCTACTTTTCTCCTCACATCTAGTTTCCAATCTTTATTCGTACTTTCTGTTGTAAATATAAATTCTGTATCAACCTTCTCTCCTTCCAATCTATGCCTTTACTCTTCAAGATATCCATCAGATTCTTCCACTGCACCCAATCAAAAGCTTTTTCCAAGTCAATAAAGATGGCATAGATATCTCTTCCTTTCTCAATATATCTTTCCCCTATGATTCTTAACAGGCCAATAGCATCTCTTGTTCCATTTCCTTTCCTAAAACCAAACTGTTCCTCTCCAATCCATCTATCTAACTTTCTATATAGCCTTCTGTTCAGCACTCTCAACAACACTTTAGCTACATACAAAACTAGACTGATAGTCCAATGCTCTTCACATTTGCTGGTATTCCTTTTTTTCTGAATTGGTATCATTACCATTGAGAGAAAGTCATATGGCCATTCCCCTTTGTCATATATTTCAGATACAAAATATAAATTGATTTGAAATGTTACTATAAAAAAAACAGTAATTTTTAAAATCCTTTTTACAGCATAAATACTTTTTTGTTCATTTATTACATATGTTATTTATTTCACTTAATTCGTGGATTTTAACACTACTGTTCATATAACTCATATTCAGTCAATGAGACAACATTATCAACCCATGATCTAAAAGATCAGCACTTGACAAACAAGTATAAATTTTTTGGAACACCTTTTATTCACTTATTTATGAATGTTACTCAGGAAACCAACTGACTAAGACTATTATTTAAACACAATATTTCAGCAACACAACTTTCTGTCCCCATCTTCCAGGTGTAGTCATAAGACTTGAAGCTTACCTAAAGTGTGTCGTTGAAAAAATGGCATGGCAATGACAGATGTTGTTATGTTGTCAGACTTCATTAGACGCCCGCAGAGCACAAAACACAGAGCGTTGCTGATGAGCAGCCTCAATAACAGGTATCCACGCATCACTTAGCTGGAAACTACAATCCCAGTCAACCAGATCAAACGTGAAGCAATCTTCAAACACTTCTGTAATGACATTGTCCCTGGTATGTACCAGCACCTTCGTTGATTCAAAATCAAATCCATTTCCTAGTTCCAAACTATATTCTGACACTGCAGATTTGTCCATTTTAAATACATGTATTTAAAAAAAAAAAACACATCTCTGAAGATTTGTAGTTCTGCAATTTTATGTTGTCCAGAATTGTTCCCCTTACCTCCAAGTAAACACAAAACAGTCTTTAATTACATTTATGACTGACAATGATTCCAAATTAAGTGTTTTCTCATTTTATTTGCTTATATTTTCAACTGGATAAAACTTTTTTTCTGAGCAGGTTTAAGTTTTTGTAGTTTAGAAATGGAAATGAACACCCTAAATAGTTAAGTTAGATCTATTAAATACATATAAGGGAGTTTCTATATGATTCATCAACAGTGTGACAATTTAGCCTCAATATATTTTTTTGCTATGATCTATAGACAAATATTAGAATCTGAGTACAAAATGCTAGGTGAGCCAGTACTTTATATTAATTACTATGGTTAAAAAGTAAAGAAAACTGTAACATTTGGGGAAATGTGATACAATGTCCTGCATTCTCTGGTGGATGTTCACAAATTAATTCATCTACCCAAAAGAAGAAACCAAAAAACAGTTTTCTGGCCGTATCTTCATTTATTACTTTTTGTGAGTTTGCACCAAGAATGGCAGATGAATATTGTAAAATTTTATTTTTTTCCAGACCTTCGTGAAATGGAAATAGATGCCATGTTAGAATATGCACGATTGTCAATACAATGCTGCAACATTCCACAGGCAATGAAGCTTCTTGATGAAACTACAGTCATCACTCAAGTAAGTCAGTGTGATAAATACAAATTTGGTCAGTAGTACAAGCCATCGAAAAATTGTATTAATCTGTTTACATCTTCATTAAATCCATGTTTCTACTTGCAAATGTTCTGAAAATTCACCATAAAGAGAAATTGTTGATCAAACAAGTGACAATGTGAGCTTATGGTCTGATTGTTATTGCCAGTTGCTGCCTCATTAATGATACACATTACGTGTGATCGTAAGTTTTCGCGGCAGAACTGATGCTGGAAGATTTCTTGAGCTTGCAGCCGGTTCTATTGATCGCAGATGTACGAATTTTCGATGGCGTAACATGCCATCATCTTCAGGTAGGATGAAGTACTGGAATCAGCACAGTTAAAACCAACAGTTTTCTACAGATATGTTGATGACTCGTTTGTCGTCTGGACACATGGAAAAGAAGAACTTCAATCCTTCCTGCAACACCTGAACTCCATCCACAGCCAGATACAATTCACCATAGACGTGGAACAGAACGGCCAACTACCCTTTTTGGATGTGCTGGTAAAGAGAAGACCGGATGGCACATTAGGGCACAGTGTTTACCGGAAGGCTACTCACACGGACCAGTATTTACATGCCACCAGCTGCCACCACCCGTCACAGAGGGAAGGAGTGCTAAATACACTGGTTCACAGAGCACGTTTGATTTCTGACAAAGACAGCCTGCCTGCTGAAACTAACACACCTCAACAACATGTTCCAGAGTAATGGCTATGACAACCACCAAATTCGGCATGTCTTCAGGCGGAAGACCAGTCAAGAACCAACTGAGGAAGAGGACAAGCCAAGAGCAACAGCCTTCATCCATACGCCAGCAATGTATCAAGCAAGATTGGCAGAATTCTACGCCGACAAAACATCAAGTGCATTTACCACCCAGCATTGAAGTGGCTCCACAAATACCAGAGCCGAGGCACTGTGCACGACAGAGGTGGCGTACAAACTGATGGGGAGGGTGGGATCTGAGGGTATAAATATCGACGCCCCCGGAGCAGACCAGCAGTCGTGTCCTGGACTGCGCTCCTCACGTCAACCAGTAGATGCTACCTGAAGATGATGGCATGTTACGCCATCGAAAATTCGTACATCTGCAATCAATTGACCTGGCTGCACGCCCAAGAAATCTTCAAGCAAAACTATAATTAGATTATAAGGAAGCCATTGAGATCTGGCGATGGAGTAACCTCATAAACAAAGTCAACGGGTTCCAACTAAGCCAAGCTTGGAACTCAGCATTGAAGCAGCTCCACAAATACCAGAGCCGAGGCACTGTGCGCGACGGAGGTGGCGTACAAACTGATGGTCACTGCTCAATACGCTGCAACGCGCCACCCCCACCACCACTATTGGAGCGCCGCGGTGGGAGTGGGAGGGTGGGGTCAGAGGGTATAAATACTGACGCCCCCGGAGCAGACCAGCAGTCGCGCCCTGGACTGTGCTCCTCACGCTGACCAGTGGACGCTACCTGAAGATGATGGCATGTTACGCCATCGAAAATTCGTACATCTGCGATCAATTGACCCGGCTGCATTCCCGAGAAATCTTCAAGCAACAGATCAGCCGGGAAAACTTACGATTACACAATTATAGTTTTCTTAGTTGCAGATATCCTGAGTGGTCACCTTCAGATTGAAAGAACATTATTGTCACACAAAACTAGAACAGACCATGAAATCAGTATTGGTGGATGATCATGTAAAAGGAGGTTATAGAATTCAACGGGAGAAAACTACACTCATTTGCAACACTAGGGAATTTTTAGAACATAAAATTAGGAAATCTGTGGAAATTTATAAATAAGAACTTCAAAAAAGATGGGGGCTATGGTTTGAGTCAAATACTGAAGCGTGTACTCACAGATGAGTGTGTTGTAACAACAACAATCAGATTGCTCCACAGAGTGTTGAACACTGTGAAACAGTGAACAAACTTTGCTGGAGAATATAAACAGTTCATGTAGTGTAGCCAATAGCGGATACATTAACTTGAAGCAGACGTGATGAAGAACCCAGATAAGGATCATCAGCAGGATGCATACCGGCATTCTCCTGGAGTGATTTGAGTAAACTATGGAAACCCCAAATCTGTTTGCTCAGAAGGAGATTGCAACTGGCGCCCTCCCGAATGCGAGGCCAGAGCATTACCCACTCACTCACCACACTCAGTTCGTAAATACTATACCCAAAACCATGTTATCATTTTGAAAACCAATTTCTTTCCAGAAAGTGGTTCCTGATATTGTTACATAAAAATCACTCCATTAATTTAGCTACCATTTATGTGAAACTGTATTTGTCAATACTGTTTGGCATCTCTCCAGTATTACTATCACACTCTTCCATCCTCCAGTAACCAGCAAGTCTTCAGAATCAATCAAGATAATATTACAAAGTATCTTTAATACATTGGTAGGAATATCATCCCCCACTGGTCACTTCACATTTTTTTTAGATTTTTCTTTCATGATATCAATTTCAATTTTTTTAGTCTGCGTATTTCTAATCATATGGAGTAGCTCCTCCTCTGATTTATATCTTCCTATTCATAAACAATAGTGCTGAATGGCCCTATTAAACCATTTGTTTAATATATCTGGCGTTTTCAAATCCTCACTTAGTTTTTCTTTCTATCCTTATTTACTATAGTCTGAATACCTTCTGAACCTCTCATTTTTTGACAGAGCCATTTTAATTTTTTTATTTTTATATCCTGGTACATAATAGCCCAGCACCTAGTTTTCTATTCTGGGCCCATATTTCCAATATATTACAAGAGGTACATAAGATAATTATAATTTGCAAATAATAGCTAAATATTATTCAGGATGTAAAACTAGTTTGTAACGCATAAAACTTTCAAATTTCACAGAAATTAGTTACATAATTAAATTAACAATGTGTAAGCATATATTTGATATGTGTTAGTGTTCTTATTTTTGATATATACTGTAAATTTGTAATTGAATAACGTACGTTCACACACAGATACTATTATATATAATTAAACAAGGAAACACTTCACATACACAAATCACTTACTGCACTGTTGTCTCACTGTTCTCACTTTGTATATTTACTACACTTTTACACATTTACTCCCGGCACAGCCACTTCGGAGTAACTACCTCCCTCAGGAGATGACTTCTGGAAGTGGAGGTGTCCTCCTTCGACCCATCGGGAGTTTCTTTCTTCGGGAATTATCACTGCTCAGTCGCTGGTCGCTGTCGGTGAAACGGTTTCTAATGCCAAGAACCTTTCTTTGGCTGCTTGTGAGGCCAGATTGCAAGCTGCATCAAGAAAGTACCACAATTCCTGGTCACAGCATTATGTCAAAAATGCGCCTGCCCTGTAATATTGCTGATAACGGGGTTCTTTGTTCTGCTGTTGAAATACACTCCCATACAACATGTTCCGGAGTGCCCTCGTTCCGCAATCACACGCTACCATTGTCCACTATTCCTCTTCTTTGCAATTCACTGTTGTAAGGGCCTGACCCGTTATGTAATGTACCAGCCCAGGCGATGGGTGAAGATGCGACATTTTGAGTCTTTCACAGACACTTGGAAACATATCATATGTCCTTCTTCCTGTTGTGCTAACATTCCACCTTTGCTGCCATTCTTCCAATAACAATTTGTTTACTTCTGCAGCTGTTGTTGCTGGTGCTCCCGTGATTCTCTCTAACCTGTTCCGCAATTCCCTTTCCTGAGCCCAGTATAATGCTCCCCGCTTGCGAACTTCCAAGTCCAGTGGCCACACCCACAGTGCCTACGGTAAGGGCATCAGTTGCTGTTGTTTTATAAGCACCACTCAGCCTGATTAGAATAGTTCGCTGTGTCCTCCTCAAAAGTTGGCTGGGTTTTGCTTTTCTGAGGTGTTTCGCCCCAGACGCTGGCTGCATACCCTACAATTGATGTTAATATTGTGTTGTGGTATATTCGAATAATAAGCGGTGGAAAGTTGGAAACGCCTTTGCCCCATACTGATTAGTTTATTCATGACTGAGGTGGCTCTTCCACATGCTTCCTCCATATGGGCCATAAAATTTAAGCTTTCGTCTAATTTCACACCAAGGTATCGACTGAAGGACTTCTTCTTATTGTAACTCCGTCTATTTTAATGGTTGGATTGCTCTGTAATCTACCTTTCAATAACATATAACAGGGTTTTTTGAGGTGCTAATCTTAGTTTGACTTGTCTGCACCATCGACTGAGTTCACGCAGAACCTTTGCGCTTTTAGCCTCAATTTCGGCTCTGGTTTAACCCTCTATAATTAAGAACAGGTCATCTGCAAAGGCAACAAGTCCCAGGAGTTCCGGCATTCTTTTGCAGCCTTGCCAGTTCCCGGTTCAAGCCCAATGTTCCAAATATTGGACCAAAAAATGGATCCCTGTGGGCAACCCTTATGTTAGCTTTTTATTAATGGATACTCCAGGACACCTGAGTTTAACATATCTGTTCTTACAGTAATCTTTAAAGGAGTTATACAAGTTTCTTTGGACAATTAAGTTCCCTTAAGCCTTGCAAAAAGTGCAGGCCACCATAGATTATCAAATGCCCCGGATATATCGACAAGAATCCCTATCCCGTAATTCTGATTTGAGTTCTGTATCAGATTCATTGTCTGGTTGATTGCATCCTCTGTAGATCTCCCCGCTCTGAATCCATATTGGTTTGGGTTCATCCCTTCCTTCTCCCAATGTTCTTGTAACCTCTTGCACAGCACCTTTTCTTGTATTTTTCCCAGCACGTTTAGCAAGCAGATGGGTTGATATGATTTAGGCAATTTTGGATCTTTATCATCTCCCTTCTTGATGATTAATATCTCACTCTGCTTCCAGATGTTTGGTACTCTTCCCTGATGCAGGCATGCATTATAGAGCTTACACAGAGTGGGGGCTACTGGCACTACCAGTTCTTGTACTACTTCAGCTGGAATACATCCGGACCCGGAGCTTTATTCCTGGACAAGGCATTTATTGCTTGTACTACCTCGAAGATGCTAATATCTGGAGTGTCGGTGGTATTTTGCCTATGTTGCTCATATTTCCAGACGGAGCGCTCTGTGCTCCATCTCATCATCTTCCACTTATCATCTGGAAGGAGTTCTTGGAGTAACACTTCTGCAGTAGATTTTCCAGCTCGTAGTCATGGTTCCATCTTGTTTCTGCACATTAGACAGTGTAGTTGGGGTTTTACCTTTCCTGCTGCAATTTTGTATGGAATACCCCAGGGGTCTGTACGCAAGTTTGTTTTCACAAATGTTTCCCAACTTTTTTGTTTAGTTAGTATTAACAGTTCTTGGAATTCACTCTTAATTTGTCTGTATCTTTTCCAGGAGCTGTCCTCTAATATTGGAGATGAGGCAACGTTGGTAATCTTTTCTTGCTTTGTGCATCCTTTGTCGTAATCTTTGAAGTCTATCTGTCCAAGGTCTGTCAACTGTGCCAATGATTCTCTTTAGAGGAATAGATCTCCTCATTGATATTTGGAGTGCCCAGGTAAGGTCTCTTGTGGCTCGATCTACATCATTATCATGTAATATGATTTCCTGTTGTGCAAAACTTTCCCTCAGCCTGTTCCAGTCTGCCCGTCTGATGTTGTAATGTACCTTGGAAATCTGCGCCTCCGATGTGTCAAAATCATTCCTCCCTCTGACCAACTCAAAAGTAATGACATTGTGATCGCTGGTAGTTAAAAATTCTAAAACGTTCCAATTCCTCAATAAGTTCCCACATCGCAGATGGTCAATGTTACATCGATGTTTGACCTAGCTCCTGCTCGGTTGCTATATGTGTAGCGCTAGGGCTTTATGCGGTAGTTATCTTACTGTCCAGATTCATTTCAGCACACTTCTCGTATTTTCCCAATGTATGGTTCAATGGGATCACTATATGAAAATATATGTTGACGAGAACTACACTACCCCAGTCAGCAATGAGCTCCACACATGTTGTATGTTCATCACAGAACTGCACTATCATAGTTACAGTAACTTGTCTGGATAGCACTACTATGCTGTCATAGTGTTTCTACCTGTTCAGGATTATCTGTGACGATGCCGGCATGTAAGGAATATTCCCGAAGCATGACTGTGTCTCCTGAAGGCATATGACATCCCATTTATGTTCCTCTGATAGCTTCCTCACCTCATGCAGAACCAACTTGCTTCTCCTGGCGTTTAGTTGTGCAATTCGTAGCATACAAGACATTTTTGTGTTTTATGGATGTCTGGTGTGGACGTTGCACAGTGGCCCACGGGAGTTGTGAATCGAAAACTATACGCCCATGAGTTAATATGTACTGTTTATATATTTGATCAGGATCAAAAGTTTCATTCCTTCTTTCGAAGACTTTATGCACAAGAGAGAGAAGCTGAGAAGTCCCTGTAGGAAGATTGATAGATTTTAGATGTATACGATCATTCGCTTCTAGCTGAGGGAAGGTTACATATTTACCGGCCGGATGCGCTATTCGAGTTAGATGCCTCAGCGCCACATTGAGATTTGGAGCCTCCTCCAGTCGACCGAGTTTTAAATTAGTTTCAAAATCACTGTATATTGTTTTAGGGTTTATAGAACTGCGTCTGTCTGCTATGTTTCCAAAATTCTGCGGTTGTTCCACCAATTTTGTACTCGCTACAGGTCGTGAGTAATGTTCAACCCCATTTGGTCTGTCAGTATTCCAACCCAACCCTTTTGACATAAGGATTCCGGGGATGACTGGCGGAACTCGAAGAGATTTCGTTGATCTGTAATGAGTGGTCGTCCGTCTGCGTTCCAACATCTTGTTTCTTACGATTCTTCTATATTTTTAGTTTCTCTCTGAAGCAGGCAGCCCTTTTTGCATTTCTTTTTGTCTTGAAGGGGGATTTCCTTTCGTTTTTGTGGTCTGCTTCCCAATTACATCCTCAACTATTTTCCTAATTACATTTGCCAGTTGAGAGTATATGTCGTTTCTCATATCTATTCCTTGTAGTAAACTATCCATAATCAGTCCTGTTTTACAGCTCGTTGTAGGAGTAATTGGTAGGTAAGACACTCTTTGCCCTTCTTGTTGCAGCTTTTGCCCCGTCTGTTACACGGTATGCATATTGAAGGTTGAGAACTTTTCTTGCACTGATCCCTTTGGTGGTTTTCTTCTCCACAGTGTGAACAAGAACTATTGTTCTTCTTGCAGTGCTTACTGACGTGTCCTAAATCCAAACATTTATTGCATTTTGGAACGACAACGTAGTCTTTCACTGTAATAGCAGAAAATTCTATGAAGACTTTCTTTTGCTGCAACAGAAGTTTCCTAACAGAAGGACTCACCTCCACAACATGATGAACTGTTGCTCTTTCTCTAGGTCCAGTTTTAAATTTTGGTTGAAAACCTTCCATAAATTGTCCTTTCTCTATTTTAACCTCAAGGTTTTGCTGGTAGACAGCATCAGCAAGGTTGTCTACATGAATTGTTATTGGTATGTCGTAAAAAATCATGAGTGGCCTTCGTTTTCTAGGGAGTTCACATCGCATCTTTTCAGCCAGTTCCTTGTTATTTAGGATTTTTTGCGAATCTTCAGGAGATTCTGTTTCCACTATAATGGCATTGTTGGTTGTGCGAATTCTGTTGATTCTAATTTTATCCCTCCCAGGTTTTATGATTTTTGTAACTTGTTCAGCCACTTGCTTCGGGTTCTCCCCCCCTTTGGAAGTAATGAAAACCGCACTTTTTGTGGACTGAGTGATTTGGGATTCACACCGGTCGATCCTCCAGATTTCGCCATTGCAGCATAGCTGGGGGCTATTTCTCCTCTATTTTGTTTGAGTTGCTCATTTTCTTTTTTAAGTGTTTCATTTTCTTTTCCTAGCTGAGACAACTGGCCCTCTAAGAAGGCGATGTTTATTGCCCAGCAGGCTAGCTTATCTTTTATCTCTCTAACTCTAACTTCCGTGAGTTTTTGGCCGCAAATATCGTTTAGATGCTTGACTAATTCCACATACTCGTTTCCGATTTTTTCCCTACACTGGTTTAAAACCCTGTCAGAGTTTTCTTCTGGAGACCCCATGTTGGCGGCAGCAGAAAAGTTGTTTACTGTAGTGACTCACCGCAGCTGATCGCCGGCATCAGGTGTCCGGCGAGGCGTGTACGCCGCGCGAAGCCGCTGAATCGGCAGAGCATCGCTGGCAGTCCGCGAGGCGCCGACTCAGCTCGACAACAGCGCTCGCGGCGAGGAATTGTTCACACTTCAGCCACGTACAAATCAATCGATTATCACTCGATAAACACTCAACGTTTCGAAAAGGCTTTACGTCCCTTCGCGCACAGGTCTTAGAACACTTTCTTAAACTATGTGTTTTGTACCAAGCACTTAAAGTTTCGTTTTTCCACAAGTATCGCGATCAAAAGCGAGAGCGACCCGACTGGCGACACGACGCGGCGGCGGCCATCTTAACTCAATTTCTTAACTTAATTTCTGGATGTATCATTTAGCGTTCTGCTCCATCCCCAGTATTTTCTTAAACCAACATTTACCTTCCCTCACCACTGCTATTAATTCCCCGATTAGTTGTTTAAAGTGATCCCTTGTGGTTTATTGATCTTCTGTTGTGTTCTCTAATCACCAAATTCTTCGGTTTCCTCACATCCCTAATAAGAAACCTAAGTTTAATTTTTTCTTTCTTTTGTGTTTTGGAAATAATATTTCTCCTCTATTCTTATTATCCTCTTTATTTGTTCCAACTTCACACACTGTGATTCTGAACTGGATTGAATTAAAGAGAATTTTAAGTCAAATGAACAGAAAGCAGAAGAAATGGGAAGAAAAATCACAGAGGAAATGGGAAGAAAAATTATAGAGGAAATATGAATGCTGAGGCAGGAGAGTATTTCAATAATGGATGAGTGTAATCAGCAGGCAGAAGAGAGAAATCATAGTAAAATAGAGGATTTAAAGTGAATGTTGCAAGAGGAAAGCAAGTGTGGAAACTAAAGTAAAAATGGTTTATGAATATATCAAACGGCAAGAAGGAGCTAACAGGCAGAGTATAGCATACTTAGTACAACAAAGGTTAGAAGAAAAATGAAGAAAGATTATGATGTGAAACAGGGAGAACAGAAGGCAGTGAAAGGAGAAAATAAAATTGTTTATGAGAACCAGAAGGATTGTGGAAGAAGGATTAAAGAGCTGAAGGAGAGGACTGAAACAGTAACAAAAAGGGTTTCAAGAATAGGAGAGAGATTAATGATCATGGATAAGGACATTAACATGCAAAGTAACAGAAGAAGCCAGCCAAATGGAGGTATAGGTGAATGGCATCAAAGAAGATATGCAGGAAGAGGTTGCACATTACATTAAAGACTTGAGGAAGTAGAAAGGTGAGGTGTTGCTACTTTTGGATGTGGCAACATCATTACAAGTCATTTTACTGGAGGAGAAGTTTGAACCCAAAAGAGGATTGTATCCAGTAGAATTTTTCAGAGCCTGTAAGAACGGCTTGCCTTGTGAATGGACAGAAGATGATAAAAAAAGGTGTCAGAAATATGCTCCAAGGAGATGCTTTGCTTGGAGTTGTGAAAATACTGAGGAGTATAATAAATATAAATACTTTTTATGGTTATTTTTGATCTAGTATTTGTCTCAGAAGGAGCAGAGAAGAGTAGAAAGGGATTTTTGGAACTGCTGATATTACAATAGATGTGATGGGAGCATGAAGAATTTTTGTGAGAGTTTAATGAGAGAGCTAAGTTATGTTGTCCAGCAGATAGAAGATGATGAGATTGCAGACTAGTTCAGGAGAAGTTAATTACAAACCCATGGAACAGTATAGAAGATTTTATGGAGGATGTTGAAAGTTTAGATTGGTAGATTAGCACCAATGAACATGAACCATCAGATAAAAGAAGGAATGACTATAGGAACAATGATAGATTATATTAAATGCCATCGCGTGATAACTTTGCCAAAGACAGAGACTGTGCATTTTGATAGAATATAGAGGGGCAGTTCAACAGGAATTATAATGGTAATGGAAGTTGGGACTATGAAGACAGATGACAGATTAACCAATGGGTGCCTCACAACGATGTCCAGATGGTGAGAAGGGAAGAAGAAAGGCAGTGTGATTCAGGAGGAACGATGGGAAACTCTGTGTCGCAACAAGGACGGTCCAAACAGTAGCAGAAACAATGAATGAAAAGACAAGACTAACCTGAATAACGAAGACAGATGCAGTGGAACAGACTCTTGACAGGAGAGGACAGACAGACGAGATACAGTGGGTGTGAGCCACGGTACTGTATCACAGAGATCAACTGGCAGAGAGGATACCCAGGTACTGAAAGAAGAAGAACCACTCAGATGGTGGGAATGTCTTGAGTCATTAGATGCAAAAGAGCCGATGACCATTCTGAGAAGTTGTGAGTATAGTTGGGAGGAAGGAAAAGTTCCAAAGTTGGCCATATTAGACCTATCCTGACACACTGAAAAATCAACTGGACATGCGAATCGAATACGGTTGTTTGTCATGATGTGTACTAATAGTGTGTCAAATTGATTATCGACATCATGTACACAGGCATAGTAGATAAAAGGTTTACCCTGCCATGATTTAAGAATGTCAGACAGGTCCAACCACTGGTTTCATGGTTTGACTAAGGGGGAAATCAGTTGTGACAGCTAGTCTGAGTTGGTTGTTGTTGAAGGCACATTGACCCTACTGTCCACAATCCATATCGCATCTTCCAACAGGATAATGCCCGTCGTCATACTGCGGTCATCACAACACAAGCCTTGAAAGAAGTTATGACCGTGGATTGATCTGCACAGTCCCCATATTTATACCCAATAGAGCATGTCTGGGATGTCAGGTGTAGATAATTAGGTCACATGGTCACTCAGCAGAAACTGTACAACAACTGACTGGCATGGAGAGACACACATCAAGAAGACATTTGAACATTTATTACTTCAATGCCAGCAAGAATCAATGGATGAATAGGTGCTAGTCATAGGCACACTTCTTACTGACACATATATCTGAAGAGAATAAACCTGGCATGATTCAATACAATTTGTTATAATTTCTTCTGGATTTGACACAGTATATATGTACAAAGTTTCCTAAAATTCCATTATTTCTGTGTCGGTGTAACACTTTCTATTTACACTATTGTATCTTCTTCCTGCTTTCCTAGATATATCTAAATATGTTTCTGAAATCAACTGAGCAGCTGAATCTACCAAGTAAGATGATCTCATGGTACAGCCAATACGACACGCACAGAGTGAACATCGTCACAACTGCAGATGGCAGGAGGATCAGTTGGAACGTATACCAGGAGATCCTTCAACTCTCAACCTGACTGGGACGGTGATCTTTCACCATTATACAGATAATTTTGTGATATATGTTTCCCACCCATATCCCTTGAATACCAGGTGAAGAAAATTTAGGACACTGATTTTAAAATAGCTGTAAACAAAATGAACAAGGAAGTTGTATGTGGCTGGACTCCAAAGTTATATGGTGTAGACATACCTTGTATATTGGAAATGAGTTACCACAGCGTAATTAAACAAACACCTTTATAACCCTTGCATCGCTGTGCAGGGAATCTGATCCTTGACCATTTTCAACTCATATTACTGCCTAGTGAGGAGTAAATAGAACACGGAGAATATCTCTATGAAAACACCTGCAAATCCCTGGTGAAAAAACTAGTCACTATATAATCAGTGGCTCTGTGGATGATTAGCAGTTTTTAAATCCCCTCCATAGAAGCGATAGACATTAATGCCTCCTTTATACTAGGGATGTAATGGATATCTGCATCCGCATCCACAAATCCGAAACTTTCGCATGAATTACTACATCCGCTTTCGCATCCGCAATTTTTTAATGCAGATGTATTGCGGATTTTTTGTTTACATTACAATATATATTATTCTTTTCTCTTTATTCGAGATTCTGCCCATTGTAGCTTAGCTAACAAAAAAGTGATTGTTTTCTGACAATCTTACAATAAAAGTAACAATGAACTAAACGGTGTTATTACCTAAGCCACGAATTTACTAGTTTAAACTTGCAAGTAAAGTAAAGGTCGGGCTACAATAGACAGCACCGAACCCGCACTGTCACCGACCGACACTTTTCTTATTGTTGTCGCCCACTCAATTGAAGTGAGTCCAAATGACACTGCACTGTGTGTCAGCAGTCATTAGTTGGATCTAATTTTTGATGGTGCGGACCGGTGTCGGGCTGGTCGATATGGAGAATCGTATACAAAGAGTTCAGAAATTTCTGGTCCTTTATGACTAATTGTTGTTTTAGCGTTACTGATTGCTTTAGAAAAGCGTCCATTTTTTCAGCCTTACTTTAGGTTCATCAGATGTTCGTAAAATGTAGATATTGTCCTTGCATGTTCACATTAACAAATGAAATTGACAGATGTGAAAGTCGATTTTAAGGCATGTAAAAATTGCATCCGAGAACCGGATTTTGAACCGGGGACCTTCAATACCCGAATCACATGCCGCAAACATTTGAATTTAGAAGTACTGAAAAAATTGTATTTAATCATATAAAATAACATTTGTGTTTTGGGATAACAAAAATAAATGCTACAGAAAAAAAAGTATGTTGATTTTATTGTGGCTGAATATTTATTTGTAATTACATCCAGATTTGACTCAGATGGATACAGCGTACGATTGGGGTACTGAAAGTCCTTTGTTCAAATCCTTGTCTCAGCTGCAATTTTCATGGGTCTTAAAATTGACAGTCACCTCTGGCAAAGCTTTGATTTCGTTAATGCTAAGATGCTGGGACGCTCCATGGTTCGAATTTCACGCTAATCTGTAGGTCTCCTTTTAAAAATAGGTGACAATGATAGATGTACACTGCGTGGCTGATAAGAAACTCTGTGACTGAAATTTTTAGATCACACGAAATTATTATTAATTTACAGAATATTTGCAGTCTGTATTTAAATTAAAATGTATAATAATCTTATTATTTTTTCTTGAAAAAATTTTCAGTAAATCGAAAGGAACCTGTAACTGCTTTCACAGACCATCAAGAGTTCTTTTATCGAAAATCGGAAGTCATAGGTCCTACAAGTTGTACTGTAAATACGCCACTGGAGCGGTGGGAAGGTGGGTCGCGAACACGGAACTGTGCGTGATGAGTAGGCGGTAATGGCCTGGCCTCGCATTCAGGAGGACGGCGGTTCAAATCCCCTTCCAGGCATCAAGATTTGGGTTTTACATGGCTTCCCCAAATCACTCCAGGCGAAAGCTTCCATTAAAAGACCATAGCCAAATTCCTTCCCATTCCACGCCTCTAATGACCTCAACGTTGAAGAGGCGTATAGTTATAACACAAAAAAAAAACGAGCGTGGAGATGAGCGGTGGCGTGGCCTTGTGCTTAACGCTTGAATTAGTGTAGCCAGCCATGAACTCCGCAAAATTCATATGATAAAGACTGGTTTTTAGACGCGTACGTAATTATTTAATTCACTTGTGAAATCATCCCACATTTTTTGTTGTTGAAAGATCAGGCAAAAATAAATCAATATGGCAGTATTATATGGAAATAGAATTTAATTATGAAGAAAAGATTGATTTTTAATTTATTTTTCATAAAATATTAAAATCTAAATAATTATAAATTTATTTTTCCACATCCGCTTCCGCAAAAAATCCGCATCCGCAAACGCATCTGCAAAGATTACATCCGCAACAACCCTACATTATACGTCCAAAGAAAGAAGATAGGGATCTACTTTTTTTTAAAAAAATAGTACGCGCAGATAAACAGCACCCTGTTCTGAGAAAAGTGCATCTTTTTAGGTTAGGGGCTGTTGGTGAAGGGACGGAAATAGATGATCAAAGTGATACTCATTGCAGATCCACAATGTTCAAAATTATTTAAACCATGAGGAATCTAATAGTGTGAATGTGAAGTGCCAGTATGTCTGGGTTGTCTATGACGTCACCCAGTAAACTTTGTGACTTGTACACCACTATCAATTCTGTAGCTTTAAGCTTGTAGCCACTACCACTTTGTCAACTGCCTTGTCAAACAAATTATGGTTATTTAGCCTGTCACCGACATATGTTCAAAATTACCTTTTAATATGGAAATCTTCCCTCCTCCCTCCATAATTGCTCCGTGTATTGTGTACCGATGTTGTCCTTTCAGCCAGTCACAGTGCATGCTAGTGTAAACAGATTCAACAGCTCTGTTGTTGCTCCACTACTAATGACAGTAATCTTCCAGGATGAACAATTCAATTTAAAAAAGATTATTAATTACCTGCCGTATATTACTTTTTAATCTTGTATATAAAAATAGACGTGCGAGTTCCTAATTTCACTTAGCAGCCCAGTTATCCACAGTAGACCACTGGAGTTTGTGTATGATAGTAACCACGAGTCTTCCACTGTGTACTATGGTGCTTGCATGTCAGTAGATGTGGGAGTGTCAGAGGTATGGTGGTGGAAAATATTGGACCTGGGTTATTTTCATATTTCAACCAAAGATGTGTGTGTCACTATATTTGACTTTGCAGTCACAGCTGCCTAGTGCAGTTAGTAACTGATTAAAATTTAAATCTGTGCATGCCTCCAATTAACACAATATCTGAGAACTCTAAAAACGTTAGTTCATCTGTTTAGTCCAGATTATTTATTAATTGCAGCTTAAAGTAATTAATTAAACTAAATTAATTCTTATGTTGGAACTGCTGTCAAGTAAGACAAACTTTGTGGTTTAATTAAGCAAATACTTCTAATTTCAGGATAAAGAGGCAATAAAGGAATTAGTACCGAGCGGAATGCTCAAAGTCGTCAATGGAAAGATTCTCACCCTGACAGGATATGCCCAGATGGAGCTGGGTCAGGCTAAGGAAGCTGAACAATTGCTATATTCAGCTATGCAATACTACGGTGAGCCGTATCCCACCAGTCAACAGATGTGCCAGATGCTGGTAGCGTACGAACTGCGGAAGCTGTCTTTTATGCGCAACTATTGTACAAAATTACTGCAGTGCAATACTGACATTGGTTCAGAGCTAAAACACGAAATGTCAGTGTGCCTTGGTCTCATGTACATAGTTTTTAAGGTAAAAAACTTCTACACATATTTTTAACACTGTCTCTAGAATATATTAATTTTACAAGTAAATAATGTTTTTTCATAAAGTGCATAACCTCTTCCTAATGGCGAAACTTTTAATGTCAAACATTGACATAAAACACATGAAGAATTGCCCTGTACTGTATATTAGAGCAAAGAGGTTTCTGATAGTTGAGTTTGAAATTTCTGAAAGAAGGTTGAAGAATTCCAGAGATGGTGCTTTAGATGGATGCTGAAGATTAGTGGACTTGGAAGAAGTTAATGGAAGTCTAACAGAAGAGTAGGCATGAAGAGGGTTCACATTTTAGTACATGGAGGATTGCTTGATATTATTATTATTATTATTGCAGCTATATCGATCCTTTTTTCAGGATGTAGCCTCTTTAAGCCTAATGAGCTATATATTATAATTTAATTCTACATAGTGTTGCTGTAGTTTTTTCCAGGCCGATCGATCCTGAGCCGCCCTCTTCCAGTTCATGCCTGTAACTTGACGTCTATCCTTATCCCAGTGATCTGGGGGTCTTCCTCTTGCTCTTTTCAGGTTTCTCGGTATCCAGTCCAGCACTACCGTAGTCCATCTTTCATCTCTTTTGCGAGCAACATGACCGGCCCATTGCCATTTTTGGGTCATGACTCTTTTTAAGATGTCTGTTACTTTAGTTATTGAACGAATATGCACGGCCCTTTTCCTGTCTCTTCTTGTAAACCCTAGCATTGCTCTTTCCATACTTCGCTGGGCAGTTCTCAATTTTTGCTTGATATATTAATGTGGAAATAGTTGAAGGGTAAAACTGTAGAAGATAAATATTAAAATATATGAAGAAAAAACTTACCCACTTGCACTCTTTAGAAGCATTGTTAAATAATGTTTCCAGAATTCTGCTAATTTAATATCATCTTGCAGCATGAGGGTCGTCGAGATTACACTAGTATTTGAGATTACTGCAGATCAATACGTGTTCTTTGTTTTGAATCAACTTGTATTTAAACACTGTCTACAATAGAGTAATCCCACATAAAAAGATCATTTTCCATTTTGTTACACTAGTACAGGACCTATTGAGCCATAAGGGAGACGTGATATAGATTTAGTTCCTCTCTGGTACCCTGCAACGGGTTATGTGTTTATAGAATATTTTTGATTCCCTAAGAAGGAATAATATCGATTTGTTTACAGCTTCAGCTTGTCAAAATACTGCATGAGCAATACCAATCAAAGGATATATTTAGTCTGTGGGATATTTCCTAAGTCTGATTATTGCAAGGGTATTTAATTTAATTTAATTGCAATGGAGCACAGGCTCCGGTGGCAATTTCTCTACACCCCCATCATTCCCCTATCCTGCACCCACCTACATTTGCCCTCTACAAGTTATCTTTAAATCCTTTCAACATTTACGGTAAATTATTCATCATTTTTCTTGGTAACTCATTCCAATCCCTGACACCCTTACCTAAAAAAGAGAATCTTCCTACACCCTTGTGACTGAAATCGAGTGCTAGCTTGTGGTCATGGTCATCTTTTCCCTTCCATGCACTACTTTTCATACCTATTGCAATATCTTTCCATGCCTCATCACCAGTATATGCCCTGTACACTCCCATGACCCTCCTCCTATCTTCCAATGACTCCCATTCCAGCTCCTTTATCATATATGTCACTGATTACATTCTGCAATAATTTCCAGAAACAAATCTAGCAGCTCTTTTTTGCATCCTCTCCAACTCCTGTATTTGATACATAAAATGAGGGTCCCATACTACACTACCATATTCGAGCAATGGTCTGACCAAAGTTTTGTAACCCAATTCCTTTACTTCTCTCTTACATCCCCTCATCACTCTCTCCAACAAGTGCAGAATTTTGAAAACTTTTACTACCACCTGTCCAATGTGTCCTGCCCAGTTAAGCTTGTTATCAAATATAATGCCATGATATTTACATTTCAAGTCTTCAGCAAGCAATTCTTTCCCCACCTTATATTCATAATTAACCTTTTGTTTTTTATTTGTGTATCTAATAAGCTGACTCTTCTTTGCATTTATCTTCATCCCATGTTTACCATCCCAACTAGTTATCCTGTCCAGGTATGTGGATAGATTCACTCTGTGTGGTTGAATATACATACCAGGACCAACTACCCACTTGTCATGGGCAGGCAGTGTGTCAAAGTTGTAATGAATAATATAGACTTATTACTGAAAATACAATATTTTGGTGAATGTAATATTCTATGTCGCTAGTTTGGTATCGAGTAGACCAGTCTTTGCAGATGCAATTTAGCAGAAGGCTGTTTGTTTATAACCATTGACATGCTGACTGCAGTGACTATACTGAAAGGATCTGATAACTTATGACATTAAGGGGATTTCACCTCAGAGGCCAAAATATATTGTTCGCTCTCATTTTGCGAGTAGTTCTTATCCAGTCAGTATGGATAATTAACCACCTAGTACCAACTTTAGCTAAATCTTAGTTTTGTCTGGACTTTATAGCCACCCACCATACAGTCATGCATTCCATGCAGCCACGTACCTTTCCATTTACTCAACATTCAGATCGATGAAACAATCTTTTTTAGATGCTAATTGGTATACTATTGCAGTCTATGATATACCATGTATTCCATGCAGTTTTTAGTGAGCCATAAACAGGTCGTATCTGCCTTAGTTGTCATCATCATTTATATTGGATTAGAATCTCAGCTATTCACTCAACACTCATGAGCCCTTCCTTACCCCGGGTTTCTGAACCATAATGGGATAGTTTCAGACTTCCTGATGTACAACATCCTTATTCAATTGTTATGGAGTGCACTCTCTGGTGGAAATTTCCTTAATCATTTATTTGCCCCATTTTTATTATTATTTTCTACATTGGTAGCCCACAAGCAAGAAGAGCTCCAGACCTATATCAAAAGACAAGATTTTCAAAATAAAAAAATTCAGAGAATATTGGTAATATCTCATAGTCAAACTCCACCCTAGAGTCCTCCACATTCCACATGAAACATTCACAAATAGAAATCCCGCTAGAGCCATACGAACCTGAAAAGGGTTGCTGCAAAGAGGTGCATTTTCCACGACGGAAATTCTAATAGCCATATCGTTGTGCGTAAGATGTGTGCCTGTACAAGAACGTCACTCCCAGTTAACGAGCTTTCTCGCACGCACTGTATTTCTGTGTCTTTACACTTTTAATGGAGGATACTTATTACTTATGAATAAAACAGAGAGTTAATTGCGCTGCAATAAGTTTTATTACTACACGAGACCAGTCTCTGTGGGCTGAACATCTAGACTCTTAGTTAGCCAACAGTTTTTCCTTAGTAATTTAAGGAAGGGATAACCAAAGGATGCCTACCTCTGAACAATAAGGACGACCTCTTACACAAAAGCGTTTTTGAAAGGAGCTTGTGGACAGCAGGTGAGCTGACCCTCGGCAGTAATTACGTCCGCGGCAATTGACAGAGATTTTTGGTCGGACAAGCAACAGCAGTTTTACCCATTCGAATTACACTTACTTCCTATTAGCAAAGCATGAAAGTCAGACACGAAGATGCACAAGCATCTATCAATACAAGCCAAACATGTTGGCCAAACTCTCTACAGGAAAACTACAAAGTTTAGTGACATAGATAAGTGGAAGAAAGTATTCCCCAAAAATATTATATTTAAAATAAATGATTGCTTTTCTTAAAATTCACATGTGACCTGGAAAACTATACCATTGGTGATTCAAGTAGGACACTGGAGGGAGAGAGGGTAGAAGCAAGCTTTCAATGCCAGACAGAGGGCCTTGTGATTACAACTATAATGGCAGTTGGTTGGAAATCGTGAGCTGATGTTGTGTTACACTATCAGACTTGAAGTGCTGAAAGTTTCATAGCACACATTAGCTTGTGCGGGCTGATGAATATTAGATGAGTCATTGCACTGCTGCCAGTATTTGCTGCAATTATAAATGGTAAAGTTATCATCATTTTTTTCACACATCACTACTCGCTCATATAATTCACCCTGTAACGCCTTAGCGGCTCTCTTCTGTACTTTCTCTAACATTTCAATCAATCCCTTGCAATACGGATCCCAAACTCCACAACAGTAATCCAAATTCAGATGCACTAGTGTTTTTTACACTATTTCCTTTGTATGAGAAATACAACTTCTCAAAATATGACCTATGAATCATAGTTTAGAATTAGCTTTGCCTACAATGGATGTTATGTGCAAGTCTCATTTCATTTTGCTTTGTACTGTTACACCTAGATACTTAAGGGAATCTACTGTGTCAACAATTGAATTGTTAACTTTGTACTCATGAGCAAGTGGGGTCTTTCCATTTACTGTTTACATTGCATTGCACTTTTTGCAGTTAAGCGTAACCTGCCATTTATGGCACCATTCCGAAATAACATCCATATCACACTGAATTTCTAAACAATCATCAGAGCACCTTACTTCCTTGTAGATAAATGCATCATCAGCAAACAATCGCATCCTGCAATTAACATTGTCACCCAGATCATTTATAAAAAATCAGGAAAAAAGTGGTCCTATTACACTTACTCGAGGAACGCCCGAAGTAACATCTAGCTTAGAAGAGGCTTCCCACCAACAACGACATACTGTGACTGACCAGTTAGAAAATCGCGCATCCATTCGCAAATCTGATCCGACACACCTTATGTTAGAATCTTCACTAAAAGTTGGTTATGTGGTAGAGAGTCAGAAGATTTCTGAAAATCCAAGAAAATAGCATCAGCTTGTAAACCTGCATTGATAACATTCATTATGTCATTCGAAAATAGGGCCAGATGTGTTTCACACTATCTGTTCTTCCGAAATCCATGATGGTTTGCTGTAACTCATTTTCATTTAGAAACTTCATAACATTGGAGCATACGACATGATCCAGAATTCTACTGCAAAGAGATGTTACGTATATCAGTCAATAATTCCTTGGATCTCTCCAAACTCCTTTCTTGAAAACAGGGATCACCTGCACTATTTTCCAGTCAAAAGGTACTTTTCTTTCTTCTAAAGATTTACGGAATATATCTGACAGAAGTCGTTCTATTTCTTCCGCGTATTCCGAAAATAGTCTTACTGGTATACCATCGGGACCCGGCGCTTTCCCCCACTTCAGGAGCTGTAATTGCTTTATGATACCTACACTATCAATTTGTACTGAACCCATTTCAAATTCTACACGCCGTGGAAAAATGGGAATGTTTTCCATGTTTTCATCAGTGAAAGAATTTTTAAATTCGGTATTAAATACAGTAGCCTTGTAGCGGCTGTCATCAACTTCCAGACCATCTTGTAGCAGAACTGGCATATTGTTGTCACAACCACTTACTTTTTTTACGTACGACCAAAATTTCTTTGGGCTTTCGATGATGCTCTTGGAAAGTGAGTTGCAACAAAAGTCATTAAAGGCCTCGCTCATCGCATTCTTGACATGTCCTCTTGTAATAGCTATCTTTTCTAAATCACTCGTATACATCCTATAATGACAACACAGGCGACATAATTTCGACACGCTTCTGACTTTGGCAGAAGATGTGCTGAAAAGTTTTATAGATGTGAAAACAATTTACCCTCCCATGTCTTGTGACTGGATGATACAGAGATTTATCAACAAAAGTTTCGTATGTCTAAACAAAGAAACAATGGTAAAAAAAAGGAGTAACCAAAGGGTAACCCGTTAACTTAAGCTTCAAATTCATTGTATGTCAGATACCTGAATGAAGCTATTGTGTATTGAATATATAGTTCCATAAGATGTTGTTGCCCATTTGCAAAAAAAGTGTAGCCTCGATATAAAAGTGCATACATTTCTTATTTGGGCATTGTTTATTTTAATCAGTTATAACATATTGTTAGTTTTAGTTTATTTCTGGTAGTTCAATTTTAGAACAAGTTTTACTTTACTGTAAATTGCTTCCCTGAACACCTAAACTTGTTCCAGTGTTTTACTCTCTTTCCTCAGCAACGTGGAAGGCCTTGGCATGCAGCACTAGCGGCAATCCGTTGTCTGAAATGCGCTCTACAATGTGGAAAGGACATGGGAACCCTCTGCCTTTCTTACAGCTATGCTCTGGACGTTACTCTGAATTGTGGTAAACTTGATACTTGTCAGCAACTGGAGCGTGATGCAGTCTCACTCTGTTGGCAAAACAGGTCTTACCTTGACGCCAGCCAGCTGAGCGCTGTTGCGAGACTGTATGCTACGATCTTCACAGTAAGGTATACATATGGCAAGAATCAGAAACTCTGGGTGACGTAATAATGTTCTTTATTTGCGATATTCAAAGGTGTCAGGGGTTAGCCGGATACTGGGGTTGGGTATCGGCTTCATCACCTGAACTAGTCGAAGGTCTTCCAAAATATTCTAAGTCCAGAAAAGTTATGTTACCGTGTTGAACCAATGGTATGCTAACTGTTAAAGTTGACCATAGTCACCACTTACAGATTTAACCTCCTGTAAGAAAGGTGCTATTGTAGAAATGAAAATCAAAAGTCAAATAACTGCTGTATATTCTTGAAAAATTCACATTTTGTATAAAGTTTTACAGTTAGCAAAGGCAATCAGATAAAATCGTTCACCAAAGATCACAGATTGAGAGACAGAGCAGAACCGCACGAAAACCCCAAGAATGAATTTGAAAATTAAAGTCACATTGCCAAAACTATTTGTCTGATGTTAAAGTTGTCGAATTTCCAACATGGCTGCGGTCGAGCGTGGCTGTTGAACAAAGTGCCAAGCTCCCCCCCTCCTACTCCAACCGCTACTCCACACGTCCTCTCTCTTACAAGTTTGAAGACAGACTGATTCACCGAGCTTGTCCACATGCGCGATGCTTTTCCTATATAGGCTTGACTCACGTGATGCCGTACTACCGCTGGGCGCATACATGCTACTAAACATTCCTTTATGTTTAATTTAATAACTTCTTTATTATAGGTTTAATTTAAACTCGGGAAATGGAAAAGTTATGTGAGTTTATAATTACTGTGTTTTGTGTCAGAATATAGCTTTAATTGTACCTCTCCGAAGATTACCAAATATGGTAGTCTCTAAAGTCTTTTAACGTTATTTCGTCATAGCCAGATTTTAGAACATTTTTTAAATCTGCTTAAATTTCGAACATGAAAATAGGCTCAAATTGTGGCTCTTGATTTTAGTCTCTCAAAAATATAAACTTTATTTAGATCCATCAAGAATTAATTGAGTTATTGCAAAGACAGTGATTTCTAACAATCCGACATAATTATTATTTGTGTTTTTAGGTATAACTCTGAAGATATATGGATTATTAAGCCGGAAAAATTACCAATGTGTAGCCTGAATTAAACTGCGTATTTTAAAGGTTATTTCATCTTTGTAAGTGATATATCATGGACACAATAAATTGTTCTATTATTTACACGTGTGTGGTTACAGAGTGTTTTTAGAAAGTTCTTTAACATCGGTTCTATTACTTTAAATGGCATGAAATTTATATGTATCAAACTAGAAGAACGGGTCTTCACGATGAACTACTTTTTATCCCGGAAACTAAGTAGGCTTTTAAATGATAAAATGTTAAAGTCGAGTGGTCTATTTTATGTGTTCAGATATCATTTAAAAATACTTAAACGGCTGAAAACTACGAGATTTGGATGAATTTAACTCTCTTTAGCAGTGTTCTAATTTATTATTTACATTATATTGGATGACAGTGTTTAAAATCAGTGGAAAGGCATATTTTATGTGTGGTGCTTATGACAAGTTACTACGAAATTGGATTAACGAACAACAGGTTAGTAAAATGTCTTTTATTTGTTCTAGGAAATTAATTATGTGTGTTTACTGGCATTTATATGTTCTTAGCGCTTTTGAAATGGTTTAATTTTATCGGAATTAATTCTGAAAGTCTCGAAAATTTAGTCGATTTACCGGCTTTCTGTTCTTACTAATATTTCACATTTATGGATTGAAACTACTTGAAATCTATTAAAACTGAAAGATTAGATTATATACTGCTTGTTTGTCTACTTTTTAAGTCCTGAAATTACTTAAAAGGCCTAAAATTGTTTATATGAACTGTTTAGGAAAATGAGTGATTAAATTTCTTCATAATTACTTCTTGTGAGTATTAATGCTTTAAAACTATCAGAAACCTGTTAATTATCCTACTAAACTGTCTCAGGCATTATTCTATTTACTTTTAGAACTTTAAACTGGTCAAATTCCATCACAATGTGATATCTTCATACTGTTTCAGTCTACTATTCAATCATCCTGTTTATTTCTTTAAAATACCTGCTAAACTATATTTAACTGTAAAGTTATGGTTATGGTAGGTCTAGGCCTGAGTATTATTAGTTCTTTACAATCTTTACTTTATAAAAATCTCTCCCGAAATACCAAAATCTGGTATATGCCAAAATTTAGGGTTAGATTTACTTTCTATTGGAATTATCTGTTTATCTCCGGAATAATGCTTAGTAATCATGATAGAAAGTTTGTTTAGGCAATATATTTACAATTATTTAATATTTACTTCTTTTAAATCCGTTCAGAATATTTCTCTGATTAATGTTAGGATATGGTATTACAAGTTTACTTTTTATGTGAAATAACCTATTTCCTGCTGAAATATCATGGCTTTATGACAATTTATAGTTTATTTATGTTGGTTATATGTTATTTATTCACTTTACTGTACTAGAAGTGTTGCTAACTCACTTTTACCTGTGGTATCGTGTACTGAAGTTAACATTAAACTTGGCCGGATTCTAACGGAATATTGAAAATAGAACTAGGGATACCTTACAAAGGGAAAAGCTGTTCCCTCTTTGATCTTAATTAAATTTGTGAAAGAAACTTAGAATTCATAATAAACTGACATTACAACAATATGATATGTGAAATGAAGTCTTCACGGGTGTACTGCCAGATAGTGTTTTGAAAACACGATATTTCGACGACTAGCTCCGTCACATTCATCAGGTGTTGAGACGTCTGCACAGGTCGGTATCCAACGGTCACCTGACCTGTGCAGACTTCTCAACACTTGATGAAGACGACGTAGCTAGTCGTCGAAATATTGTGTTTTCAAAACACTATCCAGCGGTACATCCATGAAGACTTCATTTCAAGCATACGCGATGAAAGTCTCCGTTCTTATATAATATGATAGGTGCTCTAAATGAATTAAACTAAGTACAGATAGAATGACGGTTTTTGACCAACCATGCGAAAATATGTCAAAAATGCCATTAATTATACGCAAATCAGGGACCCCTATGGAGCTGTTCACGGGTTGATGTATGAGTGCCATGTGCCTCCCATCCCCCTCTCCTCCCAGCCCTCTCTTCCCTCCACACCTCCACTCCCTCTTCTTCTTGTCCTCCATAACCTCTTCTTCGGCTCAACCAGAATAAAAAAAAGGTTATCAATGACACACCTGCACCTCGAAAGAATTGATCTAACTAGTGTAGCACCCCTAAGAGGTTGTTTTATATTGTCACGCAGTAAACCACAATCAGAGTCCTTGGCTGTAGCGGGTTCATTGATGAAACACTAATTTTAATGCAACGAAGCTTTATTAAACAGTTGGAACAGAACAGAAGCATGGAGTGAACTGACTCCTGCTAGAGAGGAGTATTGCTTATATAGTGATGAAGAAAAATCTAGAACAGTAACACTAGTTACAATAAGAACATTCCAGAACAGTTTACGCAAAGTTAAGAAATTAAAATTTTACAGGACTTGTTGGATTCGAGCCCACGACCTTTAGTCCCACAGTCGCTTAACTTAACCACTAAACTGCAACAGTCTTTCCTTCTTAATGGCCTGATCCTCTTGATGTGCAACAATATAATTGGGTTTGATTAATTGACATACTATCTTATTCACCAGTCTTAGTTAAACAAACAGTTACTATTATAAAAATTATGTTAACTGTTAATAAATCTAAGAAATTGAATCAAATTTTGTGGTGATGGTGAGAATACAGAAATGTAATATGAGCAATAATGCTTTCTGATCATAATATACACACAACCACTTTTTTTTATAATACATTATCAAAGTGCGTTTTTTTTTTTTTTTTTTTTTTTTTTTTTTTTTTTTTTTTTTTTTTTTAATTAAAGTATTGAGTTACTTTGATGCAAAAAATATTCTATCCATTTATATTGATTTTTTAGCCGAATCAGCAATATAGACATGTGGCTTAGGATTCGATAAAATAAACTAATAGAATACCTTTCTATATTTGAACTGTTGTCTGATACCTCTATTAATAGGTAGTACTATCTGATGAATAAAATGCAAGTTGTACAAATTGAATCAGCACATTTATTTGTAAAGATACTAATCGCTATAGAATTCAAGTTTCATAAAGTTGTACTTAGCTCTGCAGTGCTGAATACAGCCCACCACCGGGGAAGCGCAGTGGTCTATATAGTGCCAGCAATGTCTCTTAGCAGTATGTATTCAGAGCTCCTCGACTAACCTCTAAAGGCAGTTACAAAAAGTAAATTTAATATGTCTGTATCTCCCTTCATTCACATCTGATTCATCCAAACTGGGTATGTTTTAAATTAGTAGTATTGAGCTGGTGTTTTGAAAAATGGACTACGAATAATTTTTTTTCTATTGTGAGGATAATTATGCACTACTCCGGGTGACACAATAGACCGGACAGACTATGAGGACCTAATTTATATTCTAGTCAGTATTGTGCGGCAACCAAAAATTTCAATACAATGTTTGAAGTATTAGTGACAGTGTGGCCATGAAAGTTCCTACCCATTGTTGGTAGAGGGCTGCACATGTCCATGACTACCATCGCTTTATTTTGCCGTGGACATTTATTTTCTTCCGGACTGCCTTCTCAAAACACTCTCATTTTTTACTGCTGCTCAAGATAGCATCTTCAGATCAACACAAAGACGGTCACTTAACCACACGCCAGCCAGCCAGCCCCGATGTGAGCAATGCGCTGACCGAGCATGAGCATAAAATATCCCAAATCTAAGACTGGCCATTGCTTAGAATGGCATTTGCATACAATTTAATGCTGACTGATTATTGCTGGATGGGAAGAGACAGCTCCTCATCCGCTCCATATTTTCCTAGACCTATCCCACACTCACAGCTTAGACAGATAGCAATGCTTGTGTATGCTTTCATAAGCAAAAACCTGAAACTAGATCTCTATAAGCATCAAAAGCAGTGTTGTGCATCCCTTCATGACGTACTAAGAGGGCAAATGGAAAAATTCAAGTCACCAGCAGATGAACTCCCTGCAAGCGACAAAATACTACAGTAGGTTCATGATGATTTACAACCCATCTTCACAGAAGTCATACAAATGTATGTAGAACCACCGTTTATCTTCCAGAATTAAATCTTTATTGTTATACCACTTCATTTCTCATGTTATGGAAAGATTATGATGTCCCTAGTTCAGGATCAGGAAGAGGTCAAAATTTCATTACTACAACTGTCACACTCGCAAACATCAACCTGGTGCAGGCGTTCCAATATTTATTTGCAGATTTCATAATGCACGAAACAGTAGCTCATTATGCTTACCAAACTAGAACTGAATGATAAAGCAAGTTTAGGACGATAATAACTTTACAAAATCTGATACCTTCAACAAGCAAATATGAGCACTAAGATGTCCCACAGAAATCACCTAAATTCACATGGTCTTGCGGCCTGTTGACAAAGTTTCGATTTGGCGCACCTTCCACATTTATCATGGTTGACCTACATTTTAACGTGGAATCCCAACCACGGAGCATCCTTGCGTAGATCATATGATCAAGCAGAACTGTTAAAAACTCCAGGACCTATCAAAATTTTACCCCAGAATCATGAACTTTTGATAGATATAAAGCGTTTGTGGAATCTATAAGTTCTCTAAGAAGTTACGATAATTTCCACTGCATTTATGTCGGAGGTGAGCTAGTGCCCCGAAACTGGGATAACTGAATGAGATTAATATTTTCACCCAGCAGTGGGGTCAAAGGGTGATAACTGTATGCATTGGTCTACACCTTTCCAGTAAGAATATACTGCCACTGATAACCACAACCAAAACCGTTTATGGGAATCATCAATCTAGTCGTTGTTGGAACTTCATAAAGAAGTGAGACGTATTACAATATAGATACATCATGTGGTAGCAATGAGTGTCACGATGAACTCTGAGCTCCTCGGTATGGGTGTTGAGGTGAAGCTTCATCTTGTGTCCCAATACTCCAATCACAGTGACAAATACACAATAAGGAACAGGAAGGTGGTCATCATTAAGTAACAAGTTTTAACTTCCCATCTGACACTTGTTGTGGGAAGATACGGCCAACCTTCGAACTGCAGACCAAGAATAACACAGCTACAGTGCATACTCTTCTTAGAATGTATAGATTGGTGGCTTAATAGTAGTATTTGCCTCTCCTGCTCGCTATACATTTAGTTAAGTGACCTCCCTCATCAGCACAATTATCGTGAGTATGATGGAGGATATGATAGTTTTCAATATTTACATGGAAAAGAAAGGGAAAATACAGCCAACACTCACCAAAGTTGAAGGGAGGAGGGCAGCAGCAACACAAAACAACGCACAAACAAAGAAAAACAATATTTTGGGTGAAAATCCCTTATTCAAGTTAACAGAGGTAGGTGGCTGGGCTTGAGCAAGACTTGCATTGAACGCAGCCTCTCATAGAATGCAGTAGACTGTCAGAGGTGGTGGAAGGAGCAACGCTAATATAACTGCGAGTATAAGAAAGATTAAAATGGTTGGAAAAATAATAATATTAATAAAAAATATAAACAAATAAATAAAAATATAATTGAAAATTTTTGAAAAATATATGAATCTATTGTGATGGGTGTATTGGGGTGAGGATGGAAGACATTAATGGAAATTAAGGCCTGTGGAATGTCTGGTCTGCAGGATGTGTTGATATGTCAATTCCCACCTGCGGAGTTCAGATTGGGAGGTAGTGTCTGGAAGTACTCTAATGGCTCTGACTGTGAAGCAGTTATTAAAGTTGTGGGTACTGACATGGTGTGTTGTTTTGTTTTGCTGCTGCCCTCCTCCCTTCAACTTTGGTGAGTGTTGGGTGTATTTTCCCTTTCCTTTCCATGTAAATATTGCCTCGCGGCATTTCTTTCCTTTCATTGTTACCCAGTTTACAATATTTGATACTTCTATCATCGTCACATGCAGATTCAAAACGAACACCACCCCGGCTCACACATGAAACCACATAAATTCTAATAAATTCTAAGAAGAGTCAAATTAGATAATGGTGATATTGAAAGTGCTGTTAGGTAGTTTTACATTCATCTGTGATAAGTGAAGGAAAATAAAGGTTTTGAATGATTATTCAGTGGAAGGTTAATTGTTTTTTGAAGGAATAAGATGTAAATACCTGGGAACGTCATTGGAGATGTTGTATGGCAAGGGTTCTAATTATTGCATCTGCTGGTTAGGGGAGTGAGAGGATGTCACAGAGAAGTAACAGACATGAGTTACAAAATGTTGGTCAAGTGATTGCTATTATGGTATTATATGGGACTTACATTAAGGGTATGAAATATTGGAGTTGGAAAGGGTACAAAAGATATGTAAAATGAATGTCTGCATGGGGGTTTGGCTGCTTGATCTAAGTTATTGAGTGTGCCTGGTACCAAATAAAGTCCCCTTTTAGGGCCACCAAACATTTGTTCTAACCTCAAGAGTTAAGGGCACTTGAAATGATTAACACAATACACTGGTTGTAATTTAAGAGTTCAAAAGATCTCTTACACTTTTCGAGTATCAGATCATTTTTTGGTTAAAGTATCAAACAATCTGATCCAAATGAAGATTACAGATTAGGCACATTCGCGGCAGGAAAACTTTCATCCTCAAACACCTGACCAGGATGACGATATTATAAGCGCAATTTACACAGGTCGCACACCACTATTTAAGATATTGTTCCACCCTACATCACAGAGCAAGTAGCCATGGTCTAACCTCAACGAAAACTACTAGAAGACTGGACAAAGTTCAATATGGCTGACCTCTTAAGTAAGAAATTTGAGGCTTGTGACATCAGCTCTTAACTTCAAAATTCTATGTAACTACTTGATATTTTAAACCATGACTCAGGTATATTTCTAGTGCAACTTGTTCTTAATTTTGAAACCTTACTTATTGCAGATGTGAAGGTAATACCACCAGAGGCACTGGATAGTGATCGTCGGATATTAGTAATGGAGCTAAGGATTGCGACAGAGAGGAGAAAATCGGGAAGACAGGAAAGGAGATTAAGAGTATGGAAGTTGAAAGAGAAGAGTAATGAAGAGGAATACCAGAGAATAATAAGGAGTAAGACACCAACTGCAGAAATGGGGACAGTGGAAGAGGAGTGGGAATATTTTAAAACAACGTTACTCCAAGCAGCAGAAACAGTGTGTGGAAGGACTAGTAACACCAAAAGGTGGAAAGAAACAGCATGGTGGAATGATAGAGTAAAACAAGCAGTGGAACTCAAGAATAGGGCCTTTAGGGAACGGTTCAAGCAGAGAACACCGGAGACAAGGGATGACTATGTGAAGAAAAAGGAGAGAATAGTAACGGAAGAAAGGAGGAAGTGGCTGGAGAAATGGATCAACATGGCGGAAGAAGATAGCAAAGGAAATAAGAAAGTATTATATGGAATGGTAAAAAGGAATAGGAAGGAGTGGATCAAAAATGTCAACATGCTGGATAAGGATGGAAATGAAATAAACGGCTCAGAAAGACTAAAAAGGATGTGGAAGGAGTATTTTGAAGCCTTACTGAACCCAGATTGTTCACAGGATGATACAGTTGTTCAGGAGAAGCAGGAAAATAACAGCCATGTAGGAGAGAAAGAGAAGGATCTAACTTGGGAGGAAGTGGAAACAGCTCTGGGTAAGATGAAGGGTGGAAAGGCACCGGGCATCGATGAAGTGAGCTTGGAAATGATAAGGGCATCAGGAGTAGCAGGAAAGCAGTGGCTATACCGTGTGATGCAAAAGGTATGGAATCAGGGCGCAACTCCTGAAGACTGCAGCAAAGGAATAATTATACCTATATTCAAAAAAAGGGAGCAGGAGGGAGTTTAAATACTATAGAGGTATTACACTGATGTGCCACTGTGCCAAAATGTATGAGAAGATCATTGAAAAAAAGGATATGTCACAGGGTGGAAAAAGGGCTAAGGGAAGAGCAGTATGGCTTCAGATCAGGGAGATCGACGGTAGATCTGATATTTGCTATGAGACAACTACAGGAAAAACATTACGAGTATGGAAAGGATCTTCTGTTGGTATTTCTCGATATTGAGAAAGCATATGATTGTGTACACAGGAGTAAGGTATGGAAGGCCTTGGAGAAGAGAGGAGTTCCCAAAGAAACCATCAGGAGAGTGACGGAACTGTACCAAGGAAGTGTGAGCTATGTGAAAATAGGGGAAGGGACATCAGATTGGCTGGAACAAAGGAATGGACTAAAACAAGGAAGTGCCCTATCACCACTACTCTTCATTGTAATCATGGATGAAATAATGCAGAAGGTGGCAGTGAGGATGGGAGACGAAAACATGAAGGTGGTGGCTTTTGTGGACGATCTGATGATCTGGGGAGGTGATGAAGAGGAATTGCAGTGGCAGTTGGATGTATGGACAGGCAGTGTGGAGGAGTGTGGCCTGAAATTTAATGTAAAGAAATGTGAGTACATGGTAACAACCAGACAGATGAATAGTTTAACCCAGGGATTGTGATTGCAGGGGAACAACTAAACAAGGTAAACAGGTTCAAGTACCTTGGGAGTGTATTAGAGGAATGTGGAGGAAATGATGGTGAGATAAGTGAAAGAGGAAGACAAGCAGGGGCATTCCTAAGGAGCATTAGAAGTCTGATATGGAATAAAGAGGTGCCAAAGAGAAGCAAGAGAGTAATCTATCATACGTACTATGTGCCTATCTTGACTTATGCTGCTGAAACGTGGACAATGAAAAAGCGGGACATCAGCAGAGTACAAGCAAGTGAAATGAAGTTTTTAAGAGATAGAATGGAAAGAATAAGAAATGAAGTGATTAGATGCACCATAAAAGAGAAACCCCTACAGGAAAGGATAGAGAGGACCAGACTGAGATGGTATGGACATGTCAAGAGAATGGAGGCTCAGAGAATACAGGAAAGGATAGAGAGGACCAGACTGAGATGGTATGGACATGTCAAGAGAATGGAGGCTCAGAGAATACCAAGAAAAATCCATGAAATTAAGATGCATGATAAACGACCCAGAGGAAGACCAAGAGATGGATGGCTGAAAGGAGTGGAGGAGGGTGCATGGACGAGAGGAGATGACTGGAACAAAGTGATGACAGAGAGGTGGTGGGATGAAAGAAGCAAATGGAGAGGCTTGTGCTTAAAGCAGACCCGGCCAGAGGCTGGAAACTGTTAAGAATGATGATGATGACTTATTGCCAAGAATGTTTCTATAGCATTTTCATTTAATTTCATGAGGTCAACATTTGGGGGTGATGGTCGACAATGCAGTAATAATCAGACTTTTCAAATCCTATTTCTATCCTCGAAATCTTAAACTTCATCTAAAACTGGTAATATTATTTTGTTGTACATGATTATATCTAAGCATTGAGTCTAATTTTATTCTTTTCTCTGTTTTATTACAAATTTTTTATTTTATTTCCATAATTAAAAGTCATATCTATAATATATTTAATTGGTAAAATTTATATTTGGGACATTTCTCCAGATGCTGATTTTGTTTTTGCTGTCGTCAGTCTTTAGACTGGTTTGATGCAATCCTCCATCCCTTCCAATCCTGTGTTAACCTTTTCGTTTCTACATACCCCTTACAACCCACACCCTCAATTATCTGCTTCATATATTCTAATCTCTGTCTACCTCTACAGTTCTTACCTTCGACTGTTCCCTCCACTAACAAATTAACCAATCCAGCATGTCTCAAAATATGACCTAAAAGCCTGTCTCTTCTTCCAGTAAGCTTCTTCCATAAACTTCTTTTCTCACCCATCATTTCTAAAACTCGTTCATTTCTTACTTTGTCTGTCCACCTAATTTTTAGCATTCTTCTGTAGCACCACATTTCAAATGCTTCAATTTTCTTTATTTCCGGTATTCCTAAAGTCCATGTTTCACTACCATAAAGAGCACAAAGTCCACAAAGAGTTTTAAAAAGTTCTTTCTAATTCCTAGATCAATATTTGAAACTAAAAGGTTTCTCTTTTTCATGAAGGCTCTTTTTGCTAGTGCTATTCTGCTTTTAACATCATTCCTGCTTCGGCCATTGGTTGTAATTTTGCTTCCCAAGTAACAGAACTCACTCACTTCTCCTATAGCATCCGATCCTATTTTTATATTTAATCTGCTACTATTGGTATCATTTCTGCTACATTTCATCACTTTTGTCTTATTTCGATTTATATTCAGTCCAAAATCAACCTTCAGTATTTTCTTCATGCCATTCAATAACTTCTCAATATCATCAGCCCTCTCTGCTAATAAGACAATGTCATCAGCAAATCGTAGCATACTGATTTTTTTCTCCCTGAAAACTTATGCCGCATGGAAATTTTTCTTTGACTTTCTTCATTGCTTCTTCTACATACAAGTTGAATATTAACGGGGATAGACTACAACCTTGTCTCACATCCTTTTTAACCAATGCATGTCTCTCGTGATTCTCTACTTTTATTACAGCCACTTGATTCTTATATAGTTTATATAGATGCTGATTACAACTGATGTAGCTCTTTGCATTTATTGCCAATTTAAAATGTTTTATATTGCCTGACATGACTGAAAAATGATATATCTTCTTAACTAAATTTTCAAAGCATAGAAAATACACCCTAAAATTATCATCATCTTGAGTTCTCTTAGTGGAAGTGAATGTAACAAAATTCATTATGTTTGGAAAATAACCTTATCTGAAACTTGTGTCTTTTGTGAAAGTGCTTTACTGTTAATAAAAATTAATAGAAATTATTTGCTGTGCAAGTTATATGGAATATGCCTGCTTCTAAAGGTTTTGGCAAAGTTATAGATATATTACAGAGGGTAGCTAAATTTAAATGTGGAAATTGCTGAAAGATGCCCTCAATGAATGAAATGATAAAAGATTTAAGTTGAGACTCATTACATGATAGAAAACAAATGAATAAAATTGTGAGCATGTACAAGGCATATACTGGCAATGAGACTTGGATAAATATCAGGGGAAGATTGAGAAGCAGCATATGGAATGGAAGACAGACCATGATAGTAAATTAGAAACTGACATCAGGCATAAGGAATAGGAACATTTTCATTTTTAGATAGGGGTGTGAGGGATAGAACAAAATCCTGAGAAGGTAATGAACAATATAACTCAGACTGCAAAGAAATTTAATGAATTGTGAGTAGACAAATTCTCATTGGAGCATGAGTTCCATTGCAATTAATTAGTAATAATAAAATAATAAATAAGCTAAATAAAATTGTTTAAGTCGAAATGTGCGTTAACTAAATAAATACCACAGCGACAAGAACATACCATAGAGATTGAAAGCATTGCATCCCCGAATACAATGCTCCTCAGTCCATGGTAGGTTAGTAATAATAATAATAATTGATAAAATTGTGATAGAGTGCCCACTCCAGTGGCAATTTCCTTAAACATTTGTCTTTTTCCTTTCCTCTTCCAACCTACTTTTACCTTAAATTCCTTTAGCGTTTCTGGTAAATAATTCATCACTGCTTTTGGCAATCTATTCCAGTCCCTTACACCCTTTCCTAAGAAAGAAAATTTTCCCCCAACCTTACTCCTGAAATCAAATGCCAGCTTGTGGTCATGGTCAACTATACTCTTCCAAACACTTCTCTTAATTTTCTCACCAATATCTTTCCATGCTTCATCACCAATATAGGCCTAGTATACACACATATGACTCTCTTCACCCTCCCATTCCTGCGCCTCTATATTAGTTAGACAAATCTGACAGCCCTCCTCTGCACCCCCTCCAACTCCTGTATTTGATACCCAAAATGTGTGTCCCAAACTACACCACCATATTGCAGCAGTGGTCTGCTCAAAGTTTTGTACTCCAATTCCCTTATTTCTCTAGTGCATCCCCTCATCACTCTTTCCAAGAGGGGAATGATTTTGAACCCTACTACCTGTCCAATATGTCCTGCCCAAATGTTATGCCAAGGTATTTACATTTTGAGTCTTCAATAAGTAGCTCATTCCCCACATAATAATCATAATCAACCTTTAACTTTTTATCTGTGTACCTAATACACTGGCTCTTCTTTGCATTTACCTTCATCCCATGTTGATTCATCCAGCTAGTTATCCTATGTAGATTGCCCTGCAGCTGTTTATAGTATTCTATTGTTTTGATCCTTTTATATAACATTAAGTCATCGGCAAACAATTTAACTACTGACAGTAAACCATTAAAACAACCATTCATTAGAATAATGAATAACAATGGTCCCAATACACTACCCT
>JARYHS010009186.1:13412977-13445020 GCA_031002005.1 Vandiemenella viatica | reverse complement strand
CAAAAGGGGCATTCGTCTAATTTTGAAGAAACTAGAATTTTAGCCCATGTCAGCGATTTTTGGGACAGCTTTGTAACAGAAGCTGTTGAAATCAGAACAGCTAATTCTTTAGTTTACAGGGACACTGGATACCAGCTTAGTGTGACCTGGAACCAGGCTATCAAAATGTTGAAGCAGCTTCGCATCGGCAATGAGCAGAAGAGTGGATTACGTCATCGAATTGGGTCGGCTTTTGTGGGTACAGCATAAAAAATAGTTATTTAGTTATACCTTTGATTGAAAATGAGGGCAGAGATAGACGGCCTCGAAACGTCCCGTAATTGCGACAGATTTACGCGGCTGGAAGCCCGAGAAAAGTTTATTGATTTACAACGCCATAAAACTCTTCGTTCTTACATCGAGCTAGCCTGGCATTGGCAAAGGAACGTATTTGTTTTACGAGGCAAGCACTATACTGATTGGTTAGACGCTGCTATCGTGTCACCTTTATCTTGCACACACCTTATGTGCGAAAAAGTGGAGGAGTTTAAGCGTGAAACATGCCGTATGCTTTGTAACGGTAAACTACTTAAATCAAATATCTCTGATAAAGAGAGACGAGGGCTTCGTGAGATGAAGTAAAACGAAAATATTAGTATTCTTTCAACAGACTAGGGTAACTGCACGAAATTTTGGAGCAAGTTGGGCTACCATAGTAAACTGATGTTGGTTTTGGAAGCCGAAACATACAAGAAGATTAACCGAGACCTTACATCTAAGACTGACTTCCAAGCTTACCCGTTCCTTAGAACTACAGAGACGCCTCCAGTCCCGTGGTGGTGTTCCTCCTAGGCTATGCGGTACAGCTAAAACGACCTAGTATAAGCGCAACTGGTAGCCCTACGTACTTTCTGGCTAAATATTTCAAAGTTGTTCTTAATCCATTTGTGGGGAATAATCATGGCCACATCCGAAACCGCTGTGAATTTGTGGGAATCTGGGACAGCATGAAGTTAGATCCTGGTGATTTAATGGTGAGCTTTGATGTGGTGTTCCCTTTGACAATTCCTTAGAACTTTGAAGTAGGCTTTTTGATCAGAAAATGATTGATCTGTTCCATCCTGTTTTGACAACCACTTATTTCCTGTTGGAAGGAGAATATTACAAGTAAATTGGACAGGATAGCCATTGTCTCCAGTTGTTACAAAACATTTTCATGGAGTTATTTTTAAAAAAAGAAAAAAACACTTCACAATACTCTGCCGTTTTTACAGGTATGCTGATGATACTTTCGTATTTTGCCCACATGGTAGAAACAGCCTCTACAAATTCCTTGCACATTTGTATTCTATCCATAAAGATATTAAGTTCACCATAGTATTGGAAGAGGATGGTTCCCTGCCATTTTTGAAGTGTTGGTTATAAAACATGCTGACGGTTCTCTTGGAAATTCTCTCAAATCGTAAGCCAAGGGCACATAGAGACTTGTATTTGAACGACAACTGCTGTCACCATCCGGCGTAACGCGACACTGTTTTAACCGTCGTCCGAGAGCAATTTCTGATTTTATATTCTCAAGCAGTTTAGGTGAAGGTTTTGTCTCTGGACATTTCCTTCAGACTTTCAGGTTGGGTGTCTTTTGTTAATGGTATGTCTTTAGTTTTGCTCTTTCATTGTTTTAATTTCTTGTTAAGATGGACAATGGCCTTGCGTGTTTGTCATATGCATTGTTATACTGTCCGAGATTTGCAATTAGTGGATTTGTAGACGTTCTTGCAGCTCTGTAGAAGGACTTGGCTATCGCCAATATTCTTCCTTTGAGCAGCGGGACACCTGCGGCTGCATGCAGGTCTGCTGTCGGGAACCGGTTCGGGACATGTAGTGCCCGCCGAAGCGCTCTGTTTTGCATTGTTTGTAGTCTGCGAAACCCAGTGTTTGATGCGTAGCCCCACACCGGGCACGCATATTCAATTATCGGGCGAACTAGACTACAATATATACTGACTCCGGTACTGGCTGATAATGAGCTGTCCCGATCGAGGATCGGGTAAAGTTCTTGGAGCCTAGCTGCGACTTTTCGTCTAGTGTCCTCGATGTGGCTTTTCCAGGTTAACCGGGAGTCCATAGTGACACCGAGGTATTTAACAGTGGCAGACCACTCTATCTCTTCTCCATTTAGGAGCAGCTTCTTGGTGCGATTTTGCTGGCGATCCCGCTTCCCCAGGCGCCTCGTCAGCATGATGGCTTGGGTTTTTCCAGTGTTGAGGGTAATTCTCCACCTTCTGGCCCAGGCTTCAGTTTGCTGTAGAACCTGTTGTATTCGGCGGATGGCAGTGGCTTTACACCTATGTGCCGTGAAGAAAGCCGTATCATCTGCGTAAATGGCGGTATGGACTGTAGTTGGAGCTGGTATATCAGCTGTATACAAGTTTTAAAGTAAGGGTCCTAGAATCGATCCCTGTGGTACTCCTGCCTTTATGGGGCGACGTGTTGATAGATCAATACCTACCCTCACTCGGAAAGATCTACCTGACATGTAACTTCGAATTAGTTTTACGAGTGGGCCGGGGAGTCCCTGCTCATAAAGTTTGTACAGGAGGCCGCTGTGCCAAACGGAATCAAAAGCCCTCGCTACGTCGAGCAGCACTAGCGGACAGTAGCCACGATAGTTGAAGGTTGTCGTGGCTCTTTCAACTATTCGTATAATCTGTTGAGTAGCAGAATGCCTCTTCTGAAATCCGAATTGGAAGTCCGGAATAATACTTTCCCTCTGTATATGAGCTTTGTAAAATTACTATTTATTTTATATATCATCCTTAATTTTACTTTATTGCTGCTTCTTTACATTAACCAATACAATTATACTTTCATCCAAACTTCGCCGTACTACACATCATCTCTGCTTCTCATCTCTTCTCTATCGTCACAGATCTTCCTCCCTGCACTGTTTATTCCAGAGATTTTCTTGTAACACACACATCTTTGCTCTTGCATAGTAACTATTAACGTATCTTTTCCTTTTACAAAAAATGAAATAAATTAAACACACACACAAAAAACATAATCTTACCTTTAAACATAAAACAATGAAACTGAAATAATAATAATAAAAAAAATGTAAGGAACTATGTTTCCTTACATATCCGCTCTGCCAATTTTCACAAAAATTTGTGTCAAATTTTTGTGTGATATAAAATCACACCACTCACCCATACATACATTTTCAGCCATAGTTACATTCATTCACACCCCCGGTATAAGTTCAGATCACATATATTTTTTTCTAATCCCAACAATTCCTGTGATTCAATATTCTCATGTGTCACTCCCTCTTCATCTTCACTTTCCCCATCATTGCATCTTCCTTGCACTCTCCGCCACCTTTCTTCCACTCGCACCTCACAATGTTGTGGCCCTCATGGTACATATTGAGCCCTTTCTTCTTTTTCACCTTGCCTCTGGTTGATTCGTCCTTCTCATCTTTTCCTACTGTTTCGTTCTTTATTAGCCCACATTTTACCTCATTTTCTTCTTCATTTTCTTCCTTACTCGCCACTCTGTCCTCCGGAAATCCGTATTCTCCCTCCTCTTCTTCACTGCTGGTCTCTTTTTCACTTGCTTCCGTATCTTCAGTTTCTTCTTCCATTTCTTCCGCTTCTAACTCATAGTTCCCTTCATTCTTATACGTGAAAGCAAAAGTCATTCCACTTTTCCTTCTTGCTTCTTCATTTATTTTCTGTTCACTGTTTTCCCATTCTTTCATTCTTGCAAGGCCAATTATCTCATTTTGTTCTGCTTTCCTATTCTCAACATTATTACACTCGTTGATCTCTTGTATCTGTTCTAAACACTCCCACCATTTCAATGGTCCGTTGTTATCAGACATTGTGTTCAATTTCTTGTCAAACCTTCGCTTATCTTCGCTGTCATTTTCTGTCCCGTCTCCTTCATTCTCCATTTCTAGCTTTTCTTTACAGGTTTTCCTAACTTGCTTTAACCTGCTTTCTACCTCTTCTTCCGCTTCTTTGTCCACCGCTTTGTTACAGTTTCCTCCCTTTCTCCACTCTTGTATCAATTGCTGTTGATTATGATTCATTTTCTGCAGTTCGCGCCTCGTCTCCATCTGTTCTTGAATAATCATAGCCAACATTTCTTTTATGTACTCACTCTCCTCATTGCACAGATTCTTCTCCGCGATGCCAGTTGCCATTCTTATTTCAAAATTTTCGTCACTTCCTTTCCGAAGATTACAGGCTTCTTTAATTTTCGAGCCAAATAATTAGCTCTGCGTCACGGTCACAGTCGCCACATGTAAAATTACTATTATTTATATATCATCCTTAATTTTACTTTATTGCTGCTTCTTTACATTAACCAATACAATTATACTTTCATCCAAACTTCGCCGTACTACACATCATCTCTGCTTCTCATCTCTTCTCTATCGTCACAGATCTTCCTCCCTGCACTGTTTATTCCAGAGATTTTCTTGTAACACACACATCTTTGCTCTTGCATAGTAACTATTAACGTATCTTTTCCTTTTACAAAAAATGAAATAAATTAAACACACACACAAAAAACATAATCTTACCTTTAAATATACAAACATAAAACAATGAAACTGAAATAATAATAATAAAAAAAATGTAAGGAACTATGTTTCCTTACAGCTTCCAGTCGTCTGAGTAAGAGCCGCTCGAAGACCTTGCTGACCGAGGATAGGAGGCTTATGGGGCGGTAATTCTGTGGGAATAGACTGTCCTTACCCAGTTTGGGCACAGGAATCACTATCGCTTGCTTCCAGCAGCTGGGATAATGTTGGCTGCTGAGTATAACGTTGAAGATGTATAACGTTGGAGATGTCAGTTATGTGTTCTACGGCCTGTTGTGGAAGATTTTTCAGTAGTCGATTTCCCAGAGTATCTGAGCCGGGAGCCTTCCTGGGATGTAGTTGTGTTAAGATGCGTCGAACTTCTTCAGTAGAGATTTCATCGATCACATATCCGTCATCTTCAGCGGCTAGGAAGCGAGCTAACCTTCTTCGGATAGTGGCAGATTCTTCTTCGTCGTCGTCTTGGGCAGGCCTGAACTGTTTTTCAAAATGATCTGCCAGTGCGTTGGCTTTGTCCAAGTTGCTGAAGACGAGGCCCCTTTCCCCATGGAGAGGGGGAAGTCTGGCACGCCGTTTTGTGAAGCGCCTGGTCTCAACCCAAAGATTGCCGTCGTTTATGTTGAGGCCAGACGTGCCGACCACTCCCTATTTCTGTGCTCTTGTAGCGCAGCCTTCAGCTCTCGCTGGAGACGATTTAGGAGACGCCTGGTGTCTGGGCACCGAGTTAATCGCCATTCCTTCGCCACTCTGTTTTTGTGCTTTATCTGCGCTAGCAATTGTGGCGGTAGTTGCCGGGATTGAGGTCTTGTTACTGTGGAAGGAGTAGATCTATTTGCTGCTTCCACAATAGTAGTAGAGATTTGTTTTATTGCAGTCTCTATTTGTCTTGCGTTGATTGGTCTTAGGCGATGAAGGGATTCCGTGATCATGTTACGGAAATCCACCCAGTTCGTCTTATTGAAGTTAGTTTGGCTAGTCGTTTCTGGTCTCCATGAGCCGACATTTATGTCAATCAGGACTGGAGAATGGTCAGATGATAGTCGGTTCATGGTATGGGCAGTGATGAAGCCTGCAATACCTCTGGTTATCACTATGTCCAATACATCAGGTCGGGTTCCATTCCACGGGTGGTGGGTAGGTTCAACAGGTCCCCAGACTTGTAGGTTGCTTCTGAGAGCGATTCTGTGGAGTTTTTGTCCTGCCGGGTTTGTTAATCTTGAATTCCATACAGGGTGTTTTGAGTTGAAGTCCCCTCCAATGATAAGCTTTCCCCGAAAGGAGAATAGGCGGTTGAAATCCTCTTCTATGAGTTGTCTCCGCGGCGGCCTGTATGCAGAGACAACTGTGATTGGTCCAGTTGGGGTCATTACTTCAATGGCTTTTAATTCCAGTTGCTCCGTTTATAGCGATAGTATCTCGTGGTGGGTAAGGATTCCACGCTTTATATATATATCGCCACACCCCCTCCTGCAGTTGGCCTGTCGTAACGATAACAGCAATAACTTGCTACTGTAGCTTGGAGGCCATGTTTGAGATGAGTTTCAGATACTAGACATAGGTCTATGTTATCGTCGCGCTAGAACTGTCTGAACTCACCTAGTTGTTGATGGATGCCATTGGCATTCCAAACGCACAGTGATAATCCCTGAATGTGCATCCTATCCATTGTGGGTCAGGGATGTCTCTGGCTGATCGATTGCAGGAACCGTCTTTACTGCGGATTTTATATCCGCGGCTAATTGATCAAACTTAGCTAGGAATGAAGTTAGCATGTTGAGCAGGTTGCCTACAATATTGAATAGCTGATCCATCGTCCCGCTGCTTGCTGTATCGGATGTGGATCTCGAGTGGCAACATTGCTGGCAGGTTTGTCTGTCGGGGCTTGTCTTCTCTGTTAGTGTTGTCCTGTTGTCCTTTTGTAATGATTTAGTTTTATCTTTAACAACAGTAGCTGTTGCATAAGTGATATCTGAATTTTGGCTTGATGCCTGTTGGTTATTGTTCTTCTTACTTGAGGTTTGCTGATCTTTCCCAGTTTTCTGTTGTAGTTTCTTCTTTCCCGGGGGAGGGTTCTTTCCATTCTGGTGCATGTTCTTGTTTGTTTGTTGACTTCTACTTTGGACATCCACAGGCGGTTGTTTGTCTACAGAGTCTATGGTCTTTTTCCCATCATTCTTTTCCTGCTGCTCTTTTGTTACCGCGGAAATGGTCCCACGCTGGCGGTCACGGGCTCGCTTGAACGCAGGACAGCCCTTGTAGCTGGCTACGTGGCTTCCATTGCAGTTTGCGCATTTTGGTTCCCTTTCTCCTCTCTTGAGGGTGCAATCATTTGATAGATGTGCACCAGCACATTTGACGCACACTGATGGCATATTACAATGACGAGCTACATGTCCTAGGGCCTGGCAGTTAAAACACTGAACAGGGCCATTGGATGTTTTCAATTTCTCCACAGAGATGCGCAAGGACATTAGGTTCTCCACAGAGATGCGCAAGGACATTAGGTATATTTTCCTGTTCTGCGGTCTGTCAGGCAGGACCACCAGAAATAGAGGCATAATATCTGAACTGCCAGGTCTCTTTAGTTGAGCCACTGTGCGTATGTCAAAGCCAAGGTCCTCCAGCTCCTCCTTAATGTCGTCTGTTGGAAGGTTTGAGGGCATTCCTCGAAGTACTACCTTTAGTATTTTCTCTGCAGCTGAGGGGAAAGTGTAGTAAGGTATTCCCATCCTCTGAAGTGCTGCGGTCATATTTAGGTAGTCATCTGTTGTGCTAAAAGTCAATTTAATCTTGTCTCCTCCAGCAGATTTTGCTTGCAAGGGCTTCCCTTGCAAAGTCCCTTTAACCAGCTGATGTAGCTCTTTGTAACTGTTTTGTAACTGCGCAACAATGGGTGGTATTTGGTGCCTTTGTTGTGGTGATTGTAGATCTTGCTGCTGCTGCTGCTGCTGCTGTTGCTCTTGCTCTTCTGTGGGTTCATCTTGGGTTAGTAGGTCGAACGGGTTGCTGACCTCTTTAGTGGCTGGATCTAGGGATGGTGGAGGCTTACTGGTACGGTCAGCCAGCACAAAGCCCTCTCCATCGGGCTGGACCAGAACCATCTTTGCGTTGCGATTAGTTTGGGAAGAATTCTTTTTACCGCTACCTGATGGTGCAGTTTGGGCTCCCTTTTTGATAGTTCTTTTGTCTCTGCATGCCTTGTTGAACTTTGAGACTGGAACACTGACACCTGCATTGTTGGCATTATTGTTGAGAGCTCTTTGTTCCTTTATAAAGAGCTTAGATTTTCCTCCTGCTGGTGGTGTAATGCTTCTCTTGGAGGCTCGAGATCCATGATCCTCTAAGATAGCAAGCATACTGGAATCAAACTGTGTTGTGTCCATATTTTCATCTTCTGCAAGCTGCAGAGTAGGTACATTAACTTGGTCTTCTGCTATGATAGTCAGCTCAGCTATCTGTGGCTTCCGGCAAGGTGAGATGTGCAGGAGCGTCCGCAGAAGATTGAAGGACATCACCATTGTTGTCCATTGTTGCTGCTGGTGCCTAGCGGGAATGTTTTACTGGCCCCGTGTTATCACCGCTAGGTTCCAAGGACCAGTGACAACCCTAAAACTCACGCCAGGAGGTTCCTCTCCCAGCGGGAGAGGGCCGTGTGGCGGTAATTCCCTACTATCTCGGGCAGGGAGGGACCCTACAGCGGGAAATCCAGACTGCCGCACGCCGCGAGCGAAAACACAAAAGCGGCGAACAAAGAACACAAGCTCAAAGCGAAAATCGCATGCGTCGTTAACGAGCATCCGGTCCTGGCGCCGACTGACTACTGTTTTAACCATGCAGGAAGGAAATATATGGAGGAGAAGTGCCGTTAAATCTGTGAAGCAGGTTCGCGCATGCGCAGTGGCGGCAGCGGCGATTTTGCGCTTCCAAACAATTGCGATGTTCACATTGTGTTAGATGTAGTGATTATTTCATTTTGTAATGTGTATAAGTGTTTTATAATGCCATCTTGTGTTGCGTATGGTTGCACAAATAGGCCAGACAGGAAAGAACCTGGAATATCATTTCATAAGTAAGTTGAATTCTAATTATCGTTGTTGAAGTGAGCTGTAGAAGTTGCAAACTTCGCTGCCTGTCTATAAATATTTAGTCATAGCTCTCAATGGGATGACTTTGTTCTCAAAGTTTTGTTGGTGTAGTGTAGAAAATCAGCATACCTTGCTATTTTGCACATAATAGACTAGCATTACTTTTTAACGAGTATTGAAAATGATATCTAAGGGGGTGTGTTTTACATCGCGATTCACTGAATTTAGTATTGCGCTTTCTTTCGTCACGTTGCAGTTTATACTGTATGATGAAATGAAATGTGTTAAATTATGCTATGCAATCTAGGAATCTTGATGAAGCAAACGATGATGTTACTGCAAATACAGTTTGCGATTCAAATACGCGTGTGTGGGTATGTCTACATAGTTTGATTCTGTAGCGAAAATTTAATGGAGATTGTGGTTAGGTCTAAATGCAGTCTCAACCAGAATGGTTTTGTTGTTCCATGAGGGACAAAGAATTTATCTATTACTGTTAGTAATTTCATGAGAACCAAGTTAGTGACAAAACGTATATCGCGATGGAAACTACTTCCAGCAATTTCGAATTAAGCTTACGATGTATATTAACAAGATAACTATTTTTATTCTGGTCTAGGCCGCATTTCAACCTAACCACAAGTGGTAGTAAAAAAAACTGAAATATCCATTCTGCATGTAATTCATTGCAGCTTTGGGAGAATTAATTTTTGGTCCAGGCCGCATATGTACATGTACATATGTACATATATACTCTGCAATTCACAAAATTGTGGGTGGCAGAGGGTGCTCAACCCAATCCCAGTATATCCCGAAAACTAAGCAAGATATCGAAAAATTTTATTCTTTATTTTCGATTTGTCTCGTCGTGTTACATAAGAATCGATCATTAAATTTGATTTTTGCGAAATTTTTCTTCTCCATTTCAACTCAAGACACCTCACTTTTGATACAGTATATCTCTAGAACTAGGTGAGATATCGAAAATTTTTATTCTTTATTTTTCATTTGTCTCTTTTTAAATAAGAATCCATCATCAAATTTGACTTTGACCAATTTTTTCTTCTGAATTTCAACCAAAACCATTTCACATTTGGGACAGAATATCTCGAAAACTAAGCAGGATATCAAAAAAATTTTATTCTTCATTTTTTATTTGTCATATCGAGTTACATAATAATCCATTACCAGATTACGGCGTCACGTTTATCCTAGAGTCCCCTTGAGGTTTTTGTACTTATTCCCCGTGTCTGTATGGAAGCGGCCATGCCCCCTCCACTCCGGCCATGCCCCCCCACTCCTCCTCCGCCCTGCTTCACTTCTATGCGTGGTGAAGGTCTCATGCGTCGTCTCCATATATTTCCTTCCTCCATGGTTTTAACAACCTAGGTACACAGATCACGGAGCGTTTGTGACAAAGATATCATTTCAGGTGAATTGGACTATCTCCAGAGAACTTTCTTGAATAACAGTAACTCGGGCGCCGAGTTTTAGAAAACCTCGTGGGTGCTCTTGCCTACTTAATCAGACATTTTTTTTATATTTTTAACCGGCAAACAGTGTGAACTAGTTTCGACGAGACTATCACTGGCGGATTGCTGATTTGGCAGGGAATAACATACGCTACTTTTTATCCATAAAAGATTCAGAGTTTCATTAAAATTAAATAAAAACCTTCAAAATCCTTTACAAACATGAACGAATTCACAGACACCTAATAGTATTACATAATAGTGAAAATCGCATCTAAATCCATCGAGTAAATTTCAAATAATAAACGAACAGACAGGTAGAGTAGGAAAGAAAGATTTTGCATTTTGTAAGTTCTGTTCCACGCCAAAATCACACTAAATTTCATAAAAATGCGTTCGGCCATTTTAACGTGATTGATTTACAAAGTTATACAACTTTATAATAGTAGTAGCTATAGATAACCAATAATTTTTGTCTTCCAATTAGAAATCAGGAGTTATTATTGCATTTGTTTTGTGTCCGCAAGGATCGCTAAGTGAATGAAGTCACAGGTACAGATAGTAAGTAGTGTAGAGAGGAGACGGGAAAAAAAGATGATTAGAAAATACTAGTTTGAACAATAAGGAACGGATACCTATCTTAATAAAAAAAAATATAAAAATGAAATCATTATATTAACAGTGTATAGCATAATTTTTATTAGCTGGATATATGTATTAATAGATACTTCATGTAAACAGTTTTACTAAAAATTGTATGATCAACAAATCAACATTAATAAACCTTTTTAAGAAGCTGTATTTTTGATTTATATAATATCAATTTTTTTTCAATGCAAACTTATGCTAAACTCATCATCTCTACATATCCCTTAAAACCCACGTCCTCAATTATCTGCTTCATATATTCTAATCTATGTCTTCTACTACAGTTCTTACCTTCGACTGTTCCATCCACTTACAAATTAACCAATCCAGCATGTCTCAAAATATGACCTACCATCTTGTCACTTCTTTCTATAAGCTTCTTCCACAAACTTCATTCCTCACCCATCATTTCCAAAACTCGTTCATTTGGTACTTTGCCTGTCCACTTAATTTTTAAAAATTTTCTGTAGCACCACATTTGAAATGCTTCAATTTTCTTTGTTTCTGGTATTCTTAAAGTCCATGCTTCGCTACCGTAAAGTGCTGTGCTCCATACATAGAATTTTAAAAACTTCTTTCCAATTCCTAGTTCAATGTTTGAAACTAAAAGATTTTTATTTTTCATGAATGCTATTTTTGCTTGTGTTATTCTGCTTTTAACATCATTCTTGCTTTGGCATCGGTTGTAATTTTGCTTCCCAAGTAGCAGAAATCACTTACTTCTCCTATTGAATCCGACCCTATTTTTTATAATTAATCTACTGTAATTGGTATCATTTCTGCTACATTTCATCACTTTTGTTTAGCCTTGATTTATGTTCAGTCCAAAATCTTCCCTCAGTATTTTGTTCATGCCATTCAGTAACTTCTCAATATCCTCAGCCCTCTCTGCAAAGAAGACAATGTCATCAGCAAATCGTAACATACTGATTTTTTCTTCCTGAAAACTTATGCCACATGGAAATTTTTCTTTGACTTTCTTCATTGCTTCTTCTACATACAAGTAGAATATTAACGGGGATAAGCTACAACCTTGTCTCACACCCTTTTTAACTGATGCATGTCTCTCCTGATTCTCTACTTTTATTACAGCCACTTGATTCTTATATAGTTTATAGAGTATTCTTCTATATCGATACTTTAGACCTGACTTCGTTAAAATTTTGAACATCTTGTCCCACCTTACATTATCAAAAGCTTTTTTCTAAATCAACAAACGCCATAAAAGTAACTTTGTTTTTCTTGATCAGCCCTTCATCTATTAATCTTAAAGACAGAATTGCTTGCCTTGTACCACGATTATTCCTAAACACAAACTGATCTCCACCTATTATCTCTTCTACTACCCTTTCCATCCTTCTGTATATTATTCTGGTCAGTAATTTTGAAGTATGTGATGTTAGACTAATGGTGCGATAATTCTCACATTTGTCAGCTTGTGTTTTCTTCGGGAGTGTAAAGATGATATTTTTTAAAAAATCTATTGGAATTTCTCCTGTTTCGTTATTTTTTGATATAAGCTTGAATAATCTTTCGATTCCTTCTTCTCCTAGTACTCATCAAATAAGTTTTTCTTCTCTGCAATGCTGAAAAGGATCGTTCTGCGGTGCCGATACTGGAATAGTTGAAACAATTTTTACAATTTGACAATTTCAGGCGTCATATCTTAGGTAGATTCGCAATACCAAATTATATATATTTAACCGTTTTTCACATTGTTCAGTCTGACATTTTTGTTCATGCAATTGCTAAAAGCACGATGAGGAACAAAACGATCCACATCAATGAGATCTTCGTGGAACTCTTTCACGTAACTGCTGCTTGCATCATTTTAATCGGTAAGAAATAGTTCCACCTAAATCAAATGTGTCATAGCATTTGTAGTAAAGTACTGCTTGCTACGACCAATGTCTTTATATAAAACTACAAGATATATATTTTATGTCAGTCAGCGCGCGAGGAAAATTAATGCTGTTCACTTGATGAATCGTCTAAATATCTATTTATCCTCCTTATTTTTGGAGTTATTAATGTTGATTTGTTGGTCATCCAATTTAAAAACTAAGTCAAGAATCGATTTCCAAGGGTTTTGAAATATTTTCGCCAGTTCGTTGGGATGATAAGACGTGCTTGACGGTATTATCTATAGATTTTTGTAGATGGAAAGAAGTCTTATGTAAATTTACGTATAAAGCTTCGAAACGAACGAGAATTTCAATTAGAAATGATAATAAAAAGCGATTCAAAAGAATGAAGACTTTAAAAAAAAAAAAACATTTTGCTTTGGCGCAGGTATTATCTTCCTGACTTTTTGTGTTATTCAAAAAACATAGCAGCACACTATAATTGTTTAAAATAGTTTTCAGGGATGATATATGTCAACACTATCTTATTGGTCAAAAAGGCCGCAAAGAGAGGTTCATCGCTAGCTGCTTCAGTAGTGATTCAAAAAAAAGCCCGGTGTTTAGTTGAACCACGCATGAAAACAACACGCTAAAAATCTCTTATTACATGTACCTACTTCTTCTATAGTCTCTTGAACAACTAGGTTTAACTAGTGAGCAGTGCAATACACATGAATTGCCCTTGCTTCGATAGCTTTAATTCACAATTTAAGGTCAGTAAGCCCTTCAACATCAGAAGCATCATCTGTATATAGATCCCTACACATCTTGATATTTATGTCGGATCTTATTAGTACTGTAGTCACTGAAAATTTCAAACAAATTTTGTCGAATATTGTTGATACCGTTTCATAGAGGCTGATAAAAGTTTCGTGTATATTACATTTTGCGTCCACGTAACGAAAGAAGAATGTGACTTGTTCTTTACTGGAAATATCGCTAGTTTTATCAACCATAACTAAATAGGAGATCACATTTTGCACTACTTTTATTATTTTATGCAATATTTTGTCACTCAAAATTGCACACGCTTGATGTCATATGACAACCACCCATATTTGTTGTCAGGTGTTTAACTAGAAAATATCCTGTTCTCACAGCTTCAATGTGGAATGCAATTTGAATATTCGTCCATGTGGTCACTAAAAAACAATTTGTTTTTGATAGCATTCAGTTTACATTGACGCCACGTTCTAAACTGGCTTTACGCAGTACACAACAACAGTAAACTTTTTAAAGCTTTATTTCATGATGAAAAACCACCTTGAGTGAGTGCCTTAATGTACTTCTCTTGATGATGTTTTCGGCGCAGAAACGCCACTAGACATGGTTTCTTTACAGGTTTGGCAAACTCCTTTATCTATAGCTTCATCATTTTAGCAGCCATGAAATAATTGACTGCTACTTTGAAAATTGTGCCTTTTCTTCTGTTCAACTGAATTTGGAGAAATAACATCTTCTGATTGGATTTGCTGAGCTATACTAAGCTGAAAAGAGCTACTAGTGGTAGGTTCTTCAGGTTACGATTTCGATAGACGAATTTATCTATCGAAGCTAACAATTTTCAGAAATAAACACGATAATATCAAGCGCAACGTGCTCTTGAAGCACATGTTTTGTTTACCGGCTTGAATAAGAACGAGTGAGACAGCTGAGAAAGCCTGCGAGCCGCTGACGGGTGAGGCGCGATGAATGACGGGCTAGATTTTGCGCGCGGTAGCGCTGGGTCGAGTTGCTCGAATTGCTTCTGTGCGGTTCTTTACGAATCAAACCTACACTTACCACACAGCAGACAGTGTTAGGTATGACCTATATTCTCCTTGGGCATGACGTGAGCTCTCACATCGTAAGCAAGTGCGATCTCGTCGAGACGTCTTGCCTCGCCAGGCGACACATGACGAGGTAATACTGGTGTCGCGCGAAGTCAATTACTGATTACTTTTGACTTCTATGCTCATGGGTGCTCCGCACCCACCATTTACCTCTCATGGGTGCCAGAGCCCCCGAGCACCCACAGAGTCGGCACCCCTGAAACAGTTACAATGAAGGGCAGATTAGTCGCTGTTTCAAAAGAAGGAAGATTGGTAGAAAGATAGTATTGATTTCAAGGGCCTTGGTTTTCTAAAGTTCGCTAAGTTCTAAAACATGTAGACTGTTGCCTCAACACGAGTCAAGACTATTTTCAGACTACTTGCAAAACTTAGAAACTTGGTTGACAGCTTTAAGGATGACCTAGGATTACGAAACCATGGTGTTTATTACATACCTTGTGAATGTGGCCGTGATTATATGGGACAAATGCAGTTGTGTATTGTGCAGCGGTCTGTGGAGCACGCAGAAAATGCTCGCTTGGTACAAGAAAGGAAATAAGCTGTGGCGGCATAGTGTGTCCAAGGGGATTTACACTTAATTTAAAAGCAACTAGAGTTTTAGCGTGGGGCAGAGATTTTTGGGACAACATTATAATAGAAGCCGTTGAAATCAGAACAAGCTGATTTTTCAGTTAACAGGTAGATACAATGGATATCTGCTTAGTGTGGGCTAGAACCTGGCTATCAAAATGTTGAAGTAGCTTCTCATCAGTAATGAGCAGAAGAGTGGAGACGTAATAGGCTATTTGACAGTATTCAAAATATATTACAAATTGTAGTCATTCGCGTAGATTAATGCTTAAGGAAGCTATTTTTGTTAAATTTGAAAAGAAAGATGGTTTGTTTTAATTAAAAAAGCGAAATAAAAATAAAATTTTTCTTGCCTCTTGTCACGTGACCGAAAACGCTCTGGGATTGGAGATCGCTTTAGTGACGTCAACTGCCTGTAGGCGCTGCGGCTGCGTATGGAGTGTTTCCCGCTATCCAAGTTTTCAATTATTTGTTGCTGGTTATCTCTTGTTAATAATGAAATTTTGCGTTGAATATAAAATGAAGAACAATTTGTAGAAGCCTACAGCGGAAAAATACCGAAGATTATTTGTGGGACTAGCTATAGAAATAACCACTGACTTTTATTCTACGGAGCTTGAGAATGTAATAACTTCAATTCGAGAATCATTTATATTTAAACTGGAAGTTAGAGATTAACAGAAATCCTTCATAAGAATGACTAAAATTATTTACCGACCGCGTTCACTTCATCGCACATAGAAACTGTGATGTTTAAGTGTTCACTATTAACGAAAAGAAAAGTAACGTTGCCATGGTGTCCAGGTAGCTGCAGGGTTAAAGAATGCTATAGGAATTTGAAGATCCTTTATTCGAACCTTGATTAGGATAATATTTTTTTCGTGTGTACATTTTTTTTTCTGTTTGCCGCTTGTTGCTTTACAGAATAATGTTTTTATTAGAAGAAGTATAAAACGTCATGCAACAGTTTGAAACATAAATTGCTGTCATACAAGAAAACATTTATAAAAAGATAACCTTCTGCTTTTAATTTTGAAACATACCAGCGATATATCATCATTGCAACATAACCCAGGTACTGGGCGGTGAATAATAGGATTTATTTTAACAATAACATTGCACGCTAATCTCGCAACAATTCCGGAACGCTTTGAATACTTTTTGTTGGAATTTTTACGTGACGATACAACTGTATGTTGCCTTTCTGACATAAATGCATCTGTATAAGCGGTATTTACTTTTAATGCGCAAGTAATTTTCAGTTTTTTTTAAAAAAAACTTTGTATCGGTGTGCAAGAAACGTCCAGTTTTAGTTTTGAAGTTTTTTTTGATTATGTCTCAGACGTTTATAATACTCTTGCTATCCAAAAATTTGTGAAACATTCGGAAAAAAATTAATGTATTGGTGGATTTTAGAAAAAGAATATGCGGCGCTACCAACAGCAACTAGTATCTAAAGAAGATGCTCACAAATAACAAAACATATTCCAAAGCGAGGATCGAACCTAAGAACCCTAACTTTACTGATACTCGCCTTAAACAGCGTACTACATTATCTCAAAGAAATTATGGTGCAAATTATACAGTAAATGATATGCGACTTAGTCGCAATGTCGTCTGGGTTTCTATGAGCAAGTTGAAGCGACTTTTTTTCCTATTTCAGCTAATGAGAGATTTTATTGTTGTGGTTGTATATTGATGTACTACACACTATTTATAAACCATATATCCAACAATTTATACACAAATTCAGAGAAACAAACCAAACGTTACTTACGTAGAGTGAGTGCCTGGGGGCATGTGACGTCACGAGTGTCGTTGGCCCGCGCCAGACAGCACAGGAGCGTTTTGGCGGGCTTTCAAATCCTCTAAATTTTAACGTTGAATTTTACGTAAAAAAGCACTTTTGTCAAAAAATAATCAGTACTCGGTAAATAACGTGTATCAATAAACTATTTAAAACCATTTTCAAAAAATAGTCAAATACCCAATTGCGTGGGTCGGCCTTAGTCTTCTATAGTTTCCGCGGTACCTCGTAGAAGTAATCCCTTTGGTTGAAAATGAGGTCATAGATGGATGAACTCGAAACGTCCCATAATTGTGTTATTTATATGCTGCTGAAAGCCAGAGATGGGTTTACTTACAACGTCATGAAAAGCTTCGTTCTTACCTTTCTTAAATTTGTTATACATATGTTTTAGCAGATACCACGAAAGCATTCTTTTCCCGAACTGTGGGGGTTTACAGAGCCGCATTTCAGCAGCGTTTATATTTTCTGCGACAAGAAACTTATACTGGTTGTGCAGCTGCGAGGTGAACCTCTTTCTCGCTCATCGTCATTGTTGCTGAGAATAAGAAGCACTTGGCGCGCCAAGGTTATTACTGGATTTCACACGACCCCCTGTACTGTCCAAACTGTATCAGATTCCTTATCCCGCGTTTACAAGATGCGAGTTGACTGGAATGACAGATAGCTGGACCGTCGGTGGTGGGGGTAAGAGAGTGGACTAGCATGCTAGTAATAATTGGAAGATAGTGCACTGTCCACTGTGAGGACAGTTCTCTATTCCTACATTGTGATCTTATTGAAAATAGTATGTCCATATTACAGAAATGAATTAACATCGTAGCTAATTTGTTTATTATAATGTTGAATGATATGAAGAATAATAAAATAAAACATAGAAAAACGTTAAAATAGTGGATCTTAAAAAGAAATGCTTTAAATGCCTCAGCGCTTTTTTTTTAAAAAAAAATAAGTTGCAAGTGAAAATATAGAGTTGCATCATTTAAGACTAAGTGTATCTCAATTTGAAGAGATATCGTGAAATATTTTTTCCGATACATAAAAAATGACACCGCTGTGAACAAATTTTTTGATAGCAGAGTCTCTAAAATCCTTGTTCTTATAATTCTTATTCTCAGAAACAATGACTTATGCCGTCGACGGACGCGCAATTTAAAAAGGCGCGTTTATATTTGATCCTCCCTCGTATGTTTACATAGGGGTCCAAGAAATGCTATCATTATTTGAAATTCAATAATTTCGAAAGAAGTAGTGTTTCACTTGGCTAAGTGGCGTCATCCAGTACAGTACAGCGCACCCGCGGATGACATTCGAGTAGCAATAATGGCGGATGTAATGTTATCATTTGTAAAACGCTTTGTTGAAGTGATGCAGGTAGTACGAGAATATTCATATGGTACATCGGTAGTGGCAGGAGGAGTTTGGAACACGACCACTAACACGTCGAACAGTTGCCTATATTCGCGATAAGTTCGAAGCCGTCAGAACTGATAATGAGATGCATCAGGGAAGATCCGACCTATTACGAAAAGCTACAGGTACCGCGACCAGTAGGTACGGTTTTGCAACATTTTAACCGATCTACTGGGGTCCTCAAAATTCTAACGTTTATGTGGAAGAGGCAATGAATCTAACAGGAACAATGTGTGGTGTGGTCTGTCATCGCGTGATTTGATTGGTCCCTTGTTCTTCGAGGGACAACTGGTCATGTGTATCATGATATGCTTCCGACAAGAATTTTGCTTGCTAACCAACCTTGGTCTCCTTTTTTGACACTACTGGATTTCTGCCTATGTGGAGACCATCAAGAATTATGTTTGTTAACAAAAACCATCTACAATCAACGAGCTACATAAAAAAAAAAAATCGTAATGTGCTACCATTATGCCAGATACAGTGACAGGCGTAGTTCGGTATGTAGTTCGGCGCCATCGGCTTTGTTTAGAATCTACTAGTGTTGCCCAAATGCAAGAACAAGACAAGACTTGGCCAGTCTTGGTCTTGGTCTTGCATCAATACACCTGGTCTTGGTCTTGGTCTTGGTATTGCACTCCCAGTCTTGGTCTTGGTCTTGGTCTTGCAGCAAGAGTCTCGCAAGTCTTGCAATTACCTATTAGCCTGTCGCTATTTATTAAACGTTACTTTAGATATTAGAACAACGCAACAGAATAGGTATATTTTAAGCTTGGATTAACATAGCCATGGTAAAGACCAACCAAATTAATAAATGTCTAAACATTTCATGAGAAATTCAAAAAAATCAACTGACACCAGTTGGGGTTTGAACCCACGACCTAAGCGATCAGTGGCGATGCTGTAACTAACCAACTGAGCTATCAACTGTGTCCCGCGGGAGTCCGTCTGTTTCTTAATAAACGTTTACATTTAATAATCTTCAATGTACTAAAACATGGTATAAACATATGGAAAACAAATTAATGACATTAACTTGACTGTATTTTAAAGAACATTATCTGTCTAGAAAGAGATTGATAGACCCTCACCTTATATGAAATGGAATAAAATAATTATACAATTTACTGAATTTACTATTTATTTCAATAAAAATACAACACAAATGAAATTACAGAGCAGTACACAATAGCTGACATTACTGTTACTTTATATTAATTCTTTTGTGAATATATAAATGCAGTAAAAGAAAAGGATTGTGAAGCGAGTCTTCTTCATTATTTGTAGTGTCCTGCATTTCGCTCCTATGTAGCTTCCATAATAATAGGGAACATGCAGTTATAATAATTATGGTATTTTGTCATTAAAATGTTAAAAAAATATAAAACAAAGACTACAGCAACATTTTAATTTTGGTTAATATTGATTTTTTACAATAATTTCGATTTGAAGTTACTTGAAACGGAACGTATTTTAAAACACCAATCAACGTCTAGTGACGTCACTACTGTTGTGACAGCTTATTGTTGTCAAAGAGAACATTGTTTTATTGAGAAAATTATTTGTATTTTTCAATAAAAATGGAAGTCAGATTTATAAAAGCGGACTCCAGGAATTTACCGAAAGTCAGTGTAGATATGGTCGTAATTTTTTTTGTCGAAAGTGCTGAGTATTCAAGTGTAGAAATGAAAGGGTCTAAACTACTATGATACGTATAAATCGCATTGAATTTTCCTATTTCGTTTAGCAGCTTCTATACATAGCTCTTATTTAAGCTCAACAAGGGAATCTTATGGCCATAATGCAATCGGCTATGTCCAAATTAAAAGAGATGGCGAATTGTGTATAGTAAAAAGTAGAGTTACACCGGAGCATAAAGTTCGCAAAGAAGGTTATCATGTTACAGCCATTATAAATGAAAGGGAAGGTTTAGTCCAGTCCTGCCAATGTGAAGATTGTGCCACTTCTGAAGGTAAAGTTTGTATGTTATTTATGGCCTATAAAATGTCATGCGGACAAATGGGGAGCAGAAAACTCTCATCGTCTTGCCAGAGAGTTCAGTTGTTCTGTGCTCTCACCACACCCCTAATTTAGCACATTATTATCACTAAAATCTTATTCCAGGTGGGTGTAAGCATGCTGCTGCACTCTTGCTAAGGTTACACACACAGCTGGGCACAAAACAGTTAATCCGTTAATCGTTAATTAACGAAGTTAAAAAAATTGCGAAAATTTAACTTTTAAGTTAACCGAAAAAATCATTAACGGTCTTCTTAACTTCCGTTAAATTGGACTTCCGTTAACTTTAGTCCGTTACATGGGTTGTTGACGTCTTTTCGTTTGTTTGAACTGTGTGCCACGCCACCACTCGTAAGTCGTATGTTCGGTGTAGTAGTGTGCGCCGCCTGCTAAAATCTTGTCTCTGTTGGCGGCGGCACGCCGAGCATTTTCAGCCGGCTGCGGCGTGACTATCTTATATTGTGAATTCTGCAAACGTAAATAAACTAAAAAGCGTCATAACCTATCTTATTGACAAATCAACATTATTATCTGTAATGAGGTGTATTTATTATTACAAAATGTATGTCGTTATTATACGTTTAGTAAAAACATCGCATTCAGTTGGTGTTGAAGCAACAGTGACGGATCGGCAGTGTGTTTCGGAAGAGGTTAATCGGACAAACTGTTCGGCCGTCAAATCGGGCATTACTCGGACGAAATTCTGTGCCAGTGGATGACCGGCCGCCTGATCGATAGTTAGTATCGCACTGGAGTCTGCAGTGTTGCAGATCAGCAAAAAACTAAACTTTCAGTAACCAATGCGAAAAAATTCAAAGAAATGATACATAAGTTACGAAAAAGGTGATGTGCAATTTTAATTCGAAAAAAAAAAAAAAAGTAGAAGCTAGTTGGCAGTTTCGGCCGTGTAATGTAAAAGGATGTCGCTGACTAACTTCCGTTCTATTTGTTCACGTAAAAACATGCAGGCCATGATTTAGTGAAACCAGGCCGGGTCGTCTAAAGGGGCCTTTAGGTCACAGGTAGGCCGTGGCACAAAGGTAACCCTAACAGGCATTGGTCGTAGATTTTAGGTTGGCCGCAAATTTCACTGGTCGCAGTTTTCACATATTCAGGTGTCCCAGTCCAACTTGTTTTCTATAATATTGTTTCTTTTCATTCTGCATTCATGGTTTTTTTTACTACTTTTTTTTTTATAAAGTCACGAGTACCTTAATTGTCTCTCGTAAGACAATTTGCAAGTGTTATGTTGATCACAGTCTCAACAAAGATAAAAGCAGACAGGAATACCACTTCGTTGTTGTGGCGATAGCGTAACCACAATTTGTTAATTTTTATAAATAAATCCACACTTGCATCATGGTACATAACACCTTGAGATAGAGAGCAGTTATACCTATCGTACTATAATACTAATACATCAGTACAACTTTTGACTAGTTAACTTTTAACGGATAACTTTAACTTGCGTTAAATTTATAAACATTTAACGCTTTAACGATTATCGAAGTTAACTTTTTAAGTAGCGGAATAATGATTAACGAAGTTAACGTTTGGATTAACTGTGCCCACCTGTGGTTACACAGAAGATCTGAGTAGCCTGCGCTTACATCTATAACATGTTACTGGAAGAAATCAAATTTATCTAAATGTGCTTCTGGAAAATCTTTTATAAAAGCCAAAGAAATAGGTCACATTCCTGTCACTAACAGTTTCTCTCAAGTAAGCAGTTCAGTAAACCTGTTTATTTGATGAAACTATAAATCTTTATAGAAAGAAAAGATGGAACTCACCACAAGCCGGATTCGAACCTGCAGCCTTTGCCTAACAAGGGCAATGCTCTATACCCCAGAGCCACCAAGGTTCTCACAAGCCGTGGTGGAATCCAACTTGTGGTGAATCTTTCTCTATACAGGTTTATAAGAATCTCTAAAGCTTGCATAAATGCTGTTAAATAAATAGTATCAATGAAATTAATAAATATATGTTATATGCTACAATAATAACCTCATATTTTTAGGTGGATATTCTGAGTGAATATATAAATGCAGTAAAAGAAAACGATTGTGAAGCGAGTCTTCCTCATTATTTTGGAGAAGATTTACAAACTGTAAACATCCATAACGTGTGTTCAAGCTTGATTGGAAAGTTGAACTCTTCACAAACTCTCCTTGAAATATTATCAAAGACAATGACCGCTGATATGATTAACATGGTTTTTTCCACCACAAAACGACAAGTTTACTTCCACAGCAACTGACAGGTCAGAAAGGACTTGACAGGAGTGACGTCATCGGCTCTGGAAGTCAGTTTTAGCGCGCAAATTTAAACTGTCAGTTTCAGACCGCCGTTTTGCGAGACATATTACCGTTTTAATTTTTTAAATTTATTTGTGGTATATTCTGCATGAAGTTACTTAAAATGAAAGCAAAAATAAAAATATTGCATGTTCCATGTTAATAAGGTAGATAACCATATTAATTATTATTAAAAGCTAGATTTTAAATTAGTTTGTAACTTTAACCTTTGAAACTGTAACTTTTGAAACTGTAACTTTTGAAACTGTAACTTTTGAAATATTAAGAAAATAAACATCTTCTCGGTAACATACTACATATAATTTGATTACGCATATTCTATATAGTTTATTTTTATTTTTTATTATTTCGATTTTCGATACTTCAATTAAGTGTCATACTTACTACATTTAATGTATTATTTTTTATTTACTTATTCAGACCGTCAATTCCTTCTTCAACGAAAACGCACTGATGGTCATTTATATTATATCAGTACTTTACGTCTTCCTACATATTTTCTGCCTATTTTCTTCTTCAAAATTCTATGTACTAGTACTTTAAGTTTCGTTTGTTTTCTATGTGTCAATTTCTTGTATTATATAGGATAAGTATATAATTTAAATTAAGCCTGTCCGGTCAACTGACTCTGGAGTTTACTCCTCGAGTTAAAATTGTGCAAATACTATATATTCTTTACATGTAAATGAATATTTGAAAAAATATATTGTGATGCAACAGTCAATATATCAGTTTATTTATTTAAACAGTTCTCTTATATATTATTATATTCGGACTCCTAAACAGTACATAAATCTTATTGCACGCTTTTTATATTATTCGATTACTATTATAGAAAAATTTTTCACCTTTGAAGTGTATTAAAAGTGTCTACAATATTTATTAAATGGGTGACGACTAATTTAAGCACTTTGTGTTTTAAAACCACACAGAACACATCAGCATAATGTATTCGTGTCCATTCTAAGCACCCAAAAACTTATTTTGTATAGAAAGTATAAAAAAAAGTCCTAACTGCAAGACGCAAGAGTCTTGCAGGCTTGGTCTTGTTCTTGCTTAAATCTTGCACAGTCAGTCTTGCTCTTAGTCTTGCTAAAATTAGGCGGTCTTGGTCTTGGTCTTGGTCTTGCAAAAATGCAAGACCAAGACCAAGACTGCAAGACCAAGACCGATTTTGGGCAACACTAGAATCTACTAGTGGCCATTTGGAACATTTAACATAACTCTCGCTCAGTGCTTAAAATTATATGTTTAAGTCAAAGTTGTCAGAAGTAAGCACATTTGTTTTGAACCCCTCTGTGTACATATGTTATTTTTAACATCTTTTTAATTTTGTTTATTTGCTCTTATACTAGATAAAAACTAATTTTTGAAAATATTATTTTACCTTTTCTCATCGTCAAAGAGATAATTCTGCTTCACAGTTATCGTTGGTCAACTTTCTCCCTCCACCACCGGTTCATCCCCCACCCTCCCTAGTGTTTCATCGTTGGTTCATTCATGTGGCAGGTCTGGATGTGCACATGTGTTTCTCCCTGCCAGATGTCTTGCCTCCTACATGAGTAAGGCTATAAACCGAAATATTGTGTTTATTGGTTTTTTTTTCGTGTTCGTCTGGTCATCCTGCCATCATCTGTGGCGAGTGACTGGTTATTTACCCTGTTCTAACTTTTATTCAGTTCTAAACAGCAGTTTCGCTGTCGCCATTATCTATGGATATATTAGTAAGATTTTCATATACAAATAGACTATTTGACTACTTTTTGAAAATAGTTTTAAATTGTTTATTGGTACACGTTATTCACCGGGTACTATTTATTTTTTGACGAAAGTGCTCATTTTGCGTAAAATTTAAAGTATTTAAGAGCCAATCAAAACGCTTCTTAGCTGCCTGACGCGGGCAACGACACTCGTGATGTCACATGTCTATAAACGCTGCGGCTGCGAATGGAGCGTTTCCTATTATCCAAGTGTGGCGGAAACACATCGTGGCCTTAACAGTTGTCAACGCAGTTCCGTCGCAGTATCAACGATGCTCGCTGACCATAACCGGGGCAACGATAAAAAAACAACCAGGAGTACACCTTTGGCGAGGCATGCTAAACACGGAGACTATATTTCCGCCAATACAGAAGCTGGACGTATTATTAATTGATATGTTATTTCAATGTAATGTGCATATGTATATGTGTTATTTATTGGTTATATTAAATACATGGATAAGAATTTCGTCTTCCATATCGTAAACTACGATGTTGTTTATATGGGCAACGTATCCCCATAATTGGTGACCCCGACGACGAAAAACCCGAACTCTTTTGAATAATGGATGAACTTCAAGAACAACTACGCCAGCTACAGGAGCAAAATCACATTCGCGACGGCAAATGCTTCAACAGCAACCCCCGCATTCTACAGTCTCGCAGGTTGGCACATCTGTTAACCGTCTTGCCGTGAAATTACTAGTTTTCTGGCCGGACAAACCGGCACTGTGGTTTGCACAGGCAGAAGCACAATTTGGTATCGCGGGCATTATGCAAGATTTGACGAAGTACGCCTATATAATTTCACAGCTGGACAGCCGCTATGCGGCCGAAGTGGAAGATATTATAATAAATCCACCTCCTGAAAATGCATATGAACACTTGCATAACGAGTTAATTCGTCGCCTCTCTGCATCAGAAGAGCAGCGAGATCACCAGCTGTTAATGGAGGAAGAGCTTGGTGACCGAAAACCATCCCAGTTTTTAAGACACTTAAGATCACTAGCTGGTGCCACTCAAGTGTAAGACAATCTCCTCCGGCAATTATGGATCCAGCGCCTACCGTCACAGGTACAAGCTCTCTTGCAAACTCAAGCTGACACACCACTAGACAAAGTTGCAATACTAGCCGACAAAATTATGGAAGTTTCTCACCTGCTCTGCACGCCGATGTTAATGCTATCGGCATGTTACCTGCTAATACCGAGGTAAGTCAGCTTGCAAAGCGCATAGAAGAACTTTCGCAGCAGTTGGCTACATTGCAAGCCTCATTTCGCACACGTTCTCGTTCTTGAAGCAAGCCCCCGAAGCCGCGGCACGCTCACAACAGCGTACTGAAACCTCTCAGGTTTGCTGGCACCACCGCCGCTTTCACGGCCAAGCTCGCAAATGCCAACCATGTAACTTTCAGTTAAACCCCAACGGCAGCCATTAATGGCGGTAGACGGCTGCCCAACAGTAGGTAACCGCCTTTTTGTCTTTGACAAAATAGCAGACATAAATTTTTAATCGATACTGGTTCTGATTTATGCTGTTTCCCGAAAGATTTTCTAAAAGGGCGTCATCAACGCAACAAATATGAACTTGTAACGGCAAATGACTCTACTGTTCATACCTATGGCACTTTGTTTCTCAAGCTGAACCTCGGATTGCCGCGCGATTTATCTTGGAGATTTATAATAGCTGATGTAGCTGTTCCTATCAAAGGTTCCGATTGCCTTGCACATTATCACTTGCTCCCGGATTGTCACAACAAGCGTATCATTGACAGCTTGACAGGATTGTCAGTGCCTGTACAGCCGGCTAACTGGAAGCAACCTAGTGTGAAATCACTAAAGGCCAGTACAGTTTTTCATGAAATATTGCGAGATTTCCCAGATCTCACGCGCCCACCTGGAATGCCGAGAGAAATAAAGCACTCTACCGTACATTTCATTCGCACAACACCTGGACCACCTGTCTCTTGTCATGCTCGTCGCCTCGCTCCAGACCGTCTTCAGATTGCTAAGAAAGAATTCGAAGCAATGTTAATGGAGGGCACTGCGCGCCGCTCAGAGGGACCATGGTCCTCGCCTCTTCACCTGGTACCAAAGAAAGACAAGGGTTGGCGTCCCTGTGGAGACTATCGAGCTCTCAATGAACGGACAATTCTAGATAGATATCCACCTCACCATCTCCATGATTTCAGCCACCAGTTGCGTGGATGCACTATCTTCTCTGTCGTCGACCTAGTCAAAGCCTACACTCAGGTTCCAGTGAACCCGGACGACATTCCAAAGACAGCAATTATTATACCGTTTGGACTTTTTGAGTTTCCGTTTATGTCTTTCGGGTTGCGGAATGCTGGTCAAACCTTTCAGCGTATCATTGATGAAGTCCTATCTGGCTTAGACTTCACCTTCGCCTATGTAGATGACATATTGGTATTCTACAAGGGCCCTGAAGAGCACGAGCGCCATCTGCGATCATTTTTCCAAATGCTGTCATCTTATGGGATTCTCGTTAACGCTTGTAAGAGTGTTTTAGCCTCTCCAAGTGTTACCTTCTTGGGATACGAAGTCTCTGCCGCTGGCACTCGACCACTACCAGATCGGATCAGCGCTCTGCAAAACTTCCCCCTTCCACAGACAGTCCGTGAACTCAGACGCTTTTTGGGAATGGTAAACTTTTACCGCCGTTTCCTACCTTCAGTAGCAGAATACCAGACTTCTCTCCACTCGGCAATATCCAACCTACGAGGCTCTCTACCTGTACCTTCGAATCCGAACCTGGAAAGCACGTTTAATGCCTGCAAAGCCAGCCTTGCCTAATCGACGCTACTAGTTCATCCCGATCTCAACGCACCTCTAGGCTTGTTTACTGATGCTTCCAACACAGCTGTAGGGGCTTGTCTACAACAGCACGTACACGCCACGTGGCAGCCTTTAGCCTTCTTTTCTAAGAAGCTTTCACCAAAGCAATCAGAATGGCCAGCGTACTATCGCGAGTTACTCGCTATCTACGAAGCCGTCCAATACTTTCGGCACTTCTTGGAAGCCCACCAGTTTACAATTTACACCGATCACAAGCCACTTACGACGCGTTTCAGCAACGCCATGACAAGCTCCCGCCTGTGCAACTGAATCAATTATCGTTCATTGCGCAGTTCACCATCAATATTGAACACATTGAAGGTTCTTCCAATGTAGTCGCAGACGCACTGTCCCGGGTCGACGGAATCGCAGACAGAAACTTGAACTTTTCCGCTCTGGCAGACTCTCAGAAGGACGATCCAGAAATCTTCTTTCATCAATGGCGAAACATCACTTCGCTTGGAGCAAGTCCCAGTACCTGGCAGTACCACTATCCTCTTCTGTGACACCTCAACCGGAAAACCCAGGCCCTTTATCACCACATCCGAAAAGCAGCTTTTTCGTCTGTTCACGGCCTGAGTCATCCCGTCGCCAGAGCTAACACTCGTTTGGTATCAGAACGTTTCGTCTGGCCTAACATGGCGAAAGATTGCCGCGCATGGGTCCGAGCCTGTCAAGATTGTCAGCGCGGCAAAGTTACGCGACACACAAACGCACCAGTCGGAAACTTTTAATGCCATCTGCCCGGTTTCAAAATGTTCATTTGGACATAATCGGACCACTTCCAGCGTCAGGAAACTATCGTTATTGCCTAACAGCCATCGATAGATTTACTCGCTGGCCAGAGGTCTGGCCTTTAGAACGCGTCACTGCAGAGGACGTTGCCAACGCATTCGTAGCATGCTGGATTTCACGATTTGGATCACCTCTACGTATTACCACCGACCAAGGCAGGCAGTTCGAATCTGTACTGGTCCGGAACCTAGGGCTCTTGACTGAAACGCTCAGAACCCGCACCACTGGTTGGAACCCCTGCTCAAATGGCATGGTGGAGAGATTCCATCGTCAACTCAAAGCAGCTATTATGTGCCATCCCGGTATGTCCTGGCTGCAAGCCCTTCCCATTGTTCTTCTCGGTATTCATAGTGCCTACAAAGAAGACCTCAGCACTACTTCTGCCGAACTTGTATACGGTGAACCACTACGCCTCCCAGGTGAATTACTGTGCACCGCGACGGAAGAACGTTTGGAAGATACATCCGACTTCGTGGAAAAACTACGTCAACAAATGCGCAGACTTCGTCCAACACCAGCCACCAGACATGGTCACAGTTCGACCTTTGTTTTCAAGGACCTCGAAACGTGCACTCACGTGTATCTTCGGGATGATTCGGTACGTGGTGCCCTGCAGCCACCATACAGTAGCCCACACCGCGTGTTAGATCGCCAGGATAGAACTTTAACTGTTTTAAACAAGGATAAACCAGTACTTGTCAGCATAGAAAGAGTGAAACCTGACTTTCTGCTCAATGACGATTGTCCTAACATCGAATGTAGTGCTGTGACAGAACTACCTAGTATATCAATCAGCAAAGCAAAGACAACTACAGATCACGATACAACGGACAACCCGAGAACCACAAGATCCGGTCGCCGGGTAAAGTTCCCCAAACATCTTCAGCCGTAGCCTCATCAACTCCGTGGGGGGCTGGTGTGGCGGAAACACATCGTGGCCTTAACAGTTGTCGGCGCAGTTCCGTCGTTGTCGCGGCGGCTGCTAACCATGGAGGAAGGAAATATATGGAGGAGAAGTGACGTTAAATTGGTGAAGCAGGCTCGCGCATGCGCAGTGGCGGCAGTGGCAATATTGCGCTTCCAAACAATTGTGATGTTCCCAGTATATCCCGAAAACAAAGCAAGATATCGAAAAATTTTATTCTTTATTTTCGATTTGTCTCGTCGTGTTACATAAGAATCGATCATTAAATTTGACTTTTGTGAAATTTTTCTTCTCGATTTCAACTCAAGACACCTCACTTTTGATACAGTATATCTCTAGAACTAGGTGAGATATCTAAAATTTTTATTCTTTATTTTATATTTGTCTCGTCTTTTTAAATAAGAATCCATCAACAAATTTGACCAATTTTTTCTTCTGAATTTCAACCAAAACCATTTCACATTTGGGACAGAATATCTGGAAAACTAAGCAGGATATCAAAAAAATTTATTCTTCATTTTTTATTTGTCATATCGAGTTACATAATAATCCATCACCAGATTGCGGCGTCACCTTTATCCTAGAGTCCCCTTGAGGTTTATGTACATATTCCCCGTGTCTGTATGGAAGCGGCCATGCCCCCTCTACTCCGGCCATGCCCCCCCCACTCCTCCTCCGCCCTGTTTCACTTCAATGCGTGGTGAAGGTCTCTTGCGTCGTCTCCATATATTTCCTTCCTCCATGCTGCTAACGCAGTATCAACGATGCTCGCTGACCATAACCGGGGCAACGATAAAAAACAACCAGTAGTACACCGTTGGCGAGGCATGCTAAACACGGAGACTACATTGTCGCAAATACAGAAGCTGGAAGTATTATTAACATTCGCATTGATATGTTATTTCAATGTAATGTGTACATATGTATATGTGTTATTGGTTACATTAAATACATGGATAAGAATTTCGTCTTCCATATCGTAAACTACGATATTGTTTATATGGGCAACGTAACCCCATACAAGTATTCAGCTATTTTTATTGGTTGTTGCTGGTTATTTATTGTTATTAATAAAAGTTCATTTTGAATACAAAATCGAGAACAATTTGTAAAAATATCGAAAATGGATGCCTTATTTGTGGGGCTGTCTATAGAAAAAAAAACCATGAGTTTTATTCTGTGGACCTTTAAAATGTAACAACTTCAATCTGATATTGCAACAAAGTCACTTACCATTTTCTGTGAAGCTCATTTACACCGCAATTTCGTAAAGTTAAATCTAATACGTAGTTTAAGGCGAGTATCACTAAGGTTAGGGGCCTTAGGTTTGATCCTCGCTTCTGAATATGTTTCATTTGTTTTCTTCTGTCGTTTTCTTTGGATACTAATTGCTGTTGGTTTCATCGCATAATCACTTTTTCCCGAAAATCCATCAATAGATCAATTTAGTTAGTGTTTTCTGAAGGCTTCACAACTTTTTGGATAACAAGCGAATTACATCCATTTGCAACATAACCAAAGAAGACTTCAAAACGGTCATTGGACGTTACTTTCACACCGAAAAACAGTTTTTTTTAAAAAAAATTTAAAATTAAAAGTAAATACCGCCTAAATAGACGCATTTATGTCAGGAAGGTAACCTGCAGTTGTATCTTCACGTAAAAATTCCAACAAAAGGGACTCAAAGCGTTCTGGAACTGTTGCAAAGATTAGCTTGAAATTTCTACATCTCACTTCTAAAATGAATTCAATTACTCACAGGGTGCACCTGTATCCCTTTTTAACAACGTGGTCTTCAGAGACGGGAAAGGATGGGGGCAAGGAATGGGAAGGAATTCGGCCATGGTCTTTTGAAGGAAGCATCCCGGCATTCACCTGGAGTGATTTGGGGAAACCATGGAAAACCCAAATCTGGATGCCCGGACGGGGATTCGAACCGCCGTCCTCCCGAATGCGAGGCCAGAACGCTATCCGTTACACCACCACTCTCGGTTTAAAAATTAAAAGAGGAAGGATATATTTTCATAAAAGTTTTCTTGTATGGGCAGCAATTTATGTTTCAGATACTTGCATGACTATTAGCTACCAAAAATTTATAAATTTTTCTAATAAAAAAAACATGATCCTTAGTGCAAAAAACAGCGAACGAAAACGGAAAAAAAATGCACACAGAAAAATATTCTCCCAACCAAGGTTGGAACGTAGGACTTTCTCAATTCCAATTAGCACTCTTCAAACATGCTGCCACCCGGGCACTACTGTTTAGTTGCTTCTCTTTATGTTAATAGTAAACAAACATCAAAGTTTCTTCGTGTGAGATGTAGTGAAACGTGAGAGGTAAATAAATAAACAAACTCATTTTCGTTAAAAAAAATATCATTTATCTATAATCTTTTATCTGCTACTAAGAAAAATGGTCCAAAACATCCAGTTATTTAATTGTTGTGACCGAGCGTGGTGGGTGAGCGGTTAACGCTCTGGCCTCGCATTCGGGAGGACGCAAAGCGGGTTCGATTCCCCGCCTGGGCATTCAGATTTGGGTTTCCATGATTTCCCTAAATCTCTGCAGGCGAATAACGGGGTGCTTCGTTCAAAAAGACAATGACCGAATTCCTTCCCGTTCCTTGTCCGCAGTACTATCCGGTCTCTTATCACCACGACGTCGACGAGGCGTAAAACCATAAGTTAAAAAAAGTTGTACTTACCTTATATCTACATTATAAATTGCATTTTTCTCGTCAATATCTCCTAAAACAACTAATTTAATTATAATTTTAGTTATTCTTATAAAAGATCTGTTAATCTCTAACTTTTAATTTAAATATAAATGATTCTCAAAATTGAAGATGTTACTTTTTAAGCTCTGCAGAATAAAATTCAGGGGTTGTTTCTATAGCTAGCCCCCGAAATAAGTCGTCTATTTTAGATATTTTTCCGCTGTAGGCTTTTACAAATTGTTCTCGATTTGTATTCAAAATGGAAGTTCTTTAATAACAAGAAATAACCAGCAACAAACAATAAAAGTAGTTAAACTTGGATAATAGGA
>JARYHS010009186.1:13267111-13411977 GCA_031002005.1 Vandiemenella viatica | reverse complement strand
CACATCCAAATCATCCACGAAGAAATAAGTCGAGCAAATGAATACCAGATGCCACTCTGTTTGGCCTTTATCGATTTTGAAAAAGCTTTTGATTCGTCCATCACTCAGCAATCATGCAAGCCCTTCTACAACAAGGAGTGAATCCAGGCTATATCGACTTACTGTACAACATCTACACCACTTCCACTGCCTTTGTCAACATCGCTGAAGCCACCAAAGAGTTCCCAGTAGAAAGAGGGGTAAAACAAGGAGACTATATCCCCCAAGCTATTCACGTCAATTCTAGAGTTGGCAATATCAAAAATCAAATCGCAAAACCGAGGTTTGAGAATAAATGGAAACAACTTCAAGATTCGCTGATGATATAGTCTCAAACAGTCTGGAAGAACTAAAAGAACTGATAAATGAAATAGAGGCAGCATGCAGTGAAGTGGGCCTTAAAATAAATATATCAAAAAGCAAAATCATGCAAAACAAATGGGTAGAAAAAGATAAAGACAAGGCAGGCACGAAAGATTCTGGTATTGAGTCCGTAGATCAGTACATCTATCTTGGCCAACTGATCAATATGAATGGCGACTCAAAGTCTGAGATCTACAGACGTATAAAGCTGGGCTGGAGAGCATACAGAAGAAATTCCATAGTTTTTAAATCTAACATGCCAGTGCAACTTAAGAAACAGGTATTTGAACAATATGTATTACCGGTCCTCACATATGCCTGCCAGACTTGGACCCTAAATAGTCACACGAAGCAAAAACTGAGAACTGCTCAGCGAAGTATGGAAAGACCAATGCTAGGGTTTACAAGAAGAGACAGGAAAAGGGCCGTGCACATTCATTCAATAACCAAAGTAACAGACATCTTAAAAAAGTCATGACACAAAAATGGCAATGGGCCCGTCATGTTGCTCGCAAAAGAGATGAAAGATGGACTACGGTAGTGCTGGATTGGATACCAAGAAACCTGAAAAGAACAAGAGGAAGACCCCCGGATCGCTGGGATAAGGATATACGTCAAGTTACAGGCGTGAACTGAAAAAGGTTGGCTCAAGATCGATCAGCCTGGAAAGAACTACGACAAAACTATGTAAAATTAAATTCTAATATATAGCTCATTAGACTTAAAGAGGCTACATCCTGCAAAAAGGATTGATATAGCTGCAATAATAATAATAATAATAATATATTATAAAAACCTAACATAGTCCACAACCCAAAGGTTGCTTGGATCCTCCAGGAGGCATACTAAGCCATTGTATCAGAAGTAGGACGGCCAGTTCATTTCCTCTGGGACCTACAGTTTAATGTGGAATCCGGATCATGGAACGTCCTAGCATCGCTCATATGATCAAATAAAACTCTTAAAAAATCTTGCCCCCACCGGAAATTAAACCCTGGACCATAGCCAGAATTTTTTGAGAACAAGTGCCTTAACCACTTTTTCCACTAATCACATTTTAGCTGCCAGACCACTCCATATAATACATTCAATATGTTTCTTATCTATCCACATCAGAACAGCAGTCAGTTAAATAAAATTCATGACTACACATAGTTCAACATTGTATTTTAAATAATCAGCTATATCATGGTTTTTATTCAATATCACCTTACGGTTATCATCATGTATAATTATTAATAGCATTATAAGGTAATAGCCGAGTAGGCTATCAAAATATAACCACCAGTAATTTTGATTAAACTTTCATTTTGTGATTTTTTTAAAAAAATATCATTCACTAGTTGATATCTGAATGGTTGATATCTTCCTAATAAATCCTGATGGTAATCTTGTAGAATATCAAGTAACTGAAGGAATAAGTGATCACAGTGCAGTCCTGAGGGCACAAGGGGATTCAGTAAACCAATGGCCAGAACGGAAAGGGTACAATTATAAAAAGGCATAAATTTCGGAACTGAAAAGATATTTCAGGGATAGTTCATCATTAATTTAATTGTGATGGAGCTAACAATATGGCAGCAATTCCCCCAGTCATCCATTTACCTCTTTTATATATAGAAATATTTTTTTATATAATTGGAATGTTATAAGTAAATGGAAGAATGGCACAAGTACTGTGGAGTTGAAGTGGGAAGAGTTCAAGAAGATAATAAAAAAGTGTGAATAAATATTTATTAAAACATAAAATAAGAGAAGTAAAGAACCTACACAGTATAACAAGGAGATTAGTAGGTTAAAGAGGCTGGAGATGACAACATAACAGAGTTAAGAGACAGCAAGGAATACTTGAAGCAACTAAACAAGGAATTAATAATGGCAAAGAAGGTGGCTTTAAGTGGGAAGAGTTCAAGAAGATAATAAAAAAGTGTGAATAAATATTTATTAAAACAGAAAATAAGAGAAGTAAAGAACCTACACAGTATAACAAGGAGATTAGTAGGTTAAAGAGGCTGGAGATGACAACAGAGTTAAGAGACAGCAAGGAATACTTGAAGCAACTAAACAAGGAATTAATAATGGCAAAGAAGGTGGCTTTATAAATAATACTATTGGAGCAGGGGAATCACTGACTGACGCATATAGAAATTTCTATGGCTATATTAGAACATGTAGAGGTAGAGAGGGTGTTGAGACAATTATAGATAAAGAGAAGTAGCTGAGGATTTGAAGAGGTAAAATTATTAAGTAACTGGTTTAATGAGATCATTAGGGACAATGATTCATGAAGTGGGAGGGGGGGTAAATCAAAGAACGAGCTTATCCACACAGTTATCAATGAGCAGAATACAAATTCTGAAATTCAGTGAGAAGATATCATGAAGGAACTTAGAAATCCAAAAAAGCACAAAGGGACTGGTGTAGATAATATTACTACAGATGTTAAAGGTAGCAGGATGTGACATTGTACCTTATGTTGAAAGGTTCTTTAAACTGAGTCCTGGATACTTGCTACTTACCCGATGACTGGAGAATCGCAATAGTAGTACCAATTAGTAAAAAAGGGGGGGGGGGACAAATTGAAATCTGGCCGGGGCCCATTGGACAGGTAGTAGGAAAAGGTTTTAAAATCCTTGACTTGCTGGAAAGAGTGATGAAAGGATGCACCAGAGAAGTAAGGGAATTGGGTTACAAAATTTTGGTCAGACAATTGCTTAAATATGGTAGAGCAGTACCGGATTAACCACGTAGCAGGAGGTAGGAAATGCTACAGGCCTTGCAGCTAGGCTAGATGGGCGACCTTTTTTTTTTTTTAGCTCTACAATTTTTCCCCGGACGGCAAAAATCAAAAGGGCCTTTTCTTCACATTTGCTACGGGCCCAGCGCTGTCTTAATCTGGCCCTGTGGTAGAGTAGTATGTGATTCACCTTTTGGGTATCAAATAAAGGAGTTTGAGTTAAGTGTAAATAAGGGTTGCTAGATTTGTTTTTGGAAACTACCGCAGAGCACAATCAGTAATAAAGGAACTGGAATGGAATACATTGGAAGACAGAAGGAGGGTGAAGGTAGTCATAGGTGTGATCAACGTGTATATTCATTGATGAGGCATGGAAAGATATTTGTGGAAGAATTAAGAGGGATACTTGGCAGGCGAAAATATGACCACAACCATAGCTGGTACATGATTTCAGGCATAAGGGTGTGGGAAGAATTTCTTTTGTAGGGAAGGGGCTCGGGGATTGGCATAAATCACCAAGATAAATGATTAATAATTTACCGAACACACTGAAAGAATTTAAAGTTGAAATTAGTAGAGCACAAAAGTAAGAGGGAAATGGAAAGGGAAAAAATGGGTGTGTTGGGAAACTGTCACTGGAGCATCACAAATAAAATAAAATTTAGATTAAAATTGTTTCTAGTGAAGTGTAAAAAATATTTTTAGTTTAAAGAAACTAATGCAATCCATGTTTAAAATTTATAAAGGCAAACAACAATCTCAAGGGATAGTGATGGTCAAATTTTTCTTGCTGTAAGCTAAACCATCTTCAATGATGTAACAATAATCAGAAGTGATATAAATAAGAAAGAAAGGGAAATTAACCCACCACATACCAAAGTAGACGGATGCGATGAGAGAACACTAATGCTGACAAATAACTAAACAATATTTCGGCATCTGCCTTGCTCACAAATAGAAAAATGGGCCATTAGGCTCGGAACGTGTGTGCACAACGAACGTTACCTAATTACTAACCGCGTAGTGGTGGAGGGAGGGGGGGGGGGACGGATAAGGAGTAGACTATCGATATCGGTATACAATGTCTGAGATAATATATTTAATATTTTGGCAGGCGATGGTAAAATGAGCAAATGTAGTGATGGTACAGTATAAACATGGCGAAAAGAAAAAAAAAAAGGTAGTGATGGGTTAATTGGATTTTAACGGTGGTTAAGTCCAGGTGGGTGTCTCGTATCCAGGATATTCTGGTACGCTAGTTCCCATCTCCGGAGTTCTGCTGCAGTGGTGCTGTCAGGGAAAACTCTGACTGCTCTCACAGTAAAACAGTCGTTGAGGTTGTTGGAATCAAGGCTATTGGCATGTTCTGGTACTGGAAGGTACAGGTTACGAGTATGGACTGTTTGTCTGTGGCCATTCATTCTAACAGAGAGTTGCTGTGAGGTGAGGCCTATGTAAGAACTGGTGCAATAGCGGCAAGTTAGTTGGTATATAAGATGAGTGGTTGAACAGGTGGCATGTCCAATAATGGGGAAAGTTTCTCCTGTGGTGGGATTGGAATATGTAGTGGTGGGTGGAAGCATGCTGCAGGTTTTACAGCGGGGTCTATTACATGGATAAGATCCATATGGTGCTTTTGTAGAGTCTAATGGAGGATATTTGTGGACTAAGATGTTCTTAAGATTGGGTGGTCTGCTAAAACATGCACGAGGGACATTGGGTAGAATTTTGGGTAGGAGAGTACGCATTTCCGGAAATGAGCGAAGGAAGTCATACCCCTGTCGCAAGATATGGTTGGTGGACTCGAGGCCAGGAGAGAACTGAGTGACAAAGGCAGGGCTATGGTTGGTTTTTGTAGGAGACAAGTGAGAGTGGTTACGTGGAGGGTGGTTGATCGCGCGGGAGATCTGTTTATGTACAAGATCCCTGGGGTAACAACGGGAAATAAGGGCTTGGGATAGGTTTTGTGAGTATTGATGGAGAGAATGAGCGTCAGAGCAAATGCGACTTCCACGGATGGCAAGTCTGTATGGGAGGGAACGTTTGGTATGGAATGGATGGCAGCTATCAAAGTGTAGATACTGCTGTAAATTAGTGGGTTTGATGTGGACTGCGGTATGAAGGACACCATGCCTGAGCATGATGTCAACATCGAGGAATGTGATGTGTGAGCGGGAGTAAGTCCAGGTGAAATTGATGGAATTGTTGCTATTGTTAAGGGAGTGGAGGAATTCAAGGAGGTGGTTTTCGCTGTGGGTCCAGATCATAAATATGTCATCTATGTATCTGAACCACACAGTGGGTTTAAAGGGAGTGTTGTTCAGGAAACGTTCCTCCTAACGACCAAGGAATAAGTTAGCATAAGATAGGGCCATGTGGGTGCCCATGGCGGTACCGCGGATTTGGTGATATACTACAGAATTAAAGGTATAGAAATTTTTGGAGAGAACTATATGGGCCAAGGTTGAAATGAAGTATGTACTAGGCAGGCTATGTGGTGGTCGTAGGTCTAGGTAGTATTCTAGGGCACTGAGGCCCTGGCTATGTGGAATGTTGGTATAAAGGGAAGTTACATCAATTGAGACCAGGAAGGAGTCTGGAGGTAGAGGTGTGTGGATTGTGGATAGGCGTTCAAGGGAATGTGGAGTGTCTTTCACGTAGGAGGGAAGATTTAGGACAAAGGGTTGGATATGTTGATCCACAAAAGCTGGAATCCTTTCAGTGGGCGATCCATATGCCGCAACTATAGGTTGCCCAGGATTATCAGTCTTGTGGATCTTAGGAAGAAGATACAGTGTGGGACTGTGGGGATTCTGGGGAGTCAGGAGGGAGATGGACTGAGGAGAGAGGCCTTGCAGGGGGCCTTGTAGGTCAAGAAGATTTTTTATTTCCTGGCATATGGAGGTAGTGGGATCTGTAGCTTGTGGAAGGTAGGTGTTAGTGTCCGACAGTTGCCTTAGGGCCTCAGCCACATAGTCATTGCGGTCCATCACTACTGTGGCTGAGCCTTTGTCGGCAGGGAGGATGATGATGTTCTGGTTTTTGGACAGTTCTCTCATAGCTCGAGTTTCCATATTGCTGAGGTTTTTAGAGTATGGGATGGAGTTTAGGAAAGAAGGTGAGGAAAGAGAGGATGTGAGGAATTCCTGGAATAGAATAAGGGGATGGTTTTGTGGAAGCCGGGGAGGATCCAGAGAAGATGCAGGTTTAAACTGTTGTAGACTGGGCTCAATCTCGCTCTGTCGACTGGTGTGTTCTCCTGTGACGGTAAAATGGTACCGCCAGAGAAGAGAGAGGCAGAACGCCAATGAGTCCCAGACCAAAGCAATATGGTCGAACTTGGGGGTCGGAGAAAAAGTGAGTCCTTTGGATAAGGACTGATATTTGAGGTTCAGTCAGGGGGGTGGAGGAGAGATTAATCACTGACTGTTTAGGTTTAACTGGAGGAGAGGTGGGGGGTTTTTGAGCAGGTGGTAAAGGGTTTGGATGAGGTAGGTTGAGGAGGTGAGCCAAGCATGGAGTCTTTGCAACTAGGGGTGGAGTTGGTGCGTGATTTACAGCAGTGGAATGTTGATAGGGGAGGGACAGGCCTAGAGATAAATAGCTCCTAGCAAAAGCTGAAAGCTTTTGAAGATGTTTTTGTGCATGATGGGCCTGCAATTGTCTGCACTCTGACAGGATCTGTTGCATATGATGAATGAGGTGAGGGAATGAAAGGCAGAGGATTTTGTGGAGTGAGACAAGTTGAGAGGAATGTTGATACTGCCATGTGAATATACTGTTGAAGAACCAGCTGGGTGAGAGAAAGGGATTGTCTGAAACGGAAAGCATGAAGTGATGGGTGAATTTTTGGATGGCAGCCAGAAACTGGAAGTTTAATAATTAAACCATTTGGCGGAATATTTAGAGAGAGGCAAGACTGAAGAAACAGAATGTGAGAATTTAGTTTGGCCAAATGTGAGGCGTGGAAATGGTAACCGGACAGATAGATTTCTGAAAGAAGTATATTGGGTTAAAAAGATAAGGGTCAGTAAAAAGTCACAAAAAGAAAAAGTAATTACAATTCTACCGATAGCCTATGTATAACTAGGGAGAAGAAGGAAAAAAAATAAAAATCTTCCAACGTCCAAAACGTCGAGTATAAACGTCCAAACAGAAATGTTTGTTGGTTTTTATGAAGTCGTGATGCTAATAATATCTAGCGGGGGGGGGGGGGGGGCTAAAAATTAAATCAGAAGTGAGAAACATTAGTAATATTACTTATTTTTAAAGCAGTGAAGTTTGATTCATTATCAGCTAATCAAGAAAAGAATTATACCTACTCTTGTCCACACATGTGCAAAATGCAAGTCCGCTTCAGAGAGACTGCTACTTCGTCCTTAAGTGTATAAGTGCACAACTGAGCTTCCTCCTCATCTTCCAGACAGGTACAGTCTTCATCTTCGGTTTCAATTTTTAAACCTGTCATCTCTATAATAAAACAAAAGAGCACCCTAAGTAACAGAATTAATGCAAAATGTAAATTTGATATGTAAGCTCAATAAAGCTTAAATAAATCACTTCAGTTATTCAGACATAATTTAGGTGAGATCAAAGCTTTTCACGGCACTGCTGTAGAAAAATAAACTCTTCTCAGAATTCCAACCACATAAAAAGTCACTCTTGTGGGACATTTCGATGTTGTCTGTCACAGAATCTCATTTTCAACCAGGCTGAGGTAGACGCCTTCGACAAGTGTGACTTTTTTATGCAACCGTAAGCCCAAGAAGAGTTCATAACAGTGCTTCCAAAAATGCCTAACAGTTGGTTCGATCAAGTAAGACAAGACTTGGAAAAAGCTAAAATCAAGAGCTCAAAAATCCTAGATCGCAAAATCTTCAGACAAAAAATACACGACTGGGTAGTCATGCCACCAACCAAAGCCAAGAAGACCGCCACAACATGGACAGAAGGGAGAAAACTTGCCTTCAGTAAACCAATGCGAGAATACTGGAATGGCAAAAGAAACTCAGACAGAAAATGACTATGTTTTGCGTGATCTGTAGAGGTCCATGCGCATAAAACAAATAAATAATAACAGTGCTTCTAATTCTTGACAAATAAAATTGTACAAACAGGTACAATTTAATGTTCATGGTGGTACAATTTCATATCTGACTCATTGATTTAAGCGAACTGCCTAAATGTAACCTTAGCAATTGATACCTTCTTTTGTACAAAAACATGATATGGAGTATTATTTCTGTACAGTGTTAACAAAAAAAACTTAGCTTCACTGTCCACTAGGAATTATTATTATTTTTATTATTATTACTCCGCGATTCACTAAAAGTGTGTGGCGGAGGGTGCATTGCACCTATCGAAAAGGGTTATGGTTTGGAAGGGTTATAAGGGATATGGCAGGGCCCCCATGGGATATTGTGAGGAACCATCCCCGCATTCACGTGGAGTGATCTGGGAAAACCATGGAAAACCCAGATCAGGATTGTCAGAGTGCTTTATCGAAAGCTACTCCTGTCGGATTTTAAGTTTATTCGCCCGGTAAATCCTTTCTATTCCATTCCATAACCGCTCGTGGGAAAAATGAGTACAGAAATGAATCGGTTCTGGCCCTGATTTCTCTTATCTTATTTTCGCGGTCATTTCGAGATATGAATGTTGCTGGCTGTCATTCTGAAATACGTCTGTCGTGAATTTTTCAATTAGCTTCCGTCGAGAGCAACACATTCGGTGTTCCAGGACTTCCAAACCTAACTCCTTCAACATCGCACTTACGCTTTCCCTCCAACTATATATACCTGTCACGAATTGGGCGGCTCTCCTTTGGACCTTCTCTAAATCCTCCACTAACCATTTTTGATGGGGACCCCATACAGAACAACAATACTCTAAGTGAGGACGTACTAGTGACTTGTATACAATCGATTTAACTTCCTGAGTGCATTGATTTAAATTACGACCTAGAAATCGGAGCATACGTTTTTCTTTTTCCATTGCATTCCCGATATGCTCATTCCACGACAAATTATTATGAATTGTTAACCCTAGGTATTTAGCGGAATCTACCATTCTAAGGACAGTGCCATTAATTGTATATTCATAGTTAAATGGTGTGACCTTTTTACTTACATGCATGACTTGGCACTTTTTAGCGTTTAACTCCAACTGCCAATCTTTACACCACGCAATTATTTTCATAATATCGTCTTGTAACAAAGCGCAGTCGTCCTGGGTTTTGATTTCGCGATAAATAATAGCATCATCGGCAAATAATCTTTTCATCCCCCCTATTATGTCACATAGATCATTTATGTATATGAGAAACAACAGAGGCCCTAACACGCTTCCCTGGGGAATTCCAGACCCCACTTCATTAAGGGGTTTAAACAGAATAGCTCATTTAAACTGATTAAGAAATCAAAAAATGTATACAAATGAAGATTTGTGACTCTGTAAATAAAATGTATACAATATGAGATACTCTAAAAAAGAGAACAAGGAAATATAATCCACTCACTAAACAAATAAGGAAGGTTTATGTACACAATAGAGAGATATGCCTCAAAACAGGTTTCACAGGATCCAATCTCTCAGCAATTGATGTTTTTAATAAGCAGCAACGCTCCAGAAACCCAACACTTCACCAGAAGATGGAGTCGGTAAACGCCCCCAAAACACCGCATCTCAGTGTTATGCTTCCCAGTGAGAGGCCCCGAGAAGTTGTTATACAGCTGACACTCCAGGAAACCTTTCATTCTTTTGTCAATAATAATCTTGTTTCTGTTGTTGATATGTGACTTCCAAGTAAGGATTTGATTGATTCCAAGAAAAATATGGCACTACTCTTGTATAGTTAGCTACTTCAGAAGAAACAGAAATGTAAAGGCAAATGCTCAATTGGTCACAATGGTATTTTCAAAAGATTAGTTAAAATATTAGTTCTACAAAATTAATTGACATATTAAGTTATTGTTTTAATACATCTGTATTTGTGATCTTCCCAGATGGGGGGGGCTCTGGTACGATAGTGATGAACCTACAGGAAACTGTTCTTTTGGCCTGAAATTTGGTACATATGTTGCTTAGACGATACTATTTGAGAAAAAGGTTATATTAAAGTGAATATGTACTAAAAAAGTAAAATTGCTCTAAATGTGGGACAATATACACACACTAAGCTTCATTTTTTTAGGAAAAAACTGTATTCTGCATGCTTATGGCAGTTAGTGAAGAATTAATGGTACACAAAAATGTTTTTAGATTGAAATTGAGCCTGGACCAGAATTACAATTGACGCTGATTGTTACAGCACAAGGAACAAGTAATTTAGTTTTTATTGGTAATTTAAGCTGCTCTGGTGTTTGTGTGGCAATATATTAGTGAATAACAATAACAATGTCCAGAAGGCAATGAAACTAAGGCAGGATAGGGAAATAAGATGCTACACTTACCTAAAATGTCCGCAGCAGGGGAATGACGAACACAAAAACCTGAGCACACATAATACATTATTTCAGTGTTGAATCGTATTCTTGCAAGTAGAAGATGAGGCACTTGCAAGGGTCAGACGTGATCAAAACCATCGCCTGCCAGGTGAATGGGGAACCCAGATAACTTATCCTCAGCATCAGTGGTGGTTGTTGAGAGTGTAAAGCCAGTAGAGAATCAATAATTCTGGGGATTTACTATCGTAGAAGTGGGGTAAACTGAAGGAGCCTCCATGAAGATTGTGTTCAATATATGCAAAAACATGAGAAATACAATCGGGCGTACCCTTGGCAATGCTTACCAAGAGGTAGCGGTAAGTCCTCCAACCACCAGGAAAACTGAAAATCGGCCATTTTCAAGGCCAAAACTGATAACGACCTCAATAAATATAAAATGACTATCTAGAGATAAGGAAATTAGACTAGCAGACAAGTGCAAGCAGCACCATTTGGATATATTAGTGTTAAAAGAGACATAAAAGGAAAAACAACAGAAGACAAACGATAGACGGTATGAGACTTGTACTACAGAGACTGCATGAACAATATGGCAGCGCTGTGTTCGTGCGACTGGATATCAAAATCAGATCATCATACTTGACTGATAACAACCACATCAAAATCCTAAATACTGAACAACAGTCACGAATGGTAACATCGATTTAAAAAGCCTCCAAATGAAATTTTCAAATTCAGTAAGCATACCAATTTCGAAACACAAAAAGTTAAAAAGAGTTTCCTAGGAGATTTCAACTGTTGAAGTGCAAATTGAGGATACAGAGCAACAGATAAGAATGGGGAAGAATTGGAAAATTGGGCTCAGGGATAATTTATGAAGCTGATTCACGACCCCAAATTGAGTGCATTCTTCAGCAGCGGTACATGGAAAACTAGATAGCCCCTACAATCCCAATAACATTTTTGTCACTGAGCAAATTAAGCAGTATGTAACCAACAGGGATGAAGATCCTATCCCTATCGCACTTGACACGACACCTTTCAAATACCACTTTAATTATAAAAAGGCGAGATGTAACAGTTTCACACGTGAATTGGATAATAAAGTCACAAATATAACAGTGGAACCAAGCAAGGATGACAATTTTGTAAAGCTGATAAAATGACATCCAGCCTAAGTTGCAGCATACAATATATATCAGGGCTGAATGGAGAATCCCAGCACCTTTTAAGGGATTACCAAACAAAATTTGACAATGACTCTTTTAAACAGTACACTCTGCATGCAGGAGAGGAACTAGTGAGAACCATGTCAGAGGGAAGAAGAGAGTAATTGACTGAAGTGCTTGAGGACATAGCTGTGAAGTGGAGCAGTAGGAGAGATTGGATGATCCAATGAGCGCACCCTTGAATAATCTTTATGTTACACCAAATCACCCAACTCCTATTCCTAAATGACAAGAATAAATGCAAGACGGAACGAAAATAACACAGGATAAGGACAGCGAAGAAAATTTCGGGTAATATCTAGATCGCGATACCGCTGCAACCACTTACCGCCTCCCGATGTAAACACTTCCCGATGGACAGAGTATGACGTCACTGTGTTTCCGTGTGTGACGTGTTCAGCCTTCGATCGATTTGAGAAATTCACGTTAGGCCATAGAACGTAACTAATACTAATAATAATAAAAAAATACGGATTAAAAAAGTTAAAGAAAATTATTACTTGCACAAGTACTAATATTATTATAATATGTACAACATTCCAAACTGATAATTGATATCCTTCATTAGCGTTAACGTTATTAGTCACAATTCCTTTGATTTGTATTTGATTCCGTTCGTCTATATTTCGTCGCGTGGCTGAAATTGCTATTAAAATCAGTCATATGAAATAAAATATTTATAAAAACAAGATTTCGTCAATAACCGTTTGCGTTTAGGTTGAAACGCAGCCTGGACCATACTAACAATGATAGATACGATTTGGAAATTGGGTTTCAGCAATATCGTGTGCGACGGTTACATTTCACTATGGTCCAGGCAGCATTAAGATGTAAACAACGATAGATACGACATTAGGTATCCGCAATAAGGTGTTTGATAGTTACGTTTCAGTGTGGTCCAGGCTGCATCAAAACCTCGTCGCAAATGAATTTATTCCTGTACTACTAGTGCAAAATTAATAATATAAGACGTATTAGTGATGGACTATTTTCCGTAGCAGGCCGCTTTTGTGACATTTAAAGCTGCGAGCGCAACGTATACGTCACATTCAGCATCGTAGTGACGTCATACTCTCGCCATCCGGAAGTGTTTACATCGCGAGGCGGTAAGTGCTTGCAGCGGTATCGCGATCTAGATATTACCCGAAAATTTAATGGATAACCCTTTCACATCCAAGGAATTTAGAACAGCATTACAGAACATGAAAGTAAATAAAGCTGCAGGTCCTGACAATATCCAAACAGAACAAATCCAACACTTCATACTAAGAACAATAGAATGGTTAATGAAAATGATTTCTCTTGAGAAATACGCGATATATCAAAAAAATGATTTCTTACTTTCGATATGTCTCATCAAGTTACATATGAATCCATCAAATTGCAGCATCACAGTTATCATAAAATACCCGGCATTTTTGATAGACTCTTTCCAAATTCCATCAGAGTTCTTGATTTTATTGTTATGTATCTCATCAGAATGGCAGGTGTATGACTGGATGAATAAATATTTTACCACAAATACTGAAAAGGCTGATACAATTTGCCAAGAAGAACTGTTTATGACATAAGAAAAAAACTACCTGAATATTTCCTTACAAAAACTGAGCCAGATATTTAGTATCATAACATCAACCTCAGCCGCGATTTGGATGCTATTTTCGATTGGTGCTGTAAATGGCAGCTTACACTTAATTGCAAAAAGTGCAAGGCAATGCGGATAAGTAACAAGAAGAATCAGTTTGTTCACAAGTACAAAATAAACAATTCAGCTGTTGACATGGTGGATCCGTGAAGTATCTGGGGGTGATAGTACAAAGCAACATGAAATGGGACATGCACATAATATCCGTTGTAGGCAAGGCTAATTCTAAATTACGATTCATAGGTCGAATTTTGAGGAATTGTAATGCTCATACAAAGGAGATAGCGTATAAAACACTAGTGAGTCCACATCTGGATTACTGTTGTGGGGTTAGGGATCCGTATCGCAAGGTTCTGATTGACTCAGTTGAGAGGGTGCAGAGGAGAGCCGATCGATTCAGGACTTGTTGTTACAGCCCTTATGAAAGCGTCACAGAATTGATACATAAATTGGGCTGGGATAGTTTGGAAGACAGACGACGTAGCTTGTGTTCAAATTTATTGGAGAATATGCGAAAAAAATTAAATTTCGAGTGCAATGAAATACTTCTTCTGCCAACCTATTTAGGTCGCAATGACCGGAGGGATAAGATTACAGAAATAAGATGCCATACTGATGCTTATATGTATTCCTTCATCCTTCGCACTATTCGGGATTGGAATGGGCGGATTTAGGATTGGTGCTTAGCACCCTCTGCCACCCACAATGTTTGTGATTTGCAGAGTATGAAAGTAGATGTAGAGTAGATGTAGAGGTAAATCATTAATAATTTTAAATAATTAAATGTAATTAATAATTTTAATAATTCAATTTAATTTCACCAGGCTTCTACGAACTCAAAGTATGAATAAAAAGATAGATGTTTTATAAAGATTTATTCTGCGAAAGTCAGACATAAAGTATTTGGTAAATATTAAATGCTTTAACTCTCTGTAATTCTGCTTTGTAAATCGTCATTAGGTAACAGCGCAATCACTGGGACTCATCAAGGAATTGTTTTTGTCTGAAAACTGTGTTCCAGTCACTCACGTTATAGCGTTACGGCACCTTTCGAGTGAGTTTTTGAGGTATCTATAGATTTTACATCTATAAGAGCAACATATATTAAATAGTGTCACCAAACGAACATGTGCAACAGTTTTCAGACCAAAACGACAATTCCTTGACGAGTCCCAGTGATTGCGCTATTGCCCATCATTGCTGAGGTACCAGTGGACGTTTAGAAAACTTTTATTACTAACACAGATACAAAAGTAGGTGGTAGGTAAGAAAGGTTGACTACCCCTGCTCTAGAATATCACAAAATACTACGATATTAATAAATTCAATGTGGTTATTTCTTAAAATTAAGTGAATTATTAAAACCATCAGCAACATGGCAGTATAATCACAGTACCTGATACAACTCTTCCGTAATTAATTGGACACTCTGACATAAAGAAAAACATAAACCATATTCAAAAACATAACCAAAAACAAACTGCATGGCATTAAGAACCAAAGATAAGTAATAGAACAATTTATAAGTAAAGATGTTTACATTGTAATACTATCTTTGCTTGCTCCCCAACCAATTCCCAAATTCCACTGATATCAGAGACATGAATAATTGAGTTGATTGTTTACTATCTGAAATTAGATTGTTTGCAGATGACATAATGCTGTATAAAAGAATCAAAACTGTTGAGGATTGTAAACAGTTGCAGGGTGATCTAGACAGGATATCTAATTGGGTTGGTAAACATGGAATGAAGATAAATGCAAAGAAGATTCAGCTTATTAGACGTGCGTCTGTGGGTACACCCGATGCCGAGCCGAAATCTCCCCACTCCACGGCATGAGGAAGTGACGTCACATTGATGATACGTGTTACATTTTTGGTTGCAAATTAGACAAGTGAATAACTGTCTTCTTCAGTGCTTCATAATTCCATCACTAGATACCACCACCAGCAAATAGGTACAATCAATTCAAAACACGAAGAAAAAAATGGAACTCGCAGTTAAGGAAAAACGAAATAAGTACACTAGCCGTTAATTTTCTTTTTCTATACTGCCGTGTGTTGACTGAGAATAAACGTTATTTACCCCAGAGGTTTCTATGACACTCATATGGGACACGAAAAGCAAGTAATTTCAATCTATTTTAGCGTAACGATTAAATGGATCTATACAGGGAAGGAGAAGAGGAATAGTGATCGCAGTTTTATCGTGTGTTATTCTGCTACATAGGGAAGTCATACTGGTGACGACGAAGCAAGGATATATTGGACATCGTTTGGACTACTCTATAGGACCAGTGTATTGTGACTTATTGACGATCCGGCATTACTGTGGAACCCGGGAATACCTAACGGTGACAACAAGGGTTTCACTGGTAACCCTCGCGGACTGACTTTAACGGTAACGAACAGGCTAAGGACTAACGATGCAGAGAGAAGAACTACGCGACAGCACAGACACCCCACCCGGGACGGAATCTGAAGAAAATGAAGAAGACTGGGAAATGTACTCAGAATACACATACGAACCCGAGAAAAACTACAACGAAAACAGTGGAAAACTACAACAGTTTATGAAAAGGAAGGAACCAACAATGCACAACAAAAACGAGGAAGCGCCCTTCGAGTTTCCAAGAAAAAGGAGCAAGCGCGCCCACCAAGCAGTACACCAAAAGTACAGAGCAAACCATACACAGGTGGCAGTAAGAAATCGATACAGCGCGCTAGCAGAAGAGGCCACAAAGGATACCGAAGACATGGAAACAAACACTGAGACACCAAAAGGGAAAGAAAAACCGGCTAACGAGGCTAGATTTCCTCCCGTCGTAATATATGAAACAAGAAATTTCATAAAGATGAACCAGACCATCAAAGAATACCTAACAGGGAATCTGAAAGTTGTGTATCGAGGCAACAGCCTCAAATATTTCGTCGAAAACAAGGAAGTCTACCTAGCCCTGATAGCATTTTTCAACAAAAACAACATCAGCTATTATAGCCACCAACTACCACAGGAGAGGCTCCTTAAGGTGGTCATAAAAGGCCTACCACCTACAATACTAACAAACGAAATAGCAGACGACCTCACGGACAAAGGATATCTAGTAAATGCAGTTCACCAGTTCAAAAGAAGGAACCCGGAGACGAGAGACTTAATTCCACTGGCAACCTATTCAGTCACGCTGGAAAACGATCCAAGTTCCGAAAAAATCTACAACGAACGTTCGATATTGTACACCAGAGTCCAGATTGAGCGATATCGCCAACAACAAGGACCTCCGCAGTTCACAAGGTGTCAAAGACACGGACACACCTCTAACTACTGTCATCTACCCAGCAGATGCGTGAAATGTACAAGCCCAAACCTAACTAAGGACTGCACACTTCCCAAAACAGAGCGCGCAACATGTGTGAATTGCGGAGGAGAACACGCGGCGTCTTGGCGTGGATGCAAAGCCTACGAAGACCTGCTGAGACCACCACGCCCGAGCGACCGGAAAAGAGACAAAGAAGACAGCAAGGAAAACGAAAGGAAAAACAAAACAGTACACCCGAGCGGAACTCATTCAGGTCAAACACAAAACCGAGCATACTCACAAGCCTTGTCAGGGCATAAAAATCCAAACAAGCAAGAGCAGAGAAAACGGCAAGGGGACCAGACAACTGAAAGCGAAGGCGCACAGGATGAACTAACAGAAATAGCCACTACCTTCGGGTCTGAATTAAAAAAGATCTTCAGCACACTAAAAAAAAAAACAATGAAAAAAGGTGAAAACAGCGAGAGGGAGATGGAACAAAATCATTGCCCTCGTCGAAGGAGTAATATCATTAATAAACTAATGGCGCAAGCACAACTACAAGACCTGAAAATCGCAACCTGGAACGCCAACGGAATAAAAGACAAAAGGCTTGAACTACTCGAATTCATAAACAGGGAAAAGGTGGACATAGTCCTCCTCAGTGAAACATTCCTAAAGCAAGCAGACAACTTCAGACTCCCAGGGTTTCAGACCTATCGCACCGACAGGCAAGGGCAGAGAGGCGGCGGCACCGCAATCGCTGTACGAAACAACATAACCCACGAAATAGTGAGTGTACCACAGACGCTGCACATGGAGGCTACAGCCATACGAATCCACTGCAAGGAGGGGCACATTGTCATAATCGGAGCATATCTCTCACCGAGTAGAACACTATACGAATTCGATATCGACCAACTACTCGCAACTGGAAACAAAGTAATCATCGGAGGCGATCTGAATTCAAAACACAACAGCTGGAATTCAAGAACAAACAACACGGGGGGTGAGCAACTCTTTGACCTCTTGGAACAGAGAAACATCGAAGTTTTGGGACCAACAGAGCCCACGCACATCCCGCACAACACTAGACATCGACCAGACGTTATAGACATCTTTCTGGCAAAAAATGTAAACGGAATAAAGGAAGTAAAAACTAAAAACGAGCTATCCTGCGACCATTTACCAGTAATTCTGAAGATAGAGAAGTGGATCCCTCCCCACATGAAGCCAAAAATACATAAACAAACAGACTGTAACCGATTTACTAGAGCAGTGCACAGTAAAATCAAACCAAATTATAACGTCTCAACTGCAAACAAAGTAGATAACGCTATAGAGCACTTCAACAAAACGATACTTGAAGCAGACAAAAGAGCCAGCACTACGACAGTATACCCAAACTATCGACAAACAGAGCTCCCCGCCTTACTAGAGGACCTACGCTACTTGCGTAACCGCTACCGGAAACTATGGCAGCAGTATCGCTACCCAAACGATAGACGGCAGTATCGAAACTACGCCAAACAACTACGCGAGAGAATACAAGAGAGAAGGTCGGAGAAATGGGAGGACAAAATGTCCAACCTAATGTTTCAAAACAGAGAGCCGTGGCAGCTTATAAGAGCACTCAAAGAACCGCGTCAAGCAAAATCAGCCATAGCAGGACCCGCGGGAACATGTTATCAACCATTAGCCAAAGCCGAAATCCTAGCTGAAACCTTTGCAGCACAGTATACGGTAGCTGACTACCAACTCACACCTGAAGAGCAAAGGGAAAGTGAAGAGACGGAACGTCAAGCTCAAATCATTATGCAGGAACCGGCGGACGTCCCACCAGAGCTAACAACACCACGCGAAGTACGCCAAACAATCAAAGAGATCGCAAAAAACAAATCTCCAGGCCATGACAAAATCACAAATGAACATTTGAAAAAGCTACCAACCAAAGCCATAGTACTCTTAACAAGAATCTACAACGCCTGTCTCCTCCAGAGCTATTTTCCTGCAGCCTGGAAGACAGCAAAGATAATAGCAATACCTAAGAGAGGCAAGGACCCCAGACAAGCCAACAACTATCGCCCCATAAGCCTACTATCTTCAACATCGAAAATATTGGAAAGAATACTATTGAAAAGAATAAAGTCCAGCCTCGAGGCGGAAAACACGATCAGGCCAGAACAATTCGGCTTCCAGAGCCGCGTCGCAGCAACAACCCAACTATTACGAATAACAGAAGAAATCACCGCAAATTTCAATCGCAAAAAGTCAACAGCAGCAGTATTTCTAGACATCGAAAAGGCTTACGATAAAATCTGGCATGCCAACCTGATAACGAAGCTAAAAAACGAAACAACAATTAAAAATTGTTACATAAAACTTATTGGAAACTACCTGAAAGATAGAAAATTCTACGTATCAACTGAAGGACAGAGATCGTCAACACATGTGATAGAAGCCGGAATACCACAGGGAGCCCCGATCTCTTCACCACTATTCAGCATATATGTTAATAAAATCCCGACACCACCCCACGTAAAGCTGGCACAATTTGCAGACGATACGGGCATGTATGTGATCGGGAACAGGCACGATTTAAACCTAACAAGGCTGCAAAGAGGTCTGGATGCATTCACCACATGGAGCAGAAAAAACAAGGTGAAAGTAAATTCAATTAAATGTGCCAGCATATATTTTACCAACAAAAGGCCACAACTAAACAGAGCTCTGACAATAATGGGCCAGGAAATCCAATGGGTTACTGAGCACAAGTATCTAGGGATAATACTAGATAAAAAACTACTTTTTCGACAGCACATTCTCGATCGCCGAAAAAAAGGTCTAGCGGTAATAATGAACCTCTCTCCAGTATTACGCAGCAAGGAGCTCCGAACAAACACAAAACTCCGCCTATACAAATACATAATCCGGCCCTTCCTCCTATATGGCTGCCAAATATGGGGTCTGGCTAGCAGATCGAATCTACAACACATCCAAAGATTACAAAACAGATGCCTCCGCATGATATACAACGCACCGAGGTACACACCTACAGCAACACTCCACAGGGAAGCAGAAATCTCCACAGTACAAGCAGAAATCATTAAACAAACTGAAAAATTTATAGAAAGACTAAATCAGACAAGAGACAATCCAAGAACAGAGACAATTGGAACAATAATGCCAAAGACGTGGCACAAGTACAGAGTGCCCCTCAGTATAATCCACAACCCAGTTTGAACTGTGAAGAACAGTACACGAACACAGCAGGGGTTTTTACCAATAAGGTTATTTCGAATGACCACAGCCCAGGTTTTTCCCCTGACAGAAAAAAATCCATAAAAAAGCGTCCCAAACGAATCAGACCCATAGAAGTAAAACTGTAAAGCAGTGGGGCTTCACAAACACAGCCGTTGAGGCAAGCGAGAAAAAAAAAAAAAAAAAAAAAAAATGTATCTATACCGCAACTCGCCCGTATTCGCGAGGATGCAAACCAAACAAACCACGCTACCGGTCAGGTTTGCTTCCCAATGAAAGCTTTTAAGTAAATACTGTCAAGTAATTGTACTACTTGGAGCAAAAGTGAAAAAAAATTACTTTTTGAGCATGTTTCTATTTTATGAACCTGTCTTGTCGATAAATATTTTCCATACTTGCATATATCTCACCAACTGAGATTCACATGAATATTCATGCCTAAAGTCAGTGCCGGATCTAGGAGGGGTCAAACCGGGGCTCTTGCCCCGGGTGACAACTTCAGGGGGGCGCCAAAATCATGTGTTGGTGGCATCTTTTTGTAAGCGCCAGGGCGAAATATTCATGTGCTGCCAACCCTTTTTTTTTAGGTAAAGCGCTGTGGTATACTGACCGCGGCGGCAACTTGAAAGGACGGAAAATTCATTGTTCTGTGACAGAGCGGCCTTAAAACAAAGCTCTATTCACGGAATGGAATTCATTCCGTCACTGTTAGCGGGAACTCGCAATATTCTTGGATTTATAAATTTTGCCATCTGATGTTCGTATTCTTGCAGCTGCGTTCGAGTGATTAGCCCAGTTTTGTTTTAATATATACTTTTGTGCTGAACGAGTTTAAATATTTATTACTGGAAACTAACCATTAACAGGTAAGGAAGAATCTATCGTTATCAAATATCTCAGCGTTTCTCATCCTTTGTCAATCCGAGTACCAGTAAAATGTAAAAAAAATCGGATCATTAACTTATTTGGGCCTTACTTCTTACCCATGTATATTTATGCACCAAACCTATCAATTGTTATTAGCATATACCGCTGTTTCTTGAGACATAAACCTACAATAAAGCCCTCATAAACGTCGCTCTCCGAAAACGTGTTTAGGGAATAGGCTGTTAAGCAGCCATATCCTGAAAATACCAGGTTTTTTTGATGGTAGTTGAAATATTAATTGTTTTTAGAAAGTTTGGATTACTAGCTTATTCTCGCTTACAATCTTCTGGTGGACTAGACGATATCGAAATTTTTTTGGTTAGTCTATTTGGACTTGTACAAAACTTTATTGCTTCTTCGTTGGATCCACTACAAGGTGGAAAATAATGAAAAAATGTACAAAAACCAACTTAAAAGATAGTAGCCAGACAAGATGGTCGACCAAACACCTTGCCCTATTGAATAATTTACCTGAAGTTGTCAAAGCAATGGAGGAAATTGAAGAATCTTCTCTGGCTGCAGAATCTAAGTATTAATCCGCTCATCTTTTACATGATGTATTGGATTTTAAATTTATCCTCAAATTAACAATTTGGGCTAACCTTCTTCGAGAAATTAATAGAGTAAACGTGGAAATACAAAAGGAGGACATAATCCTTTCGCGTTCTGTATCACTAATGATAGGGCTTATTAAGATATTGTAAGAAATGCGATTAAAGCCGATAGAATATTGGATCAAAGAAGCTACACCTGTAGCACCAAAATTGGGAATCGTTCCGATACTCAAAAGTAAAGGAATTTCCAAACGAAAGAGGCAACACGACGAAATCTGAGAGGACGAATCAAGAGCATTAGTCCCCACACAGCTGTTTTCTAAAGATATAAAAGTTGTATTTGACAGAATTTTAACAGAAATAGGAATAAGGGTAGAATGAGCAATAAAACTAAATGAAAAATTTGCCTTCCTTGGTGGCCACACGTTAGTAAATATGTCCACAGAAGATCTCCAAAAAATGGAGCCGTTCTAGCAAGCAGATACTCCAAGGACGTAAACGCAATTGATTTCTGCAAGAACTTGCCATGTTTAAACAACAAGCTCCATTTTTAATTGGAATCGATGAAACAACTAGTCCATTCCAATTGTTGCAACACATGTGTAAAAATGACTTGCAGAAAGCCTTTCTTAATATTTGTATAGCTCTGAGAATATACTGCACGTTACCAACGACGTCTGCATGCTGCGAGCGGAGTTTTAATAAACTAAAAATCATAAAAACCTACCTGAGATCAACAATGAGCCAGGAACGTCTTTTTAACCTCACGGTTTTATCAATCGAAAATAGAACAGCTTATGAGACGAATTTTGAGGAAGTTACAGACTCTTTCGCGGAAATGAAAGCTCGACGAGTGAAGTTGTAGGAACATTTAGTGCAAATTTTGCTAGGGCCTAAGGACTGAAATTGTGAGTACAGTCTGGATCGTGCGTTACATATTATGATTATGTGAATTATATTTAATGCAAGCAATAAAATGGTTTTTGTCTTTTTTATCACGTTAGTTTAATAGTATCCAACTGAGTGTGGTGTTTTCATTAGGGGGGGGGGGGCGCCAGCATGAAGTTTTTGCCCCAGTTCAGAAAAATCCTTGATCCGCCACTGCCTAAAGTCATGTTGCCTAATTGAAAACCACTTATGCTCCTCACATATATTTCTGATGTAGTTGCATATCAATCTCTCCATTAATTTACCTACCACAGGCGTTAAGCTAATTGTTCTATAATTTTCGACTTTATTTACCACCCCTCCTTTATGTTCTGGTACTGTTTGATATATGGTCAATATTATTTTCAAAGAAGTTTTGTAAAGTATTACTTCTCACAAAGCCATTTTTTAAATATTTTTTTAACAATGTTTTACAATTAAACATACAAAGGGTCAGCAGGTATACAACATGGAGGAAGGAATATATGGAGAGGAAATAACGCTAAATCTGTGAAACCTCATATAAAAACTTGTTTCCTACTGTGCATGCGCCACGGCCATAGGAATAATCCAAAATCGTTGGGCTGTTTGTACTGTGTCTGCTGTTGAGAGTATTTCATTTTCTATTATTCTGTAGTTTTCTATAATGCCAAGTTGTGTTGTATATGGTTGCACAAACAGACAAGATAGGAAACAACCTAGAATAACGTTTCATAATTAAGTCACATTGTAATTATTGTTCTTGAAATGTGTGATAGGTAACTACAACATTTATTCGTTGCTCTCAACATGATAAATATTTGTTGGTGTAGTGTAGACAATCAGCATATTGTGGTACTTTGCACATATAAGGCTAGCCTTATTGTAAACAAAAGGTGGAAGTCTAATTTAAGAGGGTACAATGACTATGGTATTTTGCATAGTGTACGATGAAATTAATTGTGATAATTTGTGCTGTGCAAACTATGAATCGTGATGAAGCAAACGTCATTGTTACCCGAAATTTAGTTCTAGATTTATTTCATGTGTTTAGGTGTGTCTACATAGTTTGATTTTGTAGCGACAATATTAATGGAAATGTGGGTAGGTTGAAATGCAGCCTTTATCAGAAGGGACAAACAATTTATTATTAGCTGGCAGTAATTTCTTAAGCACCATGTTAATGACACAACGTGTATCACGTATCGCAATGTATACTACTCCCAGTTAAGCTTCTGACTTTTGGAGACAGCATATCTCGAGAAATAAACGAGATATCGAAAATTTTTAATGTTTACTTTCAATTCTTCCGATGTGTTACATAAGAATCTATTATCAAATTTGACTTTTGGGAAATGTTTGTTCCGAATTTCAACCCCAAACACCTCACTTTTGAGACAGTATATCTCGAGAGCTAAGCAGGATATATATATATAAATAATAAAAAAATTATTCTTCATTTTTGGTCTGTCTCGTCGAGTTACATAATAATCCATCATCAAATTGCGGTGCCACGGTTGTCGTATGATTCCCTTGAGGTTTTTGCGCATATTCCCCGTGTTTCTACGGCCGACCAATATGGCGACAACCCCACCCCACTTCTCTGTACCCGGTTTCACTCCAGTGCGTGGTGAAGGTCCCTTGCGTCGTCTCCATATATTTCTTCCTCCATGGTATACAAGAACTGTTCGTTTAAATATTCGTAGAAATCAAGAGAAAATATGAGTAGGCTTCCGATACCTGAATCGTCTCCGAGATGGCGTTAGAGGCGAGATTGTTCGTGGTTTTAATCTTATATCTTTAAACGAGCAATTCTTGTATATGAAAATATAAATTTATATTTTGGATCTCGGAAACGGCTATGACGATTTGGATGAAATTTTATATTTAGATAACGTTTTGTTTTTTAACATTACCTAAATAGTTGTCGTCCCTGCAAAAACCCATTTGTACAAAATACGAACAATTTTCACTCTTGATATCTCGAAAACAGGTCTAATGCCATCTCGTAGACCATTCAGGTACCAGGAAGCCTACTAATATTTTCTCCTTGGTTTCAAGGAACTCATATATTTAAACAAACAATTCATGTATACTAACTGAACCACGCGAATATTTCGCGCAGTAACACGATCAATCACCGAATGGTAATATAATAATGAGGAAATAAGTAAATTCAAGTATTTATTAATGAATGGTATTTTATTTTGAAGAGTATCAATAAAAATCAATTTCACTGTAAGAATTCGTTAACATAAAATACTACAGAACTGTAAAATGCGGTTACCATTAAACACTACATATTTAATTGTAAAACATTTCAAATTAAATATTTAAAAAAATAAAAGTCATTTTTTCAATCTTTACATAACTTCTCTGAAAGCAATATTAGCAGATGTAACGTGATCATTGCCGATTTTATGATCGTAATGAATCTAAAATCTCGTGAAAAAGCCACATATGTGTACCTATACGAAAAAACAGATTGTGATAAATATAATCCTGCGTTCTGAAGAGTCTGACCTTGTTCTTTTTTTAATGTTCAAATTGTTTTCTTATCATTTAGAAAGGCAGGGTTGGTGGTGTGACGTTAATGCGAGGTAAGACCATAGTTTTATCGGAGTGAATTCATTTAGCACTGATGATGTCCTCGTCTAAGAGAATTACCACTAATCTTGCACCATTAATTAATACCTGATTAGCATTAATATTTCTATTTAACATAATAATAACATTTTTCTTTAAAGGAAATTTATGAGGTGGTAAACCAGACGATTTCGGAAATTGCTCAAGCGATTTGGATGAAATTTCTTTTGTAGATAACGATTTTTAAAGTTTGTAATACGATTTTACAAAAAAAAAAAAAAAAAATTGTTTGGATTTGGTATTTCGGAAACGGCTCTAACCTCATATCATAGGATTGAGGTACCAATAAGCCTACTGATTTTTGTTAAATTTCTCTTACATGGAACTGTGCACTTAAAAATGCCTATAATGTCTTCAAAAAAATATTTAACTTTAATCAAACTTCACACAAAATCTTGCATATTGAACATAAATCGAAAGATGCCGAGTGAAGATCGGTCACCCAGATACTTAACATATTAAATAACTAGTCCATGATCTAGTTTCAAATTCAACTTGTTTTATTTTCATCGAACTTCAAAGATACTGAACACAATAAACACAATACTCCAACGACTACAGTCGGCACTTCTTCCAAAGACAATACTTCCAAAACTGTTCTTTCAACGCTGTCCGTGCCATGGAGGAAGGAAATATATGGAGACGACGCATGAGACCTTCATCACGCATTGAAGTGAAGCCGATCCCATACAGACACGGGGTATATGTACAAAAACCTCAAGGGGACTCTAGGATAAACGTAATGCCGCAATCTGGTGATGGATTATTATGTACCTCGATGAGACAAATAAAAAATGAAGAATAAAAGTTTTTGGTATCATGCTTAGTTTTTGGGATATACTGGGATGGGGGTGATATGCGGCCTGGACCAAAAATTAATTCTGCCAAAGTCACAATGAATTACATGGTGGACATGCAGAATGGATATTTCAGTTTTGTTACTACCACTTGTGGTTAGGTTGAAATGCGGCCTAGACCAGAATAAAAATAGTTATCGTGTTACAATACATCGTAAGCTTAATTGGGAATAGCTGGAAATAGTTTACATCGCGATACACGTTTTGTCACTAACTTTGTTCTCGTGAAATTACTAACAGTAATAGATAAATTCTTTGTCCCTTATGGAACAACAAAACCATTCTGGTACAGACTGCATTTAGACCTAACCACAATCTCCATTAAATTGCCGCTACAGAATCGAACTATGTAGACACGCGCGTATTTGAATCGCAAACTGTATTTGCGGTAACAACATCGTTTGCTTCATCAAGATTCCTAGATTGCATAGCATAATTTAACACATTTAATTTCATCATACACTGTCAGCATAAACTGCAACGTGACGCAAGAAAGCGCAATACTAAATTCACTGAATCGCGATGTAAAACACACCCCTTTAAATCTCATTTTTAACACCCGTTAAAAAGTAATGCTAGTCTATTATGTGCAAAATAGCAAGGAATGCTGATTTTCTACACTGCACCAACAAAAAATTGAGAACAAAATCATCCCATTGAGTGCTATGACTAAATATTTATAGACAGGCATCAAAGTTGAAATTTCTACTGCCCACTTCAACAACGATAATTAGAATTCAACTTACTTATGAAATGATATTCAAGGTTCTTTCCTCTCTTGCATATTTGTGCAACCGTATGCAATACAAGATGGCATTATAAAACACTTATACACATTAAAAAATGAAATAATCACAGCATCTAAAAAAATGTGAACATAGCATTTGTTTGGGATCTTAATATCGCCGCTGCCGCCACTGCGCATGCGCGAGAGTTTAAAGCCTGCTTCACAGATTTAACGTCACTTCTCCTCCATATATTTCCTTCCTCTATGGTCCGTGCCATGGGGGAAAGAAATATATAGAGACGACCCAAGGGACCTTCACCACGCATTGAAGTGACGTCGGGCGGAGAGGAGAGTGGAGGCGTGGCCGCCATATTACCTATCCATACAGACACCGTGAATATATACAAAAACCTCAAGGGGACTCTAGGATGAATGTGACGCTGTAATCTGATGATGGATTATTATGTAACTCGATGAGACAAATAATTTTTTATTTTTGATACCCTGCTTATTTTTCGAGATATTCTGTCTCAAATGTGAGATGTTTTGGTTGAAATTCAGAAGAAAAAATTAGTCAAAGTCAAATTTCATGATGGATTCTTATTTAAAAAGACAAGAAAAAAAATAAAGAAATTTTTTTTCGATGTCTTGCTTAGTTTTCGGAATATAAGATCTCCAAATTGAGGAGATCGGGTTGGGATGCGGCCTGGACCAAAAAAAACACCAAATTCGCAAGGAATTACACAATAGGTGTTTTATTTTCTTCCAAGAGGTTGTTGTCAAGTTGAAATATGGTCGGGATCAGAAGAACTCATCTAAGGAACTATACCTGTAGGTGATGTTTGACACTCGATATCTAGAGAACTAAGCGAGATATCAAAAAAATTTATTCTTTACTTTCATGGAGACACAAAAGAATTCATCATCAGATTGTGGCGCCACGGTAATGATAGAAATGCCCTCATAAGATATTTTACTGTTGGTGGCCCACATAAATTCACCAGCAACATCAGTAAATTTATCTTGTTACCATACACCGTAAGCTCAATTGGGAATAGCTGGAAGTAGTTTACACCGCGATACACGTTTTGTCACTAACATGGTTCTCATGAAATTAGTAACTATAATAGATAAATTCCTTGTCGCTTATGCAACAACATAGCCATTCTGGTACAGACTGCATTTAGACCTAACCACAATCTCCATTAAATTGCCGCTACAGAATCAAACTGTGTATACACACCCACACACGCGTATTTCAATCGCAAACTGGTAACAACATCGTTTGTTTAATTAAGATTCCTAGATTGCATAGCATAATTTAACACATTTAATTTCATACACTGTCAGCATAAACTGCAACGTGACGCAAGAAAGCGCAATACTAAATTCACCGAATCGCGATGTAAATATCACCCCTTTAAATCTTATTTTCAACACTCATTAAAAAGTAATGCTAGTCTATTATGTGTGCTGATTTTCTACGCTACACGAACAAAATATGAGAACAAAGTCTTCCTATTGAGAGCTATGACTAAATATTTATAGATAGGCACCAAACATGCCAATTCCTACTGCACACGTCATGAAAAATAATTACAATACATCTTACTTATAAAATGATATTCCAGGTTCTTTCCTATGTGGCCTATTTATGCAACCGTATGCAGCACAAGATGACATTATAAAAAACTGAGACACATTATGAAATGAAGTAATCACAGCAGCAAATACAATGTGAACATAGCAATTGTATGGATACCTAATATGGCCACCGCCGAGCATGCGCAGTATCAACCGAGAGTTTAGAGGTGACGTCGCAGAATAAACGGTATTTCGTCTCCATATATTTCTTTCCTCCATGGTCCGTGGGCGTCGTAAACTGAGTCTGTAAAACTGTCTCTTAGTCTCTGCTGATCGTATTATAAAAGTTCTATCGAATGTTCTAGAACACTACAAAGGCTTCCGACAGATATTTCTCGAACATTAACAATACTTAAACAATTGAAAACATATTAAAAACAATCAGAATTAATACATAATCATTTACAATCATTACAAAATGCTTGGAAATTAAAATTAAAGATACTTAAACACAAACTTATCCACATAAATCATTTTAAACTGTAGTAAATCATCCTTTAAACACCGTAGTTCACCTTAATACCTACAATTACAAACATTTAAGAAATTCTCTTACATAGTTCTGTCCTTAAACATATTAAATGGTATTTACATAAAACTTTTCACAAAACAAAGTCCATTTACACCGATTTACAGTAAAATACAAGACAAGTATACAAAGCCATTTGCAATCACACTCTAGCTCCCTACTAATGCTTCATAAAATACAAATCCAGTTAAAGTTTAAGTTTGAGGGCTGTTACAAATTGCAAACATTGTTTGTATTTTTTAAAATCGCGTTTTTGCAGAAAAGATACCTATTTAGATAAACTTAAAAAAAAGTTATCTAAATGTGAAATTTCATCCAAATCGTCATAGCCGTTTCAAAGATTCAATATACATATATATTTATATATAAGAATTGCTCGTTTAAAGATATAAGTTAGGTTCTGAACTTCTCTTTATTTTCTATTTTGGAATAAATATTTCTTCACCATTTTTTACTATCTCATAGAATTTTTCCTATTTACCCTTTGTCAACCTTCCATTTTCCGAAACTTTCTTTGAATTATATCCTCAATTTCGAAATCTGAGCGTTTTTATAACTTTATCCAATTGCTCCTTCAATTTTGACCACTGGTTTACTTTATCCTCTAGTATCCATCAGTTACTTGACATCCCACAAGGTTATCATCGGTTTTATCTTTCGAATAAAATCTGATAATTAACCTTCAGGGTCTCAATTAACTGAAAGAATAAGTGATAACAATTCTGTTCTAGTGGATATTGGGGGATTCAGTAAATTGAAGGGGGAAAAATGTGCAATTTTAAAAGGCATAAATCTCAGAATTGATGAGATATTTCAATGAAAGTTTCAATAAACGGAACAATGGCATAAGTACAATGGATTCGAGGTCTACCACAAAATGATAACGGCACATCATAGAATGCTGCAGAAGAATCTGAATTTCCGTTTCCGTTTCTAGATCATTCTCAACATACTCGAATAATTTCTCTGGAACACTGTAGAACATTCAGGAATATTCTGACTGGTTTCCCCGACTTTGGCACTCGATTCTCAGCTGCTTCATCAATTTCACATAAGAAGACCATAGGTGCTATGCTCTATTTTGACACACATAACTCCGAATAGAAACCTTCTTCTTGGATCGAGGATAAAGGGCTACTTTACCATACAACCCCTATGATGCTGCGGGAGGGGGTTGGGGAGCGGATTTATAATGGCACACACGAAAAAACTACGGTTACATTTATTATGTTGATTGATTTCGAAATTCTCCTACTTCACATCACAATAAAACCCCATTTTACCCTACTTCACATCACATTAAAACCCCATTTTACATCCAGGGCCACAGTTTGTACGTTGTCCGAAACTCTCCCTAAAATCCGACACTGCGTTTTCACAGTGAATCCCGTTCATCCAAAATAGACACAAGTTTTAAAAACAATTGGTACCTTTTGTAAGATCGTAATCTTTCACGGCGTTGTATATTAATAAATTTCTCCCTGGCTTCCAGCCGTGTTAAGATGTTACATTTGTGGGACGTTTTGGGCCAGCGTTATTACAGAAGCTGTAGAAATAAGATCAACTGATTTATTAGTCAACAGGGACACTGGTTATCAACTCAGTTCGGCCTGGAACCCAGCTATTAAAATTCTGAAACAGTTTCGCGTCGGTAACGAGCAGAAGAGTGGATGACATAATCGAGTTGTGTTGGTTTTTGTCTTCCACCGTTTCCGTGGCAGCGGCTGAATAAACAAACAGTTATTTATTTTATTTTATTTTATTTATTTATTTATTGACATTCGGTTATGTAACCATACAGCCATCACTTGTAACATGATTCATTATCGTTAGCTAATAACATGTTTGATTATACTCATTATTATATTGCATCTGTTAATTATCGTTATACTTATGCTACTTACAATTTTGATTATATTGGTTACAATTTTAAATAGAATTTATCTAAACGTAATTAAAGTCTTTCAGGTATAAAGCCGAATCGCAGTAGCAGTTGATACAATTCGTTTTCAAGTCATATTGCAGGTATACGTGAGGCAATACCGACATTGGTATTCATGCGTCTAAATTATTATTTTCTTTTGTTCACGTTCGGTTATATGACCATACATCCGTGAATTGTAAGATAATTCATTATGCTTAATTATTGACAGGTTTGATTATACTATTTACAATCTTGCTTATGCTAATTATAGTTGTACTTAGGCTACTTACAATTTTTATTATACTGATGACAATTTTAAGTCATACTTTTCTACTCGTAATCTTTAAGGAATAAAACAGAATCATTGTAGTCGTTTATACAATTCATTTTATGCTTATTGACATTTTTATTTTTTGATGATGAGGTCTTTGATTTCTATATTTCCATTTTTTAGGAATCTAATAAGGCTGTTGTACACTGCTTTGTCATCGCTAACTAGGAGTAGGATTAGGTTGGTAGGAAGAGGGATTCCTATGTTGACTAAATCCTTGATCATGGTATCCTGGGCCCGTTTAAATTTTCTACAGGAAAATATAATGTGGTTGGTGTCTCCTATAGTCTGATCTGAACAATCACAGCCTGGAAATCATTGCCGTTTGGTTGAGAATTAAGGCAGAGAAGGACGCCTTCGAAACTTCCCACATATGTAACATCTTAACACGGTTGGAAGCCCTAGGGAAATTTATTAATTGGTACCTTTTGTTTAGAAAATTAACACTATCCAAAACTCATTTTTTTCAACAGATTTTAAATGTATATACTTTTTTCTGGTTAACATCTCATTATATTTATTTACACCGACTATAGCACCAGGGAGCAAATACAACTGCATCTTTTTTTTGCTGTTGTTGTCATCTGTCTTTCGACCGGTTTGATGCAATAATACATCCCTTCCTATCTTGTGCTAACATCTTCATCTCTGCATACCCATTACATCCCACGTTCTCAATTAATTGTTCATATATTCTAATCTCTGTCTTCCTCTACAGTTCTTAACTTCGATTGTTCCCTCCACTAACAAATTAACCAATCCTGCATGTCTCAAAATGTGACCTACCAGCCTGACTCTTCTTTCTGTAAGCTTCTTCCACAAACTTCTTTCCTCACCCACCATTTCCGAAACTCGTTTATTTCGTACTTTATAAAAGATTTTTCTGTTTTCGCAGCCGTCATATAATTATAAATTGATTACAAGTTTAACACTGCGTTGAAATGCTCCTCCTCCTTTTTCTTTCCGACGTTTCGACCTGGGCTTGGGTCATATTCAGTGACTAGCCGCCTTCTGAATCTGCTAGAGGCTGGCGTGGCTGGTTGTTTACGTACTTGTTCTGTCTATTTCTCTCTGTCCACTTAATTTCCAGTATTCTTATGTAGCACTACATTTCAAATGCTTCAATTTTCTGTATTTCTGGTATACCTAAAATTCATGCTTCGCTAATAAAGTGCTCTGCTCCACACATAGAGTTTTAAAAAGTTCTTTCTAATTCCTAGATCAATATTTGAAATTAAGAAATTTATCTTTTTCATGAAGGCTCTTTTTCCTAGTGCTATTGTGCTTTTAACTTAATTCCTGCTTCAGCCATTAGGGAGCGTGCACAAACTACGTGGCTCGGTACGGGGAAAGGGGGGGGGTGGAGGGGTTGGCTGGAAGCATACGCCCTACTTGGGGGGAGGAGGGGTTCCGAGCTAGGCTATGTAGCTTTCCTTTCATAACATTTTTCACAGTTAAAATGAGGAACAGAACTCACAACAGCGTGTGAATATTTATTTCCCTCAGTTAATTATCTTTGTATGTAATTTACAATCGTCTGACAAGAGAAAACAGTACAAAATGTTTCTGGAATCAAAAGGGAAAAAGGCTACGTGCTACGTCGGGAGGGGGGGGGGAGACAAAAGCCACGTAGGGCAACGTGGGGGGAAGGAGGTAGAGGGGTTCAAAGGAGGCCAAAATGGAGCTCCCTTAGTTGTAATTTTGTTTCCCAAGAAGCAGAATTCACTTACTTCTCCTATTGCATCTGATCCTATTTTTATATTTAATCTATTTTGATTGGTATCATTTCTGCTACATTTAATCATTTAGTTCCAAATCTTCCTTCAATATTATGTTCATTCCATTCAGTAACTTCTCAATATCTTCAGCTTGTCCTGCTAACAAGACAATGTCAGCAGCAAATCGAAGCTTACTGATTTTTTCCTCCTTGAATTCTTATGCCACATGAAAAATTTTCTTTATTTCCTTTATTGCTTCCTCTACATACAAGTTGAATATTAACAAGGGTAAACTATAACCTTGTCTCACATCCTCTTTAACTGATGCATGTCTCTCATGATTCTCTGCTTTTATTATAGCCACTTTGATTCTTATATAGCTTATAAAGTATTCTACTATCACCATATTTTAAACCTGATTTCTTTAAAATTTTGAACATCTTGTCCCACCTAACATTATCAAAAGCTTTTTCTAAATCAACAAATGCTGTAAAAGTATCTTTGTTTTTCTTGGTACCCTCTTCAAGTATTAATCTTAAAGCCAGAATTTCTTCCCTTGTATCGCGGTTTTTCCTAGACGCAAACTGATCTTCACCTACTATCTATTCTACTACCCTTTCCATTCTTCTGAATATTATTTTGGTCAGTAATTTTAAAGCATGTGATGTAGCTGTACCTTAATTCCTCCGAATAATGTGATAAAGCGTGTACGCTCAAATCACAGTAAACAATTCGACTGCTAGATGCAGCTTATCTTTAGATAGACACTTTTGTCTTAATTCCTCCACTTTTCGACGTCACATAAAAATAAATCATGAGTTATTTGGGCGAAAAATTATTGGGCCAATATGCCCGTACACGCACGAACAGATCGTTCCAATCCAAACACACAGAATGGTACGTGATGCCGTCTATTGTGAGCACTTAAATCTCGTGAACATACGCGAGGTCGACAAGATCCGAAATTGGTTTTGGTCGCGCGATGGATATTAAAAACTTGATTGTTATTTTTGAAGAAAGAGCCCCTTCGTGTGTTCAGAAATTACCCATACAAGGCGTGTGGAATATTCAAATGAAGATGTGAGAGGAAATTGGAGTTGAAATGAATGTATCATGCAATTAATTACATTATTTATTCATATATTTGAAAGGAATACAAAATAATTATCTATTGTTTTTATACAGTACATGTAACTAAAACTTATGTAGGCATCGTAGTATCTACCTGATAAATGTAAATGCACTGACAGACCTTTTTCGATCTCTAACAATCACGGAAACAATAATCTTAAAAAAATAATGTAAATTTACACAGAATTACTTGAAATCATTAGGCAACGTGTTTAAATTAAAATAAAAAAAAACACACACCCAACAGCATATTTACGAAACCGAACGCTTTTAAACATTTAAAATATTATGGCTCAGATAATATTCTTATTTACAGTACTCTTTTATCCCATGCGCACTATTGATTTTAATACATTCACAGTTCATATATATTCAGTTCATTTAGATCCTTTTAATCCAACAAAACACAACACATTCACGGAATAATCATACAAATTTGCATTCAATTTCTTCGCTTCTCTCTGAAACATAAATTCAATTTATTACGTGGGTTCTAAAGAGTGGCGACTAATCTTTGGTACATGACAGTGCGTCTAGTATAATATATTAATTTTATGTTTTTTATTACATAACCAATTAACATATTCTATAATATTACCAAACAAAACACCGTCAATTTGTAAAATATATGCCGTAGTTTATTTCTTCTTGTTTATTTAAGGCCTCTAGTTTACTCGAATTTAGCTGGAAATTGTTCCAGCCTCCCTTTCCAATTACTTATTTTGTGCCCCATTTTAAAGCAATTAGTTTTCTCTTAACATAAAACTATCTTTAAGTGTACCAGTGTATTTTCAAGATACAGTTAAATAGTAAATGCGTTATAAGATTTAAATGATTAAAACATTCCTCAAGTGCATATACTCTGACTAGCACCCTCCATTAATTTATATACATATGTACAGATGTAGGACGAACAGTTCCTTTCTTCTGGGAAGTGGAACCATGGAGGAAGGAATATATGGAGACGAGATAACGCGAAATCCGTGAAACCTCGTGAAAAAACTGTGCCTGCGCAGGCGGACATCGTAGGCAGTACCAAAACATTGGGCTGTTTGCACTGTGTCAGCTGCTGAGAATATTTGATTTTCTAATATTCTAAAGTTTTCTATAATGCCAAGTTGTGATGCATATGGTTGCACAAACAGACCGAGATAGGACAAAACCTGGAATAGCGTTTCATAAGTAAGTCACATTGTAATTATCGTTCTTGAAGTATCTGACAGGCAACCGCAACATTAGTGCCATTCGCTATAAATTTATTCATTGCTCTCAATAGGATCATATTATTCTCAAATTTTTGTTGGTGTAGTGTAGACAATTAGCATATGTTACTATTTTGCACCTGAAAAGCTAGCCTTATTGTAGACAAATGTTGGAAATTTAATTTAAACGGGTCATGTTTACATCGCGACACAGTGAATAATGGTATTCTGCATGCATTACTCACGATTAAGTTTACACTGAAATTGCACGATGAAATTAATTCGTGATGATTTGTGCTGTGCTGAACTACTAAACGTGATGAAATAAACTTTGTTGACGGAAATGTAGTTCGCGATGCATTTCTTGTGTTTAGATGTGTCTACATAGTTTGGTTTTGTAGCGGCAATATTAATGGAAATAGTAGGCAAGGTTGAAATGCAGGTGTATACCAGAAGAGAACAAACAATTTATTTATTATTAGCTGTTAGCTTCATGATTTTTGAATGTACTGATTTTTCTAGCAAAATTATATAGGCCACTACCAGTACAATATCTTCTAAGTAAGCTCAGAAACTATGAGGTTTTATGAAGTATTAATTTTTTTTAAAGCGCTAAACATTGACTTATGCTTTTTTTTAAAATTCAGATATGACTTGTTTCTGTTTGTAAATATGTCTACAAGTATATTTCTAGATTTTGAAATCTTCCTTGTCAATTACTGAAATAGAATGTGAAAATATAACCTATTTGAACATCAACTAAAATTTAAGGACTGTAGAAATAAACAGTTTGTTATTCAAGTTAAAAAGAATTACCTGCTCATTAAGTTACGTCCGAATTCATCATCAAATATGGATATGGCATAGTTTTTTTCTGGTCCAGGCCGCATTTCAACCTAACCACGTCAATTTTAAGGTACAATATCTCGAGAACTAAGCGAGATATCAAAAAATTTTATTCTTTACTTTCAGTTTCCCTCATCGAGTTACATAAGAATTCGTCATCAAATTGCGGCTCCACGGTTATCGTTGAATCCCCTCATAACCTAACAACCTCACTTTTGAGACAGTATATCTCGCGAACTAATGCGAGATATCGAAAAATTTTATTCTTTATTTTCGATTTGTATCGTCGTGTTACATAAGAATCTATCACCAAATTTGACTTTGGGAACACGTTTCTTCTGAATTTCAACCAGAAACTCCACTCTTTTGAGACAGTATATCTCGAGAACTAAGCACGATATCAAAAAATTTTATTCTTCATTTTTGATGTGTCTCGTCGAGTTACATAATAATCCATCATCAAATATCGGTGCCACGGTTGTCTTATCATTCCCTTGACGTTTTTGTGCATATTTCCGTGTTTCTCTGGTCAAGCAATATGGCGGCCTCCCCTCCCCACTTATGTCCACCCGGTTTCACTCCAGTATGTGGCGAAGGTCCCTTGCGTCGTCTCCATATATTCCTTCCTCCATGCGTGGAACATACCATGGGACATACAGTTCAACATGGAATCATGGAGGAAGGAATTGTATGGAGGAGAAGTGACGTTAAATCGGTGAAGCAAGCACTAAACTCTCCCGCATGGTGACAGCACCGGCAGCGACCATATGGCGCTTCCCAACAATTAAGGTGTTCACATTGTGGTAGATGCAGTGATTATTTCATTTAGTATTGTGTATAAGTGTTTAAAAATGCCAGCTTGTGTTGCATACGGTTGCACAAATAGGCCAGACAGGAAAGAAGCTGGAATATCATTTCATAAGTAAGTTGAATTGTAATTATCGTTGTTGAAGTGAGCGGTAGACACCGCAAACTTTGCAGCACGTCTATAAATATTTAGTCATAGCTCTCAATGGGACGACTTTGTTCTCAAATTTTTCTTGGTGTATTGTAGAAAATCAGCAAACTTGCTATTTTGCACATAATAGACTAGCATTATTTTTTAACGAGTGTTTAAAATTGAGATTTAAAGGGGCGTGTTTTACTTCGCGATTCAGTGAATTTACTATTACGATTTCTTTCGTCACGTTGCTGATTATACTGACAATGGATGATGAAATTAACTGTTATGTGAGAAGCTGTGAATTTTATTAATTTTTTAAATAGCTATTTCAGGCCATTGACTTGGGTTATTTTTTAAAGCTTCATATAAGACTTGTTTCTGTTTGTAAATACGTATATACCTATTTTTACCGATTTTGAAATCTTTCTCATCTATTTATGTCGAAACAGGTTCATGCAGAAATAAAAATGGGCTTCATAAATAAAGAAGTTATTGGACTTTGAACAAAATCAATTTGGGGAATGTGTTTCTAATTTAATCTCTTTTTTTTTGTACAACATTCTCCCCCCCCCCCCCCGTATCTAAATCTGAGAGATAATTTTTTTTACAATTGTCCTAATAAGTAGGGCTGTGAAATTAGACAACACATCTTGATCAAGAGAATGTTCATTAAGGTGACTGAATAAACATTTTATTTCTGGTACCAGCCTACAAAATGTCTGGGTTGCTCATCCCTAGAGTGGGTCCTCTTACTTTTTTTCTGGTCTAGGACACATTTCAGACTAACCACAAGTGGTAGTAATAAAACTGAAATATCCATTCTGCATGTCAACCATGTAATCATTGTGGCTTTGACAGAATTAATTTTTGGTCCAGCCTGCATCCAAACCTAAACCCCTCAATTTGGATGTTGTAGGCCTATATCCCCCAAACTAAGCAAGATATCGAAAACATTTATTCCTTATTATCAAGTTTTTTCGTCGTGTTACATAAGAATCCATCATTAAATTTGACTTTTGCGAAATTTTTCTTCTGCATTTCAACTTAAGAAACCTCACTTTTGAGACAGTATATCTCGAGAACTAGGTGAAATATCGAAAAATTTTACTCTTTATTTTTTATTTGTCTCGTCTTTTTAAATAAAAATTCATCATAAAATTTGACTTTGAATAATTTTTTCTTCTGAATTTCAACCAAAACCATTTCACATTTGAGACAGAATATCTCGAAAACTAAGCAGGATATCAAAAAATTTTATTCTTCATTTTTTATTTGTCTCATCGAGTTACATAATAATCCATCACCAGATTGTGGCGTCACGTTTATCCTAGAGTCCCCTTGAGGTGTTTGTACATATTCCCCGTGTTTGTTGGGAAGCGGTCAAGCCCCCACCACTCCGGCCATGCCCCCCCCCACTCCTCCGCCGGCCTGCTTCACTCCCATGCGTGGTAAAGGTCTCTTGCGTCGTCTCCATATTATTCCTTCCTCCATGCATGGAATCCGAACATTATAGTGATGTACATATATTTTCCTCAGTCTAATTTTTTTTTTTTTAAATCATGTAGGTATTTATTTTAAACCTTTTTTTCTAAGCTTACTGTGTCGCTGTTGATTGGATATAAGCCTGAAAATTTTGCCGATCTATGGCCTAAACATAGAAATTTACGTTTATTCTTTTTAATTAAAATTAAATAAATATGTATTAAGGAACTATTGTACCTTTTCCTTTTGTTATGCTTACTGAGGTCAAGAAGAAATGGAATGGTTCTCACACGACGCTACTCAAAGGAATCGGAATTGAACACAGACTGAAATTGCTAACTAGTTACTGACCAATGTTCGTACACGATGCTACTCAAATCTCTGGAATTTGTCACTCGTGAGATTTGAGCGAGGCGACGATTTCTTCTGATTCAGATGAGAATGTTATATTATTCAAAGAAGGAATAGGAGATTTAAAAAAAAAATATTTTATAAACAAAAGCTTTTGCTTGGAAAGCTAAGAAGTGATGAAAATACCAACGATTTCCCGTTCAACTATAGAATGTACATTTGTCATGATGGAAAAATTTCAAGTGTTTTACAGTCACATACGATTTAATGACTAAAAAAAAGTGTTTAATATACTAAAATCAGCTTGCACAATTGTCAGGAGTGGAAAGGAGTCCTGTACAGTCCGATTAAATTTTGAAATAATGCAACTATCCCTACACGTAATTCCGCTGTCACAACTTAAAATTAGTTTTCGTTCATCGGTATATTACACCAAAAATTATTTAGCCAATTATTTTATTACTCCACAAAGAGAACTTCCGTGGCAATGGAGTTTTATTATGTAATTTAATTTAAGAAAAATAAATCTGAAATGTTTATATAAAATATTATTCATTACTATTTGTTAAAAACATGTTTACATAGCTAATAAATTAGCTTTCTGTCTGATAACACTCTATGCTTTTTCTGTGTCAACTTTCCGTGAATAATCACTCAACTTGTAGTTGCATAAACACTGATGTTTCTCGATTTCAGCAACAAGGCTTAAATTTATTATCTGATCCGCCATTTTTATTGAGAAACTAGTTGAAAACTAGCAGCGCGGCAACTGGCATGCTGCGTCGCTTTGAACTAATCGCGGACGCGTTGCGGACTGGTTTCCAACCGATCGCCCCGTGTGAGAGCCTCCATACAAATACTAGTGCTGTGACTGGAAACAAACTGACTTGTGATCCTAGTTCGTAACTGGTTTCTTTTCAGTAGCGCCGTGTGAGAAACGCAGAACTGGTGACAGATACAATCGTATTCGCGCGAACACGCGTTTCAAAGAAACCAATAGTGGGGGTCAGTTGAAATAGAAAGAACGGCAAAATGGTATTGATGGAGGAGCAAATATATAAAAAATTTTAGTTTTAACACACACAAAAAAAGAGGAGGCTTCATGAACAGGAGGCTTAAACAGAAACTGAATCCCTCCTCGTGGTTTGTAAAGTTCGGGAATGATTGTAAAGGAAATGCATATAGCCTGATAGCAGAGAAAAGGAGTTTGTGTCTGATATGTGAATGATGTGTTTCAGTACAAAAATTACGTAAAAGAGGATAAGTATAATTTGTGAATTATAATATTATTGTAAGAGTAAAAATAAATTGTATCTTTAATGATTCAAAGAAAACCCTGAACGAATATTTGAGGACGTATTTAGGTAAATGACTAACGGTATTAAGATTTTCAGATATTAAGGCTATATTTATCCTTCCTCCATGATATTTATTCAGTATTTATGCTAATACATCTTTGCTGACGGTGACATATTAAATTATGTATACGCTAAATACAAGAATTATAACTTACGTTTATCTGTCACTAAATAACCGCTATACGATATAGCAAAAACATGTATTTATTTAGCTACTCGCCTCTTTTTTTTTTACTGAAATCCAGTAACTATGCCATAATTGCCAATGTTTGATATGTTTTTCATATTTGGAAATGTCTCTGATTGTTTACATCGTACATCGTTGGCGTTCAGTTAGTTTACACGGCCGCGGTAAAAGTAGAGTCAATTGATTAATGACATAGGCTGGATTTCAATTGTGTGATTGTTGCGAAGATTTGATCCATAGTTTTTCTGTTAATTATTGGAGAAATAAGCAGCGGTCTCAGTAGACATGGTAGATTTAGCTGAAGACTAGCTGTAAAAAAAAAAAAAATTTGATTATGAGTTGTGACAGCGTTATGGATCCTGGATTTGGAATGTTTTGTGTAGCATGGTGTCAGTGAATCCTGCTACTTGTTTTTGTCAGCAAAAAGTATTACAACTTATGGTAAGTGGCAAATAGTGACTATCACAGCTCTGCCTGTATTAATTAACATACTAGCAGTCCTAATGTTTGTCAGATTCTTTCAGAAAAGTTGTATTAAACAGTTAATTATCTGCAGTAGGGTGGGCAGTAATAAAATCAGTTGGTTAAAACACATGGGGCAAGTGGTAGACAGGTGTGCCAAAATCCTGCGTTTAATGAATTGTGTGCCTGGGAAGTGTGGGATACAAAAGTGTTGTCAGACAATCGCTTGAGTATGGTTTGGTAGTATTGGATCTACATTATGGATATGAAAGGTGTAGGTGTAGAGATGAGGGCAACTAGATTTCTTTAAATTAATGAAGAGCATGGTTAGGAACTGGGTATGATGAAGCAGATGGGCTAGGAGTCATTGAAAGAAAAGAGACAGGTGAAGGCAATGTTGGGAATGTATAAAACACATACTGGTGATGGAGCCAGGGTGGATATTGGCAGAACAATTAGGAGTAAGGCATTAAATGGAAGATCTGACCATGATCACTTGCTAGGACTTCATTTCAGACTCAAAGGAGTGGGAAAGTTTTCTTTTGTAGAGATGAGGATCAGGGATTGGGTTACACTGATTAGAAAATGTCAATCAAGTGGTTTAAAAATTCATGGAATGTGGAACTGGAGGATATAAGGAGATTGTCACTGGTGCTTATGTATTCTATCACAAATTTTACAATGAAGAAAAGTTGAAACACCAAGAACACATTACAACAAAGGGATTAACTGATGTTTCAGTAGAGTTTAGATTTTACAGCACTGGTGGCATGTGATAGTTGTGTGCCACTGTCATATTCTGACATTTTTAATTGAATTTGTGGTGATTTTTTCATTTATTTTGTGTCAAAAATGCTGCTTACAAATGGTTAGAAACAGTAATAACAATAACATAAATAAAATAATATCAATTAATAACAAACAGTTCATATGATTCCTGACCATCAGTCAGCAACTAGTATGGCATTGTCACTGGCATGAATGAGGTCTTGCAAAGTGAAGGTTGATGGGCACCGCGGTGCAGTTGTAAAAATGCTGAATGGTCTGTTCTGCCACACACTCATGTGCATTATTAGGATCTTCAAGATAATGCCATCTTGCCAGGTTATCTTTGGTCCTGCCCACTCCACTTCTGAGCCAATTTAATGCTCTCTAGGTCTTCCAGTTGAGGTTGCCACCTGGTGGTAGTGTCTCTGCAGTAGGTATCCATTGATTCACACAAGTCATTCTGGCTCTCCACAAATTGAGCCACGCAACTTGCGGCGCTACATCTAAAGCAGCTGTCGTCCTAAGGAAGCTTTTTCTAGATTTCAGCCTTTGTCTTGGAAGTTGATGCCCGAATAAGGGATGAGCAGAGTTTTGATTAGCCTTGTTTCTTTCCGATATTGCAGCTATGTTCCGTCTTATATCAGGGGGAGCAATTCCTGCCAGACCATATAGTTTTTCAATCGGTGTGGCTCTGAGGCAACCGTTAGAATTCTGCAGGTTTCAAGTAATGCTTGTAGGGCAAATGTAGGTGGGTATGGGATAGGGGGAAGATGGTTGTGTAGGAAATTGCCACCGGAGCCTGTGCTCCATTGCAATTAAAAAATGTAAAAAAATTAAATCTACTTGTTTGGCATAAACAGAGTTGTACCAAACGGGACTTGCATATCCTGCATCAGAATAACACAGTGCAAGAGCTGCTGTTCGGAGCACCGTGAGATGTGCACCCCATACGTTTCTTGTTATTTTCTGCAGGATATTGTTGTGGGCTGAAACTTTGCCTTTTGTGTTTAAGCAGTGCTTTTTGTAAGTGAGGGAGCGATCTAGAGTAACTCCGAGGTATTTTGGATTGAAACAGTGATCTTGTTCTACACCCTCCCATATGACTTTCAGTTTCCTGTTAGCTTGTCTGTTTCGTAAATGGAAGATGGATGGATTCAGTTTCAACTTGTTGTCTTCGTAAGAGGTGGTGAAAGATTATAAATGATTACTTAAACACTACTCCACTGACTCAAAATTTTTGGCTTGTGCTGCTAGTGCTAAGTTATCTGCATAGACAAAACTTCGAGTCATTGGCGGCTGGGGTTGATCATTGGTGTAAATGTTGAATAATGCCTTCCCTAAGACATTTCCTTGGGGCAACCTATTTTTTCATAAAAAATAGAGAGTGGTAAACGTGATGAGGAGGTTATTTTGAAGCAGTTAAACCAAATTCAACAGGTTAGTACCATTTTCGTATAGATGGAGAAAGTGATCTAGTTCCCATAACTTTCTTCTGGGACGTAGCCTACATCAGGGACATCTTGATCACCTCTCATATACTATCAGTGAGCTACAAGACCATTCCACTTAAGGTTATAAATCAGCACTGTTTGCAATATTAAGAACAAATTCGTATAATATTATGAATCATGATACATTTTAAACTATTTATGCACTCTTGAAGTAAAGATCTATGCTAACAAAATCAACATAAATTGAAAACAACTCTTCATACCTTACACTGTTATTGATGATTCATTGTACAGTCTAAAAATTTGATTTTCCAGAGGTTCTATTGTGTCAGGGGATTTGAAAGCTTTACTCCCCGTTAAAAATACTGAGAATCAGTCCTCTGTCCCCAGCATCATAGTCATTCATCCACCCAGTTTCCCGTAGGGATTAGTTCCTTTGTCTTGTTTAACTGGTGTATAATATGCAGACTTTGTGCCAGAGTTGGAGAGGCTAAGAGGATTCTTTAGTGACAAACCCTTATGTTAATGATGCTAGATAAGATCTTTTGATTCATCACTTTTCCTTAGGCCATTGCTGAAAAGTACCTTAGGTTGGTGTCCATGACAGGTTTGTTTTTTAGAAATGTAAAGAGAAGAGACAGAACAAGGTTTTTTATTTAATTTAATTGCAATGGAGCACATGCTCCGGTGCCAATTTCCCTACACACCCAACTTCCAGGGCCGGATTAAGACAGCGCGGGGCCCGTAGCAAATGTGAAGAAGAGGCCCTTGAATTTTGTTGTCTGGGGGAAAGTTGTAGAGCTAAAAAAAAGCGAGGCCCCCTCGAAGGCACGAGTTCCATAGCATTTGCTACCTCCTGCTACGTGGTTAATCCGGTACTGCCAACTTCCCCCTATTCTGCACCCACCTACATTTGCCCTCTACAAATTTCAACTTTTAATTCTTTTAACGTTTTCGGTAAGTTATTCATCATTCCCCTTGGTAACTCATTCCAATCCCTGACACCCTTACCGAAAAAAGAAAATCTTCCCACACCCTTGTGCCTGAAATCGAGTGCCAGCTTGTGGTCATGGTCATCTTTTCCCTTCCATGAACTACTTTTCATACCTACTGCAATATCTTTTCATGCCTCATCACCAGTATACGCCCTGTACACTCCCATGACCCTCCTCATCCTCCTCCTGTCTTGCAATGAATCCCATTCCAGCTCCTTTATCATATCTGTTACTGATTGCATTCTGCGATAATTTCCAGAAACAAATCTAGCAGCCCTTCTTTGCATCTTCTCCAACTCCTGTATTTGATACTCAAAATGTGGGTCCCATACTACATTACCATATTCGAGCAATGGTCTGACCAAAGTTTTGTAACCCAATTCCTTTGCTTCTCTCGTGCATCCCCTGATCACCCTCTCCAACAAGTGCAGGATTTTGAAACCTTTTCCTACCACCTGTCCAATGTGTCCTGCCCAATTAAGCTTGTTATCAAATGTAATGCCAAGATATTTACATTTCAAGTCTTCAGCAAGCAATTCTTTCCCCACCTTATATTCATAATTAACCTTTTGTTTTTTATTTGTGTATCTAATTAGCTGACTCATCTTTGCATTTATCTTCATCCCATGTTTACCAACCCAACTAGATATCCTGTCCAGATCACCCTGCAACTGTTTTCAGTCCTCTATCATTTTGATCCTTTTATACAGCATTATGTCATCTGCAAACAATCTAATTTCAGATAATAAACAATCAACACAATTATTCATTAGAATAATGAATAGCAATGGTTCCAATATGCTACCCTGCGGCACTCCCATTTTTACTTCCACTTCCTTTGATACCGCATTTCCTACCCTAGTTTTCTACCTTTTAAAAATTCTTTTACCCACAAAGCACTTTCCTATCCACTCTAATTGTTTTTATCTTATTTACTGCCATTTTATGGCTTACTCTGTCAAACACCTTTGAAATATCTAGTGCTACACAATCAATTTGGCCTCCCTTGTCCATTTCGTCTGAAATATCTTGCATATATCCCACCAACTGAGATTCGCATGAATATCCTTGCCTGAACCCATGTTGCCTACTTGGAAACCACTTACACTCCTCACATATATTTTTGATGTGATTGCATATCAAACTTTCCATTAATTTACCTACCACTGAAGTCAAACTGATTGGCCTGTAATTTTCGACTCTATTTCTCACCCCTCCTTTATGTACCAGTACTACTATTGCACTTTTCCAGTCTTGTGGTAAGCAACAAGTGTAGACTCAATTTAAATAATATTTCAAGATAAGTTGCAATGTCACATCCGGCTATCTTTAAGATATCTGTAGTAATTTTATCTACACCAGCCCCCCTTATGTTTTTTCAGCTTGCTTATTTCCTTCATGATTTCTTCAGGATGAATTTCAATTTTTTTACCATCTTCATTTCTAATCGTATTGTTAAGCTCGTTCTCCAAATTAGACCTTCCCGTTTCTGATTCATTGTCCCTAATTCTCTCACTAAACCAGTTACTTAAAATCTCTGCCTTTTTAAAATCCTCAGTAACTACTTCTCCATCCTTATCTATAAGCATCTCTACACCCTCCCTTCCTCTCAGTTTCCTGATATAGCCATAGAAATTTCTAGATGTATCAGTCAGTGGTCCTCCTGCACTCTTTATAAACCCATCTTTAGCCACTTTCTTTGCTGTTATTAAGTTCTTGTTTGGTTGTTTCAAATATTCCCTACTACCCTACTGTCTCTGTTATGTTGTCTTCGTACCAACCTCTTTAACCTCCTAAGCAGATATAAGGAAGGAATTGGAAGTGGACAGTCTAAAAGAGAATATGAAGATGAGTGTGAGATGGAATAGTGATAGAGGATGGCACAAATTGTGATTCCATGGCAAAAGGGAAAAATTTAATGTTGTAGGAAAATGATTCAGAAAATCACATGCAAGAGCGAGGAGTGATGTTAGAAAACTGTTTTCTATCGGTTTTCTAGCTGATAGAAAACAGATTTGGAAATGTGAAGGAGATAGTTAAAAGGAAATTTGGGATGGAGAGCCTTATTTTGTGAGAGGGGGGGGGGAGGTTACCACAAAATGACCACAGAATGGCCAGAATTTATTCTTTAACAAAATTCATTAACTTCCTTCAAACAATTCTCCATTAGAGCTAATATACATTTGCAGACTTTCCTTCCAAAATTGCTGTTATCAGCATCTCAATTGTTTTTCTTCCATTTTGGCAAAACGCTTTCCATTCAGGTCGTTACATCTGTTGGAAATAAAACAAAGTCACGCATACTTAAATCAGGAAAAATGACAGGTGCAAAAAGGAGTCATATTATTTCTTGTTAAAAATTGGTACATTTGTGAAAGCATTCGAAAAAATTAGTCACCATCTCACAGAACAGGACTTTACTGCTCCCACTAATTCTTTAGTTTCTTCTGTCACAAATTCTGTCCAAAATTTTTTTGACACTTGTGCTTGTCAGAGCTATTTAAAACAGGAAAACCACTTGTACACTGCAGCTTTTTTTATAGCAGCATCCCTGCAAGCTGTTTCCAACATGTCAACAGTTTCTGAACTATTTTCCTGAGCAGGAGATAAAACTGAATGGCCTTGTACTGTTCATGTAAGTGTGACGTTACTAAAAATGAGGAACAGGTGAAACAATTTGCACAAAAGAAATCACAGATGTTAAATACAACCTTCACAACCAATGGTGCTTGGCACACTGGCTCAGGAGGTATGCCTTTATGCCCTCCAGTGCAGATAACTACGTTATGTAGATGCTACATCGATTGTAATTCTGGTTAATTTTTTGCCACTTCCTCATATACTGATATCTAGTGAACATAATAGAACTATATAAACAATGAAATAATAGGCCCTAAGTAGCAAATAGGAATTACACATGAGGATAGGGAAATGAACCACCCCTTAGGTGATGTTCATGGGTTGTGAACACAAATAAGATGAAAACACACATACTATATATAATAATTGTCGGGTCTTAGCCCTTTATCAACAAGAGATCGTTGACAGTCTCCTACTACACTCAACCTCTACAGTATTCTCTTGTTGATAAGAGGCTAAGATCCCAAAATTACTATGGTATTTGTGCTTTCTTCTTATTTGAGTTAATGCCCCATAAATTTCTAAGGTAACAGCGGTTCAGTTCCCTATCCTAATTTATAATTCCTATGAGCAGGAAAATGCTTTAAGGCAATAAAGCTTTGGAAGGACACAGAAATAAGACTCGACACTTACCACAGATGGCGGCAGCTGGGAATGACGATCACAAAAAATGGCAAACGCAAGGGACGCAATATTTCATTGGTTAAACTTATTCTTGCAAGAAATGAGATGCTTGGTGGAGCCAGATGTTCACACGCTGACTTCTGCTTAGCGAATGAAGGTTGCATGGCATGTCCAGCTTAGGTGTTAGTGGAGGGGGTGAGGGAATACTGAATCAATATTTGATAATGCTGGAGGTATATTATTGTTGGAAGTGGGAGAACAACCAATGTAATTACTGTGTGTGAAAATTTTATTATACAACTTTTTTGAAAAACTGGAAAGAAATAATACAAGATCTATAAAATGTGAATAGTGGCAGTAATAAATCATCATCATCTGATGTCTACACTTTTGCACATCCTCTTCCAAGCCTGGCAGTCATGCCAAGACTTTTCCTCCATCACTTTTCTCCACACGACTCCCTTAGCCTCTGCATCTTTCTTCACTTGGTCCATCCATCTTGCCTGAGGTCTTCCAACTGGCTCCTTCCCTTCCCGCTGTTCAGGAGTGCTGCTTTCGTCATCCTCCCTTCCTCAACCCTCATAACATGTTCCAACCACTGCGGTTTTTTCCTTGTTAGCATGCTTCCACTTGTAGTCTCTCCCTGATGTTTTCATTTCTAAATTTGTCTTTCCTCGTGACATGCTCTATCCCTTTCAGAAACCTCATTTCTGCTGGCTGCAATCTGCTAATGTCTTTGTCCACGTCCATGTTTCGAACCATAAGAATGGGTTGGTAATATTCTTTAAAGAACAGAATTTTGGTACCCTTTCCTATGTTCCACCTCCAGATTACATCCTTTAATTGATGATACAATTGTCCACTCTTCCTTACTCTCTGACCTATATCTTCCTCCATCTTGCCATTGGTAATTAGTTACCTTGCTTCCCAGATATACAAATGATTCTACCCATTCCAATTTCTTGCCGTCCAGTAACATATCCTTCATAGGACCAGTGTTTCTTGTTATCTTCATTATTTTGGTTGTTTCCACAATAATCTCCAGGCCATGTTTACCCATTGCAGTCCACCATTTCCGTAATTCTCTTTCAACATCCTGCTCTGTTTCCTCCCATATTATGATGTCATCAGCATATGCTATCACCTTCAGCTCTGTTGGATCTTTGTGTCCTTGGACCTCAGCCATTATTACATCTAATACTAAATTAAACAGGACAGGTCACAATACACTTCCTTGCCTTACTCCTCTTTCCATGTGAAACCATTCTGAATGTTTACTGTCTATGCGCATGCAATTCTCACACTCTTCATAGATGTTCTTTATTAATTTCACAATCCCTTCATCTATTCCTTCTTTTTTAACTTGGCCATATGCTTTCTCTCAGTACTTTGTCATAGGCCTTTTTTATGTCGATGAAAGCTATTACTGTGTCTCCGCCATATTCCCACCTTTTCTCTACGATTTGCCTGTGTATAAAAATTACATTCACTGTAGATCTTCCTTGCCAGAAACAAAACTGCTCCTCTCTAGCTGTATTCTCTAGTCTTTGCTTGATTGTATTTAGAATAATGTTTTCATATAATAATAAATGCTGTGTCTAATCGGAGGTACTTAATGGAGATTGAGGCCTGGGTGATGTCTGGTGTCTATGATATTCCGGTAGGATAGTTCAGCAGAGGCTGTGGTTTTGGGGGCAAACTCGGATCACCCTAACTAAAAATTGTGGAAACTGGCATATTTTGCCACCGGATGGGATACATTACTGGTATACATTATTTTTCTGTGGCTTTTTTCATGTTGCCATTTTCGTACTTAATTGGCACCTACATAACTCAGTTCACATCAGATCTAGAACAGTACCTTCATTTTAATAGTTTCCATCCCTCTGACACTAAATGTTCCTTTCCTTACAGTATGACCCTCCATGGCACACACATCTGTACTGCAGAAGACTCTCTCTCCAGGTGCAGCCAAAACCTGTCTCAAACTCTCGTCTCATGCAGCTACCCCCTGATCTAGGACACAAATCTCTTTTGCTACAGGCCTTCCTCCACACAACCCCTCCAATGCTGTACCACTTTCCCCACCCACTTTCGTTGTCCATTTCTTTCGTGGTCTTGAGTCAATTAACCTAATACTTTGTCGTGGGCATGACATCCTACATTCATTCCCAGGATGCTCTTTATTCTCCACAAAATCCTGCCCACTGACCTACACACGCATTTCAACAGATCACCAAATCTCAAGAAAATCTTGGTTCATAAATACTCACCTTGTAATTCCCCCAAACCACCATCTGGATCAGTCCCATGCAACAGACCCTGCTGCAAAACATGCAGCATGCATCCAGCTACTACCACCTACTACAATCCAACCACAGGTTAAACGTTCCCCATCATGCTACCTGCACCAAAACACACCTCATATATCAACTCGCATACCTCCATTGTACTAGCTCATATATAGGCCTCACCACTAACCCACTCGCAATCAGAATGAATGGCCACAAACTGTGTGTAACATCAATGTATCCCATTCAGTGGCAAAACATGCCAGTTCGTACAGTATGAATAATTTCAGAAACTGTTTTACTGGTAGGGCAGTCAGATTTTTCCCTAACACCATAACCTCTGCTGAACTGTGTAGATGGGAACTAGCCTACCAGAATATCCATGATAATCGACTTATTTTTAATCTAGTAGATCCCAAATTTTTCCTGTTTTGTCTGGATGTGATCTGTTTTATCATTTGTGGGATGTGTACATTTATCAGGGTTTAGGTTTTGTTGGCGCACTTGATTGTTAATATGGATAACCTGTAAAAGTTTTCAACTGATTTTAGGATCGTAGTTCTCACAGCAAAAGCTGTTCCAAACATCAGAGAATCCTTTTCTGGTCTCAACTCTTGAAGAAACAATAACCATCAGAATTAAAAATCTCTTCATCTGGGTGCGTTTTTTGCAGTGACATGATATCTGATTTTCGTGGAGGGCTCTAGTAAGTGTTTTCATCTTACTGGTTTCGGTGAGTGAGTTTATATTGAATGTTGCTAGAAAAGTTTTGGATTTGTTTCTGAGTTTGTGACTGTTAGGGACATTCCAAGACGCTCTGACTCGTCTTTTCTGTGATGCTGAGTCTTCCCCAGAATCAAAATGAGACTTTTGCGTTGTCACAACAAGGGATTCATCCCAAGATTTATCCCCTGGGGTAATATTCTTTCTAATAAGTTCTGCCATTATGCTTGTTTGGCTTCAATTTTTTTGGATGACTACACATATGTGTTACAACTAGGGTTGTTAGCCCGAGGTTGCCTCGTGGTGTTTTCTGGATTGTTTTACCTTCCTACTTCCTTTGTCATATGTGTGTTTGGTCTGTGAGAGATATTTTATTTCGCTCAAATCCGCCGGTAAACGGGTGAGACCCCCCTTATCTGCCAGCTGGGATGTGCCAAAGTTAATAGCTACTGAGCAACGAGTTGTTAGTTGCTCTTCCATTCCCATGTTGTACAGTACAGTGTTCTACTGTTGAAGAAGGGTACAAATGTAAAATTTTGCTCTGGATTTTTTTTCCTGCTCCATTCTATTGTCACCTAGTAGAAGAAATCGTTCATTTGATCTCTCTTTCCGTATTTATAGTTGCCAATCAGCGTCTTTTGTTTTGAGAATACATAAGCTTGGTTTGCTGTCCATCCATATTGATTTTAGTTTTCTAGGGTTTCCCAGAATCACACTATGTGAACAAGTGTGTAATTTCTTTCCTATTCCTTTCTACCAATCCTCTATGAACTCTTATTAGATCAACAAGCTATAAAGACCCTCTCATCCTCAGAAAACCCATATCTACATGTTTTTTCCCCCATTATTTTACCTCCACTAAAGGTAATTCACATATCAATATTTCCTTTGCAGCAAATGAAATAATGGCAACTAACACATACCAGGAACAAAAACAAACTGATGAACTTGTTTCTGATGAAGCAAAGTCTGTGGAGAAGATCTCTCCAGCTGGGGGGACAGGTACTGTGGCCGAAATTAAGGTATGTGATGTAAGAAAACCTGATAAAACTTCATTGTTGACTATAATACTCACAATTATTGATTATTTTTGTTCAAGGATAATGAAGATGAAATTGCAGCTCTTGTTGTTGCAAGTTCTAATCTACGCTCTTCACCTAAAGGAAGAAGTAACAGCATTGCAAGGAAAAGATCAAAATATTTAAGGGATATTGAAACATCATTGTCACTTTTGGTTCCAGATAGTCCAGAAGCTGCAGAAGAGAAGGCTTATAGTAAGTATATATATATATATATATATTTTTTTTGCTGAAAGCTGTTGTAAGCATCATCAATTTTTTGACTGCAGCAGACCAGGTGTGGTACTGAGCAAGCCTCATCCATAACCTTGTTTTTTTTTAGTAACTTCTTCCACTCAGCAACACAAATCCTGCATTAAAGTTCTTTAATTGTGCATTTTAAAGGAGCTGACATTTTCTTGATTTGTTGCAAAAACAAGTCACAAATTGTTGCTGTTGGAAGAATAACGATGAACAATTCATAACATTAATACACGCTGAGAGGATTATGGTATAGATATTTCAAGGCATATAACATTCAGTCAGGCTTATTCAACTCATTTTTCATTAATGCCAAACCATAAACTTCCTGTAAGTAGTCCAAAGTTTCATTTCCTGTTAGTAGCAGGCACCATGACAGACAGCAAAGACTCTTAATAAACCACATACTCCTATCCTCAAAGTGTGCTATCTTTCTCTAACATTGACACATATCTTATATGGAAAATAACTTGTCACTTACCACAGATGAAGGCAGGAAGGCTAGGCAAACGCAAAGAAACATATTAAAAAATATTCCAATTAATAACCTTATTCATGTAGGAGGTCACAATGAACCAAAAATGAAACGAGGGAAGGGTGGGGATTGAACTGGTGGTGGGGGAAGAAAGGTTACCAACGATAAATGTGAGATCAGATGAGGTAAAATATGTTTTATTAAAAAATATTATTTCAGTCTGTTATAACGTTAAATAAGCAAATAAATAAAATTACCAAGACATAAAAATTATATTAACAAAATACAGGGTGTCCACCATGAATCTGCCACCTTTCATTTGGCTGCCAAAAATTAATGAATGGAAGTAAGTTGGTAACATGCATTGCAATATGAAGAGAAACTGTGGAAGTTCCGTTGGCTATTTTTGAAAACCCGCACAAGTAGCTTAAAGGAAAATGGTGTCACCGCAAGAGCAAGCACAAGTTATTTGGTGGTACACAGAAACAAATTCAGTGATTCAAGTGCAACACAACATTCACCGTGTATTCATGGTCCCACCATCACGGAACACCATTAAGAAATGAAAACAATGCTTTTTGGCAACAGGAAGTGTGAAGAATTTTCGTGGTGGCAGTAATGAGTGTGTGGCGGAAACACATCATTACATTAACAGTTGTCAGCGCAGTTCCGTCGTTGTCGCGGCGGCTGCTAACGCAATATCAACGATACTCGCTGACCATAACCGGGGCAACGATGAAAACAACCAGAGAGAGACAGAGAGAGTACATCGTTGGCGAGGCGTGGTAACACGGAGTCTACATTGCCGCCAAGCTGGAAGTATTATTATTAACATTCGCATTGATTTGTTATTTTAATGTAACGTGCATATGTGTATGTGATGTTTATTGGTTGCATTAAAGACATGACAAGAGTTTCGTCTTACAAATCGTAGATTACAATATTGTTTATATGGATAACGTATCTCCATAATTGGTGACTCCGACGACGAAAAAACCCGAACTCTTTTGAATAATGGAGCAACTTCAAGAACAACTACGCCAGCTACAGGAGCAAAATCACATTCTGCGACAGCAAATGCTTCAACAGCAACCCTCGCAATCTACAGCCTCGCAGGTTGGCACATCTGTTAACCGTCTTGCCATGAAATTACCAGTTTTCTGTCCGGACAAACCGGCATTGTGGTTTGCACAGGCAGAAGCACTATTTGGCATCGCGGGCATTACGCAAGATTTGACGAAGTACGCCTATATAATTTCACAGCTGGACAGCCGCTATGCGGCCCGAAGTGGAAGATGATATAATAAATCCACCTCCTGAAAATGCATATGAACACTTGCGTAACGAGTTAATTCGTCGCCTCTCTGCATCAGAAGAGCAGCGAGTTCGCCAGCTGTTAATGGAGGAAGAACTTGGTGATCGAAAACCATCCCAGTTTTTAAGACACTTAAGATCACTAGCTGGTGCCACTCAAATGCAAGACAATCTCCTCCGGCAATTATGGATCCAGCGCCTACCGTCACAGGTACAAGCTATCTTGCAAACTCAAGCTGACACACCACTAGACAAAGTTTGCAATACTAGCCGACAAAATTATGGAAGTTTCTACACCTGCTCTGCACGCCGATGTTAAATGCTATCGGCATGTTACCTGCTAATACCGAGGTAAGTCAGCTTGAAAAGCGCATAGAAGAACTTTCGCAGCAGTTGGCTACATTGCAAGCCTCGTTTCGCACACGTTCTCGTTCTCGAAGCCAGCCCCCGAAGTCGCGGCACGCTCACAACAGCCGTGATTCTTCGCCGCGTACTGACACCTCTCAGGTTTGCTGGTACCACCGCCGTTTTCACAGCCAAGCTCACAAATGCCAACAACCATGTAACTTTCAGTTAAACCCCAACTGCAGCCAGTGATGGCGGTAGACGGCTGCCCACAGGAGGTAACCGCCTTTTTGTCTTTGACAGAAATAGCAGACATAAATTTTTAATCGATACTGGTTCTGATTTATGCTGTTTCCCGAAAGATTTTCTAAAAGAGCGTCATCAATGCAACAAATATGAACTTGTAGCGGCAAATGACTCTACTGTTCATACCTATGGCACTTTGTTTCTCAAGCTGAACCTCGGATTGCGGCGCGATTTATCTTGGAGATTTATAATAGCTGATGTAGCTGTTCCTATCGTAGGCTCCGATTTCCTTGCACATTATCACTTGCTCCCAGATTGTCACAACAAGCGTATCATTGACAGCTTGACAGGATTGTCAGTGCATGTACAGCCGGCTAACTGGAAGCAACCTAGTGTGAATCACTAAAGGCCACTACAGTTTTTCATGAAATATTGCGAGATTTCCCAGATCTCACGCGCCCACCTGGAATGCCGAGAGAAATAAAGCACTCTACTGTACATTTCATTCGCACAACACCTGGACCACCTGTCTCTTGTCGTGCTCGTCGCCTCGCTCCAGACCGTCTTCAGATTGCTAAGAAAGAATTCGAAGCAATGTTAATGGAGGGCACAGCGCGCCGCTCAGAGGGACCATGGTCCCTCACCCTCTTCACCTGGTCCCAAAGAAAGACAATGGTTGGCGTCCCTGTGGAGACTATCGAGCTCTCAATGCACGGATAATTCCAGATAGGTATCCACCTCACCATCTGCATGATTTTAGCCACCAGTTGCGTGGATGCACTATCTTCTCTGTCGTCGACCTAGTCAAAGCCTACACTCAGGTTCCAGTTAACCCGGACGACATTCCAAAGACAGCAATTATTACACCGTTTGGCCTTTTTGAGTTTCCGTTTATGTCTTTCGGGTTGCGGAATGCCGGACAAACCTTTCAGCGTTTCATTGATGAAGTCCTATCTGGCTTAGACTTCACCTTCGCCTATGTAGAACGACATATTGGTATTTTCTAAGGGCCCTGAAGATCACGAGCGCCATCTGCGATTACTTTTCCAAAGGCTGTCATCTTATGGGATTCTCGTTAACGCTTGTAAGAGTGTTTTAGCCTCTCCAAGTGTTTACCTTCTTGGGATACGAAGTCTCTGCCGCTGGCACTCGACCGTTACCAGATCGGATCAGCGCTCTGCAAAACTTCCCACTTCCACAGACAGTCCGTGAACTTAGACACTTTTTGGGAATGGTGAACTTTTACCGCCGTTTCCTACCTTCAGCAGCAGAATACCAAGCATCTCTTCACTCGGCAGTTTCCAACCTACGAGGTTCTCAACCTGTACCTTGGAAATCAGAACCTGGAAAGCACGTTTAATGCCTGCAAAGCCAGCCTTGCCAAATCGACGCTACTGGTTCATCCCGATCTCAACGCACCTCTAGGATTGTTTACTAATGCTTCCAACACAGCTGTAGGGGGCTTGTCTACAACAGCACGTAAATGCTACGTGGCAGCCTTTAGCCTTCTTTTCTAAGAAGCTTTCACCAAAGCAATCAGAATGGCCAGCGTACTATCGCGAGTTACTCACTATCTACGAAGCCGTCCAACACTTTCGGCACTTCTTGGAAGCCCACCAGTTTTACAATTTACACCGATCACAAGCCACTTACGTACGCTTTCAGCAACGCCGGTGACAAGCTCCACCTGTGCAACTGAATCAATTATCGTTCATTGCGCAGTTCACCACCAATATTGAACACATTGAAGGTTCTTCCAATGTAGTCGCAGAAGCACTGTCCCGGGTCGACGGAATCGCAGACAGAACTTGAACTTTTACACTCTGGCAGACTCTCAGAAGGACGATCCGGAAATCCGTTCTTTCATCAATGGCGAAACATCACTTAATTTGGAGCAAGTCCCAGTACCTGGCAGTACCATTATCCTCTTCTGTGACACCTCAACCGGAAAACCCAGGCCCTTTATCACCACATCATTCCGAAAAGCAGCTTTTTTCATTTGTTCACAGGCCTGAGTCATCCCGGCGACAGAGCTACCGCTCGTTTGGTATCAGAACGTTTCGTCTGGCCTAACATGGCGAAAGATTGCCGCGCATGGGTCCGAGCCTGTCAAGATTGTCAGCGCGCCAAAGTTACGCGACACACAAACGCACCAGTCGGAAACTTACAATGCCATCTGCCGGTTTCAACATGTTCAATTTGGACATAATCGGACCACTTCCAGCGTCAGGAAACTATCGTTATTGCTTAACAGCCATCGATAGATTTACTCGCTGGCCAGAGGTCTGGCCTTTAGAACGCATCACTGCAGAGGAAGTTGCCAACGCATTCGTAGCATGCTGGATTTCACGATTTGGATCACCTCTTCGTATTACCCACCGACCAAGGCAGGCAGTTTGAATCTGTACTGCTCCGGAACCTGGGGCTCTTGACTGGAACGCTAAGAACCCGCACCACTGCCTGGCACCCTTGTTCAAATGGCATGGTGGAGAGATTCCATCGTCAACTTAAAGCAGCTATTATGTGTCATCCCGGTATATCCTGGCTGCAAGCCCTTCCCATCGTTCTTCTCGGTATTCGTAGTGCCTACAAAGAAGACCTCGGCACCTCTTCTGCCGAACTTGTGTACGGTGAACCACTACGCCTCCCAGGTGAATTACTGTGCACCGCGACGGAAGAACGTCTGGAAGATACATCCGACTTCGTGGACAAACTACGTCAACAAATGCGCAGACTACGTCCAACACCAGCCACCAGACATGGTCACAGTTCGACCTTTGTTTTCAAAGACCTCGAAACGTGCACTCACGTGTATCTTCGGGATGATTCGGTACGTGGTGCCCTGCAGCCACCATACACTGGCCCACACCGCGTGTTAGATCGCTAGGATAGGACTTTAACTGTTTTAAACAAGGATAAACCAGTACGTGTCAGCATAGAAAGAGTGAAACCTGCCTTTCTGCTCAATGACGATTGTCCTAATACCGAAGGAAGTGCTGTGACAGAACCACCTAGTATGTCAATCAGCAAATCAAAGAAAACTACAGATCACGATACAACGGACAACCCGAGAACCACAAGATCCGGTCGCCGGGTAAAGTTCCCGAAACATCTTCAGCCGTAGCCTCATCAACTCCGTGGGGGGCTGGTGTGGCGGAAACACATCGTTACATTAACAGTTGTCAGTGCAGTTCCGTCGTTGTCGCGGCGGCTGCTAACGATACTCGCTGACCATAACCGGGGCAACGATAAAAACAACCAGAGAGAGACAGAGAGAGTACACCGTTGGCGAGGCGTGCTAACACGGAGTCTACATTGCCGCCAAGCTGGAAGTATTATTATTAACATTCACATTGATTTGTTATTTTAATGTAACGTGCATATGTGTATGTGTTGTTTATTGGTTGCATTAAAGACATGACAAGAGTTTCGTCTTACAAATCGTAGATTACGATATTGTTTATATGGATAACGTATCTCCGTAAGTGCATATCAGAGGAGCATGTAGCAGCAGTGAGACAGGCGTTTGAACAAAGTCCACGCAAGTCCATTCAACAAGTGGCACGAGAACTGCAGATGCTGAAGTCCACTGTACATAAGGAACTGCCCACTCTCTTCGGTTTCATGCATACAAATTGCAGTTGCTTCATGAACTGAAAATAGATACGAGGCAGGCATTTGCTATCGACATGTTACATCACATTGATGAAGACCCAACATTTTTAACTCTCATTGCTTTCTCCGGTGAGGCCACATTTCATTTATTGGGCAAAGTCAACACACATATTGAACGTATTTGGGGATCACAAAACCCACACTGCATTGTGGATCACATTTGTGACAGCCCGAAATTAAATGTGTGGTGCAGATTGATGCACAATTTGATCATCGGCCCCTTCTTCTTTGTACACAAAACAGTTACGAGCAGTACCTACCTCGACATGTTGGAACGATTTGTTATGCCTCAGTTAATGCATTTGCAGCCGAACACCATCTTTCAACAGGATGGCGCCCCTCCGCATTGGAGCCTGATCATGCGAGAATTTCTCCACACCAATTTCCTGGTCGCTGGATTGGGTGTGGTTGACCGACAAGTTGGCTGCCTCTATCACCGGATATTACCCCTCTAGACTTTTTCTTGTGGGGATATTTGAAAGACAAAGTGTATACAGGCCACAAAATTCGGGATCTTCAAGAGCTTCGCGGCCGCATACAAGATGCTGTCACTTCCGATAGGTCCGAGATGCTAAAGAACACTTGGCAGGGACTTGAATTCAAGCTAGATGTTCTTCGTGCATCGAGAGGATCTCATGTAGAGGTGTACCGATTTTTTTAAAATAAAACTTGGTGAGTTACTTTTGACCTCGCGTGTATTATTTTCTTTTCACCCTAAGCAGTACGAAATATGCAGCAATTTAAAATGTATCAGGTTCATGGTGGACACCCTGTATGCAGTGACTCTAAAATTATGACATATTTATAGGTGGGGTCTTAGAGTATGTTGAGACAATCAGTTTGTCTGGTGTCTTGGATAAGTTGATAGGGCAGTCCCCATCCAAGGAGTTCTGAAGAGGTAATGATGTGCAGGAAAACAGGCGTTAAGATTGTTTGACTTGTGTGAGCTAGAATGGATTGCCACTGGATGGTCTTAGTTGGCAGTATAAACCTTTTACTTTTGGCCATTCATCCTGTAGGTTATTCATTTGACGCATATATGCAATATATCTCATTTAGTAACTCTGATTTAGTCATTAGTCAGAATTCTACATTAAACTCACTTTTATTGAGCTATTTGTACATAGAATTGTTACAGGCTGACAGTCTTCACAAATAACCAGTTTATTTATTTGTCATATGGCAAGCAACTAATACAATAATAAATATATACAATGTCAAGAACGTTGGTAGCGTTCACAAGCTGATGTCCAGTTCTTCCAGCCATTCTGCGAAGGAACTTGTAGCTCCAAAAACATCTTTACATGGCCCATCGTACTTCCGTAGAGGGCATTCCCTGATAATATGCTCCATACTCTGGCAAGGAGCACCGCAGTTACATGCAACAGAATCCTGAAGACCCCACTTATACAGCATGGCGTTGCATTTCGCATGGCCTGTTCTTAGGTGATTTAGTTTGACCCACTGGTCTCTATTTAGATGGAATCCTGGAAGTCCAGTTGTGGGATCTTTAATATCTGCATGTTTTACAGATGCGGAGTTCCAGCTTTGTTGCCATTTTTCCATGACATCAAAGTCAAATACATCTTGCCATACCGGATTTCTGGATTTAAGACTAGTGGGTGGTAAGCTATTTAGAACCTCGTGGATTGGGAGATCGTGTGAATGATCAGGATGGTGTAGTTTTATCCACTCTTCTTGGCCTCTTATCTCTGGAGGTGATATTTTGCTGATCAGGTGCAACCAGGGGACTGGGGTGGATTTTAGGGTGCCAGTTATTACTCTCATACACTCATTCAGGTGGACGTCGATTTTTCTAGTATGAGTGCCACACTTGAGCACTGTACTCAGCAACAGGGTAAACCATGGTGAGAGCGGTTGTTCATAGTGTGTCCGCATCAGCTCCCCACGAAGTACCAACTAGCTTCTTCATGATGTTGTTTCGTGTTTTCAGTTTCTGACTTGTGTTTTCGAGGTGTTTTTTGAATGTTAAGAAGCGGTCTAAGGTTGATGCCAAGATTCTTAGGATAGAAATTATGTTTCACCCTCTGGTGGCAGAAGTTCACTTTGAGCTGCTGATGTGCTGTTCTATTGCTCAAGTGGAATGCGCATACTTCTGTTTTCATTGGGTTCGGACAAAGTCTCCACTTCCTATAATATGTGTTCAAGGTTTCTAAGTCGTTAGAGAGAATGCTCTCACCTTCATCTAATTTAGCAGTTTGGACGGTGATAGCTAAGTTGTCAGCGTAGCAGAATTTATTGCCGGTTGTTTCTGGCATGTCACTGGTGTACAAGTGGAAGAGCAATGGAGCTAGTACTGACCCTTGAGGTAATCCATTTTTTATTTTAAATGACTTAAAATATCAGTTGGTCAGCATATTCTTCAGAAGTGATGTTAATTTCCTGCAGGGTATATGTTTTTTTAGTTTAAGTAGCAGTCCATCCAGCCAAACTGTATCATATGCCACTGTTAGATCGACAAAGGCTACTGATGTTTTTAACTTCTTCTGAAATCCAGCCTCAATATAAGATGTCAGTGCTAATACTTGCTCACAACAGCTCTGTTTTAGCCTGAAACCTGATTGGTATGTTGGTGTTATGATATTTATTATTCCTTGTATACGGTTAAGGATGAGGCGTTCTAGAAGTTTATAGCAAACACTGAGTAGAGCAATAGGTCGATAGCTTGAAGCATCATCTGCTGGTTTGCCTGGTTTGAGAATTGTCAAGGTGTGAGTTATCTTGAATTCTGGGGGCATGATCCCAGTGTCCAGGATATCGCTGAAGAATTACTTGAGCCAAGTTCTTCCCTGCTTGCCGAGATATCTTATGAATTCTGGGAAAATGCCATCTAACCCTGCAGCCTTCCTCATTTTTAGCATTTTGATGGCTTTCTCAACTTCTTCATGACTAAATGGATTAGAAAGGATAGGATTATTTCTAAGGTTGTTATCCATTTCAATCATCGCTTTCTCCATCTATTTATTCATGGCAGGATCTATTGGGACTTTGTCAGCTCTTGTTTTGATGTGCAATGCCATTTCAGCTGGTGTAATTCCTGGTTCCTCTGCACATGTTTGAGGCTGCACCCAGTTTTCTAAGGAGAGTCCATGCATTTCTACTGGAGTGAGTAAAGCTCATTTGAGAAGTTAGCTCTTTCCATTTCTGTTTCCTCCCTTCATTCAGTTTTTCTAATATTCTTTTTCCTGTTTCAGGGTCACCAGTTTTTTGATAATTTTCATATAAAGTTTGTGTAGATTTGTCCCAGCATGGAATGTATTGTTTCCTGTACCCTCGAGGGATGTTTCATCTAGCTGCAGCAATAACAATACCTACAAATCTCTTGTAGTTTTTCACTTTTGGGGGTATCCATCGCAGGTTATTATCTACCTCGGAGCTATAATTGTCCCAGTTTGCCCTCTTTAAATTACACCTTGGTTTATGAATTGATCTGATAACAGGTATTGTGATACTAACACTGATTAGTGTGGGCCTGTGTTGGCTTCTCAGAAAATGATGAAGGACTTTCCTTGTGTGGTCTAAAGGTTTTCTTTCATCTGTGGAAACAAAGACCAGATCAGGATTGGTGTCAGATTGCCATCTAGCAGAATGGAATGTTTTCTTTTCTTTAGCATCGTAGCTGAGATACAGGACTTGACTTTCGCACCACACAGTGAGTTTCTCTCCGTTTTCATTAGAATTTTGGTAACCCCAGGATGTATGTCGCCTGTTAAAGTCTCCTACATATATGCAAGGTTTTGGTAGTGAGGGCAGCGGTGGAGTTGGCCAGGTGGAAAGAGGTGGTTTGTAAACTGATGCAACAGTTAAATTGTTGAGTTTGGCAGTAATTATTTCCATTTCATTGACAGCTCACTTCTGAGACGTTGCAAATGTTACTTTTGGCATACATGGTTGATCCGTGTATAGGAGAGGGAAGTCTCACTATCGTTCTGTATCCTGCAATCTTGCCCTTGCTTTCCAAATCTTTTTCAGTCATGTGGGTCTCTTGAACAGCTAAGATGTCAATTTTGAGGTCAGTAGCTAGTTTATTAAGGTATTCACATTTAGCAGTTGTTAATCCTTCTCCATTTATTTGAAGAATCTGAGCGCTGGATCCAAACGTTCTGGTCAGTTGGCTCGGACAAGTGCTGTTGTTCAATTTCATCTTCACATTTTTCATCTTCTGTTACTGTTGTCAGTTCCCATAGCACTACTAATTTAGGAACTTTGATTGCTGTTAGACAGTTAAAGTCACACATGAAAAATGATAGTTGTTCTGCCTGGCAGCTGTTAATTGGCATTCCATTTTACTCTAAACATTAGACATCTTTGCACCCACTCAGCTAATCCCATTTATTTCACTAGATAATTATACTTGTACATATAAAATCATAACCACTACCCTAATGTGTTCTCACTAACAATGCCCTTTTTACTGTTATCCCATACTCACTCAGAAAGATATAGGGAGTGCAATGGCAGGCAATTTCTTAGAAGGATGGTTAGTGTAGATCAGTTTTTCAACCTGTGGGTTGCGACCCGCAAGGTTGTTTCCAAGTGTTGCTCGGGAAAGGGGGGGGGGTCATGTTCGCAAACCAGGTAAATGTGAAAAGCAAAAAGCAGTGTTTGTAAGTCATACAATACAAAAAACAAAAAATACAAAATTTTCAGTGAAAAGGTCATGCTTGCTTATTTTTTTAAAATAAATTGTTGAACTGTGTTTGTATTTTTGTGACACAAATAACAAAATCATTTTCCAATTCAAGCCTGTTTCTTTTTTTTCTTTCATATTCAAGGTGGTTGTCATTATGAAGTCTAATTTTTTATCGGTTTTGATTTGCTTCTTCCACTGCCACTTGTAGCAGATGTGGAGAGCTGCACAGATCTTTTGAGAATTACTTTTCATCCTAGCTCACAGAGATAGTCCGTACTCGGACAACTGACTGAAGTGAATGAAAACAAATTGTTCCTATGTGGCTGCTGACCCCACCTTCACTCCTCCCGCGCCTCCACCACGGCACAGAATAAATCACTGCCCAAATAGTGCCCATGACTACCTTGCACAGCATCAGTAGGTATACTCTCAATACAAAGAAAACTAAATATGTCATTTTTAAAATCACTGACATGGTTTTATTATGGATCTTTACAGGCATGGTGGGGGAGGGAGGGTGGGTGTTGCCATATTTTTTTACCTGTAAAGGGGTTGCATGTTCAAAAAGGTTGAAAAAGACTGGTGTAGATTATGCTGTATCGAAATTCTATAATAGTATTGGATATGTACATACTGAGACTCTCCACATGACCACAGCAAGACATGATCATTGTAGGCTTGGGTGGGGGGGGGGATATAGAGAATCAATAACTATGGGGAAAAATATATTTGAACAAAGGAGCTATAAAGAATAAAATAGGTAAATAAATAAATTGCTAATACATTTTTTGTAAATATAAAAATACTGTAAAAAAAAACCAATAATAATAAAGGATGTTTTTACTGGTAGTGTGTTACTGAAGGTTAAGGCGAGAGAGATGCCTAAAGGATATGTTAGTAGGCCAGTTCCCATCTACAGAGTTCAGAAAGGGTTGTAGCATCAGAAAAGACTCTGACAGTTCTCACTGGGAAACAGCTGTTCAGGTTGCTAACATTGTGGGAACTGGTACGGTTTACCACTGCACGGTATATGTTGCCAGTGGCTGTTCATTCTAAAAGATATTTGGTCAGTGGTGGGGTATATATATAGACTGGTACAACAGAGACAGGTAAGTTGGTAAATGGGGTATGTTGTTGTGTATGATAATAAGAAACATTTCCCCTGTGTTATGATTTGAATAATTAATGGTGGCTGGAAGCAAGCTGCAAGTTTTACAGTGATTACTTGGGGAAGATCCATGTGGTGGTTTTGGAGAATGAGAAAGTGAATATTAGTGTTCCAAGGTGTTCTTTAGCTTGAGTAGTCTCTTTAAGCACACTGCAGATGGCAGGGGACAGGATTTTGGGAAGAAGGATATGAATTTTGGAGAAGGAATATAGAAAGTCATGACCATCATGAAAGCATTGGTCAGTTGTCTCAAGACCGGGCGAGATACATGATTACAGTCAGTTTTTGAAGCAGCAAAATGGGATTGGTTATGTGGAGGATGGGTTGTAGCTGAAAGATTTGTTCTTGCACAAGCTATCTGATCTGATCTATTCCCATATCTACACAGCCCACATCATCTCCTCCCCTGATAACCAAAACTTAATATGGTACCCATATTTTCAATCTATCCCACCCAACCCCTATACCACCCACCGCTTTATCCTCTGCCCTGACTATGGATAAACTAGTGGCTGCAGTTAACTTTTCCTCCACTCTGTTGGAATGTCAGCGATCTGTTCTCTCATTCTCACTGGTTGAGTCCCTTGGATAAGACTGATATCTGGGATTCTGTCAGGGAAGGGCAGGAAAGATAAACCACTGACTGTTGTGGTTTAACTGAAGGAGGGGCAGAGGCTTTTGAGCAGGTGACAGAGGTTTTGGGTGGGGAAAATTGAGGAGATGAGCCAAACATGGAGTTCTGGCAATTAGTGGTGCGGTAGGTGTGTGGTGTGTGGAAGTGGAGTGTTGATAGGGACTAGAGCTAAATAACTCCTGAGAAGAACTGATAGCTTGTACAAATGTTTTTGTGTGTGTTGGGCTGAAGCTGCGATTAAAGGTGGAAAGGGAATTATCATTGTCTTAAATAAGTGGGACTTAATAAATAAAAATGACAGGAGCAAGTTAATAAAATTTGTAAAACAACAGGAAGTAACTCGGTCTGCATTGTGCCAGGATTTGCTTCATATGATGTATGAGGTGAGGGAATGAAAGGCATAGGAACCGCATGGCCCGGTTTCTAGAACATGAATAAGGTGTAAACCAAAATATTATGTATATTTTTGTTCCTAATGTATGTTTTTCACTCATCACAGCCTTCAACTTTGGTGAGTGATTTTCCCTATTCTTCGTTATTTAAGATTTTATACTGAAATATTGTTAATTGTGTTCATCGTAATGTATTTGATGCTACCTTCCCGTCTCCATTTGTAGCATGAAAAGAGAATTTTTTCCTGTCCTTTGTTATTTTATTGTCTAATAGCATTTTCACTCTCAATAATTCTTTCATATGATCCAGAGCCAGTATGGAATATAATTTTGAGTGCATCTCTCTTTATTTGTTATCTGGGTTTATTTTTTTTTTTTTTTTTTTGCGAGTTTTATTTTTTTCTCTCTTCCTTTCCTCTTTCAGGCCACCTGCTGTTTACAAATCATATAATAAATGTACAGCTTTTATTTTTATCAGTATGAGTTCTTACAATTATTTAACAAAAATTATTCATTACCCTACCCATTGAGCCATTTTTTTAAAAACTGTTAGTTCCTAAGACAAACTAAATTAAGCAACAGTGCATCTGTGTATTAACAGTGAACTGATTGTGAGCACAAAATCATTATTTGGCCAGAAGTCATACATGGTCAAAGGTTATGAAAATGTTCAGCTCCTCAAAATCCTTTTCTTACCTGGAATAGGCCTTTGAAAGTATTTGGACTTGGGAACTGTAGTGATGCTAATCCTTACATTATTTGGCTACACTTCTGAAAGATTTGTGACTGGTTAAATTTATTTTTACACATTAGTTATGATGTAGTGATTATCAGATTTACATCTCCTGCTCATAGTTTTCAAGCTGTCTTTAAGTAACGTGATGGAGGTCTCTATTGTGTTTTTCAACACAAAGCGTAATATTGTCACTGTCAAAAGTCTTTCTTAGAAGTGATTCATTAAATGCATGCAAATGCTTCAGCAATTAGAATAATACATAATTTCATGTTAATCATTAGGTCTGCAAATACAATTTATACAATTTTGTCTATAGGTTTTGCACAAGCATATTTTCTCAAAGTAAAAGAGGAACTGGAGGAAACTGATCCTACTGTGTATCAGCAATTTCTGGAAACTCTGAATGACTTTGGTACTAAAATAAACACTGTACCTGAACTGTATGTGAAAATCTCTTCAGTGTTAAGTAATTATGCAGACCTGTCTTCAGAATTCCTTGCATTTCTTCTTCCTGAACAAGCAATGCAGTGTGGGAAATTGATGGAATGTCTTATGATAACGAAAATGAGAGATTTTTTCAAACGACTTGAGGTAAGCAATAGAAAATAGTTACTTTTCTATTCAGATATTGAAAACAATTTAGTATTCAGGTGTTGAAATGCCTTATTTCTCAGATTATTTTAAAAGAAAATTAAAAGCAAATTAAAAGGAAAAATCATATAATGTTTTCTCAATTTGTTCTTTTGTGAGTGAATTTTGTACAATATTTTTCATCATTTTGTTCCTGTGAGACTTTGTATTTTCTCTGTCGTAGATGAAAGTTCTCAGGTACAGCTGATTCCATTTATTATTTATTTATTATTTATTTATCAATCTTGTTCCATGGATCCCTGCTGAGGAAGTACCTCTGGGATGTGAAACATGTCATTGTTGATACATATACACATAATATGAGTGATATCATAGTAAATATATATATATATATATATATATATAATTAAGGAAGGATAGGGAAATATGACTCAGCACTTACCACAGATGAAGGCGGCTGGGACGACGAACAAAAAACAAACACAAGAGAAGTGCAATATTTCGGCCTACAGCAGCCTTAAACGTGCAGAAGGTGAAGCCCCAGGCGGCGTCACATGTGTACACATAGACAGCCGACTGGTGAATGGCGTCTGTTTATATATATATATCTGTTTATATATATATATCTGTTTATTGAACGAAGGATTCAGGCATGGACTAAATTCAATAGTAACCGAACAACAGAAACATGGCAGCAGTTTCACGCAGTCCAGAAACAAACCTCAAAAGAAATTAGAAAAGAAAAGCGTTCATACGACAGAAAAAGGATACAAGATATTGAGGAAGACTTCAAAAGAAATAACACAAGAAATTTTTATAGAACTTTCAAAGAAAATATTACAGGCTACCAACCTCCAAACTTTTGTTTCAAAAGGCCAGATGGTTCCATTGAAATGAAAACCAAAGCTAACTGCAAAATTCTGGCACAATACTTTGAAAATCTCCTCAACTGCGAGAAACCGACGGGAAAATTGACCCTAACAGAAACCACACCAAATCCGGACTCTACACCACCCACACTCGAAGAGATAAAGGAGATCATAAAACAACTGAAAAACAACAGAGCACCAGGAGAAGATGGCATTATTGCCGAGTTCTGGAAGCTTGGAGACGAAAATCTCACAAAGAAAATTCATAAAATTATTACAGATATTTGGGCCACAGAGAAAATTCCACAAGAATGGAAATGTGCACTAATACATCCCTTACATAAAAAGGGTGACAAGACGGATCCCAACAATTACAGAGGTATCTCCTTGCTGCCAGTCATTTATAAAATCCTCTCCAAAGCCCTACTGAACAGGCTAGAACCTCAGGTAGATCCACAAATAGGTGAATACCAGGCAGGCTTTAGAAAAGGAAGATCATGCATAGAACAAATCTGGAATCTGAGAACACTCCTGAAGATAAGACAAACAAACAATACCGTAGTAACATTTGTGGATTTCAGGAAGGCATATGATTCCATAGACAGACAGACGCTCTTTGACATAATGAGAGAATACGGCATAGACAAGAAGACAAGGGCTCTGATACAACAAACACTCACGGATACCACGTCTAAAGTGAAATTTATGGGAGAAACATCAGAACCATTCAAAATTGGCACGGGTGTCAGGCAAGGAGATGGATTATCACCAATTTTATTCAACATGGTATTGGACAAAGTTATAAAACAATGGGAAACGCAGGTCAAAGGAATACAGCTAGGAAGAACACGACATACCAAAACAATCATCAGATGCCTGGCATTTGCGGATGACCTGGCAATTCTCAGCAACAATAGGCAAGAAGCACAAGATGCATTGGAACAGCTACATCAAATTGCCGCCAAAACAGGGCTACAAATTTCGTATGAGAAAACGCAGTACATGGAGAAACAAAACAACAATGTACAAACAATATACACAAAATTTGGAAACATAAAAAGAGTTGAGAAATTCAAATATCTAGGGGAATACATACAAGTAGGAGGATCTAACAAGCTATCAAATTCAGAAAGATCAGAAAAGCTTCAGAAGGCTTATAGACTCACATGGTCATATTATAACAAAAGAAATATATCAAGACAGGCCAAACTCAGACATTACAAAACAGTGGTACTGCCAGAAGCATTATATGCATCAGAAACAACAACGATTGGGGCTTCAGGCATAACAGAAGCGGAAAAAGTTGAACGCAAAATCCTTAGAAAAATTTTTGGAGCAATATATAAAGACAGTATATGGATGAAAAGACCAACGAAAGAACTATACGAACATACAGATAGATTGACAGACATGATCAGAAGACGTAGATTACAATTCTATGGACATTTACAGCGAATGAACAGCACTAGACTCACAAAGAGGATCTTTGATGTGGTAAATGGTTCACTCAGGAAAACCAATTGGTTCCAGGAAATAGAAGAGGACTTGAATCACGCAGGGATCAGCAAGGAAATGACACAGGAAAGGGGACAATTCAGGAACAAAATTATGAACTCAAAATTTAAAATACAGAAGAAAACAGGAACAAAATGGACAGAGCAAAGGAAACAGGAACACAGTGAGCGTATGAAGAGGTTTTGGGAAGAGAAGAAGAAGAAGACAAATACAAACAAAAACTGAATAATCATGAATAATTTGAGTTTAAACACTGTCCTCAAGGGCAATAATGCTTAATAATAATAATAATATCTGTTTATATATATATACATATTTTACAAATACAAGAAATAATAATAAACATACATTTTTGCAACTGAGTTTTGCAAACGTCATAATGAGTACAATTAATTATTTTCTTCAAATTCTTGAATGGAGTAGAAGGAGTTGCCAATAAGATAATCTCTAAGTTTTGGTTTGAATACATCTTTACTATCTGAAAGCTGTTTTATACGATTAGGTAGTTTATTAAACAGATGTATCCCAGAATAATTAACTCCTCTTTGTACTAATGACAGAGATGTTTGTGTTTTATGCAAGTTATTTTTGTTTCTTGTATTGAAACTGTGTACCTGTGAATTAGGTGTAAACAGGTTAAAATTTTCTATGACAAAGCTCATGAGAGAATATATATACTGAGAATACATTGTAAGAATATTGAGTTTCTTAAAGAGTTGTCTGCAAGAAGTTCTTGGTTTTACCCTACACAGAAACCTAATAGCTCTTTTCTGTGCTATGAAAACTTTTTTACTTTGTGAAGAGTTTCCCCAAAAAATTATGCCATATGACATTACTGAATGAAAATATGAGGAGTACACCTGTTTCATTAATTCTAGATCTGCTGTTAGAGAAAGTGTTCGTATTGCGAAGGTGGCACTACTTAACTTTGCCAGTAGTGTAGTGATATGATCATGCCAACAGAGTTTCTGATCTATTTTAATACCAAGAAATTTTATACTCTCTGTTTCTAAGATTGTGTTGTTTTTATAGTTTATACATATATCTGGCTGTGCATAGTTTTTTGTTTTAAACCTAATATAATGTGTTTTTTCAAAATTTAATTTTAATGAATTTGCCTTAAACCAATTTGCTACTACTCTAAGTACTTCATTTACATTAAATTCTATAGTACTGTTTGGTGTTTTACGCACAGTCAGGTTAGTGTCATCTGCAAATAAAACACTCTTAACTTTGTCGGATAAATTTCCAGGAAGGTCATTGATGTATAACAGAAAGAGGAGGGGACCTAAGACAGAGCCTTGTGGAATTCCATGTTTTATTTTCTCCCAGTCTGATGAAGCATCTTTACTCATTTTAGAATCAAAAATTGAAACTTTTTGCATTCGGCTTTCAATGTATGATTTAAACCATTTACCTGCGGTCCCAAAAATACCATAGTATTCCATTTTTTTCAAAAGTAATTCATGATTTACACAGTCAAATGCTTTTGCAAGATCACAAAATATTCCTACAGGATTCATTTTATTATTCAGTTCCTCAAATGTGTTATTTAAAAATGAATATATAGCCATTTCTATGGATGATCCTTTTTTGAACGCAAATTGTGAATTAGTTAGGATATTATAGCGTGTAACATGTTTTATTACTCTACTATACATGACTTTTTCAAAAACCTTTGAGAATGTTGAAAGTAATGAAATGGGACGATAGTTGTCTACACATGTTACTTCTCCTTTTTTAAATAATGGTTTTACAACAGCATATTTTAGTCTATCGGGAAAAACACCTTGTATTAAGGATTCATTACAAATGTGAGCAAGTACATGACTGATACAGTCTGAACATCTTTTCAGTAATTTACTTGAAATATTGTCATAGCTGGAAGAATTTTTAGGTTTTAATTGTTTAATGAGTTTATTTATTTCTGAGACTGTTACTGGTGGCAATTTCATCTCCACAAAGCTATTTGGGAAAGCAGTCTCAAGAAGCCTTAGAGCACTATGTGGGGATTGCTTTTCTATGCCTAATTTATCTACTACTGACGTAAAATGTTTGTTAAATATTTCACAAACTTCCCCTACTTCGCTATACACATGTCCATTTTGTTCTATTTTTATGTCTTTAGAGTGATTTACAGTTTTTCCTGTTTCAGTCTTTATTATATTCCATATTGTTCTCATTTTACTGTCTGAATTTTCTATTTTCGCCGATATGTACTTGTTCTTGGCCTTCCTTATTACATTTCTTAGTATTTTAGAATAAAGTTTATAGTGAACTTTCAGCGCATAGTTATCTGATTCTCTCATTTTCAAATAAAGGTCCCTCTTTGTTTTACTAGAGATTCTAATACCCTTTGTTATCCATCCCATGCCCAGTTCATTGTTTGGAGTGTTGAGAATTTTCCTTTTTTTGAAACTACCTTCAAAAAGTGTTAGAAATATATTCAGAAAGGAATCAAATTTCGCATTAACACCCTGCGCATTATATACTTCTAACCAGTTTTCATTGTTTAAGGTATCTATGAAGTGTTTTATATTATTTTCACTAAAATTTCTTCTATAAACCCAGCTTTTCTTTATCTGTTTAACAGTGTTCCTAGACTCGATACATAATAGCTGGGCATCTTGATCTGAGATACCATTTATTACTGGATGTATGCTGTAATTACTGCACTGAGAAATATCCATAAAAAAATTATCAATTGCAGTCCTGCTATTTATTTTGTATTCTCGTAGGAAAATTAAGTTAAAAGACAACATCAAGGCTTCCATATCTAATTTATCATTGCTGTGATTCAGAAAGTCAACATTGAAATCTCCACATAATACTATTTGTTTACTATTTGTAAAACTTAGTAGCAAAGACTCTAAATGAGATAAAAACAGTCTGAAATTACCTGAGGGGGCCCTGTAAATTGCTATCACTATCAGCTCTTCCTTATCATATTCTAGTTTAGTAACACAACATTCAAAGTGTTGTTCTATACAATACTTACTTACAACTACACTACTGCATTCAATGTTATTTTTAACAAAAATGGCAACTCCCCCTTTCTCCATTTTACATCTGCAGAAATGAGAGCTTAATTTATAATTTGGGATGGACAGCTGAGATATTCCTGTATCAGACAAATGATGCTCAGATATACACAAAACGTCTACATTAAAATTTCTGGAATTTTGAATCTCTTCTAGGCTTAAGGTAATGTCATCAGTTTTACTAAATATTCCTCTTATATTTTGGTGGAAAATACTGGTCTGAACACTTTGACGCAATGACTTTGAATTGTTTATTTTATTATTACATACTGGTATATCAGTTGGAATTTTTAATTTCAACAAATTATGATCATCAGAGACATTAATTTCCTTAAGAAATCTTAATAAATCTATTTTATTTACCCTAAAAAAGGCCGCGACGTAACACCATTTATCACAGGAATACCTCTTTCACTCACCTGGCATCCTCTGACCTCATCAGCAATAAGAAGCGAAAGCTTCCTCTTACCTCCGACATTCAGATGGAGTCCATGGCGAGTATAACTGTCCCTACCAATGCAGGCCACATCAATCAAACCAATGTGTGAATTAGCCGGCTGCCAGAGAACCCTTTCCAAGGACGCATTTGTACGCCTGATGTTATGCCACATCCAGGGTTTATCGTAACGCTCAAGCAAACCAACAAATCTCACACTTGTCTGACGTGTGTTCCTGGAAATGTGGGCAATGTCTCCCTCAATTGAATAATTGAGGTCTTTATCAAGGCTGTTTCCTGGTCCCCCAACAATTACAACACAATCCTCATCTGAAAAATCTTTAACTAGGTCTTTCACATTTGCTACCACACTTCCAAGATCTGCATTTGGTTTGAAAATACTGCAGACTTCATAATCTGGCCCCAAGTCAGACTGAATCATCTCACTGATTCCCCTCCCGTAACTGCTCCCAAGTAACAGTACCTTCCTGCGTTTACTTTTAGATACACCCTGAAAACTTTTCCCTTTTACTTTGCAAGAACCCAGATCGTTCAGTCCAACCTGACGGTCCTCAGAGTCACCATCTAGATCCTCCAATGGCCGAAACACATTGGATGTCTCCAGCTGGAAACCATCAGACAGACAGCGTCTCCTACCTCTCCTGCCAGAGCTGACTTCCTTCCATTCACTGTTCCGCCTATGCCTAAGAACAGAGTTTTCTGCCTTCAGGGCCTTTAAATCCCTCTCTGCAGATGCCAAATCTGACTGGAGTTTCAGAATCCGCTGCTCCTGATCACTAATTCTGCAGGAGTGACAGTTCCAGGAAATACTGACACAAGAGTCACTGTTAGATACATCGCTGCACCCCCAGTGAAACCAGCGCCCGCAGTCCCGGCATGTCACTCCTTCTTTTACTATCCTTCGGCAGTTTCCACACGTTGTATCCATTGTGATACTTTCAAAACAACTTAAGAATTTACAAGCAAAGGAACTTTAAAAACTTTTACTTTTTAATAAACTACTTGTGTGTCAAATGCTAAAGAAATGCAAAAGTAGCCTTCTACAAAAAATGTTAAAAACCTATGAATATCACTCGAAACTTTTCCTAAAAGTGAATTACAACACCTGTCAACTACAAGATTTACAATAAAACTGCACAAATGCAAACAAAAAAACTTTTTAAACAATTTCTATGAAATTTGATAGCCTAGAACTCTGAATCACAACTAACCTCAAATGTAAACAAGTAAAAAAAACTGCGTTTACACTGTACTGATTATGTATTAAATAAAACGGTTCACTATCACTTGAGAACTTGCCAATCTACTTTGAAACAAAACTAATGCTATTAAATCTTACTTACAATGAACTGCTGCTACGCTATAACAATAATATTAATACTATACCTTTATACCGGATGTAAACAAAGCACGAAACACTGAATTTACAATTGACGGATTTATACTGAATAAAACGTTCCACTAACACTCACACTACTAGAAAATGATATTATTCAACGAATTAACTACCTTACGAAACAAAATTTAACTTTTTAACTACAAAAACACAAATTATTAGCACTCGACACGCACTAAAGCGCGTGGCAGACGAATTCCAAAGATGAACAACCATTTGAGATTAAAGCATTGTTTTATAGTAACATAATTGAATTGTATCTTCCTTTTTGAAGGAAAAATAAAACTTTCCTTGATGATGTCATATTTCTGAAGTTAGGAACTTTGAAACCAATATTCATCTCTTTACTGACTTTACCTTGTTTAGACCTATCAATATGCACAACACCAACCTTGATGAAACAGTTACTTTATAAATTCTCTTTCTAATTACATTGCCTTTTATATATCTCTTGCAGTCTCATTTATCTATCAGAAACTGCAATTTTTTATTAATTACTACATTAGTTCGAACAAGGATAGAATAAGTAAATAAATTTCTTAACCTGCAACAATGAAGTTTTTCATGATGTTGTTCAGTTATATCTTTGGTTGGAAATAAAGGCAAAGAAATGCATTTATACGCTGCTGAATGCCCAAGAACATTTTATTTATTTAATTTCTTAACCTACCTATTGATCCAGGAACATTTTATTGGTTGTAAGAATAGTATAAGTAAATCAATTGCTCGACCTACATAATGAATGATACAAGTACTTTTTATTGGGTCTTCAGTCTAATTTTGTCTCACCTTAGAAAGGAACAATTTATTGCAGTATTTGAAGCCAAGCGTGAATAGCTCCAGCTAGTCAAACTGATGTTCCATTCCACATGGTATCCAAAGTATTTATGAATTCCTGATCCATCTCAATGGAATTCACCTGAATATCTGATTCACGATGGAATGAGAAGAGAACGTATACCTTGCCCTTCCTCATCATTCGCATCAGATGGAACCCTATCACACAACTTGTACTGAAAATCCACACAAAAAGATCACTACTTACATGCCAGCAGTTTCCAGCATCTCTCCCATAGCAACACTGTGTTGCATGTGTTGATACACAGAGCGAGGAAAATTTCTGATGCTGATAGCCAGCCAGAGGAACCTGAACATTTCCACCTTACTTTCAAGAATAATGGATATCCCTATCAACTGGTAGATCAGGTACTGTAGAAGAAGGCACCAAAATTTCCAGTACATTTTGAGGGTCAACAAAAGGCTGTAGCCTTCATCCCATATTTAGGAAGCACCTCTGCAAAAATAGGCAGGATACTTACTTGACATGGAATTAAGAGTATATTCCATCTCCTTGTGAAAATTCTGGACTTCCTCAACCTGTTGAAGGACAATTTTGCTTTAAAGGTGTTGGTAGTGTACATTGTACGATGTGATTTATATTGGTTACATAGTCAGTACAGTCAAAGCCTGCGCTGCTGAGCTCTAACGTAACATTCAGCTATTCCAATTAGAGAACTCTTGTGAGAGTCCTGTCTAAGTGACAGAACTGAAAGGGTAGCCGAGTGGTTGATTTGTGGACATCTGATGTCGCGGGAATCTAGAGGAGAGTTTACTAACCTCGTGGCGATTGTGTAGCTGAAGAAATCTCTTGTATCTTGATACAAAGCTCTTCTATCCAGTCTAGTGGGCTATTAAATATGATGTTAAGTCAGGATTAGTTTGACACCAGCTGATTAATAGGTTCAGCAACCCAGGATAAGGAAGACTAGCTCGTGTTAAGTGGCTAGTTGAGAATCTATCCTGATAAATGATAACAGGCGGCTAACAGTTCACAGAATCCCAGTAAAGACTGTAGACAATACAGTTGATAATATGACCTGCAAGGATCTGTCCGGCTACGCCTATGAATGATACTTCTGCATGTAATTGAAGTTAGACTGGTTGAATGGACACTGAATGGCTAGATGGAATGCCTGGCCCCAGGATGTTACGAAGGCCTACATGGTGTACAGACTGAAGCTTAAGAGAGTTGGCCTAGCTGTTAGTTACCCATGATGATTCGATGAAAGCTACTCGCGGACTGAGGACGAGAAATATATCTTTACTTCGGAGGTAGACCCTATTGACGTCATTAACCAGTTCAAATCGGTACTGCTGATTGACTCAGCGCATCAGCAGGTTTGTGAATAACAAGTCCACGCTGAGGTAGCGCTTACAACCTGGCTTGGCTGCCTCTAACTGCATCGAATATTACTTTTATTAGAATCTATGATTATTATAAATAAATCCCTAGGAATCAAATACGGTACTGACACTCTGCTGTTGCCAAGCACTTAATTGAAAACGGCCATATAAAGTACTCTGGGAATTTGAAAGCATTAACCAATTCTATCACGGAAGCTGTATAAATATGATAGAATGACAGCATAGATAATAGAGAAACAGGACTGTGGCTTGGTGATGCCTGCCAGCTGGCACTGTCAATTCTTGGACGACAATTTAGCATACGAAGGTACAGTGAAGTGCCGACAGGTGGACTGCTCCAGAAAGAGACTTGCAGCAGATGCTATAGTCACAGCATTTACCGTGGCCTATGTTGGGGATGCAATAATGAGCTGCAGTCAGCTCAACCAACAGAGCGAGTTGGTGAGGATGCGGTGGAATGTAATGCAATGTACAAGGGGGTTCTAAAAAAATAGAATTAATTTTTAACAGCTATATATATTCAAATTTTTTACAAAATAGCCTTATCCCCTTCAAAATACTCTCCATTACAACTAATACATTTGTCCTACCGTTAGTTTCACTGTTCGGAATATTTCCTGTAGCCATCTTTAGAAATGTCTGACAGCTCCTCCCTTGTTTTTTTCTTGACCTCTTCAATGTTATCAAATCGGTGTCCGTTGATGCCCCTTGTCATGCGTGGAAATAAGAAAACTTCACACGGAGCCAACTCAGGCGAGTAAAGTGCGTGTGGCAGTGGGACTATGCCAACAGAAACATCTGCGTGTGCAGGTGGATTGTCGTGGGGAAGGAAGCAGTCTCCTGTCTGCCACAAATTGGGTCTTTTTTGGTGAAAACCGTTATGTAATCTTCTTCATTCTTTCAAATGAATGGTTTGATTGAAGGTCTGATGTGGGGGAACAAACTCTGAATGAACTACGCCCTTGGCATCAAAAAAGCAAATGAGCATTGTTTTGATGACTTTTTTTTGGACAGGTTGAAAATGACATCTTCCATCGGCTTGACTGTTGCTTTGTTTCTGGGTCATAACAATAGCAGCATGAATCATCACCAGTAATGACCTTTGACAGAAAATCTGCATCAATTTCAAGTTGTTGTTTCAAAACACGACATGTTTCAACTCGACTTTCATTTTGATTGTCATTCAGAGCCCAAGTAACAAACTTAGCAGCAACCCTTTTCATTCCCAAATCTTTGGTTAAAATTTGATGAACCGAGCTCCAAGATTACACACTAATCTCTGACATTTGATCAATTTACGTTTGACGGTCTGAGAACACAAGCTCTTGAAATTTTTCAACATTTTTGTTGATTCAGATATTTGATGACTATCCAGAATGAGGTTTGTCATCAATCAACATGTCACCATTTTTAAATGGAGCACTTGTACACTTGAGTTTTCCCCATCCAGCATCATCTTTGTAAGCTGTTTTCAATATACAGTTTCGGCAGCATTTTCACTGAGTAGGAAACAAAATTTCACAGCTGCATGTTGTTCACTTACACCTGCAGTCATCAAAAATGAAACAATAACAAAACAGCACTAGCAAAAACAATCACTGCAGATTAACAGGACAAGCCAGGTCGACAACACAGGCGGCACTAAAATGACAATGACTTGTGCTATAAACGCTTAGTGGCAGAAACGCGTGCTACACAAGTTTCGCCCATGGCAATGCTATTCAGATTATTTTTAGGTACTCCCTCGTAAACTCGTCAGCAGTTCAGCTCTGGCTACCACAGTGCATGCACGGGTAATGAGGATAGCAAGCTGTGAAAAGCTTGTCTTTCCACAAATAATCCAGCAGCAAACCTGTAAAGATTACATTTCATTTCAGCTCTTCATGTATGACATTGCCTGCATGAATATATACATATGGGCATATTTTGAATGATATAATTGCTACACCTTTGTTGGTTTGTCACTGCATCAGTTTGTGCACTTTCCTCTGAAGACAAATAATGTTTGAGTTGGTGATATGATCCATATTTTAGACAGCTGAAATTGCACTATGATCAGACTTTACCTATAAGATAAAGGGAAAGAATTCCTGTGTGTTTTCAGAGATGGCTACCTGACTGTGTTGTATTTATGCATTTCATTGGTAAAGCAGGCAGAAATAAGCTTGCTATGAATATTATGACTGTTATTTCTGTGACAACATTCATGTGTTATCTACAAATTTACTTAAAACAGCATACTAGAGGTACAGTTTTTATGAAGAATAAAATAGGTGGAAAGGTGCCACTGAATAATGCATCTAGAAATTTCTATAGGTCTGTTAGAATACTGAGGGGAAGGGAAGGAATTCAGCCAATTGTAGATGAGGATTTGAAAATGGCAGAGATATTAAGTAACTTATTTAATGTTGCCACTAGGGATGGGAGGGAGTAAATCAGATAAGGAGCTTCTCTGTATGAGTAGAAATGAGTAAACAAAAAATATGAAATAAATCCTAAGAAAACTAGAAAGGTATAAAGGGCCCAGTGTAGATAATTTCTACAAATGTATTACTGATGATACCTTATGAGCCTTGCTGCTTACCAGAAAATAGTAGTAATACCAGTAAATAAAGGAGGGGCAATAATTGCAATAGTTGGGGTTGAAAATTACCGGCTAGTTAGTTTGAAATCGGTTATAAATTTGGGGTGAGATTGATATAATACCACATCAGAAATATCTGTGAGGAAAGAAAATGATTTGCAGATTGACAACATGGCCTTGGGCAAGGATATTCCTGTGAATCTCAGTTTGTGGGTTATATGCAAGATATTTCGAATGAAATGGACAAGGGAGACAAGGTTAATAGTGTAGCATTAAATCTTTGACAGAGTGTGCCATGTAATGGTGTTAAATAAGGTGAAAACTATTTGAATGGTTGAAAAAGTGACTTGCTGAGTAAAGTTTTTTTTTTCAAAAAGTAAAAAGCAAAGTGTTACGATAGGAAATGCAATATCAAAAGAGGTGGAAATGAGTATGTGAGTACCACAGGGTAGTGTATTGGGACCATTGCAATTCATTATTCCAATGAATGATTGTGTTGATGGTTTATTATCAGAAGTTTGGTTGTTTTCAGATGACAAGTGAAACATATTAGGAACAGGATGGGGAAAGACTGTATAGCTGCAGGGTGACCTGTAAGGTCAACATGGAGTGAAGATAAATACTTAGAGTAGTCGGTTTATTAGGTATGCAAATAAAAAACAAAAGGTTGTTAATGATTATAGTTTGGGAAAGGAATTGACTGTTGAAGACTTAAATTAAGTCCTGGTGGCTGTCTGGTTCTCAGTTTATACTTATAAGCCAATTCCCACCTTCTGAGGTCAGAGATGCTACTTTTGTCAGAGAGGACTCTGACGGGATGGGCCGTAAAGCAAGTGATGAAATTGTTGGTGTCATGAGCGGTGGCATGATAAGATACAGGGTGGTATACCGTTTGTCTGTGTCTGTTCTCTCTGATGGCCAGTGAATCTGTGGTACAACCTACGAAGGATGCTGGGCAATGTTTATGAATGAGTTGATATATTAGGTGGGAGGATACACAAGTGGGAAGTCCTGAAATGGGGAAGCTTTTGCCAGTTGCTGGGTCGGTTCAGGTAGTGGAGGTGGTCATCAGAATGAACAGACACAGACAAACGGTACTCACCCAGATCCCTGACCACCCTGTATCTTATCATGCCACCACTCATGGTACCAACAATTTCAACACTCACTTCGCAGACCGTGCCACCAGAGTCCTCTCTGACGAAAGTAGCATGTTTGACCTCAGAAGGTGGGAACTGTCTTATCAATATAAACTGGCTCCAGACAGCCACCAGGACTTAATATAAGATAGCACCAATATTCCTCCTCCTCTTCCACCCATTCCCCACACTGTCTACCTTTTCCCACAGAACCATCACTCACCAGAACTAATCTTTTAGTAGTATTTAACACCAATTTTTTGAAATAATTTGTATATTTGTATGTACGTAGATGTTTTATATTCATATAAAATATAAGAAAATACTTTCGGTTGACAACTGCCACATTTCCGTGACTGGTTTCTACGATTACGTTAATTATTTTCCTGTTTATGCCTTTTCACCCCCCTCCTCACTTCCCGCCATTTTATTTTTCTCCCGCCCTTAGCTGCCAGCCTGGTCTGCACACTAGTTGGCTACCAGCTTCCATCTGACAGCCGTCTCATTCTATTGCTGAAGAAGGGCTATAAGCCTGAAAATTTAATGCGTCTTGTGTGTTCATGTTTTTTCCATGTGTCTACACCACAGCTGTGGTTTTTCTCCTATGTAAATATTTAATAAATCATAGAGGTCTTTGTTTCTTACCTTTCGTTCATGATACATATATTTGGGGCTCTCTAGTTTGACATTCACATATCAAGAATATAACAGTCGTGCGTGCAACAGTTACATTCCATGTTTTGTAGTTGTGCACTAATCTCTTTATCGTCTTGCAAGTACCATGTGATAGTTACATTTTACCTTGTCTTTGTATAGTTGTGTGTTATATTGTTACCATCCTACTGTCATTTCTAAAATGAATTTAATGGCATAAACTGTTTTAGAATATTAGACTTGAATTTAACTTATTTTCAGATATATTTCCCAAAGCAGTCTCAACAAATGCGCAAATTTTACACTAGCTTGTCTGTGTTAAGTACACAGGCAAATGTGACCATAAATGATGTCAGAAGTGCTATTTTGCCTTTGCTAAAGGGAAACAGTTTTTTGACTGATAGTTTCATGGAACTCCTGCCACAAGAGCAACCTCCTGACAGGTAGGTATTGTGTGATGGCATATAACAGAGTAAGCAATTTGGTTCTATTTTTATATTTTTAACATAATTATTATTAAAATGAGATTATTTATTTTCTTATTAATTTTGTATTTAAATTTTTCTTTTTAAGCCTAATGACTGATTTTGATGAAATGGGTTGTGTTGAAGTTGACAGTGATAATTCTGGAGAAGATGACCAGTTTGAAACATTAATTGTTCCTGATCAAGAGGATAAGTATGGCTGTGATACATGCATCTGCTCATGCCACGATTCTATGAAGCAAAAGTATCGTTCACGAATACATCACTGTGTTCCTTGTGGTACAAAGGTTATTAATATTCTATTAAATATTTGTGTATATTTCTTTCTTACATTATGTAAAACTGAAGAGTTTTGTGGTGTCATGTAGTGATAAAAAAAGTTCTTGTTCTTCTAGCTAAGTTGATTTGTCTGGATGTTTGAGAATTTTTTATTGGAATCGATAAATATCATTGATAATTTTATTTTAAAAAAAACTGATACTCTCCCTGGGGACTCTGCTAAAGGTGGTACCATGAGACAGAAACGTGGTATCTAAATCCAATTTTTTTACGTCTTCTTTTGCCATACTAGTTTGAGTTGTAAGGCTTTGCACCCTTTGACTCAAATTTTCTTCTGCTTCTTGGACCGTGATACCAGGCTGGTTTGTGGTTCTAGTATTTGCCATAATCTAGAAGAAGAACCCTACTCACCAAATGTTGTACGACACCACAGGTGCCCGGTGCACATGGCCAGAGGTCTGTGCTGCATCGTAGCATGCCCCCGATTCCGAGGGAAGCTAATTCGAGACTGAGGCATTATTAATTAATTTTTAGTCTCCAAGAGTAGTTCTGTGAGCCAAATAGCTCCAGTTCTCTTAATACTCTGTATAATGCATCCAGACTTTGCTTAAGGTCCCGTGGTCACGGGTCGCTTCTTCCCTCGATGTCGTGGGGTCCTGTGTTTGTACCCCGTCTTCTGGTCATCACTTCTTGTGAAGTCCCACTTCAGAGGTGGTGGGTAAATCAGCCGAATGGTCAGAGTGAAGGGCAGAGGTTTACTGGAGCTTACTTCCTTGGTCGGATTACCAACAACGTCTCCAGTCTCTGGCAGGATCCCTCTGGCCACCGGTCTAGGCTAAACTAGTCAGTGCTTGACTTCAATATTCTTTATATCCAGAACCTGGATGACAGGATGTAATGTTAAAATGAGAAGCCAGTTGAGAATAGACACCTCGGTTTATTTGCTGTGTCAGGTTACAGCAGAATAGGTGCCTCCAGCAAGGGTCCACGACTAAGTATTTCGATCAGTAATTTGGAGTATTAACTTACTAACTCGGAGCTGTCTGGTGGGTGAAGTGTGCAGGTCGTGTACCAAGCTGGCAATCGAACCCTGTGCCAACTGAGAAGAGTTCCAGGTTTGTGTGAACAGTTGGGGTCGAGGCACTAATTTCCGGCCTTAATGTAGAGTGAGGTCACGCATAGTGGCTACATGCACAGGTCACCTACCCGCCGTCATTGCGAACCTGTCATGTGCGGGGGGCACCCAGTGTGGTCATCTCCCCAGATGTGTCGCTTGTGTAGCAACTTTATGTGGTCGTGTTGTTCTGGAGGAAACTACGCGTGACTCGCAGGGAATTCATTTTACCTGCTCACGTGTGCACATTTCTGTGACATACATATATCATGTTGCCATGACATGTGACTAGGCTTCATTTTGTTACTAACTTGTCCTGCTATTTGGAATTTATAAATATCCTTGATAATTCCCTTGACAGTTTAAAGTCTTATGTGTTCTCAGATGGGATGCTGACTATCAGACAGTAAGTAAATAAATTTATCTTACAACTTGGTTATGGTATTTCGATTTGCTGAGCATTCCACCTTTGCCATGACTGGATTTAAACATGAAATTCGGACAATGAATCATCCTGGCATAACTCTTCGTCGCCACTCTCAGATTAATGACTATTTAGCTAATTTTGGAGGGCTTACAAATATTGCTCAGTGAAAAATAAGATTATGAACTGCAGTATTCATGAGGCTTTCAAAGAAATTACAAAGGTACCTCTCTCTTTCACAAGTAATGAATAAAATTCTGAAGCCATTAATGTATAAAATGCAATCCAAAGCATTGCTAAGCCATTAAAGATCATCAATTGGTGAATATTAAGGAGGATTCAGAAAATGATATGCTGTATAGAACAGATTCTAAATTTAAAATTAATCCTCAGACAACTATTTTAGGAACAAGAGATTTATCATAACTTTTGTGTATTTTTTAAATCCTATGCAGACACACTTCTCGATGTACTCAAATAATTTGGCATAGATTAAAAGCTTTGGTATTTATTAAACAAACACTAACAAATTGCCAAAAATGAAATTCTGTGGAGAAATCTGAGAGCCCTTTCAAATCAAAAGTTAGACAATGAAATAGTTTTTCTTCAAAAGTTTTCAATTGTGGATTTGAAAAAGAGATTGGGAAGCGGAGTGCCTAGATACAAGAGATAAGACAAGAAATAAGAGCTTGAATCTCAGACTTAACTGTCTAGCTTTTTGCAGACAATTTAACAATTCTGTCAGAAACAGTAGAAACAAGAACAGAACAGATCAACACTTTGAAACAGCTGATAAAGCAGGGCAGAAAATCTCTGAAAAGACACTTTATATAAGAAATTTAAAAACTGAAAGTCAGATGGGAGGGTGTAGAACTAGATCACTGTTTGAATCCAAAGAATCTCAGAGCTACACTAGATCGCTCCCTCGCGTACAAAAAGCACTGCTTCGTCACAAAAGACAAAGTTTCAGCCTGCAGGAATATCATGAGGAAACTCACAGGAAACGTATGGGGTGCACATCCAGCAGTGCTCCAAACATCAGCCTTTGCACTATGTTATTCTGCTTCAGAATATGCCTATCCCTGTTTGGTACAAGTCTGCATATGCTAAACAAGTAGACGTAGTGCTGCATGAAACCTGCAGAATTCCAATGGGTTGCCTCAGAGCCACACCAATTGAAAAACTACATGGTCTGGCAGGAGTCGCTCCCCCTGATATAAGACAGGATGTAGGTGCAATTATAGAAAGAAACAAGACTAATCAAAAACGCTGCTCAACCCTTATTCAGACATAAACTCCCCAGACGGCTTCATTAGATGTACTGCCCAAAGTTGCCTGGTTCAATCTGTGGCAAACAAGAATGACTCATGTGAATCAATGGGTTCCTACCAGGTGGCAATCTCAACTGGAAGACATGGAGAGCGTTAAATCGGCTGAGAAGTGGTTTTGGTAGAACAAAGGATAACCAAACAAGGCTGCAAGCTCTAAATACTGCATGTGAGTGTGGGGCAGAACAGACCATTCAGCATTTATACAACTGCCCGCAGTGTCCATGAACAGCACTCTGCAAGACCTCATTCAGTTCAGTGACAGACAATGCCATACAAGGTGCTGACTATTAGTCGTCTGTAAAATGAATCCATTGGTTTAATTTAATTGCAGGCTCCGGTGGCAATTTCCCTACACACCCAAGTTCTCCCTATCCTGTACCCACCTACATTTGCCCTCTACAAATTTTAACTTTAAATTCTTTTAATGTTTTCGGTAAGTTATTCAACATTCCCCTTGGTAACTCATTCCAATCCCTGACACCCTTACCTAAAAAAGAAAATCTTCCCACACCCTTATGCCTTAAATCGAGTGACAGCTTGTGGTCATGGTCATCTTTTCCCTTCCATGAACTAATTTTCATACCTACTGCAATATCTTTCCATGCCTCATCACCAGTATACGCCCTGTACACTCCCATGACCCTCCTCATCCTTCTCCTGTCTTGCAATGAATCCCATTCCAGCTCCTTTATCATATCTGTCACTGATTGCATTCTGTGATAATTTCCAGAAACAAATCTAGCAGCCCTTCTTTGCACCTTTGGTTGTTATCATTTTCTTTCTACCTTTCTGTTTTGTTCTTTTATTGTCAATACTGTTTGTGTTTACAACAATTGTAAAAGCAGCAGTTTTGATACAAAATAAATAAAACAAATTTTAAAAATGCTACAAATGTCCTAACCACAAAATATGGAAAAATGTAGGTTTAAATATCTTGGAGAAATACTACAACCTAATGATCTAGACAAAGAAGTAAATAAAGCATCTTGAAAAATTAAATTCGCTTACCAGTTAACAAAGAGCTTTGCAATAAAAAACAATATTGATAAAAGCAAAACTTTGATACTTACGTGAGATGATGGTTATGTGGCAAGAATGCATGAAATGGACAAAAATGCAAATGACATAGAAATATTCAGATTTTAGCTCTTTGTCAACTAGAGAACATTGTGGATAGGGGGTGAGGTGGGAGACTGGCTCACAGAGTGACCGTTAGCCAGGAATTTCCAGAAAAATCCACAAAGAATCTACAAATTTCATAGGTATTTTAGTTTAATTTTTTATTTATTTGTTTTTGCTTATTTATATTTACATTGTTAAAATTTTATTATATTATTTTGCTCTTTTCACCCACCAGAGATTTGCAATGCTCAGGTATTAGTTTCAAGTCAGTACTCCTCCCCCTGTCCTCTGTTTGAATTTACCCCCACCATGTTCCTTGGTCAAAAATTTCTATGTCATTCATGTTTTTGTCTGTTTTATATATTAATGCCCCACAATCATCATCTAAGGTAAGTGGTGCTTCATTTCCCATTCCAATTTGTAATTGGTATATAAACATTTGTATATGAGTAAACCACTGAAAATACAAAATTATCTTTAGCATCTACAGGAATGACCAAATAACCCTGAATCCAAAAGGTTTATTTATACGTATGATTCTGCCATCACTGTATATTGTACAAACACAGTGGTCTATTGTACAGTGTCGTGTTGAGCATGCAAGAAATGTTCATCTGGATCAACAAGAAAAATCAGGAGTGGCCGATCATAATGTCTGAGAGGGACGTACATTTAAATTTTAAGAAACGACACTTTTACCCAGGTCAGAGATTTTTGGGACAGCATAGTAACAGAAGCTGTTGAAATCAAAACAGCTGATTCTTTAGTCAACAGGGACACTGGATACCAGCTTAATCAATATGTTGAAGGAGCTACACATTGGCAAGGAGCAGAAGAGTGGACAACATCATTACACTGGGTCAGCTTTTGTCTTCCAAAATTTCCGCAGCACCAGTTATACAGGTGGTTGAACATAAATACAAAGATGGACTCCCTCAAAACGTCTCCTGAATGTGACATTTATACACTGCAGGAAGCCCGAGAACAGCTTATTTATTTAGAACACTGTGTAAAGCTTCATTCTAAGATTTTAGATTAGATCATTAAAAACAGGCCAGAGTTATTTAGACATTTCAACGACCACAAGAATAAGCAATTACAAAGCGGTCATTGCAACCATTAAATCAATAACTGAGTGAAAAAAAGGAGGATTGTTTACAACTTTGAAAAGTCTCAAAAGAATGCTTTATAACGTATGTGAGGTATAATTACAATACCTTCAAACTATCAGTAGAGACTGATGAAGACATGTAGCATATACTTCTATTGAGGGAAGGTAAGAACATACTTGTACTGAATTGAACAATCACAAAAGGGAATTATCCACTGTGGTGACGCGTGAAGGTAAAAATATCCCAAAAAGCAAACGAGGATACGTACACTTTTAAGAAGGTTGGGATACTGTAATGGTTTAGAAAACTTATTTACAAGAATGTTTAAAAATGTGATGCATGAGGCCTTTAATGACTTGCATTGCAATTTGATATTAAAAAACTGAAAGAGATTTTGGGCTTGTATAAGGAAGTTAGTTATACACACATCAGTATGTCAGTTCTAAGACACTACACATTTGATGTTAATCAAGAGCTGCAAAGTACATAACACCAAATTTAAAAATTTGGCATTCAATGAAAATGTTGATAACATACTATTTTTCCACTACATTTGACATTTGAAATGATTTAATTATGAATGGAAACTCCAGGTGATATCTTTGATGAAGACAGTGGTATTCTATGATGTTTGGCACTTGTTAAAAAAATGTAGTGTCTCTGATGAAGGCTGGAGCATGTCAGCTTAAAGCTCAGAAGTGCAAATAAAAAGTGCGGCATTTCCAATAAATAATGTTATTGTTAGCAAAGATGGAATTGGAAGCTTAAGAAATTAGTATTTTCCATGTTTTATCAAATGTTTGAGTAACTAAGTAGAATAACATTCAATGATGTAGGGAGCATACAAACATAATGATGTTTTGTTTTTCAGTTCATTCACGGAAGAGTCTTCATGCAGATTGGAAAGATCCTTCGCCCAGCCAGAGTGGTTTTCCCGGATGAGGATCTAGCTGCTTGCATCGAAAGACTGTCACCCAAGCAACGACCGAGGAAAGTTCGTAGGAAGGGTAGTGGACACACTGATCCAGGGTCTCAGAAAGACTTGTCTCCTTCCAAGCCAGGACAGGCTGGAAGTTGCTCTCAGCATCCTGCAGGCTCACAAACAGAGCAAAGTTGTCAGCAGTCCACTGATACAACCAAATCCAAAGCTGTTAAACAGCGCGCTATAAATAAGTATTGCAGGTTGCGTGAGAGTGGGAAAAGTGATGTTGTTTCATCTACCTCAGTCACCAGAAGCAGCAGAAGTAATTCACTCAAAGCACCAGTCAAAGCTAGTGGCCTTGTGAAGGAAAAGAAAATCACCAATATTTCCTTCAGCCAGAATAGTTCGCTTAAAAGACCAAGAAGCTCTTCTAGGGGAGGAGTTCGTAGTAAGATTGGTGACAGTAATGCCAAATTGCAGAGAATAAATGAAAAAGAAAACATTTCTGAAAAAAAATTTAGTGTAGAAGAAACGAAAAGAAAAGTTGATAAGCTTGATGTTGTAAATCCAGGTCCCCCTGCAAAAAGACCATGCAGAAGTGTTGAATTTTCTGATTCAGAATTTTGTAGCCTGGATAATACCCATTCCACTACAGAAATTAAAGCTGTTGGAACTTTTTCAGAGACTTCTGTTTCTTGTAAAGGAATAAATTTACAAGAGGAACAAATCTATACAACTAAAGCCAAAGAAGCATATCATAAACTAGAAACAGGCAATTCTTCTGGTAATTTATCAACTGACTGTATAGTCACTGACTTAGGAGAAAACGTTGAAACCCATACAAAGTGTGCCCATCCTGAAAGTCTGCAAGGGAACATTTGCATTGCTGCAGATTATGAATTTAAAAAACAAATTCATTTAGACACTGATGTATGTCAACCAGATGGAAATTATAAGGTAAAGAATATAGAAGTCGTATCGGACTGCTTCGATCGTGAGGTTAAATGTGAAAAAGAAGACACTGTACCATATTCTTCTAGTGGTAATACTTCTGAATGTAGTGTTCCAAAGAGCCGAGTGGAAGATTTGTCTCATACATCATGGACCAAAGAAGAGGATAAAGTTATCCTCAAAATGTTTCAGCAAGAGTGTACCACAGAGAGAATTCTTTTCATGATTCGTCAGCAACTCCCTCAGCGAACAGTGGAACAGGCAAGTTTAAGCATACTTATTCCTAAATAAACTAGTTTCATAAAACATTATTTATCTTTCAGTAATGTTTAATCTAAATAATCCAGTTCCCCCTCTGGCTGATTTATTTTATTTCAAGAAATGGTTTCAATATCTTGGGGCGAATGGGTTTTTTCTATCCATTCATTTTAACTTTATTTGATGTACAACTTTAATATCATGAACATTGTTGTGATCATTACTCCGAATCGGTTAACTAGAAATCAAAATTTCTAAGATAATGTAAATTTCTAAGTTTTCTATTAATTCAATAGAAGCATTGCTTGTTCGATTCATGTACAAAGGTTAAAAATGAGGGTGGAAAATTGTACTTAAGAAACATCTGAAGATTGCCAAATTTTAACACATTTAACATTTATTTCTTAAAATAATATACAACACTGTGCAAAACTTTGTCCTTAAGGTACAAGGGCCCTCCCAAAAGTAAGATCTCCAAAGCTTTGTTCATGTAACTGTTTCCCACACTGTTATGATTGGTGGTTCCTCTACTCACAAACAAACATGTGTGCAACACACTGGGATACTTAGTGTTTGCTTGGCAGCTTGTAGCTTCTGTGAACACTACCACCAAGTATGAAGATTGCGCAGTTATAAGTTTTTTTTATTGTAATAAGCTTTGAAACAATTGAAATTTATCACCAGTTGATCGAAGTCTATGGTTATCAAAAATGTTTGCAAGTGGTGTAGAGAGTTTACACTTCATCATATTGAAATACACGACAAACAAAGCAGCGGAAGATCGTCAATATCTGATGACAGTTGCAAAGTTTGAGCAAACCATCCATGAAGATCCACAGATCATTTTGGATTTTCTCTGCATTTTGATTCCGGGGATTTTAACGGGAGTTCTTAAGATGGGTACCATGAAAACTACTGAAAACCACAAATAGCAACAAATCGATTCTTCTGGCAATTTCTTTGCTGCTAAGCAGATTAAAAGGACAACATTTTGGACTCTATTGTCACTGGTGATTGTCTGTTCCAGCATATCACTTCACCTAAGACAAAAAAATTCAAACAAATGCAGTCTTCAGGTAAAGTCATGATGACTGCGTTTTGGAACCAGAAAGGGGTATTGACTTCAAGCCTGATGGGACCACAATAATCACTGACAGGTACTGTGAAATGCTGGAAAACACAGACAGGCAATTCAGAACTGCCACAGACCAATGTTGAGCTAGGGCATAAGCATTTTCCACGACATCACCCGCCAACATGTCACCAATAATACGGAACCTATTGCAAAACTATGGTTGGAACATCATCGTCCATCCACCCTGCAGTTCAGAGTTGCCACCCAGTGACTATCACATGCTCTCTAAGGGAGCATGCATAAACCACATAGCTCCATTTTGGCCTCCTGTGAACTCCCCTCCCCCCACATAACCCTATGTGGCTTTTTCCTCTACTAGCACGTAGCTTTTTTCCCTTTTGATTCTAGAAGACATTTTTTTCTGTTTTCTCTTGTCAGACTATTGTAAATTACATATGGAGATAATTAACAGAGGGGAATAAATATTTACATGCTGTTGTGAGTTCTGTCCCTCATTTTAACTGTGAAAAATGTTATGAAAGGAAAGCTACGTGGCCTGGCTCAGAACCCCCCACCCCTCCCCCCACGCAGCCCAGTGTAGCCTTCCAGCCAATCCCCCCTCTCCCCCCCGGACCTAGCCACGTAGTTTGTGCATGCTCCCTAAGCTGAAAAAGCATTTGGCTGGATTAATAATAATAAAATTTAATTAAATTGCGATGGAGCACATGTTATGGTGGCAATAGGCTTATAAAAACTGTTACATTCTACAAAAATGCGTTGACCAAAATGTAAATTATGAAGAAAAATAGGTTTTGTTATACATTTAAAATGATGTGTATTTTATGTAAAATAAAAAGATTTTGCATATCTAAAAAGCTTTTGAGACTTTACTATCTGGATTGCCTGTATATCAATAAAATATTCCCATAGGTTATCTCACTGTTTGTTTTATTGTAAATCCCTACATTTTGATTCTGGCCCAAGAGACTCTGCAGGCAAATCTTTGTAGATGGCTCCACAGGAGGGCTGAATCTTGGCGATTTATAACCAGGCAATAAATAAATTTAAAAAAGAAACGCAAAATTATAAGGAAAATTTTGGGCCCAAGACTCATAGGAGACCAGTACAGACTCAAAAGTAATCAGGAAATTTTACAATATGCAGACATTCACAGTGATATTAGAAAACGCGGACTTAAATTTTGTGGACACATCAAAAGAATGAACCCTAACAGACTTACAAGACAAATAGTTGAATTCTATGAAAACCGAAGTAAATTAATATCGGATACTATGAAATGGGTTGGAGAAATCAAGAAAGACCTCAAATTAGCAGGAATTGTTCCAGAAGATATTGAAAACAGAGACATATTTAAATCCAAAATTCACAAGTGGCAAGTTGACTGGGAGGAAAGATGTAAGAAAAGACGAGGAACAACGTGGTCAGATGAGAGGAAAGAAGCCCACAGCAAACGTATGGAGGAAATATGGGCACAAAGGAAAAGTGAACAGACACTTCTGAGTACTTTGCGTAGTCCTAATGGGCTTATCCGCAAATAATAATAATAAAAATGATTATTTGCACAAGGCTGTTTCATGGCCATAAACAACACTGCTATTTTCAGCCTTAGATATGACTAGCCCTAAAAGTGTAACTGCGTACCAAGCTTGATGGGTTAGCAATAATGTTCAGTCCTTTCATTTGGTCAGAGTCCTGGTGTCACTATCCAAATTTGTTTTCCAGCCAAATGAGAGGTCGGCTTATTCTTGAAGGATGTAGCTGGTTTCTTTCTGCTTCCTTGTCTGCTATCTTTTCAGGTCACCAGTGACTCTAGTGCCGACAAGCTGCAAATCCCAAATTAAATCGTGCATATAGAGCTTGGTGTGTATAGCAATGTGTTTGCCTTTTGTTTTTCTTCTGGCAGGAAATCATAAATGATTGTAATGTAGTATATTTCTAATTTTTACCATAAATTAAATGCAACTACTTCATTACATTTATTGGAGTACTAATCTTTGAGGTAGTTGTTTGATTAATGTTTTCTGTGTATTTTAATGACTGTATTTCATAGAACTGAAGTATTAAATATCTAATGATATATATAGTAACAAAGAAGTAATAGGCACTATGTAACAGAAAGGAATTGCAAGTTAGGATAGAGGAATGCACCACCACTTACTTTAGATAATGATTGTGGAGCGCAAACACACAAAACAGACAAAAACGAGATGGGAAATTTCTGGTTTTAGCTCTTTGACAACTAGAGAACATTAAGTCATTCTGTGAGCCAGTAACCAACAATACCCACCTTGCACAACGTTCTTTAGTTGGAAAAGGGGTATAACCCGAAATTTCCCATGACATTTGTATTTTTGTCTGTTTTATGTTTTTGCACCCCACAACCATTATCTAAGGTAAGTGGTGATTCATTTCACTATTCTAATTTGTAATTCCTATATATATTAACAGATACAAAAAGTTGAGCTCTTATCTAAGTTTTTGATGGGTATCTCATAAAGGAATATTCTTCTGAGCAGTGCTTGTATGTTTTTGGTATGAATGATTTACAGTTTCTTGCTACACACTTGGTCATATAGTCAGATTGTAGACTATACCTTAAGCTTTCATATTATCCAAGTTGGTCTGTGGTTTTTGAGTGATACCGGGACAAAGGGACATACAGACACAGTCACTTACAGGTTTATGATAATTAGAAATGTGGTAAAAAAGTAATGGCTTTAGTTATAGGATGTTACCACAACATTGTGTTTACACACACACAAGTAAACATCAGAAACAATCTTCATCACTAGCTTACACTTAGTACATCAACTTTAACACTTTATTTTGCCACAGCCAAATATGCCATTCCTCTATGGTATGAATCAGGCAACACAAAGCCGGAAGAACCTCAGAAAAGAAACTAAAAAATTTCAGAAATGAAGAGCCAAAAAGCATTTGAATTATGAATAGCTGTACCACCTGGGGACAGTTTACTTTTTTTAAATTTATATATTGTCCCCCTCCAGCTTGTGACAGTGGCATTTTTCCCCATCCTGTCACCCTATGTTACGCCACCTGAAGGAGAGAAAATCTTATGTTCCTGTTGAGAAATACAGGAGTACCAATGCTTGCTGACTTGTATACATTCGGGAAAACCCTGCACAATCAACTACCTTTTATTGGGAACTTAACAAGACTGTCATTATCACCAAATTGCATATGATTTTTTTTTAATTCATTTACAGAAAGTAAGGGGTCTTCTGAAATACTGCATTTGTATACATTATAATTGTTGATGCAGCCTTTGAGTAGGCATGTGACAGGTTTACTTTATCTGTCCTTGTCCTAACTGATGCATATTGAAAGTCTGAAGTGAAGCTATGTACTGTAAGAGCCATCAGTCAGTTTGCTGTCTGCAAATGCCTTGATTCTGCTATAACTTTATGAACTGAAAACATGTTATGTTGTTTACTTTTTTTTCCAGATTCAGAGCAGGTTTGAGACACTGATGAGTCTATTACAGAAGATGACTGGAGTTAAAGTGGAGGATGATTTTTAGTCATGAAAATACAAAATTAGGTTCTTTTATTCCCTAAAAAACAAAACATGAATCACGCCAAAGTTTCCAAGAAAAGCCAAAGCTAAGAAAAGGCATGAGTTGGATAGAAACAAGAAAGGAGGAATATCGAAAATGAACAAATCCTAAGAAGAAAATAGTTATGACAGTGTGATCCATTGCTGGCTGAAATGAGAAAAATATTATGTTTTCAGCAAGTCAGTAGGAAGAAATGCCATGAGGCAAGATAAGTTATACCCATCACTCACCAAAGTTGAAGGGTGGAGGGCAGTAACAACAAAAAATAATTCACACAAAAAAATGTTATTTCAGCCAAAAAATTTTTCCCCCCAATAAAATGGGGATATATGGCTGAGGTTGCACAAGTACCTATTGTCAACAGACCCACGTACAGAGTAGAACTGACCATTGTAGGTGGTGGTGGGAGCAACGATAATATAGTAAAAAATATTACAGTGGTTATTCGCCATTCTTCCGTAGTTGCTTGTAAGACATTTGTAAACGAAAACGCTGTCTGTTAATAAATGTTTTTAGTTCATATATACTCATAGGCATTTCTACCTTGTGGAATGGGGCATTGTCATTGACCATTTCAAAAATGATGAAATAATGGCCTCATCAAAAATTGAACCACGGCAACAGAACAGGATCAACAAAAGTGCAAATATAACTGTTTTTGACAAACATGTACCTGTTTGTACCAAAATTCTCACTAACAGTGCTCCATTCCACAAGGGCAAAATGTGACCAAGATTATGCGAATTAAAAAAGTTGTTATCAGACAGTATTACAAATTGGAAGTATTAATTTCAAGAAGCTAAAGAATGGGACATTTAAAAGACAAGAAAAGTTTTTACATTTTATAAAAAATATAGTGACAAAAAAGTAATAATAATAATCAAAATAAAAATATATTAATATAGGTATATATATATTTATTGGCTTGTCAACACCTCCTGCAGACTAGACATCCCACAGGCCTTAATTTTCGTTAATATCTTCCATCCTCACCCCTATACACCCATCACAATAGATTCATGTATTTTTCAAAAAATTTCAATTATATTTTTATTTATTTTTATTACTATTATCATTTTTTCAACCGTTTTATTCTTTCTTATACTCGCGGTTATATTATCATTGCTCTCCCCACCACCTCCGACGGTCTATTGCGTTCTATGAGTGGCTGCGTCCAACACAAGTCTTGCACAAGACCAGCCACACCTCTGTTAACTTGAAAAAGGGATTTTCACCTGAAATATTGTTTTTTCTTTGTTTGTGTGTTGTTTTGTGTTGCTGCTGTCCTCCTCCCTTGGGGTATTTTCCTTTTCTTTTCCATGTAAATATTGCCTCGCGGCATTTCTTTCCTTTCATTGTTACCTGTATATATATTAGACTGGCAAGTGATAGGTATAACAGGAAGGCTGGTATTATCTAAGATTGAGTCCCAAAATCTAGACCTACCTGTTCTTGCCCTGCCAGCAGTCAGAAAACTCGTGACTTCAATAACTGTTTCACAGTCAGAGCCATTAGAGTACTACCTGATACCACTTCCCAATTTGAACTCTGCATGTGGGAATTGTCCAACCAGCACATTCTGGAGACCAGACACCCCCAGGGCCTGAATCTCAGATAAAACCTGCCTCCCTCACCCTATTATACGCAACAATTGCCAGTATAATGAATTTACGACCTTATTTCAATGTATTTGTAATTTTTTAATTATCATTATTAAGATTATTATTAGTTATGTTTTTGTCATTAAATTTAAAAAATGTAAAAAATTTACTCGTCTTTTATATGTCTCCTTTCTCTTTTTTTTATTTCCTTCTTGCAATGAATATTTCTGATGATATTATCGCTGCTCCTTCCCCTCCCCTCACCTCCAGTGGTCATTTCCATTCTGTATAAAAGGCCGTGTTGACTGTAGGCATTTGTGCAAACTCAGTCACATGTGCCTATTTTCTTGAGAAAAGGATTTGCCTCAAATATTATGTTTATGTATTATTTTTTATTCCAGCTGTCGTCCTCCCTTCAACTTCGAAGAATGTAGCACACAATTTAACTTTCCTTTGAATATAAATGCTTATAATATAATGAATTAAAAGTTTTCAGAGTGTACAGAATTTGTCAAGCCAGCAGAAGAAATATTATTTTATCAGTCTTATTTATTTTTTAAGTTGCAATATTATGTAAGTGAAACAAATGTGTAGTGAACTGTAGATTTTTGTTAATGTTTTATTGATAATTTCTCTTTTGAAGAGAGAGAGAGAGAAAAACTGTTCTTTTAAATACATTTTGCTATGTGTTTTTCATTCATTTCTTCTTTCTTTTTTTGTATCAAGTAGTTTTATAATGAGAGGCATTTGTCTAGTCAAAGTTCTCTTAAATCGTGATGGCATTAAGTTAATGGTTAGATATGATGAGAAGAATGTTGTTAAGCAATTATGTGAGTTTTTTCATCAATTCAAATTTGCCTGTCTCACTGTAACATGTGAGTTTGTGTGTTTAATAAACGTAGGTTGTAACACTTAAAATTTGCACCAATCTTCTTTCTTGTTGTCTGCTTAAAGTGTGTAGTACCTGGTTAACCGATCATCGCTCGGCATCTTTCGATTTCTGTTCAGTATGTAAGATTTCATCAAAATCCTTGTAGAAGTTTGTGAGAAATTAATTTTATCTATTTACAGGAGTTGCTAATATAATAGTATTAGATTGGACAGATTAAATACATAGACAGTATAAAAACCTAACCCGAAGATTGGTTGGATCCTCCAGAAGGAGGCATACTAAGCCGTTGTATCAGAGGTAGGACGGCCATTTCCTTTCCTCTGGGACCTACAATTTAACGTAGATTCCAAACCACAGAACGCCCCAGCATAGTTCATATGATCAAATACAAATCTTAAAAATTCTTGCCCCCACTGGGATTTGAACACGGGATCGTAGCCAGATTTTTTTGAAAGCTGGTGCAGAAACCACTTTTTTCCCACTTATTACATTTGAGCTGTCAGACCACTTCATATTTGTTATACATTTGATGTATTTCTTTTCGACTTACATAAAATGTTTTATACAATGGTAATATTTAATGATAACCGGTTACTATGCAAAGTATGGCTAGTAGAAAAACTGTTAAATGGGGTTGAAAATATGGCTAGCTGCTTCCTTGGCACTTTATCAAAAAGTGTGCCCGAAAGCCGTAAATATGTAACAAAGTTGTAATTAGCACCAAAACATACGATCACACTCATTAATAAACATCTTGAGCTGTCTGCGATGTTTTTATAGTTGGAATTTGGTGTGGCAGCTGTTTTCTTTACTCAGAAGTCACTAAGCATCATGGAATGTTAGTTGCCATTCTGGTCCAGGTTGCCATTCAACATAAACACAAGATTAGGCACATTGCTGACTTAAAGGCAATAGACATCTCGCGCCGCTTGTGACGTTATAGTTAGAATTCGGTACCGCAGCCACCTTATTCACTCAAAAACCATGATACACCATGGAATATTAGTTTTCATGCAGGTCCAGGCTGCATTTGAACCTAACCACACCCTCCGCTAATAAAGCTTCTTGAAAATCATCACATTCACAGTAAAGACGGCTAATACCACATATAACCCAACGATTTGCATTGTATTACTGTTGTCTTACCTGTTTTGTTGACTTCGCGTACATTTTTTATTGACTACTAATGTCCAAGGAGTGCGTTAATCACATTTTCACATCGAAATAAATTTTTTTTCTACAGGCTTTACTTTGCACAGCACCCTGACAACCACTTTTTACAATTCAGTAATATTGGTGTGCATGTTAAATACACATGCGGTCAAAAAGTAAACGATGATTACATTATAACTGCTAATATTATTGTGAAAGAAGTTTTGTAGAGTAAAAAATCACTTTTAACAAAGTCAATTTTAAAATATCTTCTTTTTGAATGTTTTACACAGGTCAGTTAGTATTCAAGGTTTCCTATGCATTTTGAAGCTAACAGTTGTTTACAACATTAGACACAACGTGGCGTTAAAATTTTTTCTAAGCTTGAAAAAAAAAATACCATTTGACAAAGCCAGTATCTGTTTTTAAATATCTACGTTTTAAATGTTTTTCAATTAAACTGGTGGTTCTAATATTCCTCCGAAGAAATGTATGCAAGAAATGTTCGTTTAAATATATGAGTTCCTTGAAACCAAAGAGAAAATATTAGTGGACTTCCTGGTACCTGAATCGTCTACGAAATGGCATTAGAGCAAAAATTGTTTGTATTTTATAAAATTGGGTTTTTGGAGGAAAGACAACTATTTATATAAACTTAAAAAGTAAAATATTATCCAAATATGAAATTTCATCCAAATCATTAGAGCTGTTTCCGAGATCCAAAATATATATATATTTATATACAAGAATTGCTCGTTTAAAGATAAACGAAAGCTTGGCGGACATATGGAGGCTCGGAAATGTAGGAATAGTGCTTAGTGTCTTCCTCATCTGAACCATGTAACAAGGATGGTACATAATGGATAACTGGATAAGATTTCACAGCAGGGGCGTTCTCGATTCTACAGTATATCGGTGACTACTACCAACATTTTGTGTAAGCTCTATCAATTGAATCATTGCAGACATGAAGTGTAACGTGTATGTGTTTGATAAACATATGTAACGGAAGTATTAGAAACAATGAGAGCAGGACACAGTTCTTTATAGTTACTGACATACATAAAGTATACCCTGCATCCACATTTAGTGCATTATGATTTATACAGAGGTTTCAGTTGTATGTGATGTCTTGTAGGGATTTGTACCTATCAATGCACAACATTGAACTCAGTTTACTTTTTCACTTACATAGAGTTGTGACTGGTCTTTAAGTATCCAAATTTTCTGAAAGCAAATGTATACAGTATTATAGAATGATAAAACAACGTGTAGAAAATAACAAGAAGAAGACATATACTATCCACTCTTTCATTTTTCAGTTACTTCATCCTTTGATTTAATGATTTTAAGACTGTAATGCAGTTCGTGATTGATCACGCAGCATGTGACTAACAGACCGAGCCTATTGTCAGGCTCGAGCTTACGTCCAGGCTCGGTCGTCTGCACTGTATTTCCGGCATTTGGCTGACAGCGACAAACCAAGTGACCCTAAACAGCACTTCAACGATTCTAAAACAAATGGTATATGAGTTTTCTTGTTATTAAATGTTGAAATGAATAACTTTAGAGGATTTCTGATTTCAGTTAGAAGTTCATTGAGTCATTAACTGTTCTACCAAATGAAATACAATTTGAAATCATTAGTGAACTTTTCTGTCTTCAGAAGTGAGAATTGTCCATTTCCACTGCAGTTACAGTCGGACTTTACACTTTATTGGTAGAGTGTCTTGTAAAGACATTATCTGTTCTTTGCTTATGATCAGTGTGATTTTCAACCTCCTTTTATTTAAAAAAGCTGCTGTGGTGCCAGATTAGTGAAATAGGAAGGTCAGTACTGTAACTGGAGTTACTCTGCACTCTATTTCTTATGGTTTATTATTTTGGGCTAAAAATGGTAATAAAAGGATACAGATTTTATCAAGTGGTTTCAGTGGGATTTTTTAAGTATAGGATATATATACACAGTCCATTCACATTAATGTGACCACCTCTCAAAAACCAGAATAACCACCTTTGGCAGAGCAGACCGCTGCAAGGTGTGCAGGAAGAGAGTCAATTAGGTTTCTGAAGGAGTTCACTGGGATGTTGAACCATGCCGACTCTAGTGCCGTGGTCAGCTGCACTAGATTATGCGGTTGAGCATCCATGGTGCGAACAACCCGATAGAGGTGGTCCCACAGAATCTCGATTGGGTTTAAATCTGGTGAGTTTGCTGGCCAGGGGAGTACGGTAAACTCATCCTGGTGCTCTTCGAACCATGCACATACACTGCAAGCTGTATGACATCTCGCATTGTCCTGCTGGTAGATGCCATCATTCTGAGGAAAAATTATTTGCATGTAGGGGTGGACATGGTCATAAGCACAGATACTTACTTGTGCTGGTCCATCATGCCTTCGACAATGATGAGTTCACCCAGTGAATGCCAAGAAAACATTCCCCAAACCATAATGCTCCCTCCTCCACCCTGGATCCTTCCGGCAATTGTTGCAGGGTGTTTGCTTTCAGACGTTTCACGCCATATGTGCCAACGTCCATCTGTCCGATGGAGCATAAAACGTGATTCATCGGAAAAAGCCACCTGTCGCCTCTCTGTGGACATCCAGTTGCGGTACTGGCATGCAAATTCCAGCCTTCGTCACTGATGAACAGCAGTCAGCATAGGTGCATTAACCAGGCGTCTGCTGCGGAGGCCCATGCGCAGCAACGTTCGCTGAACCGTTGTTGAGTATACACTCTTGGTAGCCCCTTGGTTCATCTGGGCGGTCAGTTGCTCAACAGTTGCATGTCTATTTGCCTGAATGCACCTCCATAGCCTTCGTTCGCCTCTGTCATCTATAGTCCGTGGTGCACCACATGTTCCACGCCGCTGATTTTGAATAGTGCCATTTTGCCATGCACGGTATACTTTCACCACGGCAGCATGTGAACAGTTCATAAAATTAGCCATTTCTGAAATGCTTCCACCCTTGGCCCGAAAGCCAATAATCATGCCCTTTTGGACGTCAGATAAATCACTACGTTTCTGCATTACGCCAACGATTGAAATGCTTTCCGATGCCCTAGGATATCCTTTATATACACTCCATTGTAATGTGCTGCCACCTGCCTTCTGTGATTGGTTATTTCACGTTGACGTCGAAAGTAGGTGGTGGTCACATTAATGTGACTGGACTGTGTGTGTATATACGTATGTATATATGTATAAAATAGTTGTTGAAAATCATTTAAATACAAAATGAAAATACTTCCATGTTTCTCTATTTCAAATAGAAAATTGTTTGAAATGTTAGTATTTAAATAAAAAATGTAAAATAAGTATTTTTAAAATATTTTTATTAAAATAAAATACTTTTTTATTGTGTAATTTATTTATTTCACCTAATTAATGAATTTTAACACTTGTTCAGGGAAGTTGTCCTCCATGTTTCGACTATGAGACCTTATCTCCATCCCTTATCCTTCTGGAACAGAACTTGCCAAACAAGTATTACTTTTTAGGAACACCTTTAAACTGTTGGAGTTTTATTTATACAATCTAAACTAATATCGTTATCATTTAAATGTTGCAGTATTTCTGTGTCTATGGCAATATCTGCATCGACACTGGCTGCAGAATGATCTTAGCCCTCTACAAACATATAATAAGATTCATTCATTTATATTTTTTTTCACAGTTTGATTGTGTGTACTTTGAACATCTTCTTGTATATTTAATATTTCAGCAACAAACTCTTCTTTTATGAATTCTTGTTTTGAGTTTTATAAAAGAAAAAAAATGTTATCCTTTGTGTCTGGTTCTTCTAATTGATAGACTCTCTCAATATGCCTTTTAAGTCTTAGTGTCTCTATTAACACACTACACGGTTTAGGATTATACATTTGTAAACTGCCTAGCATACATTGAATTCTCATCAATTCCGGCAGTAAACTTTCGTAGATGGTATCTTTGTCTTCCTCAAAACTTCTGATGTCATCAGCTATATGTTTTGTACAGCTTAAGTATTCATTAAGAAAATGAATTTTAAAATCAGCCATATCTAGTTTTCTTAACATTTCATTCAAGGTCACCTTTACTGCAAAAAGACCTTGAATAGAATTAAAATACAAATTACATTGCGATAGAAATAAAGAAGTAGGGGATTTTCCAGTAGACTCTGAGTTTGTTCCACACACTTTTGAACACAGATTTCAAAGTGCTTGACATTTTACCATTGCTGCATCCTGAATTTCTTCTATGAATTGTTTTGAAATCTTGTCTACAGCTCGTGAAGCAATTAAATGCAATGTAAGGGTAGTGTATCTTTCATGATTAGGCAGTTGATACTCCTCAAAATCTTCGGATGGTTCGGGAAATTCTCTCAGTAGTAACACCAAATCAACTTTAGTATTTTCAATGTTATCTGAATTTCTAATGTTAGGTATTATGTATGTTCCCAAAGCAGGTTTCCTATACATTTGAAACGTTTTGACTATTTGATTCATTGTGAGAAATTGTCTTCAAAATTTTTGATAATTTTAAATCACACTCTAACAGTCACTTCCAAATGTATGAGATTCTTTAAATCTCCTACAAGAAAGTGTAGCACTTCTTCTTTCAAATATGATATAATCAACCCAATAAACAGTGATACCCAGATAGCTTCTCTTGGATCAAGACCAAATATCTGCCATGGTGCATAAAAAATCAATCAGTTTTAAAGCTAGTTGTGTATTTTCCTGTATTTCATAAATTATGCAACAATTTTTGTTTATTTATTTCGAGTATGGCAGCACATAATTTTTGGTAGTTTTGATAATTTCTGAACACATGCAAATAGATCCTTAATTGAAACACTCTCTACAATCCATATTGGTGACAGAGTATAAACTACAAAATTGACTGCTAACTTGTCAAAATTAATTGAATTCGGTAAGACAGTTGCAATAATGGTATATTTCGTTTTTTCAAAGTATCACAACAACACAGTTTCTCTTGTTTGTATGTTGAGGTCTGACTTTCTCATATTCCTCAAAATGGTCAGCATAATTTTTCTCTGAAAATAAGTACATACCTGCTTACTTGTCTTACTACCAGCACAACTGAATTAAATATAAACCAATATTTCTTACTAGATACTTTTTGGCACTTCACCCTCAGTTCAGAATAACTTTTGGTGCTGATACTACAAAACAAGAATAACAAATAAATGTAACTTGCATTACTATTTGATTTGATATAATTGTGATGCAGTGCCCGCTCCGGTGGTAATCTCCCTACACATACATCTTTCTCCTTTCCTCTTCCCACCTTCTTTTGTACTCTACTAATTTGAACTTTGAATTCTTTGTCTTTTTGGTAAATGATTCATCACTTCTCTTGGCAGTTTATTCCAATCCCTTACACCCTTTCCTACAAAAGAAAAATTTTCCACGCCTTTATTCCTAAAATCAAGTGCCAGCTTGTGGTCATGGTCATCTTTACCCTTCCATGCACCTCCCACCAATATCTTTCACTGTCTCATCAGCAATATACACCTTGTATACTTCCACTACTCTCTTCCCCCTCCTATCCTCCAATGAATCCCAATCCAACTCCTTTATCATATTAGTTACCATTTGTCTTCTGTGGTAATTTCCAAAGACTGATCTAGCAGCCCTTCTCTTCACCCCCTCCTATGTTGGTACCATGCTACACCACCATATTCAAGCATTGATTTAACCAATGTTTTGTAACCTAATTCCCTTACTTCTCTAGAGTACATCCTCTCATCACTCTTTCCAACAGGTGAAAGATTTTGAACCCTTTTCGTACCACCTGGCCAATGTGTCCTGCCCAGTTGAGTTTGTTATCAAATGTTATGTCATGGTATTTATGTTTTGAGTCTTCAACAAGCAATTCCTTTTCAGCTTTATAATCATAATCAACCTCTTGCTTTTTATCTTTATACCTAATAAGCTGGTTCTTCTTTGCATTTATCTTCATCCCACATTTACCAACCCAACTAGATGTCCTGTCTAGATCACCCTGCAGGTGTTTGCAGTCTTATACTGTTTTGGTCCTTTATATAACACTAGGCTATCTGCAAACAATCTAACTTCCGATACAATCATTCATTAGAATAACAAATAGCAATGGTCCCTGTGTGTGTGTTTATGCCTACTTCTTTTGATATTGCATTTCCTATTCATCATCATCATTCCCAACAGTTTCCAGCCATTGGCTGGGTCTGCTTCATGCACAATCCTCTCCATTTCCTTCTTCTTTCCACCTCCTCTCTGTCACCACCTTGTTCAATCCTCTTCTCTCTTCCGTACACACTGGGTCATTTACCATGCATCTAAATTTCACGGATTTTTTCTTGGGATTCTCTGAACCTCCATTCTCTTTACATGTCCATACCATCTCAATGTGGTCCTCTCTACCCTTTCCTGTAAGGGTTCCTCTTTTATGGTGTATCTGATCACTTAATTCCTTATTCTGTCCATTTTAGTAACTCCCATTCTACCTCTTATAAACTTCATTTCCCTTGCTTGTACTCTGCTGATGTCCCACTTCTTCAATGTCCATGTTTGAGCAGCATAAGTCAAGATAGGCACATAGTATGTGTGGTAGATGACTCTCTTCCTTCTCTGTGGCACATTTTTATTTCATATGAGGCTTCTAATGCTCCTTAGAAATGCCTCTGCTTGTCTTCCTCTTTCACTTATCTCACCATCATTTCCTCCACATTCCTCTAATACACTCCCCAAGTACTTGAACCTGCTTACCTTCTTTAGTTGTTCACCTGCCATGAAAATTCCTGGTTTATCCTATTCTTCTTCCTGGTTGTTACCATGTACTCACATTTCTTTACATCAAATTTCAGGCCATATTCCTCCATACTGTCTGTCCATACATCCAACTGCCGCTGCACTTCCTCTTCATCACCTGCCCAGATCATCAGATCGTCCGCAAAAGCCATCACCTTCATTTTTTCTTCTCCCATCCTCATTGCCACCTTCTGCATTATATCATCCATGATTACAATAAAAAGTAGTGGTGATAGGGCTCTTCCTTCTTTTAGTCCATTCCTTTGTTTCAGCTAATCTGTTCTTCCTTCCCCTATTTTTCCATATCTCACACTTTCTTGGTACAGTTCTGTCACTCTCCTGATGGTTTCTTTCGGAACTCCTCTGTTCTCCAAAGCCTTCCATACCTTACTCCTGTGTACACAATCATATGCTTTTTCAATATCGAGAAATACGAACAGTTGATACTTTCCATACTCATAATGTTTTTCCTGCAGCTGTCTCATAGCAAATATCAGGTCTACCGTTGATCTCCCTTATCTGAAACCATACTGCTCTTCCCTTGGCCCTTTTTCCACCCTGTCACATATCCTTTTTTCAATGATCTTCTCATGCACTTTGGCGCAATGGTGTAATCCCTCTATAGTTTTTAAACTCCTTCCTGCTCCTTTTTTTGAATACAGGTATAATTATTCCTTTTTTCCAGTCTTCAGGAGTTGCGCCCTGATTCTATACCTTTCTCTATCTGCTTTCTTACTACTCCTGCTGCCCTTACCATTTCCACGCTCACTTCATCGATGCCTGGTGCCTTTCCAACCTTCATCTTCCAGAGCTGTTTCCACTTCTTCCCAAGTTAAATCCTTCTCTTTCTCACTTACATGGCTGTTATTTTCCTGCTTCTCCTGAACAAATCATCCTGTGACCAATCTAGGTTCAGTAATGCTTCAAAATGCTCCTTCCACATCCTTTTTAGTCTTTCTGAGCTGTTTATTTCCTTTCCATCTTTATCCAGCATGTTACCATTTTCTATCTGCTCTTTCCTCTTCTTTTTTACCATTCCATATAGTACTTTATTTCCTTTGCTATCTTCTTCCATCATGTTGGTCCATTTCTCCAACCACATCCTCCAGTCCTCTGTTAGTATTTGTTTGGCCTCCTTCTTTTTCTTCACATAGTCATCCCTTGTCTCCTGTGTCCTCTGCTTGAACCATTTCCTAAAGGCCCTATTCTTGAGTTGCACTGCTAGTTTTACTCTATCATTCCACCATGCTGTTTCTTTCCACCTTTTTGTGTTACCAGTCCTTCCACACACTGTTTCTGCTGCTTGAACTAACACTGTTTTAAAATATTCCCACTCTTTCTCCACTGTTTCCATTTCCACTGTGGGTATCTTACTAATCTCTGGTATTCTTCTTCATTACTCTTTTCTTTCAATTTCCATACCCTTAATCTCCTGTCCTGTCTTCCTGATTTTCTCCTCTCTGCTGCAATCCTTAGCTCCATTACCCCGGTGATCACTATCCAATGTCTCTGATGGCATTACCTTCACATCTGTCACACTCTTCTTCAATTTCTATAACTATGTCAGAAAACTGAGAGGAAGGAGGGTGTTGATACACTTTTTGATAAAGGTGGACAAGAAGTTACGCAGGATTTGAAAAAGGCAGAGATTTTAAGTAATTGGTTTAGTGAGAGCATTAGGGACAATGAATCAGAAACAGTTGGTTCTGAATCGGATAACGAGCTTCACAAAACAATTAGAAATGAACAGACCATAAAATTTGAAATTCATCCTGAGGATATCATGAAGGAACTAAGAAAGCTGAAAAAACATAAAGGGGCTGGTGTAGATAATATTACTACAGATGTCTTAAAAATAGCAGGATGTGACATTGTACCTTAGCTTGAAATGTTATTTAAATTAAGTCTTGATACTTGCTGCTTACCAGAGGATTGGAAAAGTGCGATAGTAGTGCCGGTACATAAAGGAGGGATGAGAAATAAGAGTCGAAAATTATAGGCCAATTAGCTTGACATCAGTGGTAGGTAAATTAATGGTTAAATCAATAGTGTAGCACTAGAACTTTCAAAGGCTTTTGACAGAGTGAGCCATAAAATGGTAGTAAATAAGGTAAAATCTATTGGAGTGGATCAGAAAGTGATTTGCTGGATTGAAGAATTTTTGAAAGGTAGAAAATGGAAAGTTAGGGTAGGAAATGCAGTATCAAAAGAAGTGGAAGTAAAAATGGGAGTGCCACAGGGTAGCATATTTTGACCATTACTGTTTATTATTCTAATGAATAATTGTGTTGATTGTTTACTATCTGAAATTAGATTGTTTGCAGATGACATAATGCTATATAAAAGGATCAAAACGGTTGAGGATTGTTAACAGTTGCAGGGTGATCTGGACAGGATATCTACTGTAGTTGGGTTGGTAAACATGGGATGAGGATAAGTGCACAGAAGAGTCAGCTTATTAGATATACAAATAAAAAACTAAAGGTTTATCATTGTTATAAGGTGGGGAAAGAGTTGCTTATTGAAGACTTGAAATGTAAATATCTTGGCATTACATTTGATAACAAGCTTAACTAGGCAGATCACATTGGACAGGTAGTAGGAAAAGGTTTCAAAATCCTGCATTTGTTGGAGAGGGTGATTAGGGGATGTACGAGAGAAGTAAAGGAATTGGGTTACAAAACTTGGGTCAGACTTTTGCTTGAATATGGCAGTGTAGTATGCGACCCACATTTTGAGTATCAAATACAGGAGTTGGAGAAGGGCTGCTAGATTTGTTTCTGGAAATTATTGCAGAATGCAATCAGTAACAGATACGATAAAAGAGCTGGAATGGGACTCATTGTAAGACAGAAGGAGGGTGAAGAGGGTCATGGGAGTGTACAAGGGGTATATTGGTGATGAGGCATGGAAAGATATTGGTGTAAGAAGGGAAAATATGACTATGACCACAAGCTGGCACTTGATTTCAGGCACAAGGGTGTAGGAAGATTCTCTTTTTTAGGTAAGGGTGTCAGGGATTGGAGTAAGTTACCAAGAGAATTGATGAATAATTTGCCAAAAACGTTGAAAGAATTCACTATTAAATATCAAGTAGTCCACAACTGACTTCCTCTGCCAACCACTACTATACCTATTGCATGGTTCAAAAAGTTTGTAATGGCTATTTAAACAATGAGTTCCTTGTCTGAGCAAGTATTAAGCATTACATGATGCTAACAATTTCTTCATATCTGTCCACCTTCTTGACTCAACAGGGCAGAGCACATTTGGCAGGTGGTAGGAAAATGTTACAAAATCCTTCATTTACTGTAGAGGGTGATGAGAGCATGTACCACAGAAGTTAGGGAATTGGGTTACAAAACTTTGGTTAGGTCATTGGTAAAATATGGTGGAGTAGTTTGGGACCAACTTTTTGGTTATCAAATACAGGAGTTGGAGGGTGTGCAAAGAAGAGCAGCTAGATTTGATTGCGGAAGTTATCGCAGGATCCAGTCAGTAACTGATATGATAAAGTAACTTGATTTGGAGGAAAGAAGGAGGGTGAAGAGAGTGCTGGGAATGTACAGGGCATATGTTGGTGATGGGGCGTAGAGGGATATTGCTCAATGAATTAGGAATAGTGCGTGGAAGGGGAAAGGTGACCATGACCACAAGCTTGTGTTGGATTTCATGCATAAGGGAGTGGGAAAGTTTTCTTTTGTTTTTAATGGTGTCAGGGATTGGAACAAATTACCAAATGAAGTTAGGAACAGTTTACCAAAAACGCTTAAGGAATTTGAAATAAAAACCGGAAAAGTGAATTGGGAAGGAATTTAACACTGCAACCATAAAAGAAAATTTAAAAGATAATATAAAATGGGGTAATTAGATGGCTAGGGGAATTGCCATCGGAGCATTAGCCCCATTGCAATTACATTAAGAACAATAATAAAATTAATATGTGTTTTTGTGGGTGCAATAAACTGAAGCAGTAGCATGTTAGGGTCCAGCCGTATACTGGGGTTGGGTATCGGCTTGTACACCTAAACTTGAAGTCTTCCAAAATGTTACCAAAAGTTCAATAACCGTGAAAAACCTTGGAGAATGCTAACTGTAATGATGAAGACGGCCGTCACTTACAGCATTAACCTCCTGTAAGAAAGGTAATGAAAGTCGAAGTCCGAATCACTGAAGTATATATTCTTAAAATTTGCACAGAATTTACATAAAGTCACAGTTAGCAATGGCAATCGAAGAAAATCATTTGCCGAAGATCACAAGTCATGAAACAGAACAGACTGCACCACCCCGAATGAAACTGAAAGTTAAAGTTCACATCGATGAACACATGTCGGAAAAGTTCAAAATTCTACAGTTGCCTATCCTGTTAGTAATGGCGTCAGTCAGCCATGCTGCCCAAGTTCCGGTTTCCCATCAGCCACCGCGAGCCGGACTCACTCAAATCCGTTTAACAACTACATGTTAACTCGACGAGGTATTCGAACGGACTGCGATGAAACCATGTCTGGGCTTACTTTTATCAAAAATGGCCTACTGACCTAGACAACAGTCTATCTAGAAAATTTTTTGTTAACTGAGAGCTTCCAGAAAATCACAAGATGTAGAGCGTAATGAGACAAGTGTAGTTATGTGGTTGGTTTTGTTTTTAAAGCTTCCAGACCGGTGTAAATGAATTTTGAAATTTGGTTAATCGGAAAGCACATTTGTTTAGAGTATTGCCGAATGTCACATCCGTAATATGGATTTGCTAAAGTTTAAAATATCAAGATTTTTACTATTTTCAAAGTGTTCTGCTGAGTTCAGTGGTGTAAAAATCTTTTAAATCGGTTAAGGATGTCAAAAGTTATTGAATTTATAAAATTTGCTGATTTCCTATGTGGTGCAAGAAATAATTCACTTTTTGTTTAAAGTCGGTTGTGACCTGAAACTATTTTTAAACCGTACCTTTATTTTATTTAAGTGCTTTAGAAAAGTTTTTAGTTCGTGAAATATGTTAGTCAGAGAGAAATTCAAATTACAAATTGGTTTCTATGACGTCACCAAAAACGGATTTTCATTTATTTATATCTTCTGATTATTAGTTGATGGCTATTGGAAACTTAAAGAATATTGGCTTGCCGGTTATTTAGCTTGGTTAAATCTACTTTTAAACCTCTGAAACTACTTAGATGTGCTGGAATTAATTATTGAACTCAACCCATGTGGTGATGTTTTAAAAATCATATTTACTGCTTTAAATCAGTCTGGAACTGCGAGTTATTGGTGAATTTAATATCAAATGGTGAAATTATTATTATTAAAGTGGTTTACAGTGGTCAATTATGTGGAATATTATTGATATGGTTGTTTAACCAAACCTGTTGACTTTACTTCAGAATTATTATGGATTACCCTCATTTAGGTAAGTTTATGGTTTATATTTTACTAGCAGTTACCCGCGACTTCGTCCGCGTTGAAGAGTGTTGTAATATAAGATTTTCTTGAGAGGTTTTGTTGCTCAGTGGTTAGGGCGTCCAACTGAAGATGGAAAAGTCCCCAGCTTGAATCCCAGTCTCAGAGAGGATTTTCAAAGGTCCTTAGCTCGACCTTCACATCTGGCATAGGTTGTGTGACTTGAATTACGCCACAATGCTCACTTGGTTCTGATTCCGTGTTGAACTGTGGGTCCTCTATGTCCGGTAGGATTACTGGGTTACGTTAAGAGGCTACGAAAGATTGCGGAGACGTAAAGAAGCCTTGTCACCAGGTCAATACGACCATACAATTTATTTTAGAGCTATTTTTATTAGTAATAGTAGTAATAAATGTTGCAATAAAATAACAAAAATCTATTTATGTTCCACACTTCATTGAATTTTGAAAACAGTAAAAATATTCTGTTTGTAAGGAGTATTTTCAGTTTAATATATTCGTATATACAATATTGAGGATTTGCCTCCTAGGTTTTGCCTATTTTCATAGCCCTAGTTTTCTTACATTTCTTTGAAAGATTTGAATTTCGTTTATCCAGCATCTCTTAAAATTATTATTTCATCTCGCGAATAAAAATTAATTTAGTTTTAATTAATGGAAGCTCAAAACGTCAAAATATTAGCAATACATTGATGGAATATCAACAACAAAAAATACTAACATCCAAACAGCAAATAAAAACTTAAGTGGCCCAAGGACGTTCATTTCCTTTAGTAAAATTGCGATTTTAAAAATGAATATTTTGATTTGCATTGGATATCTTATATATATATAAAAATAGAAGTGTTTTTTCCTATATTTCACTTTTCAGCCACCACTACCTAGAACAGATCACTGATGTTTGTGGGTGGAAGTAGCATGGAGTTTCCTATCGTGCACAACGTTGGCCGAATGCCGATAGCTGTGGGGATGTGGGAGATATAATGATTAAAGTTGGTCAGTGCAGGGCGATTTCTTATTTCGACCAAAAATTCGTATCTCCGTATACTTCTCTTTCCTGCCACAACTACATAACATAGACCTTTGGTGTTTGTGTGTGGTAGTAGAATTGTCTTTCCTGTCGTGCACAATGGTTGTTAGATGTCGGTAGCTATGGGGGTGTGGGAGATATGGGGGTTGAAAGTGGTCGACCTGTGGCAATTTCATACTTCTGCCAAAGACAAAAGTGTCATGGTGTATCACTTTTCAGCGAAAACTATAGATCACAGATAACTGGCGTTTGTGTGTAGTAGTAGCACAGAGTCACCTTTCGATCACAACAGCGGCCGAATTTCAGAAACTGTGGTACTGTGGTAGATATGGTGGTTGTAAGTGGCCGACCAAGGATATTTTCGTATTTCGACTGTCTCCGCATATGTCACTTTTCTGCCACAACCACATAGCATAGAGCATTGTTCTTTGTGTTTGGTAGTAGAATCGTATCTGATGTAGTGCACTATGGTTGTTAGATGTCGGTAGCTATGGGAGTGTGGGAGAAATGGGGGTTGAAAGTGGTCGACCTGTGGCAATTTCATACTTCTGCCAAAGACAAAAGTGTCATGGTGTATCACTTTTCAGCGAAAACTACAGATCACAGATAACTGGCGTTTGTGTGTAGTAGTAGCACAGAGTCACCTTTCGATCACAACAGCGGCCGAATTTCAGAAACTGTGGTACTGTGGTAGATATGGTGGTTGTAAGTGGCCGACCAAGGATATTTTCGTATTTCGACTGTCTCCGCATATGTCACTTTTCTGCCACAACCACATAGCATAGAGCATTGTTCTTTGTGTTTGGTAGTAGAATCGTATCTCATGTAGTGCACTATGGTTGTTAGATGTCGGTAGCTATGGGAGTGTGGGAGAAATGGGGGTTGAAAGTGGTCGACCTGTGGCAATTTCATACTTCTGCCAAAGACAAAAGTGTCATGGTGTATCACTTTTCAGCGAAAACTATAGATCACAGATAACTGGCGTTTGTGTGTAGTAGTTGCACAGAGTCACCTTTCGATCACAACAGCGGCTGAATTTCAGAAACTGTGGTACTGTGGTAGATATGGGGGTTGTAAGTGGCCGACCAAGGATATTTCCGTATTTCGATTGTCTCCACATATGTCACTTTTCTGCCACAACTACATAGCATAGAGCATTGATGTTTGTGTTTGGTGGTAGAATCGTATCTCATGTAGTGCACTATGGTTGTTAGATGTCGGTAGCTATGGGGGTGTGGGAGAAATGGGGGTTGAAAGTGGTCGACCTGTGGCAATTTCATACTTCTGCCAAAGACAAAAGTGTCATGGTGTATCACTTTACAGCGAAAACTATAGATCACAGATAACTAGCGTTTGTGTGTAGTAGTAGCACAGAGTCACCTTTCGATCACAACAGCGGCCGAATTTCAGAAACTGTGGTACTGTGGTAGATATGGTGGTTGTAAGTGGCCGACCAAGGATATTTTCATATTTCGACTGTCTCCGCATATGTCACTTTTCTGCCACAACCACATAGCATAGAGCATTGTTCTTTGTGTTTGGTAGTAGAATCGTATCTCATGTAGTGCACTATGGTTGTTAGATGTCGGTAGCTATGGGAGTGTGGGAGAAATGGGGGTTGAAAGTGGTCGACCTGTGGCAATTTCATACTTCTGCCAAAGACAAAAGTGTCATGGTGTATCACTTTTCAGCGAAAACTATAGATCACAGATAACTGGCGTTTGTGTTTAGTAATAGCACAAAGTAACCTTTCGATCACAACAGCGGCCGAATTTCAGAAACTGTGGTACTGTGGTAGATATGGTGGTTGTAAGTGGCCGACCAAGGATATTTTCGTATTTCGACTGTCTCCGCATATGTCACTTTTCTGCCACAACTACATAGCATAGAGCATTGGTGTTTGTGTTCGGTAGTAGAATCGTATCTCATGTAGTGCACTATGGTTGTTAGATGTCGGTAGCTATGGAGGTGTGGGAGATATGGGGGTTGAAAGTGATCGACCTGTGGCAATTTCATACTTCTGCCAAAGACAAAAGTGTCATGGTGTATCACTTTCCAGCGAAAACTATAGATCACAGATAACTGGCGTTTGTGTGTAGTAGTAGCACAAAGTCACCTTTCGATCACAACAGCGGCCGAATTTCAGAAACTGTGGTACTGTGGTAGATATGGTGGTTGTAAGTGGCCGACCAAGGATATTTTCGTATTTCGACTGTCTCCGCATATGTCACTTTTCTGCCACAACTACATAGCATAGAGCATTGATGTTTGTGTTTGGTAGTAGAATCGTATCTCATGTAGTGCACTATGGTTGTTAGATGTCGGTAGCTATGGGGGTGTGGGAGAAATGGGGGTTGAAAGTGGTCGACCTGTGGCAATTTCATACTTCTGCCAAAGACAAAAGTGTCATGGTGTATCACTTTACAGCGAAAACTATAGATCACAGATAACTGGCGTTTGTGTGTAGTAGTAGCACAGAGTCACCTTTCGATCACAACAGCGGCCGAATTTCAGAAACTGTGGTACTGTGGTAGATATGGTGGTTGTAAGTGGCCGACCATGGATATTTTCGTATTTCGACTGTCTCCGCATATGTCACTTTTCTGCCACAACCACATAGCATAGAGCATTGTTCTTTGTGTTTGGTAGTAGAATCGTATCTCATGTAGTGCACTATGGTTGTTAGATGTCGGTAGCTATGGGAGTGTGGGAGAAATGGGGGTTGAAAGTGGTCGACCTGTGGCAATTTCATACTTCTGCCAAAGACAAAAGTGTCATGGTGTATCCCTTTTCAGCGAAAACTATAGATCACAGATAACTGGCGTTTGTGTGTAGTAGTAGCACAGAGTCACCTTTCGATCACAACAGCGGCCGAATTTCAGAAACTGTGGTACTGTGGTAGATATGGGGGTTGTAAGTGGCCGACCAAGGATATTTTCGTATTTCGACTGTCTCCACATATGTCACTTTTCTGCCACAACTACATAGCATAGAGCATTGATGTTTGTGTTTGGTAGTAGAATCGTATCTCATGTAGTGCACTATGGTTGTTAGATGTCGGTAGCTATGGGGGTGTGGGAGAAATGGCGGTTGAAAGTGGTCGACCTGTGGCAATTTCATACTTCTGCCAAAGACAAAAGTGTCATGGTGTATCACTTTACAGCGAAAACTATAGATCACAGATAACTGGCGTTTGTGTGTAGTAGTAGCACAGAGTCACCTTTCGATCACAACAGCGGCCGAATTTCAGAAACTGTGGTACTGTGGTAGATATGGTGGTTGTAAGTGGCCGACCAAGGATATTTTCGTATTTCGACTGTCTCCGCATATGTCACTTTTCTGCCACAACCACATAGCATAGAGCATTGTTCTTTGTGTTTGGTAGTAGAATCGTATCTCATGTAGTGCACTATGGTTGTTAGATGTCGGTAGCTATGGGAGTGTGGGAGAAATGGGGGTTGAAAGTGGTCGACCTGTGGCAATTTCATACTTCTGCCAAAGACAAAAGTGTCATGGTGTATCACTTTTCAGCGAAAACTATAGATCACAGATAACTGGCGTTTGTGTGTAGTAGTTGCACAGAGTCACCTTTCGATCACAACAGCGGCCGAATTTCAGAAACTGTGGTACTGTGGTAGATATGGGGGTTGTAAGTGGCCGACCAAGGATATTTTCGTATTTCGACTGTCTCCGCATATGTCACTTTTCTGCCACAACTACATAGCATAGAGCATTGGTGTTTGTGTTCGGTAGTAGAATCGTATCTCATGTAGTGCACTATGGTTGTTAGATGTCGGTAGCTGTGGAGGTGTGGGAGATATGGGGGTTGAAAGTGATCGACCTGTGGCAATTCCATACTTCTGCCAAAGACAAAAGTGTCATGGTGTATCACTTTTCAGCGAAAACTATAGATCACAGATAACTGACGTTTGTGTGTAGTAGTAGCACAGAGTCACCTTTCGATCACAACAGCGGCCGAATTTCAGAAACTGTGGTTGTGTGGGAGACATGGTGGTTGTAAGTGGCCGACCAAAGATATTTTCGTATTTCGACGAAAGGCTTGTGTCTCCGCAGATTTCCCTTTTCTGCCACGACTACATAGCATAGAGCATTGGTGTCATTAAAAAATTAAAAAATACCGCTCCAGGGCCCAACAATATTCCAAACTTCGCCCTAAAACATATACCACCAGCATACCACAACCATCTAGCCCGCCTTTTCAACGCCAGCTACAGTCTGGGCTATCTTCCCAGATCCTGGAAGCTGGCGCATGTTCTGCTCTTCCCCAAGCCAGGGAAACAGCAAGGTAACCCCGACAACTACCGGCCGATCAGCCTGACCTCGTGCTTCTCCAAACTGATGGAGAGAATCATAGTCAGCCGCCTGCATCCGTACCTCAACGCGCACGGATTGTTACCACCAGAGCAAGCTGGCTTCCGCCCAGGTCATAACATCACCGACCAGATCCTGCGAGTGCTAACAGTCGCACAGACAGCCATGGCCACCAACCGCACCACAGCCGTCGCCTTCATGGATGTCAGGAAGGCTTTTGACACGGTCTGGCTTGAAGGACTGAAACGGAAAATAATCGAGCTAGGCCTACCACCCCAAGCATGCCGTTGGCTGAATAATTTCATCACCGACCGAGTGGCGAGAGTGCGCGTCAGTGGAGCACTGTCTGCCATTTACCAGCTGCAAGCAGGGGTGCCGCAGGGGTCGGCGCTCTCTCCATTGTTATATATCTTGTATGTTAGGGATACCCCGCGGCCAGCCGCCCCCACCGCCGGACTCGGCCTGTTCGCTGATGACACAGCATACTGGGCGACACACATACGCTATAACCTCGCCATTGCAGCACTGCAAAACCTGATCGCTGAGTTCGAACAGTGGTGCTGTAAATGGCGAATAAAACTAAACGCAGACAAAACGCAAACTATAGTCTTTAAAAAGCAGCGCCTGCCAGAGCGGAAACTGCGTGAGAATCGTTTGACCGTCTGTGGCAGGCGTGTTGACTTCAAGCGCACAGCCAACTATCTCGGCATCACACTAGATCGCAAACTTACATACATAGCCCATTATGACAAAATTATCAATGAAACCAAGCGCAGACTATCCACATTGCACCTGCTCCGCGGGTTCCGGACAGGTTGCAACCACAAGACCCTCACTCTACTGTACAAAACATTAATACGCACATACATATGGCCATCCCCTCCTCCTCCATCCCCCTAAGACGAGACAGAAACAACTGGACATTCTTGAAAGACGTGCAATTCGGACGGCACACCGTGCGACAACGATGCAAATGAACAACGCTGCGACATACCGAGCGGAGGCTTCGCGCCGCTGTTCGAGCATGCAGAGGAGCTCGGCCGCCGATACATGCTTCGCGCAGCGTCGCGACCCGCCGCCCGCTCCCTCCTAGAACAAATCCCCAACATAGAATCCCTCCGCGACCCCTCCTCCATCACCCTGTACCGGCTACACCAAACAACAACATAAACACTAGCGCGGCAACTGGCAGCGGGCGGGCTGAGCGCCCCGCTAGCGGGGTGGGGGGGCCGGCCGCTGCCAGCACTACGACACACACACCAGCTCACTCGGGCGCCTGCTGCCGGGGCAACGGGTTTCTGCGCGGTGGGCCGACACCTACAGACCGTTCGCGGTTAAGCACCATCCGCACTCCGCGAAAAAATTACTAGTTTCCTTTCATACTTAAGTAAAACCACAGTGCATTGTTAAAAACCTGCCCAGCGGACTGCGTGATGAACACGCAGTCAGCTGGGCACGCAATAACAAAATAAACCTCGATTAATAGCCGATCAATCACATGCTTCTTAGGGAATAGACTACAACAACTGACTAAAAAATAGACCAACCCACGACTTACCAACTAACTGACTAACGACAAGTGACAAGACTTTACTGAATAGGTGGCAACAAGTTCACTTCCTCACTCCTTCACCTCCTAGAAGATGCGCCTGCGCCTGTCGGCGGGATGGGCGGCGTGGTCGACCTGGCGGCCCTGGGTGTGACACGTGACTGCCCGCACCTGCGCCGATTTTGCTGCGACTGGTCAATACTATCATATAGCGAGTAATTGCATGAACCGCAATACTTAAAATAATAGGGTAGAGGGGCGGCAAAGCTGCCCAAAAGTGCCCAGTGACGCCATGGGTTACCCATGGTGCCACAAACCTCAATTGTTCGTTCGTTCGTTCGTTTATGTGTGGTAGTAGAATCGTGTCTGTTGTCGTGCATTATGGTTGTTAGATGTCTGTAGCTATGGGGGTGTGGAAGATATGGGGGATGAAAATGGTCGACCTGCGGTAATTTCATATTTCTGCCAAAGACGCATGTGTCACGGTGTACCACTTTTAAGTGAAAACTATCAATCGCAGATCACTGGCGTTTGTGTGTGGTAGTAACACAGAGTCTCCCATCGATCACAATGTTGGCCGAAATTCGGTAACTGCGGGAGTGTGTGAGATATGGTGTTTGAAATTGGTCGATCGTGAATATTTTCGTATTTCATCCAAAGACTTGTGTGTATCCGTAAATTTTACTTTGCTGCCGGAACTACATAGCGCAGAAGACTGGTATTTGTGTGTGGTAATAGTATCGAGTCTCCCATCGTGCACTACGGTGATTAGATGTCTATAGCTGTCAATATGAATTCTTTACAATCACGAACGAAGTCGTGGGTACCAGCTAGTCTGAAAAAAAATCTTTAACAAAAGAGAACTTAATTTTCTCTTTGAATATTGATTTTTTTTTGAGGATATATTGGTTCCATCAACAGAAATTTACATATTATAGTAGTAAGTATAATAGTAATTGATTCTTTTATCCAAAATGATCAGTGGTATTGTGGTAATGGTTTCTCTATCTTTGGAAACAACTGAATTGCCTGTAGACCAGTTTACTATAGTTCATTCATTAATTCTGCGCTAAAATACTAATTTCAATGTTAAAGTAGTAATAGATTGTTTCTTCATAATTGGTTTCTCACTCTGCAAACAGAATTGAATGACAACCGACGAATTACCACTCCGCTTGTCTGCCACTCCATTATCTGAATAAAACATTGATAATTTCAAAAATTTACTTCGGGCAACGCCGCATGGTTCTGCTAAATCGTCCAAGCTTACTATAGATCTTTTGATACAATATCGGTACAAAGCTATACATAATGTCACTAAAATGGTGCTCATGAAAGAAGCTTAAATAACTAATAATGTTTCAGTTCTCATTTTGGCCCAGGCTGCGTTTTAAAATTACCGCTAGAAAATCAAAACTTCTATCACTCGCACATTAATACATTCACTATATTGTATGTTAGTGACGTCATGAATAGCGAAATAAAATTGACTTATTATTAAAATAGTAAATTAAATACTGAATACATCTAAAACTACATTCAGCCGCATGAACTATGTCGTCAGCTTCATGACAGTTATTCAGGTAACGTAATTAAAAAAATTATACTAAAATGCTTTTAACTTACAGTGTACAACGGAAAGTCCACAATTCTCTACGGTCGTTAATATTGCTGGTCAAATTTACATCGCGATAAAGTGACTTTTATTGCTCGTGATTTAGTAAGGTGTATAATGAAATTAATTATGATATAGAAAATTCTGTTACTACTCGAAATGTAGTTCCAGGGCATTTAATGTGCTGAGATGTGTTCGTATCGTTTGATTTTCTAGCGGCAATATTAGCAGAAACAGTGGTTTGGTTGAATTGCTGCCTGGACCAGAATGTTTTTGTTACAGCAGAAAGCAGAAGGAATTTAGTTATTGTTAGTAATAAGTATGCAGCTTTCATATGCTCCGTGCAAATGAGGTGTATTGTGTTGTAAACGACTTCCAGTGTTACTTCACGAAACAATAAGTTTATACATTAGCCCATTGAATACATTCGTTTTAAGTGTAGAATTCGATAGATATTTGCAGAAAGTAAAAAGCAGTACTATTCGTTCAAAAATTCTGAACGAAAAATAAAAAGGGTTAGTTAAGTTTTAAATTTCGCCAAAAGTAATTTGTAATGCAGAGACTGTATAGTAACAAAAAAGAAACAGGAAATAAATTAAACCGAGATAGAATGGAATCCGTAACATTTTTATAAATACGACCTTCGGGCACCGGCATTTTGCACTTTTAGTAAATCGGCTTTCGTGCTGGTATACTCATAGCATTTTACGTTGTTTTTTTTTCCAAGTTCTGATTTTTTACATTTTGTATGACGTATATATTAAGATCAAAATTATGGTGTAATATTTGATATGTCATACTATTTTATGTAAGCAAATGAAAACATCTCCTTGCGAATTTGACAACAGTACCTACCTTCTTTTTTTTTTTTATAAAAAAATTTAAAGTAAAGATTTATATTTCATGCTTCCAAACTATTATTTGTCAAGTGCGTCGGTTTTATGGCTTTTAAACTAAACAGAAACTTGCATATGTAAGAAGGTTCTGAATAGTAGTGTTTGCGATTTACGTAAAAAGCAAAGAGTAAACGTGGCACGGCTATCTACGAAGTAGGAAACTCTTTATTGTTTCCGAATTGATATTAATGGCAATTTCTAAAAGAACTTTGCGTTTTTGCGGGATAAAATCTATCCTATTGCACTTCGCACGCAATTAACTGACTTCATGCCAAATTTCATTTAAATATGTTGAGTTATTAAGGCGTGATTGATTGCCAACGTACATCCAAACACACATCGGAACTTTCTCATTTTCTCATTATAGATATATAGATTAGAAACTTCTCATTTATGGTTGCTATGTATTGTTTATTTACTTTTCTGAACCTAAAGTGTTGTTATTTCGATTTCAACTATAGTATCATGTACTGAATGTTAACCTCAAACTTCGTTGGATTTTGACTGAATATTGAAAATAGAGAGTAAGGTAGCTTACAAGCAGCTATCATCTTTATTGATGTGGCCTGAAACTGTTAATTCCTGAAATACGGTATACACAGTGTAATTGGAGCTATTACTGACAGATACAACAAACAACTGCGGAGGCCGTATAATTTCAGTCATTGTTGCAATCTATGGTTATAATTCTTTGTGTATGGAATTGATGTACAGCTCAACTTACCAGCGAAAGACTTTTGCTGTGTTACTGGTGGCATTTAATGTGTTCATAAAATCTTGAATTCATCTTTATGTTCAAATGCTAGGTAGTGAAAAAAACAAAAAGGGAGTATATGAATTATACTAATTCTATACATCACCAACCAACGTTGTTATAATCTTTATCCATCATGTGTTTTTCTTTCTATTTTTTTGTTACTAGCAAAATAATACTTGTTGTATTTGGGTACATATCATTATTTTGCTTTGTTTACAACTGAGAATGATTGCTGCTTCCGTTATGTAAAAGGGGAAAATGAAAGACTAATTTTACTTACCTTAAGATTCTTGTAAATTAAGATTTTTATTGAAGCTTCATGCTTAAAAACATAATGATATATGGAATGTTTATGTACGCTAGTAGATGCCTGTCCATGAAAATTTAATGCTTAGTTGTTTGAGCTAGATTTTACTATACTGTGGTAAGTGGGACAGATCCCGGTGAGTGAGCAGTAACAGTAAGGTGGCAATCGGGGAAACGCAGGTTCAAATCCCCTTCCAACAATTCTGATTTGGTTTCCTAAAATCACTAAAGTCAAATCCCAAAGTGGTTCGTTCAAAGGCCTTGTCTGATAATTTTCCATGTCTCTTCTCCAATGCTTTGCTGCCTTTAATAATGTCAAGATGTAAAGCTATAAGAAAAAGAAAAAACCATAGGTGGAGGATCAACTCTCTTTCCTGCAGACTAACAATTTTTTAAAGATTTTACATAGGAAAAAAAAAAAATGGTATGGTTTCTACTTTTCAGCACTATTTGTGATGTGAACAGAATAACATCCAAAAGAATTTTACACAACTTTACAAGCCAGGGTACAAGATTGTGGAAGTACCCGCTAATGTCATATATCTACCCATCACAGTAAAAACTCTCAGTAATATCAACGTTAGAGTTGTCGATCAAGACGGTAATTTAGTGGATTTTAGAGGAGAGACCATCACTCTCAGACTACATATAAAAAAGAATGGGCGCTCGTTATAACAAGAAGCGTCACCCACGCAAAGCTGTCAGTCGTGAACCAACAGTGAAACGATTAACACCTGAGAACGTCCTCTTCCTACAGTCGTTAGGCTTACAGTTAAAAGTCATGGATGATGTGCTAGACATAACTTCCAGTGTGGAGTTTGACGAGTCGGTGACGCGCAAACAATATTTGAGTCACCAGCCGCATACGCCAGCCACATTTAATAACAATGATGAAATCCGAATACCGATTCAAAACCAAGATACATATACACTACCATGCGAAAGCTACTTGCATATGGAAGGAAGATTCATCAAGTCAGATGGTTCAGGAGCTACAAATTCAATTACCACATCCAATGCATTCGCTTTTCTGTTTGAGGAAATTCGATATGAACTTAATGGAACTGAAATTGACCGAAATTGAAATGTTGGTATCACAAGCACATTGAAAACGCTTATTTCTGCAAGCCCCCCACAAATGGGTGTGTTGATCAATGCAGGATGGGAGCAACGCCCTCCTGGAAATGGCTACTTTGATGTATGTATACCGTTGAGTATGCTCTTGGGTTTTTGCGAAGACTTTAAAAAGATACTTGCAAATGTAAAACAAGAACTAATATTGATTCGAGCTAGGGACGATACAAATTCATATGTACAAGCCAATCCAAATCCTCAGGAAAGTAAATTCACCATCAGCAAACTGGCATGGGTGATGCCTCATTTGCAAATAGGTGAAAGAGAAAAGCTAGCGCTGCTTAAGATTGTAGACAGTGGGAAACCACTTCGCATTAATTTCAGAAGCTGGGATCTGTTGGAGTACCCGTTGCTTCCAATCAGCAAGACTCAAATTTGGTCTTTGAAAACATCAACACAATTGGAGAAACCTAGGTTCGTGGTTCTGGGATTTCAGACAAACAGGAAACGGAATGCGGAATTAAGTGCAAACATCTTTGACAACTGCAATCTTACCAATGTCAAGGTGTTCCTAAATGATGTGGCGTATCCATATGAGAACATGAATTTGGACTTTAAGAAAAACCGAACCACGTTGTTGTATGATATGTATGCAAGATTCCAACAGTCTTACTACGAATGAGACCATCCTTTACCGCTACTAAAACGTGAAGAATTTATAGAAACTGCACCTATCGCCGTAATTGACTGTTCACACCAAAACGAGTCTGTTAAAACGGGGTCTGTAGACATTCGTGTCGAGTTTGATAGCAGTGAGAATTTTCCTGCTTACACCGCTGCATACTGCCTGATCTTGCACGATCGTGTTGTAGAATACGTACCTCTAACAAGTGTCGTGCGTAAGCTGACATAAAATCAAGTAGCAGAGAGTCTTGTCAACCATTACCATGCCGACCATCTTCCTGGACGCACAGGGATTCACGAAGAAGGATGGTGGGTTTGTTTTCAAAGAAGTTGCTGTGTGTGTAACACGGTCTGACAAAATTATCTCTACACATTGTATTTCTGTATCATCACCATCGCGTGGAGGTAATGAACCATCAGTTAGATGGCTAACACATAATTACCATGGAATACCTTGGGATTTTGATGGCGTTTCCTTCAGCAAGATGTGCTCTATACTACATGCAATAACCAATGAGGATGATTCAATCATTTACGTTAAAGGACTGGAGAAGGCTCGATGGTTACAGAAAATCATCAGGAAGAAAGTATGCTACAATATAGAAGATTTAGGATGTCCACCACTGCGAGAACTCAAGAAAAATAATTTGAGAAAACTTTGTAACTTACATATATTTTGTAATAATATGTGTGCAATTGAAAATGTATTTTTAATCTCCAATTGGTGGGCGAAATAAAAAAGATTTTTTAAAAAATGTATATTCTATCTTATTATTTAATTAGGATAGGTGAAATGATAAAAGAAAAATCTGGTAAAATGATTTTATTTACTCACATTGAAATTCTCTGGTTACAATTTTTTTGACATCATCAAGTACAATTAATTTTTTGTATGCAATGATTTCATTTTTTAGTTGCATATAGTCAATTGTAGAACTGTAAGACACATGACTAGGGTGAACGCCGCCGATGTGTACATCGATTAACTTTGTCACCGAAGCCGTACATTTGTAATAGTCACTCATCACTTTATCCGCCAACTCATTCACAAATACCTTGTATTGTGAATGACCTATTTGGGTCGGAATGACAGGAAAGATAAGATTAGAGAAATAAGGTGCCGCAATGATTCTTATATGAATTCTTTTTTCCCTCGTACCATTAGGGATTGGAATGCAAAACAAAGAGATTAGCTTTGGTGCTGAGCACCCTCTGCCACCCACAATTTTGTGAATTGCAGAGTATATATGTAGATGTAGATGTAGTAAACTGATGCGTTGTAGCTCCACTTTTTCCTGGCGGACAAGGATGCGGTCACTGCAGGCTGCACGTCGATGAGGTTCTGCCATGTAGACTTGGCGAGGAAAATGCCCCTGGTAGGATCAGTGCTGTTGTGAAAACATAACATTTTCACCCCCGACACCGTCAGGCAGGATACAACATGCTCACCGAGCGGGATGCTGGTCTGGCCGCTGCCGGTGAGCATTTTGGAGACTGCGTCCGACTCCATGGCGAGGACGTCCCATTCTTCGGATGAAAGGGTGATTTTGTTGTAGCCCACCCTCTCAAGTTCCACAACAGGCTCGAAATCACGTTGCGGTGACAAACCGAAAGTCAGCCGCTTGGAATCTCCGGCGTTAAGCTGGTACACAGACGCGAAGAACATTACTGGACGACACATCGCAGCGGACTGAGGGACACTAATTATTACCGCATACGTCATCACCACCTCTGCTAAATACATCAGTTCCTTTGAAATCTTGCTCAACTTTGCGTTTAACATAGTCATACACTAACAGTTTTTTATATGCTTTAATTTCTAACTTTAAACGTTCATAGACTAGTGTTGAACAGGGGCTGTATGACACTTCATTGACATGTACACTATCAAAATGCAAATCTATCAGGCCATTCACAGAACAACGGGGGAAGTCACGAATCACTTTCACTGATAACGTATTCACAAACTCGTTGTAGTACTTGGTAACGTGATAACTCCAGGGCTTCATGGTGTTGATGGCGCCGGTCACTGCTGGCAGGGCGTCGACCATGTTGTCCCATGTTGATTCGCCGAGAAACACACCATAGGCAGGCACAGCATTGTTGTAAAACCATATAGTTTTCGCTCCAGCCACTGTTCGGGAAGAGATGGTGTGGTTGCCGAGCGAGACACTCGTTTGCAGATGCTCAGTGTTGTTGAAAAAGCCACCAATTGTATAGACCATCTGTCTCAGTACATCCCACTCATCATGTGTGAGAGTGACTTTATTGTACCCAACTTTTTCGAGTACAACTACTGGATTAAATTCCAGTTTAGGTGACAAACCAACAGTGATACGCTTGGTGTCACTGCTGTTTAACTTGTAGCATGTTGAAAACAGGAGAACCTAACTAGCCATAGTGAACTGGACTTGACGATCGCCGACCGGGAACTGAGGGCTAGCTGGCTGGTGTGATGGCCTTTATACTCCGGCAGTGACGTCAACACCCACTTCTGTTTCAAACAGTATACATCTGAGAGGAAGTGGATTCGTGACATCATGGAGACCATCATACTCGATTTCCCGATTAATGGATGAACTAATCGTCCATTGTCTACTTAAACCAATGGGTCCATTTAAACTCCTCGAAGATAAGACTTTAATTATATTTAAGTTACTCGGTAAAGGTGGAATTGGTATACGCAACACACGATGACCACTAGGAAATAAAGTGATAGACGAATCCATAGTTTTGTCGCCGCGTTACAACTTGTCTGACGTCCGCATTCCAGAACAGAGATGAGGAAATAGTTGCAGGCGAGCACACCTGTGTAAACACTCCCCGGGCGGCGGAATTTCCCCGCTAGCTGGGGGAGTAGAATGTCTGCGCCCAAAGAAATTAAGCCCTTGGGAGATGCTGCCATCTGTGCGGCCGATCGGTGAACTAACGTATGCGGTGCCGCCATCTGTGCGGCCGGTTGAGGAACTAACGTGTGACGTCATACGACCTTGAACGCTGATTGGCTGCTCACTTCGTGACGTCATGCGATCCCTGAACGCTGATTGGCTGTTCCCAGAAAACATGTTCTCCCCCTACTTGCGTCATATAAGTGTTCGCGGTGACTCCAGGCAATAAACGGCTATTTGGGTTTCGTAGCAAACTCCGCATGCATAGAAAATCGATACCCTGTCTACCAGCGGTCCGAACCCTTCTGGTGTATCCAGAATAATAAAGCCATAGAATTATTATTTCTGTTAAAATGCTCATGTATCACACAAAACTAAACTGACCGAATTCTAGTTAACTACCTTCGATGGGGATGTTAAGCCAGGCAAGTATCTTTCGGAAGAGTATACCTGAATGGGCTGGCACCAGGTTTCACCCTCTCCCTTCTTTGTCTTGCAGAATTCCTTCCCGGCTTATTACAACGACGGGGTTTTAAACTGTTGACCACACTACACGAAAATATGCTAATTATTTCACTATTTACGATGAATTTGCGAATAATTAGTAGTTTAAAACCACTGTATAGAAAAAACGGAGAATATTACACTGCATATCAAAAATAGTCAACTGAAGTAAGTACAAAATCGTGATTAATCAATTCTTTTGCAAAAATCGACGAATTTGCGAGTAATTACTATTTTATTATCACTGTACAGAAAAAAAACGGCCAATTGTACAATTTTTTTTCAAGCTCATAGAGTGTCGATATCTCTGCAAACTGAAGCCAGGTTGGTTCGAAGAAGTGGAGGAGGGCGGTAAACCGGTGTAGACCCGCAGGTGGCTAATTAGCATAACCGGTTCCCAGGACGGCAGGGGGTAAAGCAATCTACATAAACGTCAACCATTAAATACACAGGAAATAGGCCGGCTGACAGGTAATATTATCCGGCTGACAGTAATTTTAATTAAAGACAGTTATCAACTCCCATAGGTAGTAGGCAGTTTATTATTCTGCTGACAGGTAAAAGGCCGTTTTTTACCCGGATGAAAAAAATTTTAGTTAATTTTTGGCTGCGGTGACGTTAATTACCCTGTTATAGTATTTTACGACCTGGGTAGAGCGGCGGCGGCGGCGGGAGAATGACCTTTGGTTTGAAGCAGGTATGGCTTTTATATACTACTGTTAGAGGATTGCATCAAACCATTCGAAAGACTGATGACAGCAAAAAAGTCAGTTAATTAAGAACAATTACAGTAGAGAAAGAACAGGATATTATGAATAATTGTCAATCTAACAGATAGCTCATCACTGTGCTGGTACCTGGCTTCTGATCCACCGGGCGGGAATTCTATTTTAATAGAAATTTTTTTTCTGATATTTGTATACTTTCAAGAGTTGAAAAGAGGTAATAAGCTAACAGATGCTCTGTTTTGTATGTGAAAATGGAGTATCACCGCAAAAAAGGATCCACGTTGTTACCGTTATGAGCGTGACGCGATTTTCGTGATAGGTCATCACCTCGCTCGTATTGAAACAAACAAATGAAAAACTTTCCCCTACACAATCGACAACGAATAGTCGAACCATACGGAGCAAACTAACACCGAGGCGCAGTCAACAGGAGAAAGTATTTTTTATTTTTAAATGTAAGGCATTCGGCCGTTTATCCATTCAACCAGCGTCATGTGGGTTTCATTTTCCTCAATTTTGTCAGATTCTTCTAGTGATGTTGATAATCTCAAGTGAAGGGACAACACCGGACAAACATAATACTTAATTAAAACCACCCGTGCCCTGGACGGGACTCAAACCGGCGACCTCTGCAACGCAAAGCCGTGCTAGCGAGGCTACTAAGAGGAAGTAAATGTGAATTAGTTGCAGTATGACACAGAGCAGCTACACGCCCCTTCTTTCGAAGCAGACATTCGTTACCTTTAGCTCGGATACCGCAGCATGACTAGTCCAAGGCGTCTCGAATTTACCTCTGATAAATCACTCGGCCGACGGCCCGCAGAGTAAATTACGGAGAGCGCATTTATCTGCGCCTCCGAGAGCATCGGCAGTAGCTCTGCTGCGGTGATAGTGGAAATACCACCAGTGCTGCCAGCCACTTGGCTTTGAATATCCGTAGATGGTCGCTAAAATTTCCGTAGATTTGGTACAAAATCCGGAGACTCGCTAACTGAAAGACTGAAATAATAATTATTGCAGAGAGAGTCAAAATTGGAATGAGTTACCAAGAGAAATGATGAATAATTTACCGAAAACTTTGAAGGAATTTAAAGATAAAATTTGTAGAGGGCAAATGTAGGTGGGTGCAGGATAGGGGGACGATGGGTGTGTAGGGATATTGCCACCGGAGCCTGTGCTCCATTGCAATTAAATTAAGAATACTTTTTATTTCCAGGTCTTTAAAATTACAAAAATAATATTCTACATTGAAAGTAACAAATATCTTCGAACATTTTTTATACATCGTCACTTTCATCACTGCTGCTGCTATCCATAACAGTTTTTTTTATTTTTCCCTGGTGATCATACATTTTCTTTGTCGACATTAAATTTACAATATCTTCTGTAACAGGAGATGTTAAAAACTGCGACCCCTTTAATTCCCGGATATTGGTTAAGCCTTGTCGGAAGGCATTGCTTTGTAAGCCGTGTCACTGTGCATAAAGAGTGCGCCAATAGTTTTGTATTACGGTCATTTAAGATCTATAAAATCTGTAACCAAACAAAATATGAGCTTTATTTCAATCGTTGGTTCACAAGACCGGTTCCAAGGAAACGATTTAAAGTTATTGACAATTATGTAATGCATTAACACTATACGCTTAAAGTACGAAAAAACACCAATATAAGGAAAAATCAACAAATGATAAAAAGTATCAAAAATCAGTAGATATTTTGACAAAATCCGAAAATCCTAACTTTTCATAAAAATCAGTAGAAATGGCAGCTCTGAATACCACACACTGTTCGTCTTCGCGCAGTGGAACTTGTGGCATATGCTACCAACACCAATTATTCAATTAATAGTTTTGTAATTATTATTTTATTAACGCAACTGTTTGTATGACCAATTTATATATGATACTGAAAATGTAATAATATGTATGACGTATTAATGCCCTCGAATTCCACAGACAATAATTTTAATGTCATTGGGAATATTTAGTTAGATCATGGAGGAAGGAAATATATGGAGGAGAAGTGACGTTAAATTGGTGAAGCAGGCTCGCGCATGCGCAGTGGCGGCAGCGGCGATATTGCGCTTCCAAACAATTGCGATGTTCCCAGTATATCCCGAAAACTAAGCAAGATATCCAAAACTTTTATTCTTTATTTTCGATTTGTCTCGTCGTGTTACATAAGAATCGATCATTAAATTTGTCTTTTGCGAAATTTTTCTTCTCCATTTCAACCTCACTTTTGATACAGTATATCTCGAGAACTAGGTGAGATATCGAAAAATTTTATTCCTTATTTTTCATTTGCCTCGTCTTTTTAAATAAGAATCCATCATCTGAATTTCAACCAAAACCATTTCACATTTGGGACGGAATATCTCGAAAACTAAGCAGGATATCAAAAAATTTTATTCTTCATTTTTTATTTGTCATATCGAATTACATAATAATCCATCACCAGATTGCGGCGTCACCTTTATCCTAGAGTCCCCTTGAGGTTTTTGTACATATTCCCCGTGTCTGTATGGAAGCGGCCATGCCCCCTCCACTCCGGCCATGCCCCCCCCACTCCTCCTCACCCTGCTTCACTTCAATGCGTGGTGAAGGTCTCTTGCGTCGTCTCCATATATTTCCTTTCTCCATGAGTTAGATCTGTAAGAAGTAATAATAGGGTCTTTGGGCCGCTAGCACCATGGCTAGCACAGAGTTGAAGTCGCGCTCATGGAGGATGGAAATATATGGAAGAGAAATGACGTTAAATCTGTGCCACCGCCTCTAAACTCTCGGCTGATACTGCGCATGCGTGGTGGCGGCCATATTGCGAATCCATACAAAATAATGCAAAGTTCACATTGTGTTTGATGCTGTGAATATCTCATTTTCTAATGTGTCTAAGTATTTTATAATGCCATCTAGGATTCTTGATGAAGCAAACGATGTTGTTACCCCAAATGCATTTTGCAATTTAAATACGCGTATGGGGATGTGTCTACATAGTTTGATTCTGTAGCGGCAATTTAGTGGAGATTGTGGATAGGTCTAAATGCAGTTTGTACCAGAATGGTTTTGTTGTTGCATATATAAGGGACAAAGAATTTATCTATTATTGTTAGTAATTTCATGAGAACCATGTTAGTGACGAAACGTGTATCGCAATGTAAACTACTTCCAGATATTCCCAATTAAGCTTACGATCTGTGGTAACAAGATAAATATTTTTATTCTGGTTTAGGCCGCATTTCAACCTAACCACAAGTGGTAGTAATAAACCTGAAATATCCATTCTGCATGTCCACCATGTAATTCATTGTGGCTTTGGCAGAATTAATTTATGGTCCAGACAACATATCAACCCAATCCCCTCAATTTGGAGACAGTATAGCCCGAAAACTAAGGAAGATATTGAAAAAATGTATTCTTTATTTTCGATTTGTCTCGTCGTGTTACATAAGAATCGATCATCAAATTTGACTTTTGCGAAATTTTTCTTCTGCATTTCAACTCAAGACACCTCACTTTTGATACAGTATATCTCGAGAACTAGGCGCGATATCGAAATTTTTTATTCTTTATTTTTAATTTGTCTCGTCTTTTTAAATAAGAATCCATCATCAAATTTGACTTTGACCAATTTTTTCTTCTGAATTTCAACCAAAAACATTTCACATTTGAGACAGAATATCTCGGAAACTAGGCAGGATATCAAAAAAATTTATTCTTCATTTTTTATTTGTCTCATTGAGTTACATAATAATCCATCACCAGATTGCGGCGTTACGTTTATCGTAGAGTCCCCTTGAGGTTTTTGTACATATACCCCGTGTCTGTATGGATGCGGCCTAGCCCCCTCCCCCCCCCCCCCCCACTCCTCCTCCGCCCGGCGTCACTTAAATGCGTGGTGAAGGTCTCATGCGTCGTCTCCATATATTTCTTTCCTCCATGGTCGCGCTGTGCTAGAGGTAGGAGATATATCACTGACCGGATACAAAGAGCGGGCATGAGTTGTTTGTTTTTTGGTGTATAGCCATGGAGAAAGGAAAAGAGTGGAGGCGACGCAAGGGACCATCTCCACGCATTGGAGTCAAGTCGGGTAGAGAGAAGTGGGAGGTCGCCATATTGGACTTCCTTAGAAACACGGGGAATATGCACATAAACCTCAAGGGGATAATACGATAACCGTGGCACCACAATTTGATGATGGATTATTACGTAACTCGACGAGGCTAATCAAAAATGAATATATATATATATTTTATATATATATATATATATATATCCTCCTTAGTTCTGAGAAGTGAGCTGCTTTGAGTCGAAATTCAGAAGAAAATTTCCCAAAAGCCAAATTTGATGATATATTCTTTTGTAACACGACAAGACAATTCGAAAGTAAAGAATAAAATTTTTCGATCTCTCACTTAGTTCTAGAGATACACTGTCTCCAAATTGAGGTGGTTAGGTTGGGATGCGGCTTGGAACAAAAAATAATTTTGCGAAAGCCACAATGAACTACAACCTGGACATGCAGAGTAAGTGTTTTATTTTTTACTACCCCTTGCGGTTAGGTTGAAATGCGGCCTGTGCCAGAATAAAAACCTCACCAAAGCCACAAAGAAACAAGCCTATAACTAATTGTTTTGTAGTCGATACCTCGAGAACGAACGGTGATATCAAAAAATTTTACTCCTGATTTTCGATTAGTCTCGTCGATTTACTAGAGAATCAAACATCGAATTGCATCGCGACGGTTATGATAGTGCTGCCCACATCAACACATAAAATTTATTGCGAACTACAAACTTTCAACACTCGCTTACAATAAGGCTACCTATTATGTGTAAAGAAGTAAGATATGCTGATTATCTACACTAGGGATGTAACAGATATCCGCATCGGCAAGTGCCGAACTTTCGCATGAAATCCTACATCCGCATTCGCATCAGCAATTTTTAATGCGGATGTATAGCGGATGTTTTGTTTACACTGCAACATGTATTATACTTTTCTCTTTATACGAGATTCTGTCCATCGTCGCTTAGCTAAAAACAAAGTGGATGTTTTTTTCTGAAGATCTTGCAATAAAAGTAACAATGAATTGAACGATGTTATTACCTGAGCGACGAATTAACAAGTTTGAACTTGCATCTAAAGTAAAGCGGCCTATTCACGGTTAAACATATAGGACATCCGCGCAGAACTATCGTAGGAAGCGTTCACCCATTCACGCAAATAGAAGGGATCCAACAAATGTTACAAGCAGTCCTTACCAATCGTACTTTCTCGCGGCACACCGTGTGTCCTATCGCACACTCGTAGGACGCTTTCTTCAATAGCTTCCTGCAATACCCATAGCTTGTTGGACAGCAAGAACACTTTTTGGTTGCCTGGGAGTCCAACAACATCCAATACGTCAAACATATATTCGTGTAACCCCTTTCATGGTCCATCAAGAGTTCTTTATCGAAAATAGGATCGTCGTGCATCCTACAAGTTTATAAGGCCATGACCAAATTCCTTCCCGTTCCTAGCCCTGATCCTTTAATCAGTCGACGAGGCGTGTATATATCTTATATATAAAATAAGCGACAACGGAGCAGTGCGGTGGCGTGGCCTGGTGTTTGACACTGGAATTAGTTGAGCTGCGAACTCCGCAAAGTTCATATGACAAAGATTGGTTTTTAAACGCGTGCGTCGTTATGTAAATAATTTAATTCACTTGTGAAATCATCCCACGTCTATTGTTGTTGAAATATGAGACAAAAATAAATCAATATGGCAGTATTATAAGGAAATAGACTTTGCTCATGAAAAAAGATAGAATTTGGCATAAAAAATATACTTATTTAAATTTTAAATTTATTTTTGATAAAATATTAAAATCTAATTAATTAGAAATTTGTTTTTCCACCCTCGTATCCGCAAAACATCCTCATTCGCAAAGATGACGTCCGTTACAACCGTAATTGCCAAGCTGGGGTCGCGGTGTGCGAGGTAGCTTCGCCACGTTTATAGACGATCCCTCGCACAGCGGTTCCTGAAAGGTGCTCCACTGGGGTTGCGTGTTCCCTCCAGGATCTAAATGTTTATGAAAGCTGAAAAACTTTAGAATTATAACAGAAAAAGGAATTTAATTTTATGAATTATTCCCGAAAGGTTAAAATAAGACGGTTGCGACATCTCTTGGTCAGTGCGGCAGTTTGCAACAGTCAATATCGCTATTGCACGGTGAGCAGTGGCTGATAAAATTTGCTTATTTGGCCTACATATTCGACAGACAACGTAATCTGCAAGTCCTTACAGGTAAGAACTACAACCACGTTTACAGTAAGAGACAAAATATCATCACTTAAAAAAATAATTTGGATTATGGATCAAATGTGTTGAACAAAAAAGTTACGAATGTATTGATCTTTTAAATGACATTCTGGAAGAAAATCAGTTGCAAGTAACCTCAGTAGCCGAAAAAAAAATAAAAAATTACATGAACATTTGATTAGCTTCAAACAATCCTGGAAAGAGCATTTCCAGAGAAGTTACAGAGCATCGGCTGGGTACAGAATCAATTCGCAAATCATACCAAACCATCGATGCTAACTGTGTCATGCTAACTGTGTTAGGCATATGAAAATTTGATCAACATTAGGTGTTCATCCCATCTAAAATAAAAATTCTGATCGTAAGATTCTAATTTGAATGTCTTTTGGCTACCCTGCAGTAGCTGAGAAGGCTATCACGGTTCTGTTTCCGTTTGTGACGACTTACTGATCCTATGCGAGACTGATCCTGATTTTCTAAAGGATTTTTTGGCTGATTGATTATCTCTCTATTACTTTTGCAATATTTGGCTATCTTATCTCCCAATTATGTAAATTCAGACTCTTCTTCTAGCATTTGAAAATGGCAGTTATGAATTTGAAGACCAATGCTTTCAGTTATTCGTGTTATTTTAGTGATTGTTAATATACATTTTTTCATAAAAATTATCATGCATCACGTATATGTGTATATTAGCTGTTGCGCTATGTGTTCTATATTCCAACGATCATTCTTCAGCAACGATGTGTGGAAAAAGAAAGGCGCTATGTCTTAGCATCGTGGTACCTTCACTGTACAACTTAGAGAGTCATATTATAAGGTATTTGAAAATGATTTGTTTCAGTCTTCGTCACCTTCAAGGAAATAAACTTTGGGAACTGCACCACTTTCGGTACCTGCCACAAACTGGTACTAACCTGTTGAAATTTACATCAGTAGCTTCGTCAACATGTCCTCTTCACGTTTTGCGATCATACATTGCGGAAAAGTAGCCAAGAATTTAATTAAAAATTATTTCAAAGCACTATTTTTCTTAATAATAATTACACATCATACAAACACAATCATAAATCAATAAATACTTCCAGTTATTTTGGACTTGCTGGTCTTTAATTCTACTTTTTCCTAACGACAACATCCCCAAGGATATCTCAGGCAGGGAGGCATACAAACAGCTGATGCAAGCAATCACAACAGCTGCAGACAAATCAATACCGCTTAAAAAACGACGTAAATCTACAAGCAATCCTCCAGCAATTTGGTGGAATATGAGTGTTCTAAAGCAGTGGCCAAAAGGAGATTAGCACTCAGAAATTATCGCAAGGAACCAACAGTAGAAAGATTCTTAACCTACAAAAGAACATGTGCATACACCAAACGAATATTGCGAACTCAGAAACGTCTCAGTTGGATACAATACTGTGAGAACCTGGGGAAAGATACAAACACTACATCTATTTGGCACCAAATAAGAAATTTGAAGAACAGGAAAACGTTCACTTCAAGCATTAAGTTAGACAACTCATGTATAGAAGCCATAGCGGAAAGAATTGCCCCCGATAGTGTCAACCATAAAAACTTTAGATTTTCGCCGAACGCAGAACAACATTCGGAACACGAACTGTTAAAGAAGTGGAACAAAATATTAAAACAGTCCTCTGACACGACACCAGGCAAAGATAGAATACATTACTCGATGTTGTATAATCTGCTGGTCAACGCCCGACAGCTCCTAACAAAAATCTTTAACGAAATCTGAATGAAACAACCGAGTCCCATAGAGTGGAGAACTCAGATAATTATACCAATACTAAAACCCAACAAAGATCCCAAGCAACCAGGATCGTATAGACCTATTTCCCTGATGTCGTGTGTATCCAAAACACTAGAACGCATCGTAGAAAACAGACTAGAATATTTGATGAAAAAAAAACAAAAAAAAAAAACAACTTACTAGCAACATCACAATTTGGATTCAGGAAAGGAAAAAGTACACTCGATAACTTAGCAATAATTACTACAGATATCAATATTGCATTAGCACGGAAATTTTACTTAGGGGCAATATTCATAGATATCACTTCAGCTTATGACAATGTTGTTATCAACATTCTGATGCAAAAGCTCTCCAACTTGGGAATCCCACATGACTTTGTAGCAGGGATACACTCGCTCATATCAGAAAGAGTTATATACATTTCAAACTCAGAGGAGCTGGTGGGCCCCCGTTGGGTCTACAATGGGCTCCCACAAGGAGCGATATTAAGTCCTCTTCTTTATCTGATATACACTCACGACTTAGAAAAAATCTTCTCCCCAAGTATTCTAATCCTCCAATTTGCGGACGACATCGTTATATACACCATGAGCTCATTAATAGAAGACGTCTTCGAACAGTTGTATGAAGCGATACATGCATTCATCACGTGGGCCCACCGTAACGGACTAGACATATCTACTGAGAAATCATCCATAGTCATATTCTAAAAACGCAACATTCCCGATATGGGCAGGATACATCTAGGTCCCTTTTCATTATCAGTACATAAGAGCCGATTCCTAGGAATGATATTGGATTCCCGACTAACTTGGAGAGCCCATATAATAGCCAAATCAGACCAAAGACTTAACATCCTAAGAGCAGTGGCCGGAGCGAGATGGGGATTCCACCCCAACGCACTTCTGCTCCTATACAAATCAATGATTAGATCTATCATAGACTATGGCAGCGTCTTTTACGCCAACGCCACAAAAGACGCATTGCGGAAATTAAATTCCCTGCAGCATCGCTGCCTCAGGACATGTTTAGGAGCATTCAAATCTACACCAACCAACGCCTTACTAGTGGAAGCAGGTGAAATGCCTCTCAACATAAGAAGACAACTACTTACAGAGAAGTTTATAATCGAAAAACTTAGCAACACCACACACCCACTAAAGGAACGGTTAGACAAGCTCAAACACTGTAAGCGAAATAAAGGAAATAAACAGTCTGGCGCGCCAAGCAACATTCTTCTACTTAACATGTATACTCGTACGTGGGAGGAAAGGAGCGTTAACATAACGAAGTTTTCCACACACCCGATATTCCAAGCTTCTTACCAGCTCCGAAGTCTAGACATACAAGTAAAGTATTTGGAACACACGCCGGGCACCAACGCCAACTATGCCCTGAACGCCCTGCTCGCCAGCCAAGACCTAAATTCAATCCATATATACACGGATGGATCAAAAAATAATACAGGAGAACGAGTCGGCAGTGCACTATATTGCCCCAAAACTCAGTACAAAGCCCTATACTCCTTACCACCGCAAACTACAATATATTTGGCAGAAGCAGAAGCGATATTAGAAGCTGTAAGATACGGCCGGACCAGAAGACCTAAGAAGGTGGTCATAATAGCCGACTCCTTGAGCGTCATCAGGAGCATAGCAGAACCAAAGTGGAATTATAGGATGGCGCCACTACTAATAGAAATACTAAATGAAATACACATAAGCAACAACATAGGCATCACAGCAAGTTTAATATGGGTTCCCTCTCATAACGGGATTAAGTTCAATGAAATCGCGGACAGACTAGCCAAGGAAGCCATCTCATATGGACAAAGAAAAGAACTATTACTACCCCCATCAGCATATGCACAAGATATTAAACAGCGAGCAAGAAATAGATGGCAAACTGATTGGAACGATACGATTCACCACAAAGGATCCTTCTACGGACACATCCAATCATATATTCCTTCCATACCCTGGTTCTACAGCTGGAAAATCAACAGACGCCACTTAATTAATATAATCAGAAGCAGATTCCACCACGGCAACTTTCCCAGCCACTTGAACCGGATAGGACTAAGAGATAGCCCCAGATGTGACTGTGCCGACCGAGCAATAGGGGACATCAACCACCTGTTATTCTCCTGCAAAAAATACACCAACATCCAAAACAAAATGCTGAAGGAACTCACAAGGTGCAAGATCCCCTTCCCAACTAATTTAGCTATCCTGCTCTCTTCCAACAACCACTCAATATACAGAACCATAATGTCCTTTTTTAAAGAAGGAAATATTCAAATATAAGACAAAGCGGACCAGCCAATCCTAGACCAATAGTCATAAACTAAGTAGATACACTAACCCTTCAAAAATACTCCACATTATCTAGAACATACACACTAAAGCAACACCCAATGAGAATAGTTACAAATACAAGTACGCAAAATTATTCACACCAAAGGATCCAAATAGATAAGGCAATCACAGGAACTATTTCATGAATATTCAATTGTGGTGGAAAGATACAAAAGCGGTCCCTGGGTTTTTGGCGACGACTCACACGGTGCAATTGAAAAGGCAATAATGTGATATATTTTATAAAGAAATTGTAACCCATCTCTCATGGGACTTATGAACCATTGTAAAATAAAGGATAAGAAATTGTAATTTAACTGAACATTAAACATAAACCAATGTAAAATTAAATGTAAAGAACCTGGCAGTATGGCCGACCAGGCCGAAAGCCAACACAAATAAATAAAAAAAATAAAAAAAACTCAATTACTTCTTTGACCAACTCCACAGATCATCACTCTGCTTTGTTAGCCACAGATATTACTTTACAATATTTTTTGTAACAACTAAACAACAAAAAACAATTAACTGTGCAATTTCTCTTTCAACTAATATTAAATTAAATAAAAAATATACTTTCATATGTTTTTCATTACAGTAGGATAAATGTTAATAACCAGAAAATCAGTTAATGGGTTTGCCAAGAATGTTTAGAAATACAAAACACTGAAATTTATGTCACTAGTTGAGAACGGTGAGCAAGCAGTTTATAACGATCATATTTCATTCGTCGTCGTGTCCTAATAATAATAGTAATGTGCTCCTCGATGAGGATATATTGTTGTCAGTAGTATAATTAGTTTTTATAAATGATAGCTGCGCGGTCTATATTAACGTTTCCTCGTTCATACGGCATGCGTTTTATATTTCCCTAATGCCGCATATTCATCACCATCACATCTCTTAATTAATTCCTGGAACTGGTTCCGTGTGTGTTCCTGTAAGAGGCTACTGCTCTTTGGGAGGGAGAATACTTCAACGAAGCCGGTAAAGCCTCTTCAACAAACGGCTGTAATTTAATTAAACATCAAAAATGAACTAGTTGTTTATAAATTATGTTATCATTTTGTTTGTTCCGTCTTATATTTCAAATTAAATACTTAACTTATAATGAAACTGCAATTTTATTACTTTCCTCCTAATTACGGAGCGACGCGACGCTGTGTATTTTAGACACAAAAAGCTAGAGGTAAAGATCAGAACAGAAACCTGCGAAAATTCTGAACCATACCGCTAATCGAAACTTGGACTTTTACGTTTGTAAGCAGGCGCAATACTACTTCCTTCTGTTGATAAATACAAACAATGTCTTTCTGATATTAGAGAAATAATGGGATAATTTATATCAAAAGTTGTTGTTGTTGTTGTGGCTTGAGGGCGCATCGACAGCGAGGTCATTAGGGCCCTATTATACCAAAAGATGTGATAAGTATTGCAACACTCAAATTCCAAATGAATTATATTGAAGAATATTTTCAAACATTAAACCGAAAAGCTCATCTTTAGCCATAACCACTTTGGGAGTCCAGAAACAAACCTGTTAGATTTTTTAATAATAATGAACTGATTATTGTTGGAATTCTGTACACATGCAACCATAAAAGGAACAAGCGAATTAAGTTTCGTTCACATTTACCACCACCTATCGTGTCCAGCACATAATGTCGCATACTCGGTACAGATTTATTTTCACATCTAAACAACAACAAACTCACTACGTCGGCATATACACTAGAAAGTGCATGCACGCATCTACTTCTCGAAATGTTTTCGAAATTTTTTCAGTAGAATAACTAGCAATGGTAGCATTTTATTAGAAGAAGAAGAATCTGGTTTTTAATGAAGAGCAGCGGAGAAAGTTCGCTGCGCATCCCACAAGCGTAAAAAAAAAAGAAGAAGAAGAAGGTGAATTCTTCACATTATATAAGTAGCTCGTGCACAATGAGGACAGATTTTTTAAACATTTTGGGATGAGTAAATATAAATTTGAAACCATTGTGTCTAGAAGTACACCAGAGATAACTAAGTGAGATACGAAGTTCACGTCGGAGTGCTTCAGTAATCAATATAAACTTTTATTTTTGCAGATTTTTGGCAACCTAGCTATAGCATGAAATTACAAAATTGGTATGAGCATATTATATTTTAAGTATGTGATGCAATCATACTATAAACTTTTATGGCTATATTAGAAAATTGAGGGGATGGGGAGTTATTCAGAAAATTGTAAATAACAAAGGAGAAACGATTCTGATGATTTTGGAAAAAAAAAACAAACATATTGAGTGGCTATTTAATGAGACCATTAAGGACTATAATCGTGGGATGGGAGAGGAATGTCTTCGTTTAAGTAACGATAGTGAAACTACAAAAATTGAAACAGATCCTCAGGAAAGTATAAAGGAGCTAAGAAAGCTAAAAAAAAAAAGCGAAAAGGGTCCGCTGTAGATAATATTCCTACTGATGTATGAAATATCGCGGGATACATTATTGTACCTTACCTTGAAATATTAATTACAATGAGTCTGCATTCTTGCTGCTTACCAGAGAACTGGAAAAGAACGATAGTAGTATATATTTTTTATGTCATCAGTCTCTAGACTGGTTTGATGGAATCCTCCGTTCCTTCCTATCTTGCGCAAGCATTTTCACCTCAAAATACACCTTACAACCCACGTCCTCAATTATCTGCTTCATATAATCTGCATCAATCTTACCATCCACTGATCACTCCAAATCAATCCCTCAGGTCTCAAAATATAACCTACCAGCCTGTCTCTTCTTTCTGTAAGACTCTTCCATAAACTTCTTTCCTCGCCCGTCATTTCCAAAACTCGTTCATTTCGTACTTTATCTGACCAATTTTCAGCACCCTTCTATAGAATCATATTTAAAATGTTTCAATTTTCCTTCTTTCTGGTATTTCTAAAGTCCATGCTTTGCTGCTATAAAGCACTATGCTACACACAAAAAAGACTATTAAAAACTCATTTCCAAGTCCTAGATCAATATTTGAAACTAAAAGTTTTCTTTATTTCATGGAGGCTCATTGGCTAGTGCTATTCTGCTTTTAACATCATTCCTGCTTCGGCCATCGGTTGTAATTTTACTTCCTAAGTAGAAAAATTTTAACCCCTTCCATCGCATCCGTTAAAAAGGGTGTGAGACAAGGCTGTAGTCTATCCCCGTTAATGTTCAACTTGTATATAGAAGAAGCAATGAAGAAAGTCAAAGTAAAATTTCCATGTGGCATAAGTTTTCAGGGAGAAAAAAATCAGTATGCTACGATTTGCTGATGACATTGTCTTGTTAGCAGAGAGGGCTGAGGATATTGAGAAGTTACTGAATGGCATGAACAAAATACTGAAGGAAGATTATGGACTGAATATAAATAAAAGCAAGACAAAAGTGATGAAATGTAGCAAAATGATACCAATACTAGTGGATTAAATATAAAAATAGGATCGGATGTAATAGGAGAAGTAAGTGAATTATGTTAATTGGGAAGCAAAATTACAACCGATGGCCGAAGCAGGAATGATGTTAAAAGCAGAATAGCATTAGAAAAAAAGAGCCTTCATGAAAAAGAGAAACCTTTTAGTTTAAAATATTGATCTAGAAATTAGAAAGAACTTTTTTAAAACTATTTGTGTGGAGCACAGGACTTTATGGTAGCAAAACATGGACTTTAGGAATACCGGAAATAAAGAAAATTGAAGCATTTGAAATGTGGTGCTACAGAAGAATGCTGAAAATTAAGTGGACAGACAAAGTAAGAAATTAACGAGTTTTGGAAATGGTGGGTGAGGAACGAAGTTTGAGGAAGAAGATTACAGAAAGAAGAGACAGGCTGGTAGGTCATATTTTGAGACATGCAGGATTGGTTAATTTGTTAGTGGAGGGAACAGTCGAAGGTAAGAACTGTAGAGGAAGACAGAGATTAGAATATATGAAGCAGATAATTGAGGACGTGGGCTGTATGGGGTATGTAGAAATGAAGAGGTTAGCACAGGATAGGAAAGGATGGATGATTGCATCAAACCAGTCGAAAGACTGACGACAACAAAAAAAAAAAAATCAAAATAAAAAAAAAAAATCGCATCCGACGCTATTTATATATTTAATCTTCTATTAGTCGAATAATTCCCGCTACATTTCATTACATTTTTCTTGATTTGGCTTATATTTAGTCCAAAATCTTCCTTCAGATTTTGGTCATGATATTCAAGAGCTTCTCCATATCCTCAACCTGTTCTGTTAACAAGACAATAACATCAGCTAATCGTAGCATAGTGATTTTTTTCTCTTAGAACACTTATGCCACATTCAAATTTTTTTTTCACTTCCTTTATTGATTCTTCTACAAACAAGTTGAATATTAATGGGAATTGACTACAACCTTATCTCACACCCTTTCTAACAGATCCGTGTCTCTCATGATTCTCTACTTTTATTATGGCTAGTTGATTCTTATAAAGTATTCTTCTATTTCGATATTTTGGTCCCGATATCTTTAAAATTCTGAACATCTTGTTGCACCTAACATTATCCATATCTTTTTTGTAAATCAACAAGCGACATAAAAGTATCTTTGCTTTTCTTGATCTACGTTTCAAGTATTAATCTTAAGGCCAGAATCGCTTATCTTGTACAGCGGTTTTTCCTATACCCAAACAGATATTTACCTGCTGTCCCTTCGACTACACTTACCATTTTTCTGTATATTATTCTGGTCAGTAATGTTGAAGCTTGGGATGTTAGACTTATAGTGCGATAATTCACACATCTGTCAGCTTGTGCTTTATTTGGTAGTGTGAAGATGACACTTTTAATAAAATCAGTGGGAATCTCTAATATTTCATAACTTTTTGATATAAGTTTGAATAATCTTTGGATTCCTTCGTCTCCTGGGGAATTCAGAGGTTTTGCAGGAATCTCTTCAATTCCAACTGCCTTATTTCATGTCAAATCATTCAAAACTCTATCAAATTCTGATCTCAAAACAGGATCACCTAAGTCTTATTGTCGACATCAACTTCTTTTTCCCGCTGTTGTTCAAATCATCTCCATCATAAAGTTTCTCAGGGGATTTATTCCATTGGTTAGCTCTATCTTCTGAGCTTAGAAGAGGTTTCCCTTTGGCAGTTTTAATATCTATACCTCTTTTCTTCATTTCTCCAAAATTCTGTTTGATCTTCATATATTCAACTTCTATTTTACATATGATCTTATCTTTTTCTTGCAGCCATATTTCTTTTGCATTTCCTGTTTATTTGATTTATAAATTGTCTCTATTTCTCTCTTCCTGCTTCATCCATTTATGTGCCATCTCCTCTGATCCCTCAACTCCAAATTTTTCTTTTGTGATCTAAGGTTTTTAGGCGGCTTGTTCTATAAAGCCTAATGTTTCTTTACCATCATTCGTTATTTCGGTCTTTAATGCATCCCATTAGTCCTCTGCTATCAGAGTTACTTCTTAGATCTACGTCTACCATTTCTGCAAAGTTTTCTCTCGTGATAGATTGTTTCAGTTTATTCCTCTCCAGTCTGTTATGCTTTTATTGCTTCTTTATATTCTTGAATTTCAACCTTAACGTAATAACTATCAGATAATGGTCAGAGTCTATGTCTGCTCCCGGGTATGCTTTACAGTCTAGCACTTGATTCCTGAATCTCTGTTTGACCATGATATAATCAAGCTGATATCTGCCTGTACCCCCAGGACGTTTCCAGGTGTATATCCTTCTAGCATGATTCTCAAATAGTGTGTTCACCGCGACTAGTTTATATCTTTCACGAAATTCTAACGATCTGCTTCCTCACTCATTTCTTTCTCCTAAACGAAAACTTCCATTCCCACTGTCGCATTCCAGTCACCCATGATTATTAGATTTTCCTCCCCCTTCACACACTGGATTAATTCTTTAATTTCAACGTATATTTTTTTCTATTTCTTGATCATCTACCTGTGACTTTGGCATGTACACTTGTACTAACGTGGTTGGGGCGGGATTAGTTTCTGAACGCAAGAAAATAATCCTGTCACTAAACTGTTTATAATAACCGTTTCTCTGCTGGCTTGCTAACTACAAATCTTACACCAGTGACTCCACTGACAGCTTGTGTGTTAATTATCCTGTGTTCCCCAGACCAGAAATCCTGTACGACCTTCCATGTAATCTCACTAATCCCAAAAACATCTAATATATGTCGTTTTCTAATCTGCCTGCCCTATCCAGACTTATAACATTCCACTCTCCGACTCGCAGAATGTGCCAATGCATTCTGATGTCTCCTCCCTGAGCAGTACCCAACCGACAATTCGACTAGGGGACTATTTTACCTCCGTAGTATTTTACCCACGAACATGCCATCCATCAAAGTATATGTAATTTGAGAGTATTACATAGCCACTGGATACCCTCAGGTTCTTTAATGCAGTGATTTCCCGTTGCCTTCTGCATCCCCTTGCCGTTGATCATTTCTGATTCATCCACCTTTAGGGGCCGTTTCCAACCCCAAGGGCAAGAGGGTGCCCTGGACTACTCCCCACTCTCCCGCCCTCCTTTTGGAGGCTGTTGGCAAGTAGTGGGTGACTCCCTACACCGGGAGTCTTCGGTTGCCAGAGCCTCGTCCGTGTAGACGGGGTGCACCAGGTGAAGGAGAGGTTGACATTTGGTCGGAAAAGGATAATATTGTTTCCACCCCGTGAAAACAGTACTGGTACATAAAAGAGGGGTGACAAATAGCTTTTTAAATTACAGGCTGATTAATTTGACATCAGTTGTAGGCAAAACAATGGAGAGAATAATATGCAACTACATCACAAATGTATGTAAGGAAAGAAACAGGTTTGCAAATCAACAACTTTAGGCACCGATATTTATGTGAATTTCATATGATGGACTGTATGCCAAATGTTGCGGATGAATTCGGCAAGGAAGGCCAAGTTTATAGTGCAGCACTAGAGCCAGAAAATGGTTTTAAATAAGTTGAAAGCTATTGCATGAGATGTGTGAGGAAATCTTAAAAAGCAGAAAGGAAAGCTTTAGAACAGGAAACGAAGTACCAAAATAAGTAGAAGTGAATATGGGAGTGCTACAGGGTATTATAATAACCTTGTGCAAAGCAAATTAACATTGATACTACATACTAAGTATTCATGATTAATTGACTTTCGGGTTTTGCCGCGTTGTTTATTTCATTACCTAAGCTTTCGGCTGGTATCCTCCAGCCTTCGTCAGAGATACTGTTTATGTTGACATAGCAACGAGCGCCAAGCATCGCAGAGTAAGAGGCCGCCATCTTCGTTGATGTTGTTGGTGTTTTTTAACATTTCTGCTGCCTCTTTCACCCGTCGGGGCCACCACTGGTCTTCTCTCCACAGTAGCCTGGTTTCTTGAAATTTTACGGCGGATTTGTCACTGTTGTTATATTTGTAGTGGCGGATATGTTCTTTAAGTCTCTCCGTGGAAGTAAGAGGAATCATATACTAAGTATTTTTTTTTTTTTTTTTCGCTGCCTCTACGGCTGTTGTTGAAGTACCACTACCTTTGGTAGTATAACTTCTGGGTGTCAGTTGGGTGTTGTTTTGGGGACACATTTTTATTTCACTTTTGGGGGAAAATGGCTATGGACGCCGTAGGCGTCCTTATATTAAAACCCCCTACTGGGATCGTGTTGTCAGTTGGGGATCATCGCCGTAATAAGCTGCGTTAGCAACTGAACGATTTTCCCCAACTGATTTTCACGTTTTGGTTCATGGATGCAGCATTGATGCACGCGCTGGTCACTTTTGTCGGTCGGCGGATGGTATTTGCCGCGGCTTGATGCCCTTTTCTGTGGGCCGCCCGGTCCTTCGATTGTTCGGGCATGGCTGGGTTGATGTTGACGTCTTCCGATGGCGGCTTGGAGCCTTCTCTTCACAGGACATCCCCCGTAGCTGGCGGCGTGGTCAGAACCGCAGTTAGCACATCTCGGCGTTGCTTCTCTCGGACGTGAGCATACCAGGTTGCTGTGGTTCCCGCCGCAGCGGACGCAACACACTTGTTTGTTGCAGTCCGAGGCCTTGTGCCCGAATCCTTGGCAGCGGAAGCATTGTTGTATCGCTGCCATCGGTTTAATCCTCTTTGGTTGATTTTTGAAGTTCCGTCCGCTCCTGTTCGTTTCTTGGTTGCTGGCCAGGTCGATGTGCTTGGCTTTTGTGGGCACGCTCCTGCCTGGTGCTGGGCGTGTTGTAGAATTTCTGTTTTGAGGTGTTTCGATGGAGTCTTCTGGAGATGATTCTGCGTGTATGGTCATTGCTGTGTGCCTAGTATTCTCTTGGCAGTCCATGCTGTATTTTATATTCCTAGTTTCTAGGAATTTCTTGACGTCTTCGAGATCTTCTTGGCTCATACAGGTGACAAGCAGCTGAATTGGCGATGAACATGCATGCGCCATTATTGTCTCTTCCTGAAGGGATTCTCTTGTTGCGGGACGTTTCTGATCGTTGTGACTGCTGTCCTGTAGCTTGGTTGAGTTTGGTTGTTGCTCGATGTTCTCGCGGTTAGATGAAGCCAGTGTCTCTTGCTCCATCGCTGGTTCTACGTTGCTGCTTGAGTTTCGGTGACGCATGTAGAGAGTTCGATGAAGATCGTCGAAATACTCATCCTCCTTGAAGTTCTTGGAAAAGACGAGAGGTAGTTGAACATATCGGGACCAATCTTCCTTTTCCGAGATGATGGGCTTGGCGTTAGGTGCATTCGCTGGATCAGAGAGTGTTTGCATCAATTTCCTGAAGTTCTTGCTAGGGATTTCCCATACAAACAGTTTCATCCCTGTTTTTACTCGGAGTTGCACTTGGAGCGGGATATCCTCGGCGTAGTAAAACTTCTCCCACTTTTCTGGTGTGAGCAGTCTGAAATTGTACTTGTTGCCTCCGCCCTCACAGTGGAAATAAATGACAGTCTCGATGTTTTTGAAGTGGTCGACATCGACCATTGCGGATGTCGGTGTTGACCATGTCATCCACGATGAGTCTTCCGCTTGAGACATTCCCGACCAGGATTCGTCTTGGTGAATCGAAGCGGGAGTGTCGTACGCGGCGGGCCTCCCGCCGGCGTTATCTTCCGACTTCTGGCGCGGAGTACTTGCTACCGGAAGCATAGGCTCATTGTCCCTGCCTGACCGTGGAGCATCATGGCGGCTCCGTGTGCCAGGTGGTAGCGTGGAGCAGCCCTCCCCCAGTGGGAGGCCACTCGAGGCCGTCCGCTCCCCGCGGTTGCGCGAAGGTGTCTGGGCGCCGGAGCTGCGTGCTGCTGAAAGCACAGGCTGCTCAGGTGGTGCGCCCTTGCGGCGCGCCGCAGCACCAGGCTTAGGCTCCCCTCCGTTCGGAGAACCAGCCTTACCCGCGGACTGATGCGAAGCGCTGGCTGCAGGCCGTAGCTGGCGAGGCGACGGTGAGTCATCCCGGTGGCGCGTAGGTGAGACTGGTAGTCGCTTCTTCCCCATGATCTCGGAGTCGCCAACTGCCATTTGATATATACTAAGTATTGTTCGTTAACGAAATTTATCTATATTTGTTACACTAACTGGTTGCGAGAGAAACACAGCGTAAGTGATCGATATAACTAAGGTTGCAACGATATATCGGTCAACAGATAATATCTGTCCAAAAATATCGGTATTTATAAAGATATTTTTAAATGGTTAATACGATAATATCGATATGATGCAATGAAATATCAAAACCTTCAAACCCCTTCGCGCTCTCGTCCTTTGCTATTCTTTGGTTCCACTCCGTTTCGTGCGCGTCGTTATTCGTTCCCCATTCATATATATTCACCGTTTTATTATTTAACTAGCTGGTACCCGCGACTTCGTACGCGTGGATTAAGAATTTCTTTGCG
>JARYHS010009186.1:13231368-13266111 GCA_031002005.1 Vandiemenella viatica | reverse complement strand
CAATTATCTGCTTCATATAATCTGCAGTTCTTACCATCAACTGATCCCTCCAAATCAATTCCTCAAGTCTCAAAATATAACCTACCAGCCTGTCTCTTCTTTCTGTAAGACTCTTCCACAAACTTCTTTCCTCGCCCGTCATTTCCAAAACTCGTTCATTTCGTACTTTATCTGACCAATTTTCAGCACCCTTCTATAGCACCATATTTAAAATGTTTCAATTTTCCTTCTTTCTGGTATTTCTAAAGTCCATGCTTCGCTGCTATAAAGCACTATGCTCCACACAAAAAAGAGTATTAAAAACTCATTTCCAAGTCCTAGATCAATATTTGAAACTAAAAGTTTTCTTTATTTCATGGAGGTTCTATTGGCTAGTGCTATTCTGCTTTTAACATCATTCCTGCTTCGGCCATCGGTTATAATTTTACTCCCTAAGTAGAAAAATTTTAACCCCTTCTATCGCATCCGACGCTATTTACATCTTTTAATCTTCTATTAGTCTAATAATTCCTGCTTCATTTCATCACATTTTTATTGATTTGGCTTATTTTTAGTTCAAGAGCTTCTCCATATCCTGAACCTGTTCTGTTAACAAGATAATAACATCAGCAAATCGTAGCATAGTGATTTTTTTCTCCTTGAACACTTATGCCACATTCAAATCTTTCTTTCACTTCCTTTATTGATTCTTCTACAAACAAGTTGAATATTAAAGGGGATTGACTACAACCTTATCTCACACCCTTTCTAACAAATCCGTGTCTCTCATGATTCTCTACTTTTATTATGGCTACTTGATTCTTATAAAGATTATAAAGTATTCTTCTATTTCGATATTTTAGACCCGATATCTTTAAAATTCTGAACATCTTGTTGCACCTAACATTATCCATATCTTTTTTGTAAATCAACAAGCGACATAAAAGTATCTTTGCTTTTCTTGATCTACATTTCAAGTATTAATCTTAAGGCCAGAATCGCTACTCTTGTACAGCGGTTTATCCTATACCCAAACAGATCTTTACCTGCTGTCCCTTCTACTACACTTTCCATTTTTCTGTATATTATTCTGGTCAGTAATGTTGAAGCTTGGGATGTTAGACTTATAGTGCGATAATTCTCACATGTCAGCTTGTGCTTTATTTGGTAGTGTGAAGATGACACTTTTAATAAAATCAGTGGGAATCTCTAATGTTTCATAACTTTTTGATATAAGTTTGAATAATCTTTGGATTCCTTCGTCTCCTGGGGAATTCAGAGGTTTTGCAGGAATCTCTTCAATTCCAACTGCCTTATTTCATGTCAAATCATTCAAAACTCTATCAAATTCTGATCTCAAAACAAGATCACCTAAGTCTTTATTGTCGACATCAACTTCTTTTTCCCACTGTTGTTCAAATCATCTCCATCATAAAGTTTCTCAGTGGATTTATTCCATTGGTTAGCTCTATCTTCTGAGCTTAGAAGAGGTTTCCCTTTGGCAGTTTTAATATCTATACCTCTTTTCTTCATTTCTCCAAAGTTCTGTTTGATCTTCATATATTCAACTTCTATTTTACATACGATCATTTCCTTTTCTTACAGCCATATTTCGTTTGCATATCCTGTATATTTGAATTATAAATTGTCTCTATTGCTCTCTTCCTGCTTCATCCATTTTTGTGCCATCTCCTCTGATTCCTCAACTCCAAATTTTTCTTTTGTGATCTAAGGTTTTTAGGCGGCTTGTTATATAAAGCCTAATGTTTCTTTACCATCTTTCGTTATTTCGGTCTTTAATGCATCCCATTAGTCCTCTGCTATCAGAGTTACTTCTTAGATCCGCGTCTACCATTTCTGCAAAGTTTTCTCTCGTGATAGATTGTTTCAGTTTATTCCTATCCAGTCTGTTATGCTTTTATTGCTTCTTTATATTCTTCAATTTCAACCTTAACGTAATAACTATCAGATAATGGTCAGAGTCTATGTCTGCTCCCGGGTATGCTTTACAGTCTAGCACTTGATTCCTGAATCTCTGTTTGACCATGATATAATCTAGCTGATATCTGCCTGTACCCCCAAGTCGTTTCCAGGTGTATATCCTTCTATCATGATTCTCAAATAGTGTGTTCACCGCGACTAGTTTATATTTTTCACGAAATTCTAACAATCCGCTTCCTCACTCATTTCTATCTCTTAAACGAAAACTTCCTACAGCATTCCTCTCTTCTCCTTCTCCCACTATCGCATTCCAGTCACCCAAGATTATTAGATTTTCCTCCCCCTTCACATACTGGATTAATTCTTTAATTTCAACGTATATTTTTTCTATTTCTTGATCATCTACCTGTGACTTTGGCATGTACACTTGTACTAACGTGGTTGGGGCGGGATTAGTTTCTGAACGCATGAAAATAATCCTGTCACTAAACTGTTCATAATAACTCACCCGTTTCTCTGCTGACTTGCTAACTACAAATCTTACACCAGTGACTCCACTGACAGCTTGTGTGTTAATTATCCTGTGTTCCCCATACCAGAAATCCTGTACGTCCTTCCATGTAATTTCACTAATCCCAAAAACATCTCATTTATGTCGTTTCATCTCAGTTTTCTAATCTGCCTGCCCTATCCAGACTTATAACATTCCACGCTCCGACTCGCAGAATGTTCCAATGCATTCTGATGTCTCCTCCCTGAGCAGTACCCAACCGACAATTCGACTGGGGGACTACTTTACCTCCGTAGTATTTTACCCACGAACATGCCATCAAAGTATATGTAATTTGAGAGTAATACATAGCCACAGGATACCCTTAGGTTCTTTAATGCAGTGATTTCCCGTTTCCTTCTGCATCCCCTTGCCGTTTGGAGGCCGTTGGCAAGCAGTGGGTGACTCCCTATACCGGGAGTCTTCGGTTGCCAGAGCCTCGTCCGTGTAGACGGGGTGCACCAGGTGAAGGAGAGGTTGACATTTTTTCGGAAAAGGATAATATTGTTTCTGCCTCGTGGAAACAGTACTGGTACATAAAAGAGGGGTGACAAATAACTTTTTAAATTACAGGCTGATTCATTTGACATCAGTGGTAGCCAAAACAATGGAGAGAATAATATGCAACTACATCACAATTGTATATAAGGAAAGAAACAGGTTTGCAAATCAAAAACTTTAGGCACCAATATTTATGTGAATTTCATATGATGGACTGTATGCCAAATGTTGCGGATGAATTCGGCAAGGAAGGCCAAGTTGATAGTGTAGCACTAGAGCCAGAAAATGGTTTTAAATAAGTTGAAAGCTATTGCATGAAATGTGTGAGGAAATCTTAAAAAGCAGAAAGGAAAGCTTTAGAACAGGAAACGAAGTACCAAAATGTGTAGAATAGAATATGGGAGTGCTACAGGGTATTATAATAACCTTGTGCAAAGCAAATTAACATTGATACTACATACTAAGTATTCATGATTAATTGACTTTCGGGTTTTGCCGCGTTGTTTATTTCATTACCTATGCTTTCGGCTGGTATCCTCCAGCCTTCGTCAGAGATACTGTTTATGTTGACATAGCAACGAGCGCCGAGCATCGCAGAGTAAGAGGCCGCTATCTTCGTTGATGTTGTTGGTGTTTTTTTAAATTTCTGCTGCCTCTTTCACCCGTCGGGGCCACCACTGGTCTTCTCTCCACAGTAGCCTGGTTTCTTGAAATTTTACTTCATGCCCGGTATTAATAGCATGGCGGACTACGGCGGATTTGTCACTGTTGTTATATTTGTAGTGGCGGATATGTTCTTTAAGTCTCTCCGTCACAGTGCGACCTGTCTCGCCGATATAAACACTGCCACAACTGCAGGGGATTTCGTAAACACCCATAAGCTGGTGTGGGTGTAATTTGTCTTTTACCTTTGTCAGTGACTGACCAAGTTTGCAGTTAGCCTTATATACTATTCGCACCTCCACCCGCTTTAACAATTTCCCAATCCGGTCTGTGATACCCTGTATGTATGGGAGACAGGCGAATTTTGTTGGCACATTAATATCATGATATTAATATCATGTATGGGAGACAGGCGAATTTTGTTGGCACATTAATATCATGATATTAATATCATGATATTAATGTGCCAACAAAATTCGCCTGTCTCCCATACATACAGGGTCCCACACTAATAGGTATCTGCACGCCATGTCGCACCATCATCCGGCAACGAAGAGAGGCGTATTGACATCACTCAACTTAAGAGCTAAGACAGTATGTGACTCGGAAAGTCTGAATGAAGAAATGGAGACACAAAAATATTCCAAGCCAACGGCTATAGTGAATCTGAGATCAGGAGGGTTTTAAGACCCAATAAACCTATGGGAGACGTCAACTTATCCCATGATATTAATGTGCCAACAAAATTCGCCTGTCTCCCATACATACATGGTATCACAGACCGGATTGGGAAACTGTTAAAGCGGGTGGAGGTGCGAATAGTATATAAGGCTAACTGCAAACTTGGTCAGTCACTGACAAAGGTAAAAGACAAATTACACCCACACCAGCTTATGGGTGTTTACGAAATCCCCTGCAGTTGTGGCAGTGTTTATATCGGCGAGACAGGTCGCACTGTGGCGGAGAGACTTAAAGAACATATCCGCCACTACAAATATAAAAAGCTCTTCTGCTAAATTGTCTTGTTATTCTCTTCTCGCTTATTTCTTTCTCGGCTTTGTTATTGATCGTTGAGATGTGCATTTCAATCCGTTGTTTTGTTTCTGAATCTTCTTCTGCCTGGTGAGTTGTTTTATTTGTAAATGTTTCTATGTGTATGTCATGTTCTGGGATACTCTCTTCGTCTATTTCTTTTTCATGTAATTTCTGTTCCGGTTCTTGTTCTTCATTTTCCTCTTCTTCTTGTCCAGATTTTTCGGCTTGTGTTTCCTGTTTCCCGCCGTGCTGTTCCGAGTTGTCCTCTACATCGATCTCCATGTTTTCCGTGTTTTCCAACGTTTCTGTGTGTGGCTCACATGCTGATGTTACAGTGTGGCCTATGTTTACACTGTTGACTTGTGCCGTGGCTTCTGCATAAGACGCTGTGTTGCTACTTTCCTTACTCGCTTCCGCGATTGTAGCATTTGCTGTTATAGTTTCTGATGTTGACAATTTTGCTCTTGGAAGTTGTAATGGTCGGCGTTTTTTAAACTCAGATCTTAGATGTCCTGGTTCATTGCAAACAGAGCATGTCCGCGGTTGTCCCTCATATATTATTAATGCTTTGAAACCCTGTATCATTATATAGGAAGGTATATGTTTTTTTAAATCAATTTTCACACACCGTATGCCGTTGTTTGCTTGGAATCTGAACTTTGGGCTCCATTTTTCGTCCGTCGCCGTTATTATTTCACCATAGTTTCGGATTGCTGCCGTTACACTAGCGTTACTAATTTCAAATGGTACATTAAAAACTCTTACAGATCGTAGCCCCTGCCCTGCGTGGCTTATATATACGGTACTTACGGTTCCATCTGGGTTCTGGTAGTCGGCTTTCCCTCCAGTTTTCTCTACGATAGTATTGCATAAGTTGTCATTTGTCATTTTAACGTATACTGCATAAGTCAAGAAGTCCATTTGGATTCCGTATACATCTGCGTCTGTCAAGTTGAATTTTTCATACAGCCATTCATGGAAGTCATATGCACGTGGTCTTGTCTCCTTTGCGTCGAACGCGAATTTCAGTGTATTCTTTCGTATCGTCGATTCCATTTTCACTATCGTAAACCACAAGCTAAGTTTTCACTGATACACTCACTGAACCTCGCTTGAGGAAAGTATCGAGCAACCGCACGCGACGGCGGCTCGATGCGAACTGGCCACTGAGATACCAGACCGCTATATGGAAGGACAATACAGAGACCTACACATCCTACGCGTCTGTCTATCACAGTTCAGTAATTTTTCGAAATTATAAGACAACATGTATTATTTAAACAGAAAATGTTTCAACCAAATGTAGACAGTACTTTTCTCCATGTTTCAAAGGATAATTGTGCAAACTTTCATCGAAAACTGTGGATTTGTATGAAGAACAAACAATATACAGATATGTTGTGTTACGTTTGCGTTCGTTAGTTCTTGTTTCTCTCTGGGACGTTTTACAATATTCCAAAGAAGGTAAAAAATATGACCGCCTGACCAATACAATTGCTTATTTTATCAATATTGATAATAGACCTTTTAATGCAGTTGGAGGCAATGGTTTTAAGTTTTAATGAAGCACTTAGAATTTCATTTAACTATCGTTTAACTTTGATGAAATATGAGAACAAATTTCGAAAGTTGTGAAGGAGGAGTTGAAAAGTGTGAAGCATTTTTTTATTGGTATGTATAGAATAACACCTACTATTAGGAGATTATGGTACATTTTTTGCTGGAAAATTAAATTGAAATCGATCGTGATTGGTATACTAATTGGATTAAGAAATGTTCTAAATTGCAATTAATCATTTACTCAAAGCAGCATCGTCGGTACCTTCTGAACGTCTTTTATCACAGACAGGAATCACTGTCACTCAAACTAGGAATGGACATCAGGGAAAAAGGTTAAGCAAACTACGTTTACAGGATCTGTTGACGCTTAATATTTGCAGATCTAATTTTTTTCAATAAACTACCTCAAATTTATTACTTGATTTTGATTTACATGCTTATATCTAATTTCTAATATAATATATACAAACATCAGAATATATCGATATTATACATATAATGCGGCCGATATTATCAATATCTACCTGGCATCGATATAAATATCGATATATTTATCGGTATTGATAGTACCTTGCAATCCTAGATATAACATTACATTATGTAACAAATTGCAAATGAGTTCAGTTCGAGCATCGGTACGGTGAACATCAGTTTTCCTGGTGCGCGAAACTTTCCTTGTGTGCCAAGCTAACTCTATCACAAACCGTGCGCTCAGCCAACGTTAACTTTCCGTGTGTTTATTGCAATAGTTATTCAAGCACAACACCGATTAAGTAAATCGTTACCAAACCGGCGGCGGAGGCGCCGTATTCCACCATGTACGGTGGGAATTATGGTGAAGGTGGTACGCGGTCAGAAAACCCAACGAACCCAAGCCCCCAGCCAGACGACAACGAGCTACCAGCAGCGATAAGAAATGCAATACAAACAGTGACGGAGAATGTAACAGCCGACGAGCTCTCCATGTGTGTAGAGGAACTAAGACCAACGAAACGCCCCAGCTGGGATCAAGACGACCATCAGCCCGTTGGGAAGACGGAAAAAATTCTACGCGTCTCCAAAGTGCAGTCAACGGTGGCACCCGGAGCAGACGAGAACACAACCACAACACCACAACAGGGCACATCGCAGAACGGCGTAAGTAAAGTGACATCCCCATCCAACCCCGCTAGGCTTGGCAGCAATAACTACGAGTTGTATGACAACGGTCCGTTTGTTATCATAGTAGAAAGCCTTGATAAAAATGTTGGTAGATTGCACCCAATGTCTTTAGGGAAGTTACTCAGGTCGGAAAGTGGAAACTATTATAACAGTATTACTAACATTTTCCCCTCAGGAAAAAATCGTATTAAAATAGAACTATCTACCGCGGCGGCAGCCAATGATCTAGTGAAAAGCAACGTTTTCCCTAAACACAATCTGGAAGCATATATTCCGAGCCACCTAGTTACTAGACAAGGAATAATCAGGAACATAGAGACGTCACTAACAGAAGAGGAAATTTTAGCAGTCATTTGTAGCCCAGTTAAAGTAATTGCAATAAGAAGGTTTTACAAAAACACGGCCGAAAACGGTTTGACTACAAAGAAAGCCTTGCCGGTTTGTGCCATTACATTTAAGCCCCAGAGAAGGCCTGAGAATGTAAAAATCCATGGTGTCCGCTGCCCGGTAGAACCATATGTACAATCGGTTCTTCAGTGTTTTAACTGTTTTCGCTATGGACACAACAGCAAACAATGCCGTAGCCAAACGCGCTGTAAGCTTTGCGGCGGCTCACACGATAGCAATAATTGCTCAAACCCCTCTCAACCCGTCTGTCTGCATTGCGCAGGCCCCCATTCGGCCATTGATAAAACATGCCCGGAATTTATGAAACAGAAAGCCATAAAAAGTAGGATGGCCTTTCAAGAAATTAGCTATCGGGAGGCACTGGCCTCATTTGACAATAGTCACTACGCTAGGGCCGCGGCAGTTCCGCCACCCGACACCAGAGACATTTCCCAATTTCCGGCACTACCCAACAACCAGGGGACACCCCTGCAGCCTCAGAGCATAGAAGCGCAACCTAATCCCCCTAAACTATACCAAAGCACAAATACAGAACCACGTAGACGAGACCTCCAGGACTACATCCGGAAGCTACTACAGAAGTGTCCGTCCTCAACAGACAGCTATACCGAAGCATAGCGACAGCTGGAAGGGTTACCAGCAATACCTAATACCGAACCAAAGAACAGTAGAACCATTATCAAGTAACAGATATAATTCTGTAATCGAAGGAGGAGGCCCCCCAACCCTGCTGGGCAAGGACTATCTAATTGACACAATAATTAACTTCATCATCACCTTAGTACAGAAAATTCAACCTGGCGAGAGCTCAATACCAAGAGAGGCAATAAGAGAAAACATTACGAAATTGATCAGCGACTCGATAGATATCTCCCCTTATGGCCAAGTTCAATAAAGTACTGCAGTGTAATATTCGGTCTATCCACTCAAACAGGGAAAATCTGTTCCACCTCTTATATGAACACAACATCTCGATTGCGGGTCTAATAGAGACATGGTTAAAACCAACATCCAACTTTTTGAAACCAGGATATAACATCATACGGGCAGACCGGGAGGACGGGTACGGCGGAGTAGCCTTAATGGTAAAAGACACCTTACAGTACAAAGAAATAAAACTAAACGTACATGAACCTGTCATTCAAGCTTGCGCAGCTAACATCAATTTCGACTTCGGGAAAATGACCGTATTAGTATGCTATAAGCCTCCAAATGCTCGTCTTACAAAACGAGAAATCCGATCAATCCTGCTCCAACTACCACCCCCCATATTAATAATGGCGGATTTAAACGCCCATCACCAGAGCTGGGACTGCGAATACAATTGTCGCCAGGGAAATGTACTTACCGAACTCATAGACGAACTGAACCTGGTCATATTAAATGACGGTTTCTGAGACAAGATTACAACGACCTTCAGGAAGAAAATCAGTTGTAGATATAACACTTATTTCCCCAGAGTGTGCATTTTACTTCGATTGGAAAACAACATCAGATCCGTCGGGCTCTGATCACTACCCTATCTTGATGTCAACACCAGCGCAGATAGAAGACAACCAGGTGCTAACACCTACTTACAGATGGACATTAAAAAAGCCAACTGGCACCAATATAAACAGATAGCTACAGAGAAATTCAAAAACCTTCAACTGACAGGGGACAACAAAAAGGACTATTCGAAATTTGTGACAATAGTGGAAGAAACGGCTGCAGCAACCATTCCGGAATCCAAGACAAGACGCGCACAAAGGAGAACCTATTGCAGATGGTGGGACGAGGAATGTAACCAAGCCATAAGAGGTAGGAGACTAGCACTGACGCGTTACAAGAAACAACCCACCGAATCCAACTTCATTCTTCTCAATAAGACGCAAGCAATTACAAAAAGACTGCTAAAGAAGAAGAAGAGAGAAAACTGGGTAAATTTCTGCAACTCATTAAACTCAAAAACCCTCCGACAGTGGTATGGAGACAGATTAGAGCAGTTCGGGACAGGTCAACCAGCCATCACACTCAAATCCCACAGACCGCCGCCATGAACCTCCTAAAGTCTCTGACCCCGGACTGGTGTAGTGAAGAACCAGCTCCCTCACGGTATAGTAATACAAGCCACCCTCTCCTACAACCATTTACTCTCGATGAGCTAGAAAATACATTTACTAAACAAAAAACTCCATGCCCGGGCCCAGATCAAATTCATTACGCCATGCTGTAGCAACTTACCCGAAAACGGAAAGTGATCTATCTACAAATAATGAATAACATATGGACATCTAGAACCTACACACCGTCCCTCAAAACAATAAGGGTAGTACCAATACTAAAACCAACAAGGACCCCGCAGAAAGCTCGTCATTTTCGCCCAATTTCTTTACTATCGTGCTCCCTGAAAACCCTGGAGCGAATGATAAAAGAAAGATTGGAATGGTACATCGAACATAACCGCCTATTGCCAGACCTATCAGATAGGTTTTCGAAGAGGTAAGGGGACTAACGAAATCCTGGCTCATCTAGTCACCGATATCCAGCTGTGTTATGGAAACAATCACTACTTAACCGCACTATTCACCGATCTTACAAAAGCATATGACAATGTAGTCTTCCTATCCTGGCTGGACAAACTAATGGGAATGAAGATCCCAGACAGATTCATAGACAACCTAATTGCCCTACTCGAGAATAGAATAGTGATCATACGTGAGTGGGAACAAGACGTATGGACCAAGATTGACATCCAAAGGTCTACCTCAGGGCTCGATCCTCTCCCCACTACTGTTTAATATTTATTCAGCGACCTGCACAAGAACATAATGGCGAACGTAAAGATTCTTCAGTATGTGGATGATGTAGGCATCTTACAAGCTTCTTATCACTGCAGGCCTGTAAAAGAGCATTAAGTGCAACCACTATAGGCTGGCGACTTGGATGATGCACAACGGCCTTGATCTCTCCCCTGAAAAAGTCGTCCGTCATGGTCTTTACACGACACAGACTGGCCCAGATGACAAATATTTCTCTGGGACCCTTTAACTTCCCAGTGAAAAAATGTTACATACCTCGGCCTAAGGTTGGACCTAACCTGGCTTGGTCAGCTCACATTCGGCACATACTGAAGAAGAGCGAAGCGGCAATCAACATCATTCGAGCAGTGACAGGTAAAGCTTGGGTGCAGACAGGAAGATCACACTAATGCTGTACCGAGCCCTAGTGCGCCCTCATCTCGACTATGGCAACATGTTTTTTGGCTCTGCTTCTAAATCGTTACTAACCGACATCGACAGATGCCAGTATCGTGCACTTAGACTATGCACCGGAGCCATGACATCTACCCCGACAAACGCACTGCTGGTGGAATGCTTAGAACCACCCCTACACATCCGTAGGGCATTTCTGGGGCGGAAGTTCATCCTAAGACTACTCGAAGTAAAGGATGATCAACTTATTGCAAAAATATCTGCTCTCACAATGCAATACACGGAACGGAGGTACTGGAAACAGAAGCCGGCCCCTACTCTAACAACCGCCTTCGAGAAGTTAAAAAATATAGCAACATAATCTATAGATCACACCTCCTTCCGGTCCATCTGCACAGACTATCGAGAGGTAAGACGAGACTAGACATTATCCTAGACACAAAATTTATAGCGGAAGGCAACCACAATGAAAAAATCTTAAAGGACCGCATTACAAAGCTGGCAGATAACCCCATATGCTTATACACAGACGGCTCTAAATCTGGAAATCGGGTGGGTTGCGCCTTCGCAGACCCTGCTAATGAAAAGAGGGGCTTATATCAACTCCCGGAAGAGGCATCGATCTATACCGCCGAACTACAAGCCATTTTAAAAGCCCTAGAATACGGCTTACATTTGCGGACGAACAGACTAATCATCATATCAGATTTCCAGATCTGCTTTACTGAGATATATCTAACCTGGCGGCGGACAACGGCAGAAGCTGGCTGATATATGATATTGTACAGCTAGTAGCAAGACTCAGAGATAAAGGATCGGAAGTGACATTTATATGGGCCAAAGGTCACGCAGGAATAAGAGGCAACGAAGTAGCTGACCGACTAGCTAAGGCAGCAGCACTCAATGGTGAGAAAATTAAACAAATTCCGGCGTCGGACTTGACCCCTATATTCCGCAATAAAACCAGATTAGAATGGGACAGAGAGTGGCGGTCAAAAGACACACATAAAGGTGAATACTATAGAAAATCCATCCAACTATCCCACGCTCACACTGGCATGACAACATCCAAATCTCAAGGAAGATCACAACCTTTGTCTCTAGGCTCAAATTTCAACCACGGACGCTTCGCGAGCCACCTCTTTAGGATTAATGCGATCAACCTCCCCCATTTGTGAATGTGATGGCATTAGTGTCGAGAACGTAGATCATATATTTTTTGCCTGTGGACGCCGCTGGGCAGAATCAACTGAATTAATAGAAGAACTGACTAAACACGGTGTGGTATTCCCTTCCAAGATGCAGACCCTTCTCCACGAAAATAGGACGGAAATCTTCATGATTCTCTTCAATTTTGCAATAAGAAACAACATAGAAATATGACATTCTCATTTCTAAAACCCACATTACATTGAAAGATAACCAGTCTGTTGATTTCTGTACCAAAGGCTGTGTATTCTAAACTGTGGCTTAAGGGTACATGTAACCACTGGAACAATTTACAAAACTTGTATGCTGAATTTTGTATGTACATGTTGCATGTTATATATTGTATTTTAAGTTGTAAATATTTTATGTTAAAACGGTATGTTATGAATTTTATATTGTATTATTGTTTTTTATATTGTATTTATATTGTATTATATTGGGTTATATTGAGCATGTGATCAATGATGCACAGTAGATGAACGTATATCAAATGAAACCAGACATCAAAACTATTAAACTTTTTTCAAAAATGAAGGCGTTCTTCATGTATTTCGACCTCCTGAGTTTTAAAATGATACTCAAAACATCGTATCACCAACAGTTTTTGCACAAATCACATAAATTTTCAATTAATGATGATGCAATATAATGATATTACAATATACACGAAAACGCCGATTGTTTCTCTTGGTGTATCTTAATAATCTTTATATATAAAGATGAATGTATGTATGTTTGTTTGTTTGTTTGTTATTTTGTTTGTTATTTTGTTTGTTCTTCATACAAATCCACAGTTTTCATCCGATCTCGATGAAACTTTGCACACTTATCCTTTGAAACAAGGAGAAAAGTACTGTCTACATTTGGTTGAAAAATTATCTGTATAAATAACACATGTTGTCTCATAACTTCGAAATACGGCGATAGACAGACACGTTGGATATGGTCGTCTCCGTACCGTGTTTCCGTGTAGTGGACTGGCAGCTTAGTGGTTAAAGCGGTTGCTTACGAATGTCGTGGTCTCCGTTTCAAATCTCTGTGGAGGCTAAGATTTTTAAAAATTGTTTTTTATCGTAACAGTCAGGCCTGGGCCATAGGTTATTCGGATTGAATGTTAAACTGTAGATATTAGAAAGTTAGGGGTGCAATGCGAGGAAAATCGTAGGTAGTCTTCCAATGTTGTAGGTGTACTCTTTTTTACGTTATAATGTTCCCTCAGGTTTTGTTCGCAGTCAGTGTGTGAGTGTGAACCACAGTAATATTATTATAAATACGGAAGTAAGTCTCTATCTTTTTGTTATGTTTTGACGACTAAATGGCTATATCATTGTGATGCAATTTTATAAGGAAATCTGTATGAAGGGCACAAGACATTTTTTCCAGTATGATTAACAGTTGTAGTCACGAAAATTTCAGACCTTATCGAATGGACAGAAACATGTTGGAAATTGATTCTCTTCTAGAGACAGGTTCGACGGTACAATGATATAGTGATAGCTTTCCTGTCATATTATTCCTACTCGATATTGTTTGGGACCAATCCTTCCTTAGCAACTTTCTATATTTAATTCTGGCAAGAAAATTCTTAATCCACGCGTACGAAGTCGCGGGTACGGGCTAGTTTAAGAATAAAAGAAGGTCGAAATTTCACAGAGAAGGTTTGTAAATATCATCGGCACCAGCACAAGAACGTGGTGGCTTCTTAATATTTAACAACCTTTTACGAAACACTGAACGAAAAGAATTGGTTATTTTCTCCATATCCATTTACTTTGTATCTCCAAGATATATTCGTTAGCCATTGCATTTGCTTGGTTTTCTTGTCTCGGTCGCTACAGTCATTTGACTTTAACTTGCCGTATACAAGGATAACTGGGATACAACTCAATGAATTCCTTAAAAAATCATGTGACTACTGTCGTAGATTTCGAAAGTCCACCCCGTAAAATGTTTTCGAAAAGAAAAACAAAATAATAGTTATTTTAGCTCCGTACAAGCTGAGAGATGATTAAAGATTGAAGGGAAAACTTCAATCAAGACCGAAAAAAATGCTCCCGTCGATCCGTTTTCTGGAAGTCGTCCTTCTTCATTCAGTTCAGGTGAAACGTCCGTTTCGCTGTCCACACACGTTGTTTTGTCTGATACTTTTCACCTGATCAAGTAAAACGTCCGTCAAGACGTCACGTGTAGACCGGCGTTAACTGGCTCCAACAAGAAAAACAAAAAGACTACAATCGCTTAGCGATTCGCCCTGTTCCACATTGTCCGGATATACCTATACTACAGCCTCCACAGACATTGGATACGGAAGACAGTGATGACCCAGATACCGTGCAGGAGACGGATGAACATGAGTTGAAGTAGGCACATATGAGGGCCCTCTTCTGTTCGCTCAGACAGGTCTAAATAATTTAGTCCGTCATCTCGAACTGACAAACGCTAAAGTTGAGCTCCGGTACGTCGCTTAAATTTCACACTCGTGCAATATTTTTCTCAAAATGACTTGTTAATGTACTGCAGTGATGTATAAGGTTTGATGTATCAGTTTAACATTCCGTACGCACCTGGTGACTGGAGACTGTTAATTGATTCATCTAAAAGAAATCTGAAGGAAGTTCTGCTGCACAGTGGTGACGTGTATGACTCAAAGAAACATTTGAATGTGGTATAAATGTTCAAGGAGAAAAAGTCAGTATGCTACGGTTTGCTGATGACATTGTCTTGTTAGTAGAACAGGCTGAGGATATTGAGAAGTTACTGAATGGCATGAACAAAATACTAAAGGAAGATTTTGGACTAAATATAAACCAAATCAAGACAAAAGTGATAAAATGTAGTGGAAGTGATACCAATACCAGCAGATTAAATATAAAAATAGAGTTAGATGCGATAGCAGAAATTAGTGAATTTTGCTATTTAGGAAGTAAAATTACAACCGACGGCCGAAGTAGGAATGATGTTAAGATAGAACAGCAGTAGCGAAAGAACCTTCATGAGAAATCTTTCAGTTTCAAATATTGATCTAGGATTGAGAAGGAACTTTTTAAATCTCTATGTGTGGAGCATAACACTTTATGGTAGCGAAGTATAAACAGACAGAAGGAAAACTGAACCATTTGAAATTTGGTGCTATAGAAGGATGCTGAAAATTAAGTGGACGGATAAAGTACCAAATGAACGGGTTTTGGAAATGATGGGTGAGGAAAGAAGTTTATAGAAGAACCTTACAGAAAGAAGAGACAGGATGGTAGGTCATATTTTGAGACATTCAGGATTGGTTAATTTGTTAGTGGAGGGAACAGTCGAAGCTAAGAACTTCAGAGGAAGACAGAGACTAGAATATATGAAGCTGGTAATTGATGACGTGGGTTGTATGGGGTATCTTGAGATGAAAAGGCTAGCGCAAAATGGAGGATTGCATCTTACCAGTCGAGAGACCGTTGACAGAGAAAAAGCTTCAATTCCAGTAGGCAATTCCGTGCACCTGAAGGAAACATATAACAACATGAAGGATCTTCTTGGATCACAATAGCAGGGTGTGTGGTTATTTGAAACTGTTGGGTATGCTTCTAGGACAACAGTCATGATAGACCATGTTCCCCTGTTTCATCTGGGAAAGGGACAGTAGGGCTCGTGTCAAACATTGGGAGCAAAATGTAGTGGCTCACGGGATTTTTTGTTAAAGTATTGAAGCATCTACGATTTCATACAGGTCAGGTTAAAGGAGGTCAGTTACAACAGCAAGAGAAACAAATTCAGACATCTGAATGTGGCGAGGTAAGAGCCAATGCCCAGGAGAGTAGGTCAGGAGTCAGTAAGAATACGACATCAATTGGCAAAGGATGGGAGACCATGGAAGCTGCTATTGGTCGAAAAGCCTTCCTACCACCGGAGGATGGTGGGGGACTGAAGATCAAACTTGGGATGCACGGAGGTGACAGCAGCGCTGGTCGATCGGTGGCTAATGGCTCTTGTTTTAGATCGATGTGAAGATCGAAAGTGACATGTTTGAGATTGACAGTTAGCTGTCGACATCAGCAGCAATGATGGAAGCAGCTTGAAGCATACACCATCACCTTTAAACCCAACAGATGTTTCGAAACAATTTGGGAATATATAGTAGGGATATCGGGCATTAACAGCAAGTAATAATTGTCTTAACCATTTGAAGGGCTCAAGGAGTCGATGGAGGATTATCTGTATATAAAGTAATGTGTAAATAAATGTGTGTATTTACCTTCCCTTCCTGAGAGTATCATTTATTAAAACTACCACTCACGTGACTTTGAGTCTTACCCACAATTTAATGCACCTCTTGGGAAATGGTAGTGTGAAAGCAAAAAGATTCACCAGTCCACCACACGAAACAGTGGCCCCCAGTTTTTCGAGGCAGTTACATAAGTGAAGCAAATGTTTCAAACACTACATAGTATATTCGCGATATTCTGGGCTACTGTCTCAGGCAGGTGGACAATTGAGACAAAGGGTGAGGCAACCAACGGACAGATGGGTCGTCGCCTAGGACGACCACTGGAAGCCAACCTGGCGCCTTCGGAAAAATGGTAACCACAGAGTGATCTTGATAATCACCCCAAGAAGTGTCGTATTGATGACCAACCTGCCGCCCTAGAGATTCTCACTGCCCCGTTGTGCTTAGTGGAAGGACACCTAACAACCCCTGAGAACTGATATGTGGAAACCATTATATTATACGTGGATTGATTCATTGTAATTGAGAAGTAATTTTTATAATAAATGTCAATGTTAAATGTACGTGAAACGGTGTTGCCAACCTGTACAGCAAAATCCCAATTCCACTTTTAATTAATTTCATTTAATAATAATGGTTTTGTTGATCAATGAATTAAATTATAAAGTAATTTAATTTTAAAAGAAGGAGTACAAGTGAACTGATATCAGCTGTGATATCACAGTTTCCTCGAAGAATTAGTTCGCAATTGAATCCCACCTTTATTCAAACATGGCAGCAATTGTCAGAGACATTAGAGCACTTAGATCAGATCGAAATGTACAAAGAGGGTTACCGCGATCAAGGGTTTTCGCATCAAACGAATTAGAAATTGAAAATGCTGGAATGCTCAATGAGTTTGAAGTTACACTTTTTACATTCGTACCTTTAATTTTTTTCTTCCAAACCTGTGTTGTAATTGGGGAACAGGGCAAAAGATTCCAGCAGGATATCAAAGGTATGGAACGACGATACCAGGGAACTTGGGATGTTCGGATGACGGACGACTACTGCTGGATGTTTCACCGTGTGCACACGGTAATGCGCCATAAGAGGAAAAGCAGTGGCCACGCCATGGCAACTAGAAAACGAGGAATGAATTGGGTTAATGCATATTTTGTACCACATTCTCTGTATGGATATTTCAATATGTTGTTCTTTTAAACTTCTACTCTACTTAAAGATGATTCGTGTGTCATATGTGCATACTACTTCAATATGCGATATCAATATTGGCAAAGTATACGATTTGTGCCAAAACTGTGGGTGATACGATGTTTTGAGTATCATTTTCGAATTAAGGAGGCAGAAATATATAAAGAACACCTACTTTTGCAAAAAAAAATTTCACTGTTGCATAGTGTTACACATTTACACGCGATAACTGTATGTCTGTCGTCTGTCACCAAAATGGTTTAAATCATACATGGAAATTCGATTGCAAAAATTTTCCATTTTTTATTCTAAAATCAGTAAAGATGCTTCATCAGACTGGGAGAAAATAAAACATGGAATTTCACAAGTATCCCTCCTCTTTTTACTATACATCAATGACCTTTATGGAGACTTATCTATGGAGTCAACTTTCTTCTAAAGGCCTTGAGCTGCAGAATTCTTAATTGAAGTTTTTGCCCGTTTGGCAATTCCTTCATTTTGACGTGCAGTTGTTTGATTAATGTATTTCTCTGTTTTTATTTGTCATTTCCTGTAGGATTTATTTGTCCAAGAAGTTGAATTTGTTATTTGTTCTTCTTAGCTGGTCTTCTTAAGTGGTCTTTTGTGCGGTCCTAGATTTACGCCATATTGGGCGAGTGTATTTATTGTTGGATTTGTATTCGTTTCTGCCTTATTGTAGAAAGCGGTTGCCAACTTCCGGTATCTAACTTTGAGCATTTCGATATCAGCTACCTGGTGGAGTTGATTAGTCAGGAACATTATAGGTAGGTGAAGAGCTCTTTTTAGCGCCTTATTTTGCAGTCTTTGCAGAGTGTCCAAATGAGTTGCAGCTGTGTATGCCCATACTGGGGAAGCGTATTCCATCAGTGGTCTGACAAGCGACTTGTATAATTGGATGTCAGTTCCAGTGCTGAGGGTGCTGGCGTGATTGAGGTCTGGATATAATTCACCCAGTAGGCGCTGTACCCTCTGTCGGACCTATGTGCCTTCCAGTTCAGCTTAGTATCTAAGGTGACGCCATCAAAAAGTTCCTGTCTGGGTCGAGGTGACTACTGTCAGGAGGCTAATAGGTCTATAATTCTGCGGAGACTTTGGGTATTTCCCTGGTTTAGGGACTGCAATGATTATTGCGTGCTACCATGCAGTTGGGTAGATGCCACTTTCAATTATTCTATTGAACTTTCTCACCAGTTTATCAACGACGACATGTGGCAGATTTTTAAGCATTCTGTTGGTAATGCCATCTTGTACCGGCGTTTTGTCAGGAGTCAGAGTGGTCACTACTTCCAGAAACTACTGAAGTAGCAAACTGGTTTAAGGCAGATTCATTAAAGTTAAATTTTGAAAAAAATTATATGTCGTTTTGAACAAAAAATTATGGGCAGCCGGATTTACAAATAATCTATAAAAATAACACAATCCTGGAAACAAAGAGTATAAAATTCCTTGGCACTCAAATAGATGAGAAACTCTGTTGACACGAACATATCACTTCACAACTGAAGAAGTCAAGTAGTGCCACCTTTGCAATACGAATACTTACTCTAACAGCAGAGCTAGAATTAACGAAACAGGTGTACTCCTCATATTTTCATTCAGTGTCATATGGCATAATTTCTTGGGGAAACTCTCCACAAAGTAAAAAAAGTTATCATAGCACAGAAAAGACCTATTAGGATGCTGTGTAGGACAAAACCAGGAACTTCTTGCTGACAACTCTTTAGAAAAAGTCAAAATTCTTACAATGAATTCTCAGTATATATCTTCTCTCATGCGCTTTGTCACAGAACGTTTTAACCCGTTTAAATCTAATTCACAGGTACACAATTTCAATACAAGAAACAGAAATAACTTACAAAAAACAGAAACACCTTTGCCATTAGTACAAAGAGGAGTTAATTATTCCGGGATACATCCATTTAACAAATTTCCCAATAGTATAAAACACTTAGCAGATAATAAAGATATATTTAAAGAAAAACTGAGATATTTTCTTATTGGCAACTCCTACTCCATTCAAGAATTCGAACAAAATAATGAATTGTATTCAATATGACCTTTTGAAAAACTCAGTTGTAAAAATTATTGTTTATTTTTATTATCTTAATTTGTCTTTGTAATGTATAATTGTTTTCAGTATGATTGTGACTCATATTGTATGTATGTATATTAACCATGACTTGTTTCACATCCCAGAGGTCCTTCCTCATCAGGGATCCATGGAACAAGACTGATAAATAAATAAATAAATAAAAATAATAAATCTTAAATGTTACCTGATGATATTACCTACTGGTATGATACGTATCAAGCGTGGGAGGTGAGGCACTGGTATCGTGTACGTTACCCAGCTACAAAATCGCTGTGCGCAGTGTTGTTAATATCCGTCCATTAGTATTTGTATGATGCGTGGATAGACAGATACATATTAAAAAATTGCAGTTTTGGTCTATGTGTTTTAGGAAATTTTGTAATTTATTGGAATAAAAAGCATTCTATATCCTCACCGACGACATAGCTCTTTTACTGTGTGCTGTTTCGTTCAAACCCATCCACCGGATTTTGTGATGCACCAACAGACAAACTAAAATTAAAAATTTCCATCATCAGACACAACTATTCCACAATTTTATTATACAATGTAGATATAGATAAAAGTGCCGTAGATATTTCTGTTCATGTCGCTTGGTTTTTATGACCGCTCGACTGTTCAACTGCTTCAGGAGATTGTTCGTATGTGTGGACGACCAACAGCCACACTTCAGTATCATTCACAAAGGTTCTCTGTTAACGATATCTGAAATGGTCTTGCTGTTGTAACCATCCGTTATATATAGGTGTAACACAACTATACCTAACTGTAGGGGTAAAGGCTGGTGTGGTCGTAATGACCTGGTGCCAGGGTTTCTATTGGTTGCGCATTCCGCACCTGTCGTAGGCGCCTTAAGGCACACTAGCCAATTTCGGTCTCAAACTGCAAGGGGCGACTTACAGGGCAATCATATGAAGCTTCCTTCCAAACATCACAATTTCGCTCGCAGTTTTAGTTTACGTTGTTATGGCATGACTGCTAGTTATAAGCGTTTAACAATGGCTCATTTATGTCAAAGCAACAAAAAGTAGACATCGTTTAACAATAACCTGTACTGAGATAAAAAGAAGATATTCGGCGAAGAAGTAGATTTTATTAAGAAAAAAGTTATCTTACATTAACATTTATGAAATTTTCTGAGAGTAGATTCTGAAAGATTTACAGATATACTCCACATAGTGACCCCTTATATATATAAAAAGTATAAGTATAAGCGCCAGAGAACGATTAGTCGTTACTTTGCAATTTTTGGCAAGTAGACAAAGCTATGAAGGTATGGAATTTAGTTCGCCTATTTCACCCCAAATGCTTTCTGATGTCATTCCTGAATCATGTTGGGCTATCTAAAAATGTCTAAAACTCTACATTAAGGAAGAAAAGCTTCCTTGTCCAATTCCAAATCTCGAGCCAAACTAGAAATCTTTAAACCGCATTTTGCGGTTTATATAGTTTTTGTTGTGTTTGTGCCACAATTGGAGTATATTCTTATAAAGTTCGAAAGCATTCGTCCACACGTTTAGCGACACACACGACTAATGGCACGAAACGCACTCGCTCCCTGCTCCAAGCCGACTGAGCAGAAATTGTCTCAATCCCAATCGCGCTACGCACTACTCAATTTGCTCCCTGTCTGCAGGGACAATCTGTAAATTGTTTGACGGTCTCTGCCAATCTCCTGATATCGGGAGTACCAGACCCAATTTGCCGACTGACGTGGCAATTTGCAGGTCCACTGCCACATTGCCACTGTATATTGGGACCGAAATCGGGTAATTTGTAGCCGCCTTAAACCGAACCTGGCAATCTTAATGGGTACAGGGTACCTACAGTTTAACGTGGAATCAGAACCACGGAAGCGTTCTGGTGTACTTCACACTACACAGCAAGCTGTGCCAGAGGTGAAAGTTGGGTTAAGGGTGTTGAAAATTCCCTCCGGTCTCCAGTCAGACACCAGGCCGCTAGCCCTAACCATGCAATCAATAAACAACCACCACGTTTACCTTAATTGCGTTTCCAAGCAAATTCATTATTGTTTTTATGATCCGAACGCATCGTCTTCACGAAATTTTTTTTTTTTTTTATCTGTGGGAAAGTAACTGAACTATTTCCACACAAATAAAAGTAAGAGAATTGTATTTGCCTATGAGAGGTAAAAACAAACAATATGTTTTCCTATCCTTCTAAAAAATTTGTAATGATTACTGGCATATAAACTATCACTGTGTTACCTTTTAATTAAAACTCTTATTAAATTTTTTTTCCACGTTTTGTTCGGAGGCCAGATAACTTATTCGAATACAAAGTATCCCGTACGTTGACAGATTAAATAAGCGATAACATCTTTCAAATTCGTCGTATCCCATAGTTAGTCTTGCGTGATTTGTGTACAGATAAAACGTTGAATGAGCAGATAATTATTTAACAATTTTCGGTTTTAGACTGTCTACCGTCAGCAGTGAACGTTTTATCCTTTTCAAATAAATTTCTTTTAAATCTCCTTCTTTACAATTTTGTCTTCGATATTGACTGCTCGGTTTTCCGTCGTCTCTTTTAGCTCACAATTTATTTTACTACCACTTATTGTTCCCACTTCCCGCTTCGCTTCGGCTGTTGTCATCTTCTGTCTTTTGCATTTGATTACCCGGTACTTGCAGACAAGAAAAACAACGGAATTGCTCCAGTCTTTTACCTACCGAAGAAAAAAGGTTTCACTTAGGGAACTAGGAATTATTTTCTATAGCAAAAAATGGGAAACAACTGCCTGGCCTTTGCAGATGACGTCACTCTCCTAGCGTCTAGTGTGGAGGAAGCTATTCACCAACTGTCGTCCCTCAATAACATAGCAGCTAATAAAGTAGGGTTGAACATGTCCATAAACAAAACTGAGTTCATCACTAGCATCAGAAATTCACCCAACTTAATCTCACCGGAGAATGCAGTGATACGAAGGACTAATGCCTTCAAATATCTTGGAGAATGGATAATTCCAAACTTCACTGAGGACTTAGCCATGAATAGCAGATGTGCCAGACTGGAGAGAACATACAACACTTGTAAGAACATGTATGGAGCTAAATCCCTCTCCCTTAACCTCAAACTCAGGCACCACAATACTGTAGTACGACCATCAGTACTGTATGCATCAGAGTGCTTGAACATGGTTAGAAAGGGACAACTCAGAAAACTAGAACTAAAGGAACGTAAGATCTTGAGAAAAATCATGGGTCCTGTCAAAGAAGAAGGAAAATACAGACTCAGGCATAGTAAGGAAATGTACCAACAACTGAAGAGCATTACAAAAGCTATGAGAAAAAGGAGATTAATGTTCTATTGTCACATAGTTTGGATGGAAAATCATACTCACCTCCAAAAGCTTCAATACCATTTCTAGAGGAAAAGCGACAAACGGAAAATGGATAAGGCTAGTCAGAAAAGATCTCGAGCAACTGGGAGTAGACCCCAATGACATTTACAACAGCGATAAGATCAGAACGTTGATTGAAGCATCAGATTCTCTCCAGACTTTAACAGCCAAAACACTGCGCCCTGGATCTGGGGTGAAATGGACCCAAGAAAGAAAAGACAACCATAGTGCAAGAATCAAAGGATATTGGGGACAAAAAGAAAGCTCAGAAGTTAAGAACTACGTGGTCCATAGAAGCCAAAACGAAAAAGAAGAAGAAGAAGGAAACATACTTTCAAGTCGTTTAAGCCTCGATCCTGCTCTAAGTACCGAGTTTTGACACGTTCTATTGAGTAGTGTTAAAAGTGGTAAAAAAAAGTAGCATTTAGAATCATACAGAGTAAAACAAGCCTCGTGTGGTCTGTCGCTAACAGTTGGCCAAACACAATCTGGGAGGATTCTTCCGCTCCCCCGGTCTTCAAAGGCGGTTATTAGAAGGGAAACAATCACGGCCCCGCAGTGGAGTGGGTGATAATTGGCCCCAAGCGTAGGATGTTCCTGTGTTCCCGAGTCATTACGAGCGAGGCGGTGAGGTGTTTACTGGCTACTCAGTAACGCACACCGCCTTGTTGAACAGGCGGCGGCCGGGCTGAGAGATCAAATACGATCGTTAACGTAGTAACGTTCACAACATACGGGATGAGTCATAGAAATCTTTCCGATTTCAAAGAGGTAATAAACGCAAAGCGAGAGGCAATGAATTTTTTATTATTATTGGAAAGAACAAAGAGTGCAGTTTTAATTTACTTGGTTTTGAAAATATCTTGTAAATATCTACTTCCGTCGTCCAAACACTGACGGAGTCTATCCCGAAAGTTGTCCATGAATCTGCAAATCGTATTCAGATGAATAGCATCGATTTCTTCAGTCATGGCAACTTTCAGTTCATCGATAGTTCCGGGATGATGCCCGAACATATTTTTCTTGAGTTAACCCCAGAAAAAAAAATCGCATAGGGTTAAATCAGGTGATCTGAGGGGCCACCCAATGTCACCTCGCAAAGAGATGAGATGACCGAGAAACATTTGTCTCAGAATTTCTATCGAACGAGGCAATGTTGCACCATCATGTTGGAACCAGACGTTGTCGTTGTCATGGTCGTGCAATAATTCATCATACTTCGGTTTTTAAAAAGTTTCAAGCATGCAGCAATACGAAGCAGAATTCACTGTTACAGCTTGACCATCTTCTTCGAAAAAGTAGGGACTCCAACAGCGTACCACACTGTCCCTCGAGGGCTGTGGAGCAGTCGTTCGTGATGGTTCCGAGGATTATTCTGAGCCCTGTATCGGAAATTTTGTCTATTTACAGTTCTGGCCTGTGAAAATAGGACTCGTCACTACAGATCAAAACAGCAGTACGAGGGATATTCTCCAGCATGACGTGGCACAAATTTGTTAGAGTCTCTAAGTCTCTTTTACTTAACTCTTGCACTATCTGCATTTTGTAAGGGTGCAATTTAAGGTCTCTTCTTCTGACACTGCTAGCAGATAACCAAAGTGCAGCAGCATGTTTACGAACAGAACGCTGGGGAGGGGGGGGGGGTGGTTGTTGAATTGAAAGTCGCACTCTATACACGTCCTAATTCGGCTTGGTGGTTTTCTTTTTAACGCCGAAGTTGTCTCTCTAAAATTAGATACCCCATTCCTAATTGTTGGTGCAGTTGGAATGGGATCATGATGACCAAGAGCAAATTCTACACGAAACGCACGCTGTGGTTTGATCACGGATCTGTCATTTTGAATGTACTCTACCTCTACAAACGCTCGATGTTGTCCGGACTAAGCCATTGCTCACACTGGAAACTGCACGTCATGGCGCGTCTAACAACGCTATCTCCACCCTTTTGCTCCCGCCCGTGTTCGGGGAACGACCTCATGAAATCGGAAAGATTTCTATGACTCACCCTGCATGTTTCCGTTACTAATTACTTATCCATTACTTTTCCTAGCTATTTTAATTTTTCTTGTTCTGTAGGGTTCCATACCTTTGAATGGATTCGCTCATCTCCACATCCGTGCATCTGTCGTGCGCTCATTACTTGCGAATCATAAAAACTGCGCAGTACTAAAGCTCTTACTAACCCAGATACAACTACTGTATAACATTTCGAGCAAAACTTGAAATCCTTCTTCCGACTTTTGCGGTTTATGTTGTTTTTGTTGAGTTTGTCCCACAATTTGGGGTATATTCTTATAAATTTCAAGAATATTCGTCCACACCTCTTTCTCTTTAGACGTTTTTAACTACGCACATGATTAATTGCACGAAACTCACTCGCTTCCTGCTGAAAGCCAACTGAGCCGAAATTGTCGCAATCGCGCTATGCAAGTCTCAATTTGCTCCCTGTAAATTGTTTGTCCGGCTCTGCCAATCTCCCGACATCAGGAGTAGCACAACCCAATTTGCCTACTTACGTGGCAACGTGTAGGGCTACCCCTGCAGATTGGGACCGAAACTTGGCCATTTGTAGCCGCTTTTAGTAAACTTGTTATTATTGCTGATCTTATTCCGTCCCTCACAGACGCTACTAAGTATCTCCCACTCATACGCTGTTATCTAATTCCCTGGCTCATCTGTTGGTTCACCATTCCGAGCCTTGTCGCGTCGATAAGTAGACCTGAGCGGTCGTAGAGACAGAAATAACGTTCATCCCAAACGCTCCAGCATCTGTCCTCACAGGAAATTACTCTACTTACTTTCCATAATGATACTGCTTTTACGAATAGTTAGCGACAAACAAATTTAAGACAAGTGATATCTAGCACCACAAGCTTTTCTTAAGGTTGACTTTTTGGTCAGTCAGTCAAGGGTTCTCTGCTATTCAGCAGGTCCATTCACAGCGACAGTCTTCCACGCCTCCCTCTGTTCCTCCATTCTCTTAGTTTCTATGTATTTCCCGTTTATCATGATGTCATGAATCATTTTCATTCGTCGCCGACCTCTTCTTTTATCTGCGTTTACAATCCCCTCCACAGCAGTTTTAAGCAGGAACTCATTCCTCTACACATCCAGTTCCTTTTTCTGTTCATTATTATTTTTATAAGGGACCATTCCTCTCTTACTTGATCCAGCACTTCATCATTCCTTACTTTGTCTTTCCAACTTATTTTCTTCATCCTCCTACATTTCATTTCGAAAGCTACCAACCTCTTTAGATCTTGAAGGGTAACATATAAGTATGTACGTAGGAGTTACTCCTATGAAAAATTAGTGGTGATATAATATCCTTGGACCATAGATTTTTATTATTGTGATATAATATCGCAGAGAGTATCTTTGATTGTATTATGTCGTGATGTAGTAACAAGAAAAAGTGTTAGCTTCAATATGTAGTAATTGAGTGATGAATAAAGAAAATATATAAACGTAAGAATAAAAATTAATTACAAGAAATACTATTCTTACAATTGGCAGACCTTGAAAAGGACGAAAGTTAGAATTTTAAAACTGAATTGCCACCTGAAAGGAATTTGCAATCTTGGGATCAACGCAGTCAACCGCAAGTACAATAAAACCATAAAACTACATAGTATCTGGATATGTTTCAGTTGACACATGTCAATGAATATTGACATATTAAATAATTGGAAAACAAGTTGAATTTCAGAATTTATATAAAGTGGAATTGTGGTGTTATAGAATTTGTTGTGGGATTTCTGGTCAATTTTCTAATTCGTTGGTGAGAATTATCGCTAACGAATAAGTGAAGTAGTATCAGAGATAACGTTTGTCGTAATTATATTGTCAGCGTTGCTATTCACGATTATAAAGCTGTGGTGTCGAAATACTTATTTGGTACGGGGCACGTTGCTCTAAGTAAATTGTCTAAAAATACAGAAAATATAGAAGGAATAGTTTTAATGGATAATAGTAGTGAAAGGGTATTAGAAATATAAAATACAATTTTGTGACCAAATCTGAGTGACATGGAGATCGATAGTTCATGTGAAAATATTCCTTTGGGATTTCCTAACGAGACTACTGCTGATGAGCTAGAGATACCTGATTTAAGTAAAACAAAAACCACTAACATATATGGGCAAGAAGATGTGAATCAAATGTTATGTATGATCATGAATAGGATACTAGATTCGCAAGAAGACTTGAAAAGAGAGCTTATGAAGAAGCAAGAAAAATCGGAAGAAAATCTAAAGAGGCAACAAGAAATATCTGAAGAAAATTTAAAGAGACAACAAGAAATATCTGACGAAAATCTGAAAAAGCATGCTGAAGAATTGATCAGCCAGCTTAGTCAAAAACAAGAAACCTTACAGAAAGAATTCACTAAACTGAAAATTTCACAGTATGAAATAAAGAAATCCCAGTTGGAACTACAAAATTTGCTAAGAAGTGATATGGAGGTGTTGCAGAAGAATGAAAGACTTATACCAACATATGGGCGAAAGGGAGGCTGAAATTGAAAAGTTAGTGGACGTAAAAATTAACGAAACAGAAAGGAACCTGGATCAAAAATTAATAGGGTGGAAAAAAAAAACAGCAGAAACACTCTTGCACCAGCAAAATTTGAGTTCGGCAGACATAAGGAAACTTGAACTTGTTATGAACTCTTGTGTAAGGTTCATCTGTGACCTACGACTGTACGACCACGTCTCACCTTCATACGACCGCTTACAGTGGTTGCGCGTTTGGGATCGACGACGATTCCACACTGTCTTCTTCACTGCCTCATACATCTGAAAACTCCCGCCTACCTTTGTTCCAATATCTCATATCTAGGACTTTCCCATAATATTAACACCAGATCCCTGAACTCAAACATACTAACCATACACTCCCACAGCTCGGAAACCCTAGCCAATTTCTTATTCATTTCAGCGGCTAGACTGTGGAATGACCTTCCTCTGAAAATTAGAACTACCACAAAAATCGGCCCATTTAAAACTCTTTTGAGAAAGCATTACTTATTGGAGCACTAGCTAAAAGACCAATCCGTCCATTTATAACTTAATTTTTTGATCTGAATAATATTGATGTATATAGTGTCCACCTCTTATTCTGCCTTCCCTATTATTAGTTTGTCTTGTTTCTTCATTCTACTAGTATTAAGTTTTTACCATTTACTTCTTTAACTTCCACTAGCATTAGTTTAAACCATTAAATTATTAACTAGTTAAGAACGAATACTATTAAGATTTTAGTTAGTATTTTACTCATAAATATTATTAAGATTATTTTTTGTTAGTATTGCTCTTGAACCTAAATTATGCCAAATGTTATATAAGTGTTGTATATTGTTAGTTTTTGTAAGGTGTATATTATTTATTGTAAGCACCTGGCATGATGTAATCTTGCCAGGCTAAATAAACCTTTAAATAAATAAATAAATAAATATTTCGAATCAAATAGAAGATAATAGCGAAGGAGAATCAGAGTGTGAAGAATTGGAAGTAATAAAGTCTTTCTTCATAAAGAAAGAAGATAGAATAGACGAAGAAGAAATATTACCCACAGGGGCAGAGTCAATGCTAGCAGAGCCTGGTAACTATGAAACTGATATAGCCGAGCAAAGCGAAAAATCTGAAAATGTGACTTGTCAAATTGGAAATGAAGAAAATAAATAATTTGCACAAGAAGAGGATCATGAGAAAAGAAAATCCAAGGAGGATTGAGATTCAAGAATATACGTCGAATTGGTTGTGAAAGTGGAAACATTGGAACTTTAACTGAATGGTCTCATAAAGTGGGGGAAGAAGACTTGTTGCTAGGGGAAATACCCGAAATAAACTGGAAAAGCGGAAAAAAGAGGGTTATACCTTGTAAAGACTGAATAATGACATTTCAGTGGTGATTTTTGTGTTATTTAAAGATTTCATCCCAATTGAAACTATTTTTGTAAAATAGCTTTAACTTCGACAAAATGGGGGCTGCGACATTGCAGAAGAATATATCCGAATTCAGGAAAGGAACTAGGATTACGCAATGTGGCGGATTTGAAATTATATCGTGTTGTGGACAATTGAAGAGGAATCGTTACAGTCAAATGCACACTTAATAGACAGAAAAACTAATTGTAATGTTTTGTTGTTAAATGGTTCTCTTTTATGTATAAGGAATTTTAATGACTGTAAAGATTATATTTTAATATTGAGAAAAATATTTAGTTTTAGACATTTTGTAGTTGTTGACCCTATTCTATCTCACAGAATACATTCAAAACTACAAAATGGGGCGCATATGAAGGGTAACATATAAGTATGTACGTAGGAGTTATGAAAAATTAGTGGTGATATAATATCCTTGGACCACAAATTTTCATTATTGTGATATAATATCGCAGAGATTATCTTTGATTGTATTATGTCGTGATGTAGTAACAAGAAAAGTGTTAGCCTCAATATTCACAAATTCCGTCGAGTTTCCTGACGTGATGACAGTAACGACCCACAAAGGGGCTCAGAAGGCTTTTCAGATACTTGGCAAGCTGGTAAGTTGGTGCCCCAATGGCACTGACGATAGGTCTTAATGGTACACCCTGCTTGTGGACCTTGGGCAAGCCATACAGTCTCGGTGGTATTGCGGCGCGTGGCTTGATTCTCTTGTTAACTTCTTCCGGTAGTTCGGCCTTCTTGATGAAAAACCATCGTCTTCCTCATAACCTTTGCGGTAGGGTCGGCGTCCAACCGTATACAAGAAGAATCCTGGAGGAGGCTCATCACCTTTTCGTCATATTGTACCGTGGAAAGGAGAACAGTCGCGTTTCCCTTATCCGCAGGTAAAACGACTATGTCATCTCTGCGGCGTAAATCATTTAATGATTTACGCTCTGTCATTGTGATGTTGTTCTTAGGTGGCTTGGCCTTCTTTAAGACCTGACAGGTCGTACTTCTTCAGCTTCTTCTCCCGGAAGGCCCGTTCCACCGTTCGTAGGTATTCGCTTAGGGGCCGGAGCGAAATTCAGGCCCCTGACCAGCACGGAAGTAGTTGTGTCATCGAGCTGAATCCCGGTGACGTTGACCACAGAGCAGCCGGAAACAGCAGATTTTTCGCCCTGGCAACTTCCTGCCAGACGGTCGTATTTGACGATATGCCTCGCTGTAGTGTTCTCCCATTCTAGGTTCATTTGCGCAGATGTTGCAACGTCCACCCAGTCCCAGGAATCGGTCGAGAGCCTCGTCGACAAGTTTGAATGACAGGACAACTCCCGAGCGTTGCGGTGGAGTTCAAACCACGTGAAGCGGATTCGTTCCCGTTGTAGTGAGAGGCTGGCTCGACGTATATTTTCTTTGCGGCTCTGCCGTCAATGTGGTGCTTCACCGAAGTGAAACGAGGCACGATGTCATTGCCTCGACACCTCAAAAGAAAGGCCAAGGAGCTGAACAGTCTTACTTTTTTTCTTGCGCAGTTTCTCAAACTGCTTTACATCGCCTCCCTGTATAGGTAACTGATGTGTGAGGGGAGACTTTCCCGGCGTATCGATGCAAACTAATTAAAAAAATTATTTCACTGAATAGTGGTACATCCTATGGTTGTAGAACAAAATATATATATTTAAAGATTATTTATAATTTTTTGGCTCAATGCTACAAAACGGAGTTTTTTTTAGTTTTAAAACAATAATTTCATGTTTTTGCCTTAAATTCATGTTTCGTGCTTACTTTTCTAGTCTCCTTTCCAATTGTAATAACTGACAAAAATATTATATTTAATTAAATTGCAATGGAGCGCGCGCTCCGGTTGCAATTTCCCTACACACCCATCTTCCCTCTTTCCTGCACCCACCTACATTTGCCCTATGCGAATTTTAGCTTTCAATTCTTTAAATCTTTTTGGTAAATTATTCATCATTTCTCTTGGCAACTTATTCAAATCCCTGACACCCTTACCCAAAAAAGAGAATCCTCCTAACCCCTGTGCCTGAAATTGAGATCAAGCCTGCGATCATGGTCATCTTTTGCCTTCCGTGCATTACTTTTAATTCTTACACCAATATCTTTCCATGCATCATCACCAATATACGACTTGAAGACTCCCGTGACCCTCTTCACCCTCCTCCTGTCTACCAATGAATCCCATTCCAGCTTTTTTTTTTATCATCTCTGTTACTGACTTCATTCTGCGGTAATTTCCAGAAACAAATCTAGCAGCCCATTTTTGCACCCTCTCCAACTCCTGTATTTGATACGGAAAACGTGGGTCCAATACTACACTACCATATTCAAGCAATGGTCTGACCAAAGTTTTGTAACCCAATTCCCTTACTTCTCTCGTACATCCCCTCATCACTCTCTCCAACAACTGCAGAGTTTTGAAACTTTTTCCTAGTAGTCCTTCCCAGTTAAGCTTGTTATCAAATGTAATGCCAAGATATTTACATTTCTAGTCTTCAACAAGCAATTCTTTCTACCCTTAATATCGTAATCAACCTTTAGATTTTTTTTTATGTATCTAATAAGCTGACTCTTCTTTGAATTTATCTTCATCCCAGAAAGTGCTTTTTTTTTAGGGGTCCAAGCTATGGAAATCACTTTGGGCAAGATCGGGCGGGTATGGTGGATGAGGCCATGTCAGCAGCAAACACATTGCACAGCGGTGGTACATTTTATTCCGTCGCTCGCTGGTGTGGAGAGGCACAGCCTCTGTACCACTCATCTACGCGACGCCAACGAAACTGCTGTGGCCACTGACTCCGTAACTTCAAAGCAACAGCACAGCAGCTCGAAGCAGTAGAGAAATCTCGGAACAGAATGCAAGTCGCAGATAGAATCCAATCGAAGTTTAATACAGAATCATGTTCGAAAACTGAATGAATGTTGTGAGCTGCTTCCTCCCATGAAGTATCTTTACGCTGTTGTTACTGCTCGATGTTTACGGTGATCAACAAACGCGAAGTTTCCTTGATTCGCAATGAAAATTATCAACTCTAAACGTCAGTTTGTAATAACCCTCTTATTCTCTAACCACATTCACACGTAGCTCACTCCGCTATATCTCGTGTTTCATTGGCTTGTGTCAAATATCTGATTTGCTCACCTTTAACTCTATTCCAGTTCTCCAGTATATACCAGCTTCCCAAGCAAATCCCACTCCAGGATTTATCAGTGGAGCTGCCACTGTAACAGATCTCTTAATGTCTCTCCTCACAGCACTATCGACACAGCTCCAGCTAACAGTCACCCGGGCTTCAGGAACTCGCGGGCAGCCGTCACAAGTGTTTCCTGTCTCCATCCGTGCTCAACACCTCCTGCACTAGCTCACTGCCACTTCTCCTTGCGCTCGCTTGTTAAGTCTCACCGTTTCCGCTGTAAAAACCAAAGGAGGTGGTTATAGTAACCGACTCCTTGAGCGTTATCAGGAGCATAACAGGAGTGACCCTGCTAATAGAAATATTACACGAAATACTCCTCAGCAATAACCAAGGTATCAAAACAAACTTAATATCCTTACCCTCTCCCAGAGGGATCAAATATATTGAATATGTAGACAGACTAGCCAAAGAAGCCATCTCAAACGGACAAAGAATAGAACTGCCACATCCTCCATCCGCATTACTGCAAGATACTAAACAGAGAAGAAGGAACAGATGGCAAACAGATTGGAACTATTCGAAGCACCAGAAAGGAGATATCTACGCCCTCATTCAAGCACAAGCATGTATCCCTTCCAAACCGTGTTCACATAAGTGAAAAGTTAACAGACGCCACTTAATAAATATTATCAGAAGTCGATTCCACCACTGCAACTTTACCAGCCACATAAATCGGATAGGTCTGAGAGACAATCCCCTATGTGACTGCGTTGATCAGGCAGTAGGTGACATAAATCATGTTGTGTTTTCTTTTAAGAAATACACCAATATTCAGGAAAAAGTGCTGATAGAACTTACAAATTGCAATACTCCACCTCCAACAAATTTATGCATCTTGCTCTCTTCCAACAAACACCAAATATACAAGACTATAATATCCTTTCTCAAGAATGGAAACATTCAAATATAAATCTAGGAAACCCAATAAAAAATTCATGGATCAAATTTGATACCTTGATCACCGCATACCACCAGATCAGAAATGTCCTCGCGATATATCACCATCTAGACATAATACTACAGTGAGTAGTTAGGGTACAAGTGCTCTTCATTAACCAACATAGATTTAAGTCATAGGTATCCGAATAATCCCACTAATTATGCAATGAACGCTGTACTGTATAAATAAGAGATATAACAATATATCTGATTTCATGTCAATGTATTATACATATTATATGACAAGCAAGTAAATTAATGCGCACAGAATATATAAAGAAACTGGAATGTATATTGTTAAAAAGTAAAATGTTATGAACTTGGCTGTATGGTCGATAAGCCCACAAGCCATTACATAAATAAAAAATTGTTACTAATACTTAAATCATTGTTAATTATTATTAAATATTCTAACAGAAAAACGTAAAAATCATATTACATACTGCAATTTCAAACCGTTCATGAATTTTCTTTTGTAATAATGTGAATAAGGGAATGACATATTCGCCTTGGTGCGCTATAGTTGGGTCACGAGATTTACCGAGATTACAGCAGACTGCAGCGTCTGGAGACAAGACGCTGCGCGCTGGACTCTGCAGTAACAAGGGTTGCCGAATCACCAGGCACTGTCCGTGCTGTCGTGCTTACACGGAACAAAGCGGCACGTCAGTGCATCGTACACTGATCGTAAACTGATGTTTAACGGTGTTTCAGCTAAACATTTTTCTTCTTTTGACTTTCGCTAGATGAAAATACTTTACGAACATTAAGTTATGTAAGTGGAAAACTGTAAATTTTTTGTTATAAATAAACTCGATGAAATGCTTGTTTTTTTGTTTTTTTTTTTTTAAATTGTAGTGAGAGGTAACACTTTGATCTTGGGTTCAAATAGCCAGTCCGGCCTTCCAGATTTCGGGTTTCCATTTTTTTTTACATAAATCAGACAAATGACAGCTTCAAAAGGCCGTGGCCTAATGTCTTCCCTTACTTGCACCCTTTTCTCCCATGGCGGCTTGTCGAAGAGTCTTAAAACCTGAAGAATAAATAAATAAATAAGAAGATAGAAAGAAATTTTTTTTTATTGTGATATTCGCTGTAAGTAGAATCCATAGACATTCGTATTCGGAGGTTTAAAGGAGGTGCGCAGCTAAGTAAAGTGTAATATAAGACATTCCTAAACAAATAGTAAAACTTCAAGGTTTTCTAACGGATCGACAAGTGTGTCACTTAATCAAAAAGTAGTCCGTCAGCCGAGGCACAAGACTAGTCGGTCAGCCGAAGTACGGGAATAGAGTCAGGCGAGTCGCGGGTGTAGTAGGACAGGCGAGGCACGGGTGTAATCCGTTAGCCGAGTGCGGGAGTAGTCGATCAACCGAGGCATGGCAGTGGTCAGTCAGGCGAGTCGCGGGTGTAGTCGGACAGGCGAGGCACGGGTGTAATCCGTTAGCCGAGTGCGGGAGTAGTCGATCAACCGAGGCATGGCAGTGGTCAGTCAGGCGAGTCGCGGGTGTAGTCGGACAGGCGAGGCACGGGTGTAATCCGTTAGCCGAGGTGCGGGAGTAGTCGGTCACCAG
>JARYHS010009186.1:12936634-13230368 GCA_031002005.1 Vandiemenella viatica | reverse complement strand
CACCTGCCATCACAATTCACTGGGTTATCCTATTTTTTTTTTCTGGTTGTTATCATGTACTCACATTTCATTACATTAAATTTCAGGCCATATTCTTCCACACTGTCTGTCCATACATCCAACTTCTGCTACGCTTCCTCTTCATCACCTCCCCCAGAACATCGGCAAAAGCCATCACCTTCATGTTTTCCTCTCCATCCTCATCACCACCTTCTGCATTATATCATCCATGATTACAAGGGCACTTCCTCGTTTTAGTCCATTCCTTTGTTTCAGCCAATCTGTTCTCCCCCTATTTTCACATTACTCACACTACCTTGGTACAGTTCTGTCACTCCTGATGGTTTCTTTGGGAACTCCTCTCTTCTCCAAGGCCTTCCATACCTTACTCCTGTGTACACAATCATATGCTTTCTCAGTATCGAGAAATACCAACAGTAGATCCTTTCCATACTAAATGTTTTTTCCTGCAGCTGAATCATAGCAAATATCAGGTCTACCGTCGATCTCCCTGATCTGAAGCCGTACTACTCTTCCCTTAGCCATTTTTCAACCTTATCACGTATCCTTTATTCAATGATTTCTCATACACTTTGGCACAGCGGCACATCAGCGTAATCCTTTTATAGTTTTTAAACTCCTATCCGCTCCTTTTTTTGAATACAGGTATAATTATTCCTTTTTTACAGTCTTCAGGAGTTGCGCCTTGATTCCATACCTTTCTAATCACACGGTACAGCCACTGCTTTCCTACTACTCCTGCTGCCCTTGTCATTTCCACGCTCACTTCATCGATGCCTGGTGCCTTCCCACCCTTCATCTTACCCAGAGCTGTTTCCACTTCCTCCCAAGTTAAATCATTCTTTCTCTCCTACATGGCTGTATTTTCCCCGCTTCTCTTGAACTGTATCATCCTGTGAACTATCTGGGTTCATTAAGGCTTCAAAATGCTCCTTCCACATCATTTTTTGTCTTTCTGAGCCTGTTTATTTCCTTTCCATGTTGACATTTTCTATCCACTGTTCCTCTTCCTTTTTACCATTCCGTATAGTACTTTCTTATTTCCCTTTCTATCTTCTTCCATCATGTTGGTCCATTTCTAGCCAGTTCCTCCTTTCCTCCTTTCCTCCGTTACTATTTTTTTGGCCTCCTTTTTCTTCACATATTCATCCCTTTTCTCCTGTGTCCTCTGCTTGAACCATTCCCTGAAGGTCCAGTTCTTAACTTCCATTGCTTGCTTTACTCGATCATTCCACCATGCCGTTTCTATCCACATTTTGGTGTCACCAGTCTTTCCACACACTGTTTCTGCTGCTAGAACTAACATCGTTTTAAAATATTCCCACTCCTCTTCCACAGTCCCCATTTCCACTGTGGGTATCTTACTCCTTAGTATTCTCTGGTATTCCTCTTCATTACTCTTGTCTTTCAATTTACATACCCTTAATCCATTATCCTGTCTCCCTGATTTTCTCCTATCTGCCACAATCCTTAGCTCCGTTACCAATAGCCGGTGATCACTAGCTAATGCCTCTGATGGTATTACCTTCACATCTGCACACTCGTCGTCAGTTCACCATTAAATATAAAGTAGTCCACACTGACAAGAATACAAGATCAAGAATACAAAGTGGCAACAGCAAAAATTATAACAAATGATATTATTGTACCACGCAGATGTGACGATTTTAGCACAATTATATCACTGCACCTGATTAATTATTTTCTATACAAGTTGTTATCAAGTCATTGGCGAAGAAAACAATTTTTTCTTCGTTATTATTTTATAAAAAATTGAGGCACAATTTCCGACTACACGTGCTAGATGCGACTAAGTTGCACTTTGTAACTCGTCATTTCGTCACGGTGAATGAATAACGAACCACTAGAAGCAAAGTGAAAAGGGGCGAGATCAGTGTGTTTGCACATTAAGTATACTACCACTACGGTCATGTTTCCCTGGTCAAACCCTTTAAATCTCAATTACTCAATTTGCGCGTCGAACTGAATTTCTGTGGTCATAATTAATAACAGTCGCAGATTTTACAACAGGATGGAAAACATTTAGATTTCATCTTCCTTTTCTCCAACAAACTTCCTAAAAGCTACTAATATTGTTGTAATTTATACTACATTTCATCACTTTTGTCTCGCTTTGGTTTATATTCAGTCTAAAATCTTCCTTCAGTATTTTGTTCATTCCATTTAGTAACTTCTCAATGTACCCAGTCTGTTTGCTGTCAGGACAACGTCATCAGCAAATCGTAGCATACTCATTTTTCCTTCAACGATTATGCCACATTCAAATTTTCTTTTAAAGAAAGTAAAAGATTTTTTTTTATATGGCATAAGTGTTCAAGGAAAGAAAAATGTTACGGTTTGTTAATCAAATTGTCTTGATAGCAGAACAGATTGAGCATGTTGAGAAATTACTAAACGGCATGAATAAAATACTGAAAGAACGTTTTTTGTTAAAAATAAACCAAAGCAAGAAAAAAAGTGATGAAATGTATCAGAAATGATAACAATAATAGTAGATTAAATATAATAATGGGATGGGATGCGACAAAGAAGTGAATTATGCTATTTGGAATCAAAATTACAACTGAAGGCCGAGTAGGAAAGATGTGAAAAGCAGAATAGCACTAGCGAAAAGAATGTAACGAAAAAGAGAATTCTTTTAGTTCGAAATATTGATCTAGGACTCAAAAAGAACTTTTTAAAACACTAGATACGGAGCACAGTTCTTTATGGTAGAAAAGAATGGATTTTAGGAATACCAAAAAGAAGAAAATTGCAGCATTTGAAATGTGGTACTATAGAAGGATGCTGAAAATTAAGTGGACAGATAAAGTATGAAATGGTCGTGTTCTGGAAATAGTTGGCGAGGAAAGAAGTTTGTGGAAGAGTTTTACAAAAAGAAGAGGCACATCTTAAGAAAGGCGGTATTGGTTAAATTGTTGTTTGAAGATTTCTCGGGCGTGAAGCCGGGTCATTTGGTAGTAAATGTACGAATTTTCGATGGCGTACCGTGCCATCATCTTCAGGTAGCGTCCAGTGGTCGGCGTGAGGAACGCAGTCCGACCACTGGACGCTACCTGAAGATGATGGCACGGTACGCCATCGAAAATTCGTACATTTAGGACCAAATGACCCGGCTGCACGCCCGATAAATCTTCAAACATCAGATCCGCCGGGAAAACTTACGATTACACATTGGTTAAATTGTTATTGGAGGCAACAGTCGAACGTAAGAACTGTACAAGTTGACAATTGTTAGAATATATGAAGCTGATAATTGAAGATGTAGGTTATACAGGGTATGTTGAAATGAAGAGGATAGCACAAGACAGGAAGGAATAGAGCACTGCATCAAACCAGTCGAGAGACTATTGATAACAAAGAAAAAAAATCTTGAAGACTTGTTGAAGGCGCCTCAGTGCCACCTGGTTCAAGCCCGCAGTGGTTTGTTTCCCGTTGAGACGCGAGCCGAGCCACCTACTGGTTGTGCTGAGGGAGACCCCACCGCTTACCCGCCCACACCTGTTTGGGCTTATGGCGATAACATCTAACAAATTCGTTAAGGATAATCCATTTAACACACAATACTGGTGGGAGAGCTGGGTTGTCATGGCTACCGCACACCGAGCAAGGCATGAGGCGGGGATCAAGCACTTAATCTGGAGCGCCCAATGGCTGGTCTCGGATATCGGGAGCAAGAGGCAATATGCTACCGGTACTGTGGCCATGTTCTGATCCAGAGGCTGACGTAATCAAGGAGCGCACACAGGTACTCTTTTAAGATACGAATCTTATCTCCACATGAACTTTGTGTGGTGACGTTTCCTACGCATACATCATCTGTGCATTCGTAAAAGGTTGAATGATAATTAAAATGCCATGATTCATAGACTCGCTGGATTATATCCATCACCAGAATCATCACACGCGAAAGTACCATAAATTCTCAGAAGTTTCTTTGAATATATGCAGGTGTGAGAAAAACGGTTATTCACTTCTAAAAATTAATTTCTTCAGCACAACATGTAACGTAGAAAACCGTATCATCGATACATAAGAACACCGGCGTAAAGTCATTTAGGAATTATCCTGAACAAGTTGTCCTTTTTCAGCTGATAAAATACAGCGTAGGATGTAGATGAAGTACATGATTAAAAGTGATATAAATGTTTTTGTCCACTAAAATTTGTGACTGTTGAACAGTACATATTTACTCCTAGTCTATTTGTTAAGTATAAATGTCTGCAAGCTCAAAATACAACGATGTCCAAAAAGCATGAAAAAACTATCACGTTCAACAACGGTTTCTTACTTAGTTGAAAGCAACTACTTCACACTACTGTAAAATTCGCCCGTATCTCCCACAATAAGACTACCTATGTAAATACTTTATAGCAATATGAAAAAAATGAAAATACTTAGTAAAACAGGATGATTATGACACAGTATAGTTAAATTTTTAAGCCAATTCAATAGTGTAATGATGTGGTCTTTAGAATCATGTGTCTAGACAGTATTTCAACAGTACACAGGTACAATGGTCATGTGCAACACTGGCCACTAACTCAACCACATTTCCAACGCCTTCGTGTCCATAGAATTGTTTGTTGACAAGTTTGCAGGATATTGCTACCAGCTTCGTTCAATTCAATATCAATGTACCGTCTCATTTTGGAAAGATATCGTAAGTAAGCAAGTAGAACGTACAAGAAAAAAGAGCGTAAGGAAATGAGCGTGGGGGCTGCGGGCCAGGCAGCTGTCCCTGGTAGACGGACTAATTTCAGATAAGGCAGAGGTGAGGCTGCAGGAGGGCTTTGTTTGGGAGCGAGACCCTGTTCCAGTAGACTAGGCCACTGCGTCTGACAACACGCTGTCGGAATATTCAACAACACCTGGGTAGAAAGCGCATAAGTAAAATTTAAAGAAAACGGTGAACGGAAGCGCTACACACCACACACATTTTAAAAAAACTTTTTCTCATAAATAAGATTGAATTTCAGCTAACATAAGTACCGATAAACAGAGAGTAATAGCTTCTTCAGGATCGAGAATAAGTTGTTGGTTACAGAAGGGTATATATCTATAATAAAAGTGAACTTTGGCCTACTAACACAAAACTATTTTGAAGTAAATGTCCCATTGTAGACCCGTGTCTTCATCCTTTTCGACAGTCTGTGATTTTTTTAAAGGCTGTTCGCAGTTTCGATACATGCTTACTGTTCGATAATAATGTTAATGCGAATGGATTTTCTACAATACCACCAAAAGCAGGGCCGGCGATGGGGGGGGGGGGGGGGGTAAGCGAGTCAAAAGTACCCATCAGCCGGCGCGCCGGCTGATGGGGGCCGATCATCGACTATAGGGGCCCCTCAGGCCATGAAGCCAAGAATACGCCCATTGTCGCCTGGCCATTTTGTAGAGCTAAAAAAAAGGTCGCCCATTTTACCCCGGGCCCGAATTCCTAGCGCCGGCCATGACCGAAAGCAAGATAAAATTTTGCAGATTCACACACAGTGTAAACCAGACAATAAAAAACTTTTCAGATAAGAAATTTCATGGTAAATTGCACCAAAACACATTAGTAAAGCATCTTGGTAATAGCAATTGATATTTTCTGCATAACAGTTAACTCAAGTATCATTGTATTTACAGGTTTATTGTTAACAAAGGTATACAGAATTATTTTTTACAACCATACACTCTATTAGTTTAATTTTATATCAAAAGTGTAATTCGTAGAGATAAATCTGAACTTCTTGCAGGTAAAAAAACTGCATAGGCTGGGGAAGTGATAGACGCAGGTCTCTCTACAACGGGTCACAAAATATTTTAATGTAACATATTAGCCTTTCTTTCTACATCTTTATTCCGACTGCTTTTTCGGAGACTAGGCCTATTAGCTCTAAACTTTATCTTATTTCATTTTATAATAACAGAAAACAAACAGCGCATGGAATTTTAGGGTGACAATCACTCGGAAGTAACACCTGTCTGGAACCCTTTGCGACGGTGGCAGGACACAGATAGTAACGCATCCGAGGTGGCTAAAAAAGTTCTACTTTCACGCCAGTGCGATAGGGAAGAAAGTGGGTGTTACTTTAACGAGGTCTTGAAACAGCCGACAAAAGTAATTTCAAATTACGTCCCCACCCCGTTAATGATGTCAATTTGCCGCACAGCTTTTCCCGGAAACTTGCGCCGTCCAATTACTATGTTACAGCTGGCACCAAAATTTTGTGAAAAGATCAGATATAATTGAGCAAGGCATCGTAAACGATTAATGGAGACCCCGTTAACGAGCGTGAGAAGGAACGTCTTATTGTCGATAAATAATAAGGCGAAGAGCACGATTTTCGCAAAGAAGCAGTGCCCCCGGGGAAAATTCGCAGAAGTTATGCCCCGGGGAATTTTCGAGTTTAATTGCGAACAATCGGGAGTGGCGGTATAAATCAGGCGGTCGCAGTCACGTGCAAGTGGCGAGCCGAGCTGAGGTGAGGTGAGGAAGCAGCAATGAGCTGGAACAGCCGGCGAGGGCGTCATTAACACCCGGCGCGCTTCCTAATGGCATACGCAATTAGGTGAAGACACTCATTAATTGGAAACTTGAGGAGCTGCCGGGGAGAAGGAAGGAAGTGCGCGCAAAGGAAGAGAGGCGGCGGAGAAGACCAAGAAGGATGCCTGCACCAGCCGCCCTAAGTCACCACAATACTACTAACAACTGGCTCTCCCCCTCCTCCGGTTTCATTCTTATAAGATTTTCTGCGTATTACCTCCAAGCTAAAACAGCAGACAAGAAATACGCGACGATTTTCGCCGCAAATGCTCTTCAGAAAATTATTACACGTAAACGACTATTCCGTGCAAATATCACACTACTTTCTCCGCTTCATGACATCGATGCACAACTGTCAAATACAAGTAGGCTACAGTATAGTACTTCTGAAGTAAAAGATAGGAAAGGAAAGGGTTTAAATAAAAGGGAATTCAGATAAAAGAAAGGGTAGAATGGGCTCTTATCACTCACAATATGGATCCCACAGATTAATCGCGAAGGTTGAGCTCCGTACTATGTTTGTTGACCTACCGATTACACAGAGGCAGTTAGCGTCATGCTTTGAAAGTTCAATCTTCCTTGAGATTCCTCCTAGTTACTCGTTAGATAGGCTGAATTGGCTCGGAAAGCATTTCGAACAAAAATCCTCTACTTCATCGGGGATCAAAACCTGGAAGTCCAGTCCAGGACGTAATCATACTCTCTACCGACTGGTCTACGCCTAACAAAGAGACCTATAGATATCAGCGGTGATACCGACAGACCTCAAATTTTCAAGCAAGTTATTTGTATGATATTTCAAAGATATATTATTTATGTACCCACATTCTGGTATATATACATATATTGAAGGTCGGACCAGACAAGACATAGAAGATAAATCCAAGGTAGTGATCGAAGAACTTCAGGCATGGTGCTTGGAGGCTAAGCTGAGCCTTGCACCAAAGAAGACCCAAATGATGCTACTAAAAGGGAAATTGGAGCGGGATCCAATTGTTAAGATGAATAACATCACCATAAAAAGGAAGCCGACAACAAGATATTTAGGCGTCACTCTGGATGAGTTCCTAAACTTCGCAACGCATATTTCCGAGACGTGTGAAAGAGCTAAGGCGGTCATGCACAAATTTGTAAGCATAGGACAGAGGAAATTCCATCTCCCGATCATCTTAATAAGAAGATACCATGATGCTATTCTGGCATCACTGGTAGGGTATGCGGCTAGTGTCTGGGCGCATAAACTACTGCAGGTGAAACCTCGTAAGGCGGTATTGAGAGTGCAGAGAAGCATTCTGATACGGCTAAGTGGTGCCTATGCTACTACATCTGCTGACTCACTCACAATATTAGTAGGAGTATGGCCGCAGGATCTCGAGATCAGGAGACGAGGAGCCATATACTGGCTGCGTAAAGAAAATCAGGCCAAGGTGCAGGAGATTGTGGGAGCAGTAGCACAATCTGTGGTGGAAATTAAAAACGCACTCCTCGCTGAATGGCAAGCCCGTTGGGACAGCAGCCAAACAGGCAGAAGATTATACAGCGTGTTTCCAAATGTACAAGAGAGGCTGAATCTTGGATTCTTTAATCCTTCACCTGGGCTAATACATTACATGACCGGACACGGACCATATAACCAGATGCTATATCAAAGAGGGTTGAAGGAAACCAGTGCATGTGAGTGTGGCGCAGAAGGAACACCAGAGCACGTCTTGTGGGAGTGTCCTGAAACGGAAGAGGTGAGAACAGCGGATGTTAGCGATATTCGGAACATGCTAACACGGGATATAATCCTGGACGAGCAATTGTAAAGCAGGCTTGACAACCTATCAGACAAAGTGTCTAAACTACACAGGAAAAAATATCTGGACCGAGCAGTAGTCGGGCGGGGCCGACCACCTCCGGGACCCCAGCAGCTGCATAGGCGTATCTAGGCGAATGAGAGCATTGTAGTTAACAGAATAGTGCGAGAACTTCCGGTAACCGGAAGTGATCCCGACGGGTCAACCAATCCGGTTCGGCTGGAAATGCCAGACGGACCAGGAATGGTTTACTGTTTCCGGGATAATAACGGTGGAAGGAATAGTGTGGTGAATACAGAAAGATGTAAATAATAATAATAACAGTTATATCCTTCCAAGATATAGCGTCCTTAGCTGGCGTACTACAACGTAAACATCATGTAATTGATAGCCAAAGAACTGTAAATGTTTACAAAGCCGGAGCCAGGTCGTGTTTGCCACGGAATTTACAGTGGTCAGCAGTGCCGATACAGCATCTAGCCAGCGAAGTTAATGACTGACAGGCCGCGTGCGTATTGAGCACAAACTGACGCAAATAAAAAATGGCCAGTGTTTGTATTACTAAAAGGCATAAAAATTGCCCAATGGCATTGAGCAAAGATATGGAATGTTACCATACTTTAATATAGTTACAAAAAAAAAACATTTCAAAAAACAAGTCACAAATTAATAGCAACGGAATTTCGATAACACACGAACTGGTTCAAGGCTGTAAAAGCAAAGCAGGTAGTACTAATGTATGCATGTAGAAACTGTGAAAATAATAACGCATGTATTGTAAATCCCAGTAGATCTGTATCTTAAAAATTGTTGTTAGAAATTCATTGTAATACAACCTGATGTAATATGATCATGTATTCACTAACCGACAAACAACTGTAAGCTCGCACTGTAATTGTCAAATAACTACCAATGTAAATATTGTAATCCATTTACTAACTGACTCATCTGTAACGCATATTGTTTAATATTTAATAATTTATCATTTCGTATCAGTTACCAATTAGCTAAGTGAAGCGGAAAAATATGCTAATTGCTTACATAAAACTTTCTTAGACTGTAAAATTCTAAACTGTTAACATGGTTTCGCCAGAAAACAGGTTTGGCCTGCCTCTTCGCGGGGACGGGAGAGTGTGGAAGCTATCCGGTAATCCACACAGCTGAGAGGCCAAATTAACCAGTAATGAAACCAGCGACACTGGCGGAACCCTTAATCAATTTAAAAAAAATGTATGTAATAGGGCCTAATCTTAATCTTGGGAAATGAATTCGGGCAACATTAGGTAGACGCTTAGCTAACGATTCGCTGACGATGGTCGGACGTTAGTCGGATGCTGTTCGGACGCTTTCGGACGCTGGTCGGACGCTGTCGGACGCTGGTAGGACGTTGATCGGACGCCGTCGGACGCTTTTCGGACGCTGGACGAAATTTGGAAATTTTCCGCTGTCCCGTTAGATAACCATTTGCCTAAGAAATATTTATTTATAATTTTGCATATGTGGCAATACAAAAAAGTACTGTTTTTCTTATGTTTTGTGGATTCAGTTATGTTAATAATTTAATCTTGGGACATGAATTCTAGCAACATTAGGTAGACGCTTAGCTAACGCTTCGCTCACGATGGTCGGACGATAGTCGGACGCTGTTCGGACGCTTTCGGACGCTGGTCGGACGCTGGTCGCACGCTGTTCGGACGCCGTCGAACGCTAGTCGGACGCTGGTCGGTTGCTGGTCTATATTTGGAAATTTGCCGCTGTCCCGTTAGATAATCATTTGCCTAAGAAATATTTATTTATAATTTTGCATATGTGGCAATACAAAAAGTAATTTTTTCACATATTCTGTGGAATCAGTTATGTTAATAATTTAATCTTGGGACACGAATTCTGGCAACATTAGGTAGACGCTTAGCTAACGCTTCGCTGACGATGGTCGCACGTTAGTCGGACGCTGTTCGGTAGCTTTCGGACGCTGTCCAGACGCTGTCGGACGCCGGTAGGACGCTGGTCGGAGGCCGTCGGACGCTGGTAGGATGCTGGCCTAAATTTGGAAATTTGCCGCTGTCCTGTTATATAACCATTTGCCTAAGAAATTTATTTATAATTTTGCATATGTGGCAATAAAAAGATGTACTGTTTTTCCCATATTCTGTGTAATCAGTTATGATAATAATTTAATCTTGGGACATGATTCGGGAAACATTAGGTAGACGCTTAGCTAACGCTTCGCTGACGATGGTCGGACGTTTATCGGATGTTGTTCGGACGCTGTCAGACGCTGGTCGTACGCGGTCGGACGATGGTAGAACGCTGGCCCGACGCCGTCGGACGCTGGTCGGTCGCTGGACTAAATTTGCAAATTTGTCGCTGTCCCGTTAGATAACAATTTGCCTAAGAAATATTTATTTATAATTTTGAATATGTGGCAATACAAAAAAGTACTGGGTATCACATATTCGGTGGATTCAGTTATGTTAATAATTTAATTTGGGACATGAACTCATGCAACATTTGGTAGACGCTTAGCTAACGCTTCGCTGATGATGGTCGGACGTTAGTCGGACGCTGTTCGGACGCTTTCAGACGCTGGTCGTACGCGGTCGGACGGTGGTAGAACGCTGGTCGGACGCCGTCGGACGCTGGTCGGTCGCTGGACTAAATTTGGAAGTTTGCCGCTGTCTTGTTATATAACCATTTGCCTAAGAAATATTTATTTATAATTTTGCATATGTGGCAATACAAAAAAGTACTGCTTTTCACTTATTCTTTGGAATCAGTTATGTTAATAATTTAATCTTGGGACATGAATTCAGGCAACATTAGGTAGACGCTTAGCTAACGCTTTGCTGACGAAAGTCGGACGTTAGTCGGACGCTGTTCGGAGGCTTTCGGACGCATGTCGGACGCTTTCGAACGCTTGTAGGATGCTGTCGGACGCTGGTCGGACGCTGGACTAAATTTGTAAATTTGCTGCTGTCCCGTTAGATAACCATTTGCCTAAGAAATATTTATTTAAAATTTTGCAAATGTGGCAATACAAAACGTACTGTTTTTCACATATTCTGTGGAATCAGTTATGTTAATAATTTAATCTTGGGACATGAATTCTGGCAACATTAAGTATACGCTTAGCTAACGCTTCGATGACGAACGTCGGACGATAGTCTGACGTTTTTCGGACGCTGCCGGACGCTGGTAGGACGCTGGTAGGACGCTGGTCAGACGCTGAACCAGAATGTTTCGTATACTTCCCCTCGATGTCTATGGATTTATTCGACAAATAATTCTTAAAAGTACGTTTTACCGAGTTGTGGTAGATGGAAGGGCGAAAGTGAGTCGGGACTGAGAGCACGATTATGCTGTGGACAGAAGACGAGTGCGTGAAGTGGCCGGAAAAGCAACAACTTCGACGGAGACTACGGGCGGTAGTCTCAGCGTTCATGCTGAATAAATAAATGCAGTGTCTCTGCAGCATGCCGGTACACAGCTCCGCAGTGCTCAAGGACGCCCGACAGCTATCACGACAATTGTTATTGATAAAACACTAACAGAATTCGGAGTTTTAATGTTTCATATTGTTCATCAACACGCCGATTTACAGCTTTTCTTGCATCTTTTTACGTGTTATTGACTGCTTTGTTGATTCTTTATCCCAATAGGAACTTTCACGTGTGATAACGTCACTTTAGTGGTGAATATAAACGGTTGGTAGCAATGATTATAGTTACTGAATAGATCGCATTTCAATCAGCTCACCGAGAGCTATTAATATTGATTGTCTTGTGCATGGTAAGAGTCTTCCAGCTGTTTGTAACATGCTATCTAGGGATGTTTAACTTAGCATTGTTATTGAGCCTTGGCAACAAAGTTGTGACCGTTCAATAGTGTATGATGTGTAGGTCCATCATTCATTTTAATAGCGCCTAGTATTTCATTTTCATCTCAGCTTACGGCTTCAACTTGAACATTTTTGCTAAGCACCCTAAAAAAATGTTTTAATCATTACCTACATTATTTTAGAGCAATTAGTTAAACATTGACGAGACAGACAAAATCTCCTTAGTTTGTTAAAGTATTGCTAGAAATTTACCTCTAAAAATATGCGCCTTTATAGTTTCAATTATTTTGGCGATTGAATTATATCGTTCAGCACTTGAAATGGTACACTAATAGTTAGCCAACAGCTAATAATTAACAAATAATTAATTATTTTACAGTATTTGTGTAGGGGTTGGTCTTTAAGCCCCCTAGGCTAGCTATAAATCTCGCACCACTTGTAATTATTAAAACTGAGAACATACTAGCCGTGAATATGAAGAGTCTTCCGTTAAGAGTGATGCTAGGACAAAAAAACGCACATACACATGTACGAACACACAGCCACATGCACCGGAATTTTATTTGATGGAGCGTTTGTGTTCTGGAACAGATTTTTACAAGGAAATAAGATATTTCTCAGATGAAACTCTAGATCATCGCACATTGGACAGGTAGTATGAAAAGGTTTCAAAATTCGGCAGTTGTTGGATAGAGTGATGAAGGGATGTACGATAGAATAAAGGAATTGCGTAACAAATCTTTTGTCAGACCATTGCTTGAATATGGTAGTGTAGTATGGGACCGACATTTCGAATAACAAATAGAGGAGTTGGACAGGGTGCAAAAAATGGGCTGCTAGATAGGTTTCTGGAAATTATCGCATATAGCAATCATCATCATCATCATTAGTTTTCTGCCCTCGGGCAGGTTTTCACTTGGCTGCTCTCCATCATCTTCTATCTTCTGCCTTTCCCTTAAGAACCGTGTAGTTGCCATCTTCCTTGATGTTGTCTATAATTTGGTATCTCTTTCTTCCTCTTATTCTCCTCCCACAGACTAAACCTTCCAAGGCGTCTTTTATCAGACACTCCCCTCTCAACAAGTGTCCCATCCAGTTTTTCTTTCTCTCCTTTATTACTTGGAGAATTTTTCTGCTTTCACTGACCCTGTCCATCACTTCAGCATTGCTTATTTTATCCACCCAGCTTATCTTCTCCATCCTCCTCCACATCCACATCTCAAATGCTTCTAATCGCTTTTCATCCTCTCGTCTCAGTGTCCATGTCTCCGACGCATAAAGAGCCACACTCCATACAAAACATTTACAGAATCTTTTTCTAAGTGTTTTGTACATAGCAATCAGTAACAGATATGATAAAAGAGCTGCAATGGCATTCATTCAAGACAGGAGGAGGGCGAAGAGGGTCATGGGAGTATAAAAGGCGTATAGTGGTGAGGAGGAATGGAAAGATATTGGTGTAAGAATTAAAAGTAATGCATGGTTGGAAAAAAATGACCATGACCACACTCGATTTCAGCCACAATGGTGTAGGAAGATTCTCTTTTTTAGTTAAGGGTGTCAGATATTCGATTAAGTTACCAAGAAAAATGATGAATAATTTACCAAAACGTTGAAAGAATTTAAAGTTAAAATTTGTAGAGGGGAAATGTCGGTGAGTGCAGGAAAGGGGGAATTGCTACCGGAGCGTGGGCTCCATTGCAATTTTTAGTTAAGTATAAAATATTATGAAGGTATCTCGCGGGTTTGTGTATTTTAACACTAGTGTGGTCCGCAGTAGCCGTGCGCGCGTGTTTTGTGTTTGTTTGCTTTTCGTGTGGCGCCCACTCGCCGACTGCGAGCCGTTCAGCACCTGATTTGCGTCCCTCAGGTGAGCCTTTACAACACCAGTGAGTGAATCCTCCGCTTTGCAGCTGCATTGTTTCTCGTCGAACGTTGAAATTTTTCTTTCACTTCCTTCATTCCTTCCTGTACATGTAAGCTTAATGGTCATACTATTTTATGATTTCGTAGACGAAATAACCAATCCAATAACTTTACTCATAATTGTGTCATGTCTAGGGTTCGGATCTTTATTACCAAAAAATAGAGACATATGCATGCAAATGTTACCTTATAAAAGGGTAAATATGACCTAAAAATGACAAAAAAGGGCCAAACATTTAAATTTACTATACATCAAAACTTTTTCACCGAGAGTGGTGGTGTAACGGTTAGCGTTCTGGCCTCGCATTCGGGAGGAGGGCGGTTCGAATCCCCGTCCGGGCATCCAGATTTGGGTTTTCCATGGTTTCCCAAATCACTCCAGGCAAATGCCGGAATGCTTCCTTCAAAAGGCCATGGCCGAATTCCTTCCCATTCCTTGCCCCATCCTTTCCCCGTCTCTAAAGACCTCGTTGTTAAGAGACGTTAAGCAGTTAAACAAAAATAATTATACATCATTTATTTTATCTAGTAGTGTCGCTTTCATAAAGATGGCATAATTTGCTTCCGTGCACTCATTGCACCATTGGGAAAATAAATTTCAAATCCCTTTGTCGAAGTCACTTTAATTTCACAGTTTACAGAAAATAACTCTTTCGTCTGTACTAAAATACACCTCTCCAAATTCCGCTAGGTATCCCCGTAATATCACACTTTAATTTTAAAAAAATCCAACATGTTGGTACTTAATGATGCAATGCACATTTAACACTGACAGGAATTATTTTCAGAAGTATTGGTGACAGTGAGACATTGATTGACGACACAGGCATGTTGCTGCTGCATTGTCGAGATTAAAAGACGGGCGGAACATTAGATTTAGAGTGTGACAATAATGTTCAAGTTTAAATCTTGACTGGTGAATTCTGTCCAATTCAGTGACGAATGATATTGTTTTTTCCTCCAACTTATAATAGGAGTACAGTTCTGCGAATAATTATCTTAATTTCTTCTCATTCATAGCTTCAATTGATCTCCCGGTATTATTAAATTACCAGATTTTCCTCAAAATATGACCACAAATATTGTCGTAATATGATGAAAACTAGGAAAATGCCCTGAATATCCATTTATATGCTATATAAAATACAATCAGAAATGTTGATTCAGTGTTTAATTCAGCATTACAGCTGAAAATGAAGGCAGGAAAGATCCGATCCCTAGTCAAGTCCATCCGTCCCTGTGCCATATCCTCGCAATTCCGCTAATTACGAAGATGTTTTGCAGGAAGATTGTTTTCATGAACACGAATCAGATCCTTAGGTGTATAGTAAAGAGGAGATAGGGTAAATCCTCACACATAATAAAGAGAGGTCAAATAATCCAGTCAAATAAGATGAAAAAAGGGGCAAACCGCGGAATGAAAGATAACAAGCTGAAAATTTGCGCAAACGTTTGTTTTGACATTTTATAAGTTGGCTCAAAAGTCTCATAGAATCTCGTCTACGCTGGTCAACTTTTTTTTTTTTTTTTTACAAGTGTCTTGCTTCATTTACTCTAAATGTTATTTTGAGTTATTAGAAAAGTTGTAGAGCATAAAATTCCCTACAAATTTCGTCATAGACAATATTTCATCAGGGGCGCCGACTCTGTGGGTGCTCGGGGGCTCTGGCACCCATGAGAAGTAATCAGGGGGTGAACATGGACATTGAAACTAATTAGTAATCGACGTCAAGTGACACCTTTCTTACCTATGACACGCGCCGCGTGGTGAGGCAAGACGTCTCGACGAGATCGCAATTGATTATGATGTTAGTGTGCATGACTGCACGTCACGCCCGAGGAGAATTTCAACACAGAGTTAGGTCATACATAACACTATCCACTGTGTGTGGTAAGTAAAATTTTAAAGAGCACGCACACAAGTGAATCAAGCAATTCGACCCGCCATCCGTCGCGCCTCACCCGTCCGTTGCGTGTCTCACCACTCATTCCTAGTCTAGCTGGTAAATAAAGCACGTGCTTTGAGGGCACGCTGCGCTTTATGTGTTGTTTTTTTTTTTGCTGTCGTCAGTCTTTAGGCTGGTTTGATGCAATCCTCCATTCCTTCCTATCCTGTGCTAACCTCTTCGTTTCTACATACTCCTTACAGCCCACGTCCTCAATTATCTGCTTCATATACTCTTATCTCTGTCTTCCTCTACAGTTCTTACCTTCCACTGTTCCCTCCACTAACAAATTAACCAATCCTGCATGTCTCAAAATATGACCTACCAGCCTGTCTGTTATTTCTGTAAGCTTCTTCCACAAACTTCTTTTCTCACCCATCATTTCGAAAACTCGTTCATTTCTTACTTTGTCTGTCCATCTAATTTTCAGCATTCTTCTGTAGCACCACATTTCAAATACTTCAAGTTTCTTTCTTTCCGGTATTCCTAAAGTCCATGTTTCGCTACCGTAAAGTGCTGTGCTCCACACATAGAGTTTGAAAAAGTTCTTTCTAATTTCTAGATCAATATTTGAAACTAAAAGATTTCTCTTTTTCATGAAGGCTCTTTTTGCTAGTGCTATTCTGCTTTTAACATCATTCCTGCTTCGGCCATCGGTTGTAATTTTTCTTCCCAAGTAACAGAACTCACTCACTTCTCCTATTGCATCCGATCCTATTTTTATATTTAATCTGCTAGTATTGGTATCACTTCTGCAACATTTCATCACTTTTGTCTTACTTTGATTTATATTCAGTCCAAAATCTTCCTTCAGTATTTTGTTCATGCCATTCAATAACTTCTCAATATCCTCGGCCCTCTCTGCTAACAAGACAATGTCATCAGCAAATCGTAGCATACTGATTTTTTCTCCCTGAAAACTTATGCCACATGGAAATTTTCTTTGACTTTCTTCATTGCTTCTTCTACAATGTTATATTGTTTAATTGGGAAAATTATTAGTTTAGATAGACAAATTCGTCCTTCGAGATCGTAATAATCCAAAACCTGAAGAACCATCCACTACCAGTTCTTCTCAGCTTAGTACATCTCAACAAATCGAACCAGGAGATATTATTTCTGCAAATTCAGTTGAACAGAAGAAAAGGCGCAATTTTCAAAGTAAGTGGTAGACAATGGCTGTTATAATGATGAAGATATAGATAATGTGTTTTACCAAATATGCAAATAAACCATGTCTAGTGGCTTTTCTGCACCGGAAACTTCATCTACAGGAGATGAGTTCATTAAAGCATTCACTCAAGACAGTTTTTCCTCGTAAAATAATGCTTTGAAAATCCTGATGTTCACTGTTTTTCTGTATTGCATAAGGCAAACTTAGATCGTGAAATCAATGTACACTGCATGCTATCAGAAAGTAAACTACACGATATGAACAAAAATCGCTTTTTAGTGACCTGAGCCCTGGTCATAAGGGACCACGAAGACAAACATATAAATTACATTCGATTGTTGAAACTATGATCACAAGATATTCCCAAGTTAAAAACGTGGCTCCACAGAAAAAAATATGGGTGGTTGACACACGATATCACTGACGAAACCTGTACATTGTACACTTAAAATTGTAAACTGTGCAATTTTGTGTGACGAAGTACTAGATAAAATAATCAAAGTCATACAAAATGCGGTATTTTTTAATTTATGGTTAGTAAAACTAGTGATATTTCCAGTAATGAGCAAGTCACATTATTCTTTCGTTACTCAAAGTGTTATAAAAACGAAATTTTATCGGACTATGTGAAACGGTATCAATAATATCCGACAAAATTTGTTTGAATTTTTCAATGATGTGCAGTACGAAGAAGATTCGACATAAATATCAAGATGTGTAAATGTCTATATACAGATAGGGTTTCTAATGATCGAGCACGTACTGGCTGTTACTTGAGGGTTAAAGCTATCGAAGTTTATTGCACCACTCACTCGATAAACCATGTTGTTCAATACCACAGCTGGGCAGAAAACCGTTAATCCCTTAATCGTTAATTAACGAAGTTAACAAAATTGTAAAAATTTAACTTTTAAGTTAACCTAAAAAATCGTTAGCGGTATTCTTAACTTCCGTTAAATTGAACTACCGTTAACTTTTGTCCGTTACATCGCTAGTTGGTGTATTTGGTTTGTTTGAATTGCGCGCCACGCCACGCTCGACGGTTCGGCAATTCGGATGGCGAACGAATTAGGTAATGTGAAGTGCGAGTGTGGTGCATATACAACTGTTATAGTAAGGCATGGCGTGCATGTGAGCAGGAAAGCTAGGGTTTTGGTGAGTTTCTATTTTACGTCTGCAAACCGGAGCTTACTACTCGTTTCTAATTCGATCGGTGATTGATTTTGTTATTTTTATAATCTAACTTTCTTTGCTGCCAGGAAAATGTCACTTTTTAGTTGCTACTGGTTTGGTGTTCGTTAGTGAAATAAATTAAACTGACATTCGTTATATGATTACGTCATGAAAACTGAACTTTTGAATCCGTTAGTGAAAGCAACAACACTAACAATAATAATGAGAAGATTAAAAATCCTTGGCCACATTTATGCGATTATGTTGCGTTTAAATAAAGACTGGGAGAACAATTGATATATGAATGCAAACTGTATTTACCTAAACTTTCTACAGTCAAATCTCACGTGTATATCCTTAATAATCTTAAACAACATATGAAGAGGATGCATATATTCAAACATGAACAATTTTAAGAAAAAGTAAAAGCAGGGCCAACTTGTAGGAAAAAAGAAAAATTATTCAAAGCCTTCTTCAAATGCGGTAGCTTCTTCTGATGTAGATAGCAGCAGAATTGATTTGATTTCCCCTCCATCTGCTAATAAAAGTTTACGTCAATAAAATTTTTGGCATCTTAGTTACGGGCACCGTCATATTCCAGCCTGGTGTGGACCTATGTTTCATAAACCTTTTCGTTGCCAACATGATTCTACTGCATGTTGAAGAATCCGATACGTTTAAGAAACTGGTAAAACACTGAAGAAAAACTCAATTTCCGAAACGACTTTTGGTAGACGTATTATTGATTCACATCATGGTACATAACACCTTGGTACTGCTTGCAGTAATACTTATTGCAAAATATAATCATCAGCTCCACTTTTGGATGGTTAACTTTTAACGGTTAACTTTAACTTGCGTTAAACTTGCCACCATGTAACGCTTTAACGATTATCGAAGTTAATTTTTTGAGTAGCGGATTAACGATTAACGAAGTTAACTTTTTGGTTAACTGTGCCCACCTATGATCAATACACTATGAAAGAAGTACATGCAATAAGAGATTTTTAAACGTGTTGTTTTCGTACATAGTTCACCAAAACACCAGGTTTGTTTTGAATCACCACAGGCAGCTGGCGATGCTTGAAACCATTTTTGCTGCCTTTTTGATCAACAATATAGCGTTGTCGTAAATATTAATTATTAGTATTAATTTTAATTGCAATGGAACTGACGCTCCGGCGGCTGTTCCCATTGTCATCTAATTATCATTTTTATATTCTTTTTTTAAAATTTATAATTGGAGTGTTAACCTTGAAAACTATTCTAAATAATTATAGAGTGCTAATATGTTTTTTGAATGACACAAAAAGTCTGAAATATGATGCTAGCGCGAAAACAAATTGGTTTTTTAAAAAGTCTTCCGTCTTTTTTTATTATCAAATTCATGATAGAAATTCTCTATCGTTTCGAAAGCTGTAAATGCAACTATAGAAGATTTCTCTGAATCCTGTAGATAACATCAAAAACTGACGAAAAATTTCAAAACCTTTGGAAATCGACTTTTGACCCAGTTTTTATATTGGATGATCAACAAATCAACATTAATAATTCCAAAAATAAAAAGGATACATAAAAATACAGACGATTCATCAAGTGAACCACATCAATTTTTCTCGCCAGTTGACTGATATATATATAAAAAATGTTATGACACCTTTAAGTAACTTGCAATTATTTCTTACTGATCAAAATGATACAAGTAGCGGTAACGTGAAACAGTTCTACGAAGATGTCTTTGATGTGAATCATTTGGTTCGACATCGTGCTTTTAGATATTGCACGGGCAAGAAAATATCAGACTGAACAATGTGAAAAACTTATATTCTAATATATAAAAATGAATGTTTGTTTGTATGTTCGTCTTCTAAGCGTTCCTGAAACATTCATCCGATTACGATGAAACATTGGTGATTTATTGTGTACACGCGTGCGAAGGTTTGTGACCAAAAAGAGAAAATCCAAAAAATCACCCCTTCTCCCCTTTTACTTTTATAATAACCCAAATTTTTTATCCGATTTTGAAGTTACTTTGTACACATATACTTTGAAGCAAATAGAAAAGTACTGTCTAGATTTGGTTTACAAAAATCCATTCTTCCCCCTTTACTCCCACGCATCTTAATTTCAAAAGTTGTTTATGGAAACTTACAGTTTTTACAAGATTTTTGATGGAACACTGCACACATATACTTTAAAACAAAGAGAAATGTGTTGCCTACATTAGTTTTACAAAATCCCACCCACTATCACTCATCACCATCCTTAAACAAAATTTACACACGAAACAATTCAGTTTTTCAGTTAATTGGTAAGGCGCCAATGACCTAGACGTCGACGCACCCTAAAACACCACCAACAACAACAACAACAGTTAATTGGTACATGTTAATGTGTTTGTTTTCTATATGCGTTCCCACTTAAGAAACTAAAATAGGGATCGCAACGCATGCCGGCCAAAATTATAATATGGTATTGCGAATCTATCCAACGTATGATAAGCGAAGTCATCAAATTCTTCAAAATCCTTTTAACTATTCCAGTATTGGCACGTACCGCAGAACGGTCATTTTCAGCAGAACAAAAACGTATTTGAGGAGTGCTATGACTCAGCAAAGATTGAATGATCACATAGTAGCGCACGTAAACCGAGAAATAGCGGATGAAGTGTACCTACAAGATTTTGCTGATCGTTTATAAATAGTGCTGTAGTTCCACAAGATACGTTTGTATTGGAAAAATGTTGATATCATTATACAAATGTATCTTCTTACAAAAGTTTATTAGTGTTCATCATACAATTCTTCTTAAATCTGTATACATTAAGTAGGTACTAATACATATCTCCAGCTAATAAAAATTATGTTACACACTGCTAATATAATGATTTCATGAAAGGATGTAGGTTTTTTCCGTGAGTCAGTTGCGTAAAATCTTCTCGAGCTTTCCACTGGGATAGCGCGTCAGTAAAAGCACAAAGCGACGTTTCTGAGTCTGCCTCTGGCTGCATAACTTTACGCATAATGATTTAATTTTTATTATTGTGGTAGGTACCGTTCTTTAGAGTTTAATCTAGTATTTTTTACTCGTCCTTTTTCTCCTCTATATATTAATTACTAGCTCTACCTGCGACTTCGTTAACGATAGTGATCCTTGCGGAAACAAATCAAATGCAATAATAAATCCTGATTTCTAATAGGAATTCACAAATCATTGGTTACTTAATTATTACTATTGAAAATCTGAAAGTATTTCTACTCAATCACGTTAAAAATGTCGGAATCATTTTAATGATGTTTAGTGTGTTTTTTGGTCTGGAACATAATATAGAAAACGCAAAATCTTTCTTTCTTATTCTGCCTGCCTGTTCACTTACAGCTTGAAATCTACTGGATGGATTTAGATGCGATTTTCACTATTACGTAAAAATAGTTGTTGCCGGCGACTTCTTTCATGTTTGTCAATAATTTTGAAGGTTTTTATTTAATTTGCTTGGAACCCTAAATATTTCCTGGATAAAAAGTAGGTTACTCCCTTCCAAATAGGCAACCCGCCAATGAAAGTCTCGTCAAAACTAGTTCACACTCTTTGCCGTTTTTTTTTTTTTTTTTTTTCCTAAATCATCAAATGAACATGAGCACCCACGAGGTTTTCTGTATTTCATGGATTTAACCCTTCCTGAGATTTAGCGTGGAGAGTGGGGAGCGCTAAGCCGTATGGACGATAACGCTACTGTACTATACGTTTACTGCAGAATCCAATAGACAGTACGATTTATAATGTTAATTATTTATTGATAATGTTTTAATTATGAATAAACTATAATTATTTACTAATTAATAAATTGATACGAAATCTTCGCGGGTTCTCCGCCGGATACTATTATCGAAACACAAGGTTTCGGCGACTTGCTCTGCCGCCATCATCAGGTCCATTGTACGTATGTGACAACTAGAACTGCACTAGACAGCAGTAGCACATATAACTACACATTTTATAAACTGCTTCACTGGAGTCGGCTTTTGTTATGTACCTATTACACTAAACAAATAAACAATTGAAACAAATGAGAAGAATCTTCTTTCATACTATTACAAACCCCCAACTTTACTAATCATTGTATTTGCGAAATTTTCGTACGCGTCATCTGGTCTCAACATACCTGTAAAATCCGCGGTATCCGTGTCGGACGCTCCTCTGTTATCCAGTACACTACTCGATTAAATTAAATTCACACTTCCACAGTTATACAACTAACAGCAATCAGTAAAATACTTTTTCATGGTAAAGTTTTGAGCTCAGTGCTCGCCGTATCATTAAAAAAGCGTGGAGACTATGTTTCTCTCAAGAGGATTTTTCAATCAGTTGTGCATCGAGTACTGTTTTTTTTTATCAAGTGCTTTAATTAATTAACGGAGTCAACCACTGGGTAGTTCGCTGACACACTACAGTGACCGGCCGAAAGTATACGTGATTGCAAAACTTTCACTAAAATGAACAAGCATTCTGATTCAAACTATTATTTGCAATTTATTATTTTAACGTAAAACTTTTCTAATCTTCAAAGTGAATGAAGTGTGTTGATTACTAGTCGTAATTCGTACTCAGAGACTTCTTGACTGCTATGACCAGTGTTAAAATTTACGGAGCTGCCTTCCCTTCGCATAAATAGGTTTTGTTTCTTCTACTCTAGTTTAAGATTGATTTTCGATTAATTTTTCATTTGCAATTGGGCACAATATTCATTGTTGTTTTCAGAGCAATATACCTCTCCACAAAGAGATACCTTGGTCCTTGAAGTAAACGAATTTCACAACAAAAATCCTCCGACAATTTTGCCATTTGCTTCCCTCGCCACTTTATTGTTAGGTATCTCTTTAGGCCGTTCGTCCTCTGTCACCGACTGTTCGGACGAATATGGCCGAATATAACAGACTTAAAAATTTGTACAGTGAAGACAATTATTTGAATTTCGAACTGGAATATTCTCAAAATATTATGAGATATCACTCTTGTCGGGACCGCATTTAGTCATAATCTATATAAGGTGCAGCGTATGAGCCTGCATCACATTAACAAAATTTACTTGTTTCTTATAATTCTTGTTTTTGCATATTGTTTATATATATTATATATATATTTTTTGTATGTTCATTTATTTTTAAAACTAAAATATTGGCTATTGGGAAGTTGACAACATGGAAATAACTCTCAACTTCACATTTTTTGTTCTTCTATAATCGTTCAGAGGGACGTTAATAAATTGTATTCAATATCATAATGATTTTCAATTGTTTTCATTTAATCACAAAAATTCTAAATTCTTCTAGTTATCATCTATAAAAATAATAAATTTCAAATGTTTATTTTAGAATTTTGGCTAAGAAATAACTATAAAATGCGAGATTGAATTTCAAAATATTTGCGGGGTTCAGCCCAAGGGTCTACACATCTTAAATATGGCCCTGACTCTTGTAATATTTCGCAAGGGCTGGGTAAAATATATTTTAACGAAATATAAGTCACTATACATTTTATAAAAACCCCAGGTCGCTTGGTGTTGAAGCAACAATGACGGATCGGCAGTATGGAATGTGTCGGATGTTGTTCGCCTGTAGTGGACGAGGTTAATCGGACGAATTGGTCGCCGTCAAATCGGTCGTTACTCGGACGAATGAGGTTCCAGTGGACGAAATTCGGTTCCTGTTGACGACCGGCCTTCATGCAAATGGCAATGCAGCTTCAGAATGCGCGAAAAGCAACGGCCAATCATGTGACTACCAACACATCAGAAGGCGTGTTTATTTCGTTACTCTTGTCGGATACAGTGACGACAGTTTTTTCACGAAATACACGAAAAGAATAAAAAAAAGTCTATTGATGAAAAGCATTTACGAAAATTCATTAAGTGGAAGAATGTATGAATGGTTTTTCGGAATCGAGAAGCAAATACCAGAGATTTTTAAAAAATCTTGAGAAATGTATCTTCTACTTATTTATTAGTTGTTGCAAATGTAAGAATAAAGTTATGAGTCATTAAATTAGCATTCTTCGAAAAAATATACACACTTTCCCAGTTTCGTTTGTTGATATATCATTTGTGCCTTGGGATGTGTCTCTTCTAAGGGAAAAATATTTTTAAATACGTATAGGATACTTCCATTAACCAAAAGACACGAATATTGCAATTTGGACTTTTACAATCAGAGAAATCAAATTTACATCCAGAATTCGTTGGATAAATTACTTTGCGTCTCTCTACGGCAAGAAGACGAGTTTTTCATCATCAGGGTGTACACTTTCTTGTAAAAATTATTCCTTTGAGCGATCAGTTAATATGCGTAAAGTTCTAGAACTTCCCTGTAACAATTAAGCAATTCTTCTCTGGCTTACAGCAGCGTCAAAATCCTATCGTGAGACGGCGTTTCTGTCATCAAGCCAGTCTGGAAGAAGTTGACAGATCTGCATTTGTACCTGCGTATTGGAAATAAATCTTCATAATAGAACTAACTTTGTTTTCACAGGCTGGTGGACTATTCTATGTTCCTATATATCAGACTGAAAAATATGTGTTACACAAAGAGACTAATCAGAAAATATTAAGACAATGATTATGCACTTGAAATCCAGATACCAAGATTCGTTGGTTCTTAGCAAACGATTCTTTGAGTTTCCGCCTCTACCCCTTCCAATACAATTGAAAAAGATCTAGCTCATCTCCACACATTTTAAATAAAATCAAAATTCATATAAATCTAAGATTGTTCTGGAACACAAAAAGGAAGCTTTGTCCTTAGTTCGGCCTAACTCATTGAGCAAGCAGGATTCCACAACAGTGTTAGCACAGTGGGCCACATTCTCGCCCAATGAGAATTAATTAGCCGAGCAGACGAACACCAGATGGCCCTTTGTGTGGGCTTTGTGGATTTCGAAAAGCGATTAGATTCAGTATGTCACAAGTCTATTCTGCAAGCCTTAGCTGAACATGACGTGGACACAGCATGTATCAGAAAGCTCCATAACATCGAAGGCGCCTTTTTCAGCAGCATGAGACCACCTACCAATCTCCGCATGTGAAGTGGAGCTGAGCATTGTGGACCCATCTCTCCGAATCTATTTTTAGCTGTCATGGAGATGGCGAACGAGTGGAAAAAGGAATTTGAATCAATGGCAGAAAACTTATCAACTTGTGATTCGCCGATTGCATTACGCTATTGGCCAACGACATCGAAGAACTGCCAGCCTTGCCTTTGAATATAATTCATTTGATGTCAACATGAATCTTTATGAAAAAATGTCATGTCTAACAGATGGATCACATCTTTAGGAAATGTCGTTGAGTACACCTATCTTGGTCGGTTTGTAAATATGAGCCGTGATGTAATTTTCCGTCGGAACAAGCTGGGATGAGAAGTTCATGGGAAACATTTTACAGTTCACAAACCGAATGTCATAAACTGCTAATTCCCAAAGCGTTTCGCCTCTCTGATATGGGGCATCATCAGAGGGGACTTGGTACTTTTTGTTACATGCTGGTGCGGAACTACATCTTTCGCATTGGGACAGTGATGCTCACAACAATGTTTTTTATGTATTAATGATATAAAGTAGGTAAGTAGAATCAGAATGTATTCACTATAATTGTAAGAATATTGGTATATAATTTTTGAGATATTAACTTCTATCATCTCCATGACCGCCTTGTATAATTCGGAAAAAGAATGTTTACAAGCACAGTGGGTCTTTGAATATTAGTTTGTTGGATGAAAAACATTTACATGACACCAATAAATGTAAAATGTGCTGATGATCGATCAAATTTCCACGATATATTCGATCACTACGATAAGTGTGTTGTTTTCATCGTCTGTTAGTTTACTTAAGTTTTTCATAGCTGATTATCTCCATCTCATTACAATAGCACGCACATCACTTCATAAAGTCGTCTGGCGTCATTTCTCTTGTTCTAAAGCTATTTATCTGGTTTCCAGAGACACTACCCCTCACTCAAAGAGAAGAAGCGATAGTATAGCGCCACCTGTAAGTAAAATTATTTCGCGTGTCGACGTAAAAGAAATTTAACTACTATAATGTAAACAATTGTAGGACATGATTAGCACTATGAACATTATAATATTCGAAATATTTGCTAAAGCAATTTCGGGAACTATCTGCTATTTCGCCTGGAAAGTATGCTATCAGAACTACTCCACTGTAGTGTCAATTGCCAAATGCAGGAGGTTTTTTTCCTGTTTACGATCTGTGTGGTAACATGAAGAACGTGTACGTCATTATTTCTCGTCTCGAGAGGGTTAATGGACGCCAGTGTCACGTAAATGAAGCGATGCCGGGTGTTCGCTTTATGGCGGCCGCTGATGAAGACCTCAGCGCTCGCCTCGGGAGGACGGCTTCGTTCTTGTTGTTCCTGCAGCCGAGCCTCGCTTTTATTGTACACCGGCAGGCTCTCACTTTTCTTGCTCCTCGACTTCTACGTAATTACTGTCGGGGCTCAGCTGGAGTTGAGGAAATACGTAGATTGTAGCTCGAACATTTCTCACAAAGGTTTCGCCTCATGTCACCCGTACACATTATCTACTGGATTTCACGGAATTGCCAGTTTTGAAGCCTCTTCGCGCATTGAAACAGTACAATTTTGCTGGGGGCTTGAAACCAAACAATCTTCCATGTAATAGTTTTAATAACATTTTCTATGTGCTTATGTTTTAGCTAGTACTTACTTTATAATAAGAAAAATGAGATAAATTAGTTCTGAAGTCTCGAAACTGCCTTGCACAATATGGCGGAACTATATAAGCAAAGCAACGACTCAGCTTCCACCTGTCAGGTGATCAACACAACTTGGGCGTACCACTAACCTCCGAATATTACGAGTCAGTGAGAGGGCCGACAAAGTGGTGCTCGAGGAATGGTGGAGAGTGCGGTGTTAAAGGCCAACAAGAAGGCACTGGGTGTAAAGGAAGAGGACATCCTCTTAGCCTTCTTCGTCACACTTAGGTCTGAAAAAGTAATGCCCTTACCGCATTCCAAGATATTAATAACGACATGGCTTTTTGTACACTTTATTTATTTTGTTTTAAAAGTTTCTTAGAGTTTTTATTTTATTTCTTTTACCATAAATATGCATTGACTAATCTTTGGTCACCTATTTTCATCTCCTAACCAGCAGCGTCCAACATAAAAAAGCACAATCTCAGCTCCATCATAACTGGAAATGGACACTCCTACATCTTTACGTAATAGCTTAGAGAGTACTCTCGTTTATACGGGTGCAGGTCATGTACAGCTGAAAAGTCTTTCATTAAAGATAAAAAAAAAAAAAAAAAAATGTGATTGGGATGTCAAAAAATAAAATCAAACGTTCATCCTATTTTATTATTGATTTTCTAATAAATAACACACAGTCCATAAAAAAGTAATAAAGTTTTAAGAAATTAAGTACATTCTCAGTTTTCTTAAGTACACTTAAGTTGTTTTGTACTATATCTACAAACTTAAGCCTAAGTCTCTAGTTTCACTTATATACACCTAATGTCAACTCATTAAAATGGCAAGAAGTATAGACAGGTTCATATCACCAATACGCATAACATCTCCTCTATGCTCCTGCAAGCATCACTCAAGAAATGTGCAGAAACCGTTTTCTTATTTTTCGCAGTGCATTGAGTTCATTGATTGCATACAGATAGTAAACAAAAGAAATGAAACTAATGAACAGTCCATTAGACTTAATTGACACTCGTTCTGTAATTAGCGTAAATAGAGGTACTGCCAGCCCTCTATCATCAGATTCTGTTTGCTGACTCAAAAGCGCATTGGCGAGTTCGGGAAGCATCCTACTACCTCAGAAATGTTATAAAACTAAAATCAGGTCTAAACGAAGATACAGTACCAACTGGCTGACAAAGTCCTGAGCTTAAATGTTTGTTCCTTTCACCAATAAGGAAATGCATAGTGTTCTTTTAGGTTTTCAGTTACGATACACATTTTCTGCACTAACATTGGATATAATCTGTTAACAATATTTCAGTTCAAAGAAACTTATAAATAAGAAAACAACTGAACTTGTAAGTAAAGTTGTGGTCCCTGCAGTTTCATATTTTGATAGTACTGGTGTACGAATTGTTAGATGCATTCAGTAATCGCAAGAGGACAAGTTATTTTATAGAATTCTTGCCGTTTGCATTGTTTCCTCATTTTCTTTTGCTCCGTATAAAATTGCACAACAGGTAACATACAGAACAAAGACGATACAGCAGAAAGCTGCAGTTTAATCTCTCCAGAAGAATTTTCAATACAAAAAAATAAAAAAAAGAAGAAATGAACCCTTACAGTGTGGGAAGTAGAAGAAAATAAAAATTGTAATATGTAAAGCAGAGGATACACTAATTAAACAAATAGGGAGGGCCAGAAATGAACTTTTACAGGAAATTAATAAAGATGTTTATGACATAAGAAAACAGGAAATTAATATAAAAAGCGCCATTAGAAAATAAAAACTGTGTTCTGTTGTCGTGTGAGTGGGGTAATCCTGACGGGTACCACAGAGGACACAAACCACGCGCTCCGCTTACAACCACCTGACACCTGACGAAGACGGCACAGCCAGCTGTAGATACGTTGTATTTTCACGACACCATTAGAATGGACGCCTCTATAGGTTGCATTGTATGTTGTTATTGGCTTGCATGTGAAAAATGCGAGTAAATATCCCTAAAGAAGAATGATGAGCGAAATAATTATCTATTGAATTATTTCAACCCCAAGGAGTTACTGCTGATAAGAATGAGTGAAAATACTTATTAGCTTCGAGGATCAGTGGTAAGATAACTGACAAGTAATTGAAATACCCGCAACACGAACCCAAGACTCCTTTCCCATCTATCACATCTGGCAAAGCTTGCTTTGTGTGTGCGACGTTTCATACTATTTGGTTAAGACAAAGGCATTAATGAGACAAAATATAAATATATCCGCAAATTTAACTGGCCCGCATTATGTATTCGAAATCGTCTATTGCCTGGCGAGAGTTGAATTAATTCTAGCAACAATTTTTTTATCGAATTGTATATAATTAAGTCCAACGAAGTACGCTAGCAGGGTCTGATCTTGGGATTTTCAAGGTCTTTAACCCGACCTTCACCTCTGGCATAGCTTGCTGTGTAATGTGAAGTGCGCCAGAACGCTTCCGTGGTTCGGATTCCTAGTTAAACTGTAGGTCCTCTATACCCGGTAGGACTACCACGGGCTAGATTAAGATGGCTACGACAGGTGTGGATTCCGCAGCCAGTAAAAAGCTGATCGCCAGGTCACTATGACCACGCGAGCCCTAACCTGTATTGCTTTAAGAGAGCGTTCCGTAGTCCTCGTGACCGAAATTTATCGATAACAATCGATAAAATCACAAAGTGGTTACCGCATCAAACGAATCCCGTTCTTGTTAGATATTTTAACGTACTGTTTGTTCAGTCAGCAAACACGCTGTTTTCCCTCCTCGCAAAATCTCGCACCTGTTTGTGGTTGCCTTAAGATTTATCTCGACGAAATGATTGTTGAATATAGAGGCTTAAACCAGAGTCTTCTCTGCAGAGCGCACAACGGAATCGTTACAAACTTCAGTTAAGGAGCGACAACGTTTTTCAGGCGGTTTTTCTATTTATATAGGCAAATGCTCGAAACGTCATCAAACAGCGCGTATTATACAGAACGTACCTTATTAGTTGCTGATGGAAAACCTCTTCTAAGCTCAGAAGATAGATCTAACTGGTGGAAGGGATACATGGACAAACTGTATCATAGAGATGATTTGACCAACAGTGTATCGGAAGAAGAAGTTGATGTTGACACTGATGACCTAGGAGATCCTGTTTTTAGGACAGACTATAATACAGCTCTGAATAACTTGAAATTAATCAAATGAGGCAGTTGGAATTGATGAGTTCCCTGCAGAACTTCTGAAATCTCTAGGAGAAGAAGGAAACATAAGATCAATCAAACTGATATCAAAAGTTATGAAAAAGGAGAGATTCCCACTGATTTTAATAAAAGTACCTTCTTCACACTTCCAAAGAAAGCACATGCTGACAGAAGTGAGAATTATCGCACTGTAAATGTAAGATTAATACTTGAAGGGCGTATCAAGAAAAACGAAGATCCTATTATGGCTTTTGTTGATTTAGAAAAAGCATTTGATAATATTAGGTGGGATAAGATGTTCAAAATTTTAAAGAAGTTCTAAAATACCGAGATAGAAGAATATAATCTTTATAAGAACCATGTAGCTATAATAAAAGTAGAGAATCATGAGAGACACGCATCAGTGAAAATGGGTGTGAGACATGGTTGTAGTGTATCCCCATTAATATTTCACTTCTATGTAGAAGAAGGAATAAAGAAAGTTAAAGAAAGATTTGAATGTGGCATAAGTGTTCAAGGAGAAAAAATCAGTATGCTACGATTTGTTGATGACATTGTCTTGTTAGCAGAAAGGGCTGAGGTTATTGAGAGTTTACTGCATGGCATGAACAAAATACAGAAGGAAGAATTAGTACTAAATATAAAACAAAGCAAGACCAAAGTCATGAAATGTAGCAGAAATCATTCCAATAATAATAGATTAAATATAAAAATAGGGTCAGATGCAATAGAAGAAATTAGTCAATTTTGCTAATTAGGAAGTAAAATTACAACCGATGGCTGAAGAAGGAATGATGTCAAAAGGAGAATAGCACTAGCGAGAAGAGAAATCTTTTAGTTTCAAATATTGATCTACGACTTAGAAAGAACTCTATGTGTTGAGCATCGCACTTTATGGCAGAGAAACGTGGACTATCGGAATACCAGAAGAAGGAAAATTGAAGCGTTTGTAATGTGGTGCTATAGAAGGATGCTGAAAATTAAGTGGATGGTTAAAATACCAAACGAACGAGTTTTGGAAATGATGAATGAGGAAAAAAGTTTGTGGAAGAGTCTTACAAAAAGAAGAGACAGGCTGGTAGGTCATATTTTGAGTCATGCAGGATTGGTTAACTTGTTAGTGGAGGGAACAGTCGAAGGTAAGAACTGCAGAGGAAGACGGATAAGAATATATGAAGCAGATAATAGAGGACGTGGGTTGCAAGGGGTATGTTGAGATGAAAAGGTTAGCGCAAGATAAGAAGGGATGGAGGATTGCATCAAACCAGTCGAAAGACTGACGACAGCAAAGCGGTATTGTGTGGGCTGTGTGTGATGGGAGAATAACCACTAATTCGGTTGGATACACTACTAATAGGAGAGCGTGACGACAAAAGGCATTCATAGCTCTGTTTCTTCTTTGAACCAGCTTCTTGGGTTGGAATCTGAGAGGCTCTCATACATTTCCTTCTTTTTGTTTAAAACTCGTGTGATTCAGAGCTGATGTTAAACTGCAGGTCTCTTTTAACCGCTATGACTCTGTCGAATTGACAGTCGTGGGCAAGGTTTTCGTAGTAATCGGAAATATCCCATCTCTAGGTCAATAATACCGAATGTATTATTTCCCTTATCGCAATGAATTCCTCGTTCATAGTTCAGAATCCTGACACCGCAAGTACAAGTAGCAAGGACACTCAGCAAATATTTGTCTGTGTAATCTTCACCGACTCACGTTGTTGGGTTTACCCAGGGTTTATTGCCGGTAGCACCTCGCCACTCCAGTGGCTGGCAGAGCAAATACGAACTTCCGTCTGTACAGGCAGCTAGACTGCGGTGAAACTGCAGGCGACACTAAGATGTGGCCACAAGCTTAGCCTGCTGCTTAACCGAAAGTCCACGGGGAGGAATCTTAAGCCAGTACGTCACAAATAGTTCAGCAAGTTTGTTCTGGGACCTACAGTTCAACGTGGAATCCCAACCACTGAGTGATTTCTTTGAGAGCAAGCAAGCTTAGCAAGAAATAAAATAAAAACAGAGGCTTGCAAAAAATGTTATTACGTGAATTATGCTACAAATTGCAGCCAGATTTTACTTTTCGTAATTATTTCGAGGTTTCTGGAAACTTCTGTACACTTTAAAACACATCATTTATATACAAACGCTCATGCTCGTGGAATCAGTGAACAAGTGGTTGTGATGACCCCGCTTCGAATACTGAAGTAAGCTGGGATTTGCGAAGTCCCATTAGCGCTTCTACGACTATGGTAAATCTTGCTCTGTGCACGTGACGTTACTTCACCAATTCTGATGTAAAACTGCAGATCTGGAGGATCAAATTGTGCGCGTAAGATTGAAGCAGTTGCGTCGCTGGTAGAAAGCTACATCACTAGATCACTACACTACTCTCAATCATAATAGTTTCATGGTGTTAATTGCTTTACTTTTAATGATATGGGCTCTTATGAAAGGAATCGTTTATGTAGCTTCTCCGTCACAGACTGTATCGTATGTAAACAGCCACAAATTGCTGAATTTTTTGTTAATTTGTGTCACGTTATAACGGCCATCAGGCCTAGGCCTTTAATTAGATTGCAATTAAGAATTAATTGTAGCAAGCTGGGAGTTGAGTAAATATGCTTTTTATATATTTGTCTTGTAATTAACTGTGATTGTGTAAATTAACATTGTTTGATGCAGATAAATCATTTAAATGCTATGCGATATGTTCAAAAACAGTATCATAGACGAAATATATATTAAAAGTTTGTAATTGTAAGTATTAATGTGAGCTACGATATTTGGAGGACAAGTTTCGACAGTTTGGACTGATTTATGCGGATAATTTTCTATGCGTTTGACAATGATTGTGAATAATTTTGTATTAATTCTGGTTGTTTTTAATGCAACTTTAATTGTTTAGCTATTGTTAGAATTTGAGAAACATCGGGTGGAAGTCTTTGAATTATTCTGGAATTTTCTGTAAAGCCTATGAAAGTGATGGGAAGAGACAAGTTAGATAGTTGACTTTTAGTTTTGAAAAGTTTAGTTTTGAAGGTATTGCAAGTTATAATCGCGGAAGCAATTGTTTATATTTGTTCGTAGTATCTTTGTATGTAATCCGATGCCTTTAAAAAATCTTGAAAGTGATTCTTCTTGGACTAATTACTTCATTTAAACGAGATAGCAACGTGAATCGAACGGGAAATATGCCACAATCTTTTGTTACATTTAAGAGTACCACTCCCTACTGTCATTTTTATTGCATGCTAACCGTTTCTTAAAAATTCTGAAGTAATGTAACTAGGAGTTTCAACAACCTAATTTAAGAGCATTCAGAAAACCCCAAATCAAAAAGTCCCGTCAAATAAGCATAACTTACGTGTACAACCAATCGTGTTAATAGGATCGAAATCTACAAAAGAGAACTTTCGGTTACATATTAGCCAAAAATCAAACAGCTGCAGATTCTTAGCAGAATTATGAGAGACTAACCTGATAATTTTCGTTCGTTAACAACCATGTATCCTATTCTACCTTTTCAATGGTCGTGTATTTAGTCACCGGACAAGCATCTTAGTGTGTGGAAGGTAATGCCCTACCAACAAGGCTTCGATCGCTTAGTCAACTACTTGTTATGCAAGCAGCATTCAGGAATCAAACAGATGTTCATGAGCTGTAGAGTTCACCCCACAGCGTAGTTTCAAATTAAAGCATAAATGTGCTTACACCTTTTCTTCAATGGAAGTAAGTTCCTGACGCAGAAATAGAACATAAAGTCACACACGGTAGTTTTTGTTTAGCAGCAACACATGAGGAGTCTCGCACACGTCGTGTCACTTGCAGGTGTGGACGTCGACCGCCCGGGAGCAGACCTTGCACTCGACGGAGCAGCACCAGTGGAACTTGCAGCGGCAGCGCTCGCGGACCACCGTCTTCTGCGTGTTGTAGCCGCGGCCGCAGCACATCAGGTTGCACCCCTCCACCCCCTGCGACGTCCTGTTGCACTGCCGACCGTAGGTACCTGCCACCAAACCAGCAAGTACGTCACAACACAGAAATAGTTCAAAAGAAAGTGAGAATTTGAATAGTTAAATATGGCTTTATACAAGTTAATAATGCAGTGTTGGTGGATCACTAATTTTATTCATAATTTGATTAATTGTAGCACAACTGCTAATTGATAGTCCTGTCACGGTCGCCATGTAATGATTATTTATTCTTGCAGTTCTTTAAACCGCTCTCTTTCGATACTTATCCAGATAACCCTGAAAATGATGGGACATCCAGTGCTATAAGTAGGTATAGTTTACAGTCCAACACTGATTTTAATTTTTAAAAAGTTATTTGCTTGAAGATCTCTCGGGTATGCGGCTGGATCAATTGATCGTGGTACAACGAATTTTCAGTGCAAAGAACATACACGTCACACCAAGCTACAGCAGCCGTCAAAATCAGTAATTGTTGAACATTGCCTAGAGACCGGCATACTATCAAGTATGAGGACACCGAAGTTATGAGAAACACAACTCACTTTTGGGACCGTGAATACAAGGAAGCCATTCAGATCCGGCTCCGGAATAACCTCATCAACAAATACATCGGGTTCCAACTAAATCAAGCTTGTAACTCAACACTGAAGCGGCTCCGCAAACACCAGAGGCAAGGCACATTGCGCGACAGAGGTGGCACGCAGACTGCAGATCACTGCTCGAAGGGTCGGAGCGTACCATCTGCAACACCGCTGTCCGCTATAGGAGCACCGCGGGAGGAGTGGAGGGGATGGGTCGAAGGACCCAGCAGGTCCGGCCCAGCAGTAGCTTCCTGGACTGCGCTCCTCACGCCGGACAGCAAACGCATCCTGAAGATGATGGCACGTTACGCCGTCGAAAATTCATTGAACTACGAATAATTGATCAGGCCGCATGCCTGAGAGATCTCCAAGATTCAGATTCGCCGGGAAAACCTACGATTAAAAAAAAGTTATTCGGTCAATTTCAGCCAACATCATAGTATACCTAAATGGGTTCATTCAGTTTATCCGAGAAAACTTTTCATGATAAATGAATTTCATAAATTACAACTGCAAATATCTCACAAAGTCCAACCCCTCCTTCGCTTGGTGGGAGGTGGGCAGCGGCATTAAGTAGGGGATTGCCTGTGGGGTGAAGTACAATGAGGACTTAGTGTGCCCGGGATCGTTAACGTACGTGTGGAGGCAGGGCCGGCGTTAGGGAGGGGTATACGGGTTAAATGTACCCGGGCCCGCCCGGCTGATGGGGGGCCCGATCACTGGCTGTAGGGGCCCCCACTCAACAAGTCATAGAACTAAAAAAAAAGTCGCCCATTTTGTCTGAGGGAGGGCCTAAACGATGAATTCATGAATTCGCCAAGGGCCCCCAACTGGTTACCCCGGGCCCAAAAATCGTAGCGCCGGCCCTGTGTGGAGTTCCTGCAGGAACCCTGAAAAATGACGGCCGACGGAGATCTGGTAGAGCTATGACGGGCCTAGCAACCCGGTAGTCGATTAAGCTTGCTTGCAAAACACAAATAGTGGATCAAAGAATGAAATGGTTTACGAATTGGTTTTATAAATATACAAACACTAACTGGAAATATGAAGAAAATTTTGGACATGATGGAAAGAAGAAAGTTGGATATTTTGGGGTTGAGAACGACAAAGTAGAAAGGACAGGGTAGGAGGGAACTGAGGTAAAGTTTTCGATTGTACTGGAAATAGGAAGGGAAGAGAAATGGAGTAGGTGTAGTCGTGAGAGGACTAAAGATGGAAGTAAAAAAGATAAGTGATAGGATCATAAAGCTCAAAGCAACAGTCAAAGGAAGAAGTCTGGATATACTGCACGTATACGCCCCACAAGTAGGCTGACCAATTCAAGACAAAGAGGAGTTTGAACAAGAGCTGCAGAGACAGTTAAATGGCCAAAATTTTATAACTATGGGACAAAAAGACGGGTATGAAAAAGTAATATGAACAGAATTATAGGGTAACAGGAATGAGTAAGGGGAAAAGCTACTGGATTTCTGAAAGCATAATGGGTTAGGAGAGGATATTCATGGTACAAAAAGCAATATACCACATGGTAACTTGGTAGTGATTACCAGAGGAAGTTGTGGACCACATGATATTTAATGGGGAATTGATAACGAAGCTAAGGATAGTGGCAGATAGGAGAAAATCTGGAAGACAGGATAGGACATTAAGGGTATAGAAACTGAAAAAGAGGAATAAGGAAGAGGAATACCAGAGAGTGATAAAACGCGAGATATCCACAATGGGAAAGGAGTGGAAATGCTTTAAAGGACATTAGTTGTAGCATCAGAAACAGTGTGTGGGAGGACTGGTAACATTAAAAAAGAAACTGAATGGTTAAATGACGGAGTAAAATGAGCAGTGGCCTGAAAGTAAAGACGGATTCTAACAGAGAACACCGGAGACAAGAGATGAATATGTGAAGAAAAAGAAGGAGATAAAAATAAGGAGGGAATGGAAGAAGTGAGTGGAGAAATGGACCGAGATAATGGAAGAAGATAGCCAAAAGTTACAAGAAAGTACTATATATGTCATTGTAAAAAGGAGGAGGAAGGATCTGATGGAAAAAGTCAACATGTTGCATGAAAATGGAAAGAAAATAAACGGCCAGAAAAAAAAAAAAAATTATGTGTAAGGAGCATTTTGAAGCCTTGCTGAACCCAGATCGGACACGGGATGATATAATTATACAGGAGAAACAGGAGGACTACAAACATGTAAATGAGAAAGGAAAGGATCTAACTTTGGAAGAAGTGGAAAGGCACCGGACATCGATTCAGTGAGGAAATGTTAAGAACGGCAGGAGTAGTAGGAAAGCAGAGTGTATACATTTTGACGAGAAAGATATGTAATGTACACCCTGGGAGACTGGAAGAAAAAAGAGGGTAGGAAGAGTTTAAAAATCTTAGAGGGATCACCTTGACGTGCCAAAGTGTATGAGAAGATTCTGGAAAAAAAATATTCGACACAGTGGAAAAAGAAGGAAAGAAGTGGCATAATTATATCAGGGCAGTGTGTGTTATTTGAAAATAAGGGGAGAAAGAACAGACTGGCTGAAGCAAAGGATCGGGCTGCAATTAGGAAGCGTCATCTCACCGTTACTTTTCGTTGTAATATTGGATGATTGGAGAGGGTGGTAGCGTGGTTGGGAGGAGAAATCATGAAGGTGATGTTATTGTGGACGACCTTGTAATGTGGGGAAGAGGTAAAGAGGAAGTTCAACGGCAGATGAATGTATGGACAGAATACGGCACTGTACGGTACTCTAGAATACGGCATGAAATCTAATGTGAAGAAACCAGGGGAACTGTGATGGCAGGTGAACAGCTGAAAAAGGTAAACAGCTTCAAATATTTGGAGAGTGTGTTAAAGGAACGTGGGAGGAATTATGAAGAGATAAGCGAAAAAGGAAGAGAGGCAGGAGCATTTTAAGAAACATCAGGAGCCTGATATTGAACAAGGACGTGCAACAGAGAAGCACTGGAGTAATTTATCTCACATACTACAAGGTATATGAGAAAAGTAATGAGATTGTTAACGCTGCAAGCGATTTGGCAACGCTGCATTTACTAATCTGTGCTATCCCAGTTTTTTCATCCCTTGCACATGCTCAGTCCGAGTTTCAACTTCGTTCAGCCAACACGTTATTTTTGACAGCGCTAGCGTTTTGTGTTACAAAAATGGAGCATTGGATTTTAGAGCAACGTTGTGCAGTCAAGTTTTGTGTTAAACTTCGCGAATCCGCGAGTGTGACCTATGAAAAGTTGAAACAGGCCGATGGGGAACATTGTTATCTGCAGCACAAGTTTTCCACTGGCAAAAATCATTTTTGGAAGGCCGAGAACACGTTGAAGATCAACGTCGCTCAGGGAGACCTTCAACTTCGAAAACTGACGAAAACGCTCAGCGTGTGAGGGCTCTTGTGAGATCAGACCGTCGTTAAAGAATAAGGATAATGAGTGAACAGTTAAATTTAAACACTTTCACCGTACATCATATTTTGACAGACGATTTGGACATGTGGAAGGTTTGTGCCAAAATGGTGCCAAAAAATCTCACAACTGAACAGAAGGACAATTGAAGAAGCATGTGCATTGATCTGCTTGGGAGGATTGACAATGACCAAAAATTCTTCAATCATGTGATCACATGTGATGAATCCTGGACATTTGAGTACGATCCTGAAGCAAAGCGAAAAGTGGCACCCTCCGTCATCTTCTCGACCGAAAAAAAGGTGTATAGTGCATAAGGCATTTGTTCCTTCAGGACAAACTGTCAACCAAGTGTTTTACAAATGTGTTCTTGAAAGGCTCAGGAAAAGAGTGATTCGTCTGAGACCAGACGTTGCAGAAAAGTGGATGCTTCATCTTGACAATGCCCCGTGTTACACGGATTTTTCCTTCAGTGAATTTTCGACCTCAAAACGCATTCCTGTTGTCCCTCAACCCTACTATTCACCTGATTTAAGTCCTTGTGACTTTTCCCTTTTCCCGCAATTGTCTTAAAAGGACGTCATGTTGGAACTCTGGAGAACATTCAAAACACTGTGACCGACCAGTTAACAGCCCTACCAGTTGAAGCCTTCCAGCGCTGCTACCAAGAGTGGAAACAACGACTCCGCCGGTGTATAGCTGCCCAAGGGAACTAGTTTGAATGGGTAGCAGCCTGGAAAAATAAAAACTTTGTTAAGTAAAAAATCAGTCTCATTAATTTTCTCACATACCTCGTATATGCCTACCCTTGCATATGGTGCTGAAACTTGGGCAATGAAGATGCAGGACATCAGTGAAATGAATTTTTTAAGAGGTAGATTCGGTGTTACTAGAATGCACGGGACCAAGAACGAAAGGATTAGACACAGCATAAAAGAACCAATGCAGGAAATGATAGAGAAGACCAGACTAAGATGGTATGGGTGAATAGAGAGAATGGAGAAGCATAGAATTCCAAGAAAATTCCCCGAAATTAAGGCGCATGATGAATGACCCAGAGATTGACTAGGGGATGGATGGCTCAGATGAATGGAGGAGTGTATACAGAAGAGAGGAGAGGACTGAACCAAGGTGGTGACAGAGAGGTGATGGGAAGAAAGAAGAAAATGGAGAGGCTTGTGTGCAAAGTGTGGCTGAAAGCTGTAGTGGTTGATGATAATGACTGTCCATAATGAAATTTTCATAAGCTTGCTAACGAACTACGCTACTGTGAAACAAAGAGAGTATGTTTCACTTTTGAAAGACATGAGAGCTTTTAAAAGATGAGGTGTTCATGAAACCATTGTCCGTACTTTGATTTAGTCTTTGATGCTACACAACGCATAAGTAATTTTTAATTACTCGCGATAATGAACTTCTTAGTGCAGTTGATGGCTTCCGCCAGAATAAGCTGTCACCAATCTTGTCTCCCTCACACTGCCTGGGCATAGTTTGTAACAACAGAGGAACAAGCAGTGGGTGAGATTACTGCAAAACTTTTCATAGGATGACGAAGTCTATAATTGAATTATAAGATAATCAGCAAATAAAACAAAAACTCGTGCCGAAGAAGCAGACTGCAGTATATTCGAAAAATAGCAAAGCTCAAGGAAAGAATTTGCTTCTACTGCTGTCTGAGCTGTAGCTGGTATTGCCCAACAAGATATTGATTTCTACTTTACGTGGTGTCAGTTTAAATAATGGTTTGGAGCTAATATTGATTTGTACAACTGTTAGAATTTTCTCCTTTAAGATCCTTTTGATCCCACATTCTTTCCTCCAGTTCCCATTTTGCTGGGACTCACTGCCCTTCCCCCAGTCCCCGCCCGGTAGTAATGAAATTCCATAAACTAAGGAAGTACATTCAACTAAACCACAAATAAACTCAATGAAGATGGAGCTAATCAAACAACGCAACGAATTGAGGAAAAATCCCAGAAAAACAGCAAAATTTTTTGTGTTTTATGGTTCAGAGGAGAAAGCGCAAATAGTGATCGCAAGAAACTTAAATGAAAATTGTGGTCAAGAAATGTAAGTATAGTAGAAGAGAAAGTTTCGCTGATGGAAAATGTCAGAACAAAACGATAGTAATTTACGCAAGGCGCAAAAAACAGCAAGGTAGTGAAAGAGTACTGAAACGGATACCAGTAAGATACTAAACGGAAAAGATAGAAATATGTATTAGTAAAAGTACCGTTTTTACCCTGCCAAAGAAAGGACAAGTTGATAAATATGAAAATTCTCACACGATGGATTTAATATCACATGATTCGTTAATATACAGAGGAAATGATCTACCTCCTTTGACGTAGCGCTAAATTGGATTCGATCTCGCTGAAAAATCATGTTGACCCGTCAGACTATTGGTCTTCGTCGCTTTGCAGCGTGTCGAGAGGAGGACTTTAGTGTTGCGCCCGTGCGTGGCCTTTAAGGTTTTCAAACGATAGAACGAGGCATTTTCAATAACAGACTCTGTGTAGGTGGCTGCGTGCTCGTACCGGGCAGGCCGAGCGACTGGTTGCGGTCGCAGTAGTCGGGCGACTCCTGCAGGTAGACGAGGTCGAGCGCCGTGGGCCTGCTGAAGCGGCGGTCGCGCACCGCCAGTCGCCCGCGCCGCGTCACCCGCACCTCCGTCGCGCCGTCGTACTTGTCCTTCAGGAAGTCGCCTGAAACAACAGCAGGGCACCAGTGGTGCTCATCATTCTAGTCAACGATTCCCTCCTTGGTCTGTAGCCAAGAACTAAGGCTGGCCGTCCAGTGTACGGGCATTCGCACGATAAATGTTGGTGAGTATACGCCTATATTCGCGCGAACTGTATCGGAAACCTTAATCAACTAAACCAATTTATTACAAACAGTCGAGAAGTTTGTACTGTTTTCCTTTCTGTGCTTCATTCTGGTAGATTACCATCCGACTGAAAAAAATAACAATTCACAGCACTGTAACATTTCGCTGTGACTATATCAAGCAATCAGTAAATTCAAGGTTTACGAAGTACCCCTCAAAAGTACCTGGTGTACCGACGGATCTCCTCTTCTTTTTAATTGGTTTAATTTAACTTAATTGTGGTGGAGTACACGCTACGGAGGGGATTTCCCAACACACCCATATTCTCCCTTTTTTGTACCTCCCTACTTTTGCCCTTTACAAATTTTCAGCGTTTTTGGTAGTCTATTCACCATTTCTCTTGGTAAGTTATTCCAGTCCTTGATTCCGTTCCCGCCCCGCGAGTGACAGCAGGTATTAAGCTGCTTCCCGCCGAGATCTCAGTGCAGTGGAAGGCACACGGGCCATTTGATTACGCCGATCCATTATTGTAGCTCATTATCGCGCAGGTGTCATAACAAGGGCCGCATCAGCATACATTAGAGCCGGCCGAGCGTGAAGCGACACGAGACAGTGAACTGTCCTGCAGACCATACGATTTGTCTTCCCCACGCGGACATTACTCAGCACTCGCTACTGTACATAACACGGGAACGCCGACACATCATATCAGACAGTCGTAATCCCTGCATTCCACTACACTACCACCTACGTGATTTGTACTAGCTGTGCGCGGAACTAGGTTCATGAGAGCTGTAATCATACGAAATTGCGAGCGAGGGGGAAAAATTGATCTTAATGCCCCTAAATATAAGAACCCGCAAAAACAATTCTTGTAAAACTGGAAACGTTCAATCAGTGTTTAATTCAGCTTTACAGCTCACAAATGAGACAGGAAAAAAAAATATGACTTATCATAAAGATCCGAACCCAACTAATACCGTTACGTGCCTAAGATTATCATTATAGACGGTGCTTACTAATTTTAACCATTCTGTTAAAACAAAAAACAATAAAATGACAGAAAAGAATGACTATTACACCCCAACATCAAAATTTTACCCTATCCCAAAAACAGATAATTTTGTACACATGGTTTCATCCCCAAATCAAAAGAAAAGTCTAATACTAGTGATTTACCACGTATTTATTAAGTGGCAATTTTGGCGTATATTTGCAAGTTAGTTGCTTTGCTCTGAATGAGACTATATGCTTTAAATTTCTATTTTTGCACAGAGATCAGCAATAACATCTTAAATTTTTCCTGTGCTCAGTTTGGAAGTTATTCGTTATCTACTTGTGATGGTAGTTAATTCGGCTGTGGGGCACACCCATTGTTTGACGAATTAGCGGGAATTGTTGGCAGCGTATATTGACGCCTTGAATTCTGAAATGTTCTCATCCACCGATTTTCAAATGGAATAGTTACAATTGAGAATAAACGATCAACTTACAAAAAGAAACGAGATCCTACAAAAACAATTCTTGTAAAATTAGGTCAAGTCTCGTGTTCGTGTAGTGACAAAAAGTTATGAGATTTTCTTATCAGCCATGTCTTTACGTTCCAATGCGTATTCACTTTGTGAAACGGACTAGTTTTTCTCGGTGTTATAGATCGTTTATTTAGAATTTAAAAAATCTGATGACTTTGCCATTAACGCATGTCATAATTTTTACTGAAATGATATTCGAGGTGTCCAGGAATGAAAGGATAACCCTGCATCCGCAGATAGGACACATCATGTCCTACTATAAGTCAAAATTTTGTTACAGTAAAAGTCTCACTATTTTCTAGATATTGATTTTTTAATTTTTTTTCGATACATGTGACTTTATTCTGTTTATTCCATGCCATTTCTACAAACCGAGACTTTTTGTACAATGTTTTATTTTTATTTGTTCAGGGATGTTTGAGTCATCTAAAACAATGTTCTCTTTTTGCATAAAACTTTAAAGATAACCTAAAAAAGTATTTACCATCTTTTTATTTACTACATGTTTAAAATGCACAATGGTCTCGTTAGCAGATTGAACTACCATAAAACAATCATTTTAAAAGAAGTATATAATAATTACAGCATTTAAGATTTCTTATACGGTTTCTTTTACTATTTTAAGAAAAAAAAACATTTTTTAGATGTCTCAAAAATCTTTGAGTAAACTAAAATAAAAAAAAGGGTTCAAAAAGTTTAAATTTGCAGAAATGGCACGGAAAAAACTGAAAAAACACATTTTGAATAAATATTTTAAAAAATCAGTATTTCAAAAATGGTGAGACTTTTTCTAAAATAAATTTTTGTCATATAGTAGGAAATGTTATGACCCATATGCGTTTATTATCCATTCATTTCTGGACACCCTGTATTATTTATTCTAATACTTATCAAAAACCGAAAGTCGTGCAAGGAAAATCTTGTCTTTTCTGTATTTGTAAGTTGGATATTTGTTTAGATATGTGGAAACATGGCATGTACAATGGCCAAGTATCAGATTTTTTTAAAATTCTAAATAAACATTCTACACCACAGAGAGAAACCATTCTTTTTCACAAAGTGAAGTGAATACACATACGAAAGTAAAGAATTGGCTGACAAGAAAATCTCATAACTTTTCGTCACTACACGAACACGAGACTTGACCGAATTTTACAAGAATTGATTTTGCAGGATCTCATTTCTTTTTGTAAGTTGATCGTTTATTCTCAATTGTAACTATTCCATTTGAAAATCGGTGGATGAGAACATTTCAGAATTCAAGGCGTCAATATATGCTGTCAACAATGCCCACTAACGCGTCAAACAATGGGTGTGCCCCACGGCCGATTTAACTACCATCACAAGTAAATAACAAATAACTTCCAAACTGAGCACAGGAAAAATTTAAGATGTTATTGCTGATCTCTGTGCAAAAAAGAAATTTAAATCATATAGTCTCATTCAGAGCATAGCAACTGAGTTGCAAATATTCGGCAAAATTTTCCACTTTTGATTTGCCATTTGATAAATACGTGGAAAATCAGGAGTATTAGACTTTTCTTTTGATTTGGGGATAAAACAATACATGTGTACAAAATTATCTGTTTTTAGGATAAGGGGTTTACGTAGAATTTTGATGTTAGGGTGTCATAGTCAATTTTTACTAACTTCCAAAGTAAGGAGAGGAAGAAAATAAAATTTAACAGATTGGTTAAAATTAGTAAGCACCATCTATAATGAAAATCTGAGGCATGTAACGTTGTAAGGGTACAAAACGGTTACACGTTTGATGTAGTAATAGGGTACATAAATGTAAATTTAATATTATTATTTTTTTTTTTTTTTTTTTTTTTTCTTCGAATCACCCATCTTTGGGGTACGTCAGATCAATCACTTCTTGGATGCTTGCGTTTTCTTCTTCTCCCAGTATTTCTTCATTCTATCTGATCTCTTCCTTCTTTCCTCTTCTGAAATTTGAATCGGTTTTCTGGTGTTTATCGCAACTTGGAACCTCTTACTTTTGTCTTTGGTCACGGTCTTGGCTGTACCATTCTTTAACATCACTTCGGTAATCTGGAGTTCTCTCAAATCCTTTTCCACTTCCTTAAACCAGTTGGGCTTAGTCTTTTTTTTATAAAAGAAGTCAAAGATTTTTTTTGTTAATCTGTTAGGATTCATTCGGAATATGTGTCCATAGAAATCAATCCTTTTTTTTCTCATGGTTTCGGAGAGTCTCTCAGACTTTGCGTAGAGGGCTTCGTTTCTGTAGAAAACTTGTTTGTTATTCTGGAATTTGGGACCCATGATCTTCCTCAAAATTTTCCTCTCTTTGATTTCCAATTTCTCCATTTGTCCTTTCCTCCCCATGACTAGTGTCTCAGCTGCATAGAGTGCTTCCGGCTTAATTACTGTGTTGTAATGTCTTATCTTTGTGTTCCAAGAGAGGCTTTTCTTATTGTAAGTGTTTTTGGTCTTCTGGAAGGCTAATTCCATTTTGGTCCTTCTCGCTTCCATTGTTTTACCTTCAAGGTTGTTCCATTCCCCTAGGTACTTGAAACTCCTAACCACCTCTATTTTATGAGCTCCTACTCGGACTCTCGTAGGAGTGTCTGGTATATTTGTCATAATCTTTGTTTTTTCGAAAGAAATCTTAAGTCCTAACTTCCCTGCCTGCTCTTGTAATTCGGCGATTTGTTCTTTGGCTTCCTCCCATGTTTCTGCGAGCATCGCCATATCGTCAGCGAATGCCAAACACTTAATCGTAACTCCTTTATTTTTTGTTCCAAGTCTAATTCCTCCTCTGGTTCTTGCATTCCATTCTCTCACAACTTTTTCGAGTGCACAATTGAACAACAGGGGGGAGAGGCCATCCCCTTGCCGGACCCCTGTTCTGATCTCAAAAGGTTCTGACAGTTCACCCATGAATCTAACTTTTGAGGTCGTATTTGTGAGGGTTTCTTTGATGATATTCAGGGTTTTCCTGTCCAAGCCAAATTCCTCCAAAATATTGAATAGCGACCCTCTGTCTATGGAATCGTAAGCTTTTTGGAAGTCCACAAAAGTCACTATATATGGTTTCGCCCTCTGTTTCTGGTATGCTAAAATGTTTCTGAGGTTTAGGATCTGTTCAGGGCAAGACCTTCCTTTCCTGAACCCTGCTTGATACTCCCCGATTTGGCAGTCCAGCTGGGATTCTGCTCGTTCAAGTAATGCTCTGGACAATATCTTATAGGTCACATCCACCAAAGAAATCCCTCTGTAGTTGTTCGGATCAGATTTAGAGCCTCTTTTATGTAGAGGGTGTATCAGGGCCATTTTCCATTCCTCTGGAATCACTTCTTTCTTCCATATCTCCTCAAAAAAATTCTGGAGTGAGATAATTGCATTTTTGCTAGCATATTTCCATAATTCGGCTGTTATTTGATTTTCCCCTGATGCCTTAAAATTTTCCATGTGAGTCAGAATTGTCTGGATCTCATTTATAGATGGGGGTTTAGAGTCAGGGTTGGTGGAAGACTTCTTTCCATCATCGAACACCATCTTTTGGAGTGGTTCTTCGCAATTTAGGAGTTCCTTGAAGTAGTCTGCCAGTATCTTGCAGTTGCCCCTATTACTATATGCCATGTTCCCTTTTTATCCTGAAGTTGGAGGGTTGGGGGGTTGTATTTATTAAGCTTCTCTCTGAAGATCCGATAATAGTTTCTCATGTTATTCTTAGTAAAGTCGTCATTAATCTTACTGAGTATTTGGTCTTCTTGAACCTTCTTTACTTTCTTGATTTCCTTGGACACCATCCTCCTAGTTTCCACAAAGTGCTGCCAGGAACTTTCGTCCTTTTTGGTTTGCCAGATGTGCCACGCCTTCTTTCTCAGATCAAGTAGTCTATCACACTCCTCGTTCCACCACCTGTGCTTCTTAATCCTGGAGACAGGAGCAAACTCTTCTGCCTTAGTTATAAGACTCTTCTCCAACTGTTTCCAGCCCTGGCCTTCTAGTTCGCTGGTTAACTGACTCCATTCTTCCTTCTTCTCCTTTATTTTCTCTGGATCATATCTCCTTCGTGCACGGTTTTTCTTATGACAGTTGCTCTTAGGGATAATCTTAAATTTCACTTTAGATAGGTAGTGGTCCGAGTCGAGGTTGGCCCCTCTGAGAACCCTAACATTTTGGATTTCTTTATGAAATTTCCGCTTTACCGCAACATGATCTAACTGGAACTCTCCCAATAGAGGGTTAGGTGATATCCACGTCTTCTGCTTTCTTGGCAATTTCTTAAAGCTAGTTGACTTCAGGATCAAATTGTGTGCCTGACATAATTCAATTAGCCTGATACCATTTTGGTTCGTTCTCTTGTGTGCTGGGTAACACCCTACTATATGCCTGAACTTTTATTATTATTATTATTTTTTTTTTTTTTTTATTTTTTTTTTTTTTTTTTTTTTTTGCTTGTAATCTCGGGGTAAAACTTCATCTGTGTACCAAATTTCAGCTTTCTACGTCTGCGGGATGTATTGTACCTTAGAGTTTTGATGATCGTCAGTCAGTGAATGAGAGACAAAAACGGTGAAATTTGTATATGAATAACATCTAAACTAAGCACAGAAACCAAACATAATTTTGCATGTTTGCTAGATTGCTGATATCTATATTTTTATTTCTTTTTTTTTTTTTTTTTTTGGCTGTTGTCAGTCCACTGTTCCCTCCACTAACAAATTAACCAATCCAGCATTTCTCAAAATATGACCTACCAGCCTGTCTCTTCTTCCTGTAAGCTTCTTCCATAAACTTCTTTTCTCACCCATCATTTCCAAAACTCGTACATTTCTTACTTTGTCTGTCCACCTAATTTTCAGCATTCTTCTGTAGCATCACAATTCAAATGCTTCAAGTTCCTTTCTTTCCGGTATTCCTAAAGTCTATGTTTCGCTACCGTAAAGTGCTGTGCTCCACACATAGAGTTTTAAAAAGTTCTTTCTAATTCCTAGATCAATATTTGAAACCAAAAGGTTTCTCTTTATCATGAAGGCTCTTTTTGCTAGTGCTATTCTGCTTTTAACATCATTCCTGCTTCGGCCATCGGTTGTAATTTTGCTTCCAAAGTAACAGAACTCACTCACTTCTCCTATTGCATCCGATCCTATTTTTATATTTAATCTGCTAGAATTGGTATCATTTCTGCTACATTTCATCACATTTGTCTTACTTTGATTTATATTCAGTCCAAAATCATCCTTCAGTATTTTGTTCATGCCATTCAATAACTTCTCAATATCCTCAGCCCTCTCTGCTAACAAGACAATGTCATCAGCAAATCGTAGCATACTGACTTTTTCTCCTTGAAAACTTATGCCATATGGAAATTTTTCTTTGACTATGAAGTGTGTAGCATCAATGAGACCCATGAAATTAAGGTACAAAAATGGCCTGAATCGCTTCGATAAAAGGGTAACCACCGCCGCCGCAGTTGACTCGACGCACTCAGGCGCCGGTCGTATGAAGAAATAGCATTTCGACTTCGAAAACTCCTTTACCTTCAGACTGATAATATGTGGACAGTTTATGTTAATGTTTCAGCTTTTCAACATGACATCAAAATAAAAGTCCTCATTCTTCCTCTGAAATCATAAACTGTACATTGTTCGAAACCCGTAAAATTCTACCTGTAGTTTTGTGTAAATCGCTTTCAAAATAAATTGGATACTTATTTTGTAGCACTTTTATGTTACTTTATCAGCGTTTTGACATCAGACACTGTTTTACTGCTCGGACCCTTCTGCGTACACTACCACAACTCGATCTGTTGCCTCGGCGTGACCTGTGCCGGTCGCATCAGGTGCTCAAAAACTAATCAGCAAATGAAGTGTGGGCAAACGGCGTTCGACAGAGAAAGCTTGAAAGGAAGAAGTTCATTAACCAACATTTCTTTTACGGTCACACGACGCGGGAAGAGGTACGGAACGTGGAATCCGTGCTCGCCGGATGTCCCACGACTGGCGCATTTGCCGGCCGGACCGACTCAGTTACCAAGGAGCGGGCCGTGGGAAGGGACTCGCCTGTGCTGGCAGGGATGGCGCGCCTCTATCCATCGCCAGGCGGTAGAGATGAAACGCCCGTGCAGCTGATACGACCCTAGGGAGGGCCAACCTGTGGCGCGTGCTGATCCCCACACCTCAGCTGATGCGGTGCGACCTCTAAAACCACGCGCTGTGGGAACACACCTTTACAGAGGCGGCCCCGTGTGACTTGTTTCGCACAGACCACAGCAGCACTGAGCAGTTCAATGCGTGAAACACGTCTAGGCATTCCATACCAGAACGCGGTGCACCCATGTACCATGACGTCATTTTCTCCGGCCGCGGAAGTCTCTGTGGTCTAAGTGCTTACCGCCTAGTGCAGGGATGGCGAACCAATGGCACGCGTGCCGATGATGGCACGCGACCAAATAATTTGGGCACGGCATTAATTAAGTAGGTACCTAATCCATATAAGTAATTTATTTTTTTGTCTACCTAATTTAAGATCATGGTAAAAAAGTTCATCGTGAGCGAAGCTAGCAGTGCCCGAACAACTACAGTTTGCTCAAAAGAGGTTGTTTTCCAGCGAATTTTTTACCGAACGGACTGAGTGAGCAAACGTAAGTGACGTGAGGAGCTCTAATCGTTGACTTCTTTTACCGATTACGCATACACACCCATTTTCCCCCCTTTCCTGTACCCAACTACTTTTTCCGTCTACATACTACAACTTCAAATTATTTCAACGTTTTTGGCAAATTATTAATCAATTTTCTTGGTAACTTATTCCAGTAACTGGTAAATTACTTACAAAAGAAAATCTTCCCACACCCTTGTTCCTGAAATTGAGTGCCAGTTTGTGGTCATGGTCATATTTTCTCTTCCATGCATTACCTTTAATTCTTACACCAATTCTTTCCAATTCACCAATATACACCTTATACATTACCATGATTCTTTTCACCCTCCTCCTGTCTTCCAAATAATTCCATTCGAGCTCTTTTACAATGTCGGTTACTGATTGCGTTCTGTGGAAATATTCAGGGGTAAATCTAGCAGCCTTTCTTTGCACCCTCTCCAACTCCTGTATTTGAAGCCAAAATGTGGGTTCCATACTACACCACTATATTCAAGGAATGGTCTGACCAAAGTTTTTTAATCCAATTCCTTTAAATTTTTTATTTAAAGACTCGCTTCGAAACCGTGTTTCAGATGACTTCAATTCAGCTTGCATTCTGCTAAACGTAACAAAGAATGAAACCAATATAAGTTATTTGGCATCAATGATCAACAACAGAAGTCGCGCTAGTTTCATATATTTAAACAAACACATAAGTTTTGATGTTATTATTGCTTAGCATAAAAAATTAATATTGCGGTTAAAAATATAAATTTTTAAGGTGTTAGTAAGCTATTTAGTTTTATTTCTTTTCCCATTAATCACTATGTCATGATTGTTTGATGGTACGACGTGGCTACATTCAACGTTTCTTTAGAAAAAAATGGCACGTTGACCAGTAAAGGTTCGCCATCCCTGGCCTAGTGCATAACTCTAAGTTGCACCACGTTCCATTTACATTCAAAGCATGAAATTTTTTTTCTTTTCGCTGTAAAACGTTTTCAGTAAAATATGCCAGGAAAAACTACGTCATTGTAATATAATACCATCTTTCTGGAATGGGTGACCATGGATTGGGAGCGGTACTGTTTTCACATATCAGACTGTCTTAAGTTACATACGGAGATCATAAAATAACGGAAATAAATATTTACATGTTGTTGTGTGTTTGTACCTTATTTTAACTGTGACAGATAATTTGAATGATTAGCTACGTGGCCTGACTCGGAATCCTCCGCTCCCCCACGTTGCCCAGCATAACTTTCCAGCCAACCCATCGGTCCCCCCCATCTCAGACCCAGCCACGTAGTTTATGGAACCTCCCTTTGGTTAAATCATCTCATCTTAACAACTATTTACAGTTTTGGTTTTTAGAATGGGATGGAATGAGCACAGTAACCGTTTCCGGTTGTGGCTGAGCCGAGTGGAGCTGCGTCGTGTGGGCTCGCCGCTGACAGCTGTCCTCGGCGGTCGCCGTTTGATGCCCATCTCCGTGACGAGATAAGCAATCACAACACGAACACAACGCAGCTCGCGGAGGGCACTGGACTGGGCCGACAACTATAAGCTACAGCACTACACATTAAAGACGTCTCCGAACACGCTCGATACTTTCAATAACCTACACACATAAATACGAACGATGTCAGAAGCAGAATAATACTGACGAAAAAGAATTTTCATTAGTTTCAGACTGTATCGCATATGCTACCACGTCTATTGTACAGTAAATAGTTTTGTAAACATTAATTCATATTAAATCAATGGTCAATTTATTATACAAATGAAATGTAATAATATGCATACTGTAATTGTTCACGAATTCCACAGACTATTAATAATTGTAATGTCATTGGGTAGTTTTAAGTTATTATAATCTTTGGTCCGCTGGTAAAAGGGTGGAGTTTAAGTAGCGCTCTGAAAGATTGAGGCTATTATCGCTGAGGGTATACAGAGCGCGCATTGGATCATGAATGCTGCGGCATTACTTAATCTTGTTCAATAATTATTCTTGTACATCCATCTCCACTACGAAGATATTTGAAAGGAAGTAAATTAAACGACAGCTTCTATCCGGTAACCTACGACACGTATGTTCTAGACGCTATAGAAAGCTTAGTATTCAACGGGTATTCAGTAATTTAACTGCAGTGCATACTTGAATTGGTTTCATTTTAAAACACGCGTAACCTGCAATATTACGACAATTTGAATTAAACTGGTAAATAATACGACACCTACGCCATCTTACGCCTAGTGACTATCTGCAGAATTTTTAGATCGTCTACGAAGTAAATATTTGTTCGCAATGATTGAAGACGGTCAGCTGCTTAGTTTGAGGTGCAAACGGCAGGTACAAAGAAGTTTAATAACTAAATTCAGTTCTGCTATTAATAATGAGATTTCCGAAGACGACTACGAATGTAATTTAACAAGGCTTCAAGAAGCCTTATGTGACCTGACAATCCTTGACGACAAAATACATGACTTTCTGTCCGACGATGAATACGATGAAGATGTTATACGATGTGAAGAGAATGTGGACATCGCGAAGAGAGCAAATTTTCAAGGCTAAACTGATCGTTTCGTCAGCCGTATCTGAGACGCCTGCTCCAATGATAGCGACATCAATTTCAGACACTGTCAAACAACCGACTCCCTCACATCCTTCGGCGTTGGTCTCCGACTACGAAGACGACAAAAGAGAAGAGGATGAAGGGCTGGGCGAGCAGAGCACAAGAAGTCACACGGAGAACGTGGTGAGCCGCATACCTGTACGGCTACACGAGTTCACATTAACAGACAATGACGCAAAGTCACTACCGTTACAAGGAATGTGGACGGCTGAGGAACGAGAAATAAAAGCAGAAAATACAGCAAGTGCTGCGTTCTTCATGAACCACGAAGACCTTGCAGATGGAGTAGTGGAGGAGCCTACAACGAAGCCAAATATGCTGCAGAGCATGGCCACGTATTATGATCCACTTTGCTTAGCATCTTCGGTTAATGCCATCACTGCAGTTCAGCTGGTTTGTAGCAAAAGTAGACTTGCTCCTGTGAAGATTCTGACTTTGCTAGGATTTGACATTAGCACTGAAATATTTCTACAAGCTTTGGAGAGATTCATTGGCATACATTGCATACCACGCGCGATTTACAGGGACAATGCTCTCGCACTTCATTTCACCAATAAGGAGCTGGCGGATATGTTGGCAAAGAAAACTTATATGCATCTCACCCAGCAAGCAACCATGTGGATATTTATTGCGTGACGTGCGGCTTGGTGGGGAGGCGAATAGTTGGTTGCACCAAACGCTGTCTGCGAAAGGTGCTTGAACGCTCCATAATGGACAGAGAGGGATTGCAGACAGTACTGACCAGCATTGAAGCCGCACTTAACTGCAGACCCCCGGCGCAAGACTCACATTACCGCCCTCTGGACCAGAATCCGCAACTATCACGTCTCTAAAGGAATTTAGATTGCAGCAGCAGTTGGAAGATCACTTTCAGAAATGGTGGAGTGAGGAGTACTTGTTGCTCTTTAAAGGGTTCCACAAAATAGGAAATCACAGAAAGAAGCCAGCAGAATTCAAAGTAGGAGATGCTGTCCTTTTCCAAAATGATGTGAGACCACATCATGTAGTGGAAGGCAAGAATGCACGAGCTGAAGACCGGAGGAGACGGTGTCATACGAACGGCTGTCCTGTCTACGCCACAAGGAAAACTAATCACCAGGCCAGTCCAGCTGATCATCCTTCTGGAGATTGACCAGTGTTGGGAGGATGTTGGAGATTAAAGAGTACTTGCGTATAATGTGTGGACTGAATTAGGAGTACTTATGTATTATCTGTGGAGTCTGATTCTAGTAGTTATGTTGTTAGTCAGAGAGATTAATAAAGAGCAAAAGCATGTTTGTTTAAATGATTTAATACGCTACACCCGTACGACCATTTCACGAGTGTACCGTGAATATCTGGAATCTGGTAAAACATCAAATCTGCAACATCGCTGCGGCCGGAAAAAGATTCGGCAAGAACGGGACCAACGAGGACTGATGAGAATCGTTCAACGTGACAGAATTGCAACTCTTCTGCATATTGCTGCGGATTTCAATGGCCGTCAACAAGTGTCAGCGTGCGAACCATTCAACGAAACCTCATCGATATGGGCTTTCAGAGCCGTGTACACTTGCTGAGTGCAAGGCACAAAGCTTTACGCCTTGCCTGGGCCCGTCAACACCAACGTTGGACTGTTGATGATTGGAAACATGTTGCCTGGTCTGACGAGTCTCGTTTCCAATTATATCTAGCCGACGGACGTGTACGGGTATGGAGACAACCTCATGAATTCAGGGATGGAAGTCACAACTCGTCTTCATGTATGATTATCAGGTATTGGCTAAAGCAACCTCTAAACCTCTGCTGGTTTAGGAAACATTCTCGAAGTGACTAGATTTTTATTATTGATAATATTTGTTTGGATCAGAACTGTTTCCATGCATTATTTCCATGATTTTCATATGTTTTACAATGTACCCCATTTCAGTGGATTCATTAAAGTCGCTTAATAGTTTCCCTGCTATTTCAATTGATAACACTTAATCCCTGCTCTTTACTAACTGTAAATAATAGTAGGACTGTAATAACTTTGATCGAAACCACATATGTCAGGTAAAACGAACCAGGTAGTGGTTGATCAGAGAAGAACCCATAGTGGTGTGGCGTCAGACCGCTTCGGATGCTACATTGTATTATTGGCTCAGCTGACCGCTCCCATTCGAAATTAATATCTTATACCACTCAGTACAGAAGAATTACAATGTGAAGTTGAGCAATTGTTCTGTCTTTGAAAAATGAAGTAACGAAAGATTAAAGAAATCTCCGTTCATGAACATATAAAATAATTAAACCACAGTATAATAATTTTTTTATGTAATCGCAACTGACTTAGATGAGATTAAATCATATGGTGCAGGGTACTATACAGTATATTAATCATGAGTTTGATGAGTCTCACCGATCTCCCTGAGCGGCGCCAGCTGCTGCCAGCAGGTGATGAGGCTGCACGACCCGGACACCCCGTGGCACTTGCACGCCACCCGCGACCTCCGCACCACCGCCTGCAACACAGAGAAAGCGGTGCAGGTTATAGTGTGCTCCTGGAAGATCCTGCTGCCAGCAGGTGATGAGGCTGCATGACCCGGACACCCCGTGGCACTTGCACGCCACCCGCGACCTCCGCACCACCGCCTGCAACATAGAGAAAGCGGTGCAGGTTATAGTGTGCTCCTGGAAGATCCTGCTGCCAGCAGGTGATGAGGCTGCACGACCCGGACACTCCGTGGCACTTGCACGCCACCCGCGACCTCCGCACCACCGCCTGCAACACAGAGAAAGCGGTGCAGGTTATAGTGTGCTCCTGGAAGATCCTGCTGCCAGCAGGTGATGAGGCTGCACGACCCGGACACCCCGTGGCACTTGCACGCCACCCGCGACCTCCGCACCACCGCCTGCAACACAGAGAAAGCGGTGCAGGTTATAGTGTGTTCCTGGAAGATCCTGCTGCCAGCAGGTGATGAGGCTGCACGACCCGGACACCCCGTGGCACTTGCACGCCACACGAGACCTCCGCACCACCGCCTGCAACACAGAGAAAGCGGTGCAGGTTATAGTGTGTTCCTGGAAGATCCTGCTGCCAGCAGGTGATGAGGCTGCACGACCCGGACACCCCGTGGCACTTGCACGCCACCCGCGACCTCCGCACCACCGCCTGCAACACAGAGAAAGCGGTGCAGGTTATAGTGTGCTGCTGGAAGATCCTGCTGCCAACAGGTGATTAGGCTGCACGACCCGGACACCCCGTGGCACTTGCACGCCACACGAGACCTCCGCACCACCGCCTGCAACACAGAGAAAGCGGTGCAGGTTATAGTGTGCTCCTGGAAGATCCTGCTGCCAACAGGTGATGAGGCTGCATGACCCGGACACCCCGTGGCACTTGCACGCCACCCGCGACCTCCTCACCACCGCCTGCAACACAGAGAAAGCGGTACAGATAATAAATAGTGTGTTCCGCTAGTGTTGGTTCCAGGAACAAATCAACGTGATTTTTAACTGCAACAGAGCTCGTACTCCGAAGACAATTTTCTCACGCACCTCCTTAAGTTGTACTTACAACGACGTTCTAACGCTCCCCGACTTCTTTTTAAAAAAATAACTAAGAAATGCTTTCTCACTTCCTGTTTTGTTGTTGTTGATGTCGAGGTCCTTGAAGACGGGAAAGGACTGGGGCAAAGACGGGAAGGAATACTGTTATGGTATTTTGAAAGAAGTATCCCCACATTCCCCTGGAGTGATTTGTGGAAACCATTGAAAACCCAAATCTTATGCCCGGAATGCGAGGCCAAAGCATGATCGCTCACCCATCTCACTCCCGAGATCAACACTGGCGCTCCTGTCTTCCACTGCTCGTAATACTTCAAATATCTTTCGCAATGTTCTTCCGGGCTTTATCTGTCTTCCAGTGACTCTCAACCAGTTTTTTGTTCAATGAATTCTTCACAGGTATCCAGCCGGATGGAGTCAAAGAATGACGACGTCTGTTGGTGATTTCGAGAAGTAATTATCTTAAATAGCCCTGATGAAGACAACCGAGCAGGTTGTTGAAACGTCGTCATTCTTTGACTCCATCCGGCTGGACACCCATGAAGAATTCATTGAATCAATACGCCGGGAAAGTCTCCATTTACATATTTTGAAAACGTCTAAACTCTCCCGTTACGTCTTTCCTGTGTATCGTTAAATCCTTATGTCACCCTTTTCAAAGCTTAGATTGTGATCATTACAATTTTCTTCGTGCACGTGACTGTACATTCAAAAAATCTATTTTTGATTCAAGTCGGCTGCCTTTCCGTATACTATACCCATTTCTTCTGAAACAGTGTAAATAAATCCTTTTACAGTAGTTAGCCTGTGTTTAGTATTGCCCGTACATTGCTATAGTAGGTCCTATCCCCCAGTGTTTTCGTCTTAATTTCTTGGAATATATTAAATCTAAAAACGTCTTCATCGTCTGTTTTGTGGCTTTTAATGAACTAAACAATACAATTAATCTGTACTTACATGCGTTGTGAATTTACATCTTTAATGTAGTGTCATTGAAATGAATTAGGTTTTCGCAGCATACCTTCGACCTCCTTGTTGGGAGATTTCCACTGCGACAAATCTAGCGCAAGCCATGCGAAAGACATAGCTTCTACAACGGAATTAAATTTGTGGACATTTTTTATTTTTAATTCCTGCAAACGTAACATAGAAACATTACATAACGTGTCATAAATTTCAATATGTACAGTCTCATTGAATTGTGTTCGTTGGTGTTGTCTTCATCTGCACACAAATATAGAAACACTCCATGATTTACGTTTCACCCGCCGTATCATTGGGATGCGCTCCGCGCGGTGCTGCTTGGAATAGCGTATTAGCCGACGACGTAAGCTGTCACCGTGCACTGCTGTGATGAAATCAGTGCTTTAGGTTTGCATGATGCGCCCACAGAAGAAGATTCCGAAATTTTAGGTTTTCGGCTTTGTACTTTTGGAGACTATTATGTTAATTTGGATAAAAACAATCCCATTCGCTAGCTGGAAACATAAGCTATAGCTGTGCTCAGTTTAATTAAAATGCGTTGACTGGTTTTTTGAGTGAATAGAAGTTAAAATAAAAAATAAAACATTTTTTTTTTTGGCATCTCCATCGTCATTAGACCCCATTGCAATTACTCCTTTTTAAAATAAATTTAATGTACAGACAACGTTTCTACATTTTTATTATATGTTGTAGATATATTTAATCCTGCTACGTGAACACCTATGAGGGAAATTAGCAGCAAAACAGCTGGCAGGACAGTGAATTTTGATGATTGTGAGGTTCTGATACTGACGAAAAATTTTCAGCCTCTCGTCATTTACAACCAAGCTTATTCTATGGTTCTAATAAACTAACTACTAACCGATATTTTATTTCCTAGGTAGCACTCCGCTTCTAGTTCAGATTATGTATCACGTTTCGGCTTTAATTCGACGACATCAAAATGACAACATGTCATTGGAGGCCACATTTCCACATTTTCTTAAGTGAAATGAGTTAAACAATCCCAAGGCAACTGTGCGATTAATGATTTGAAAGTCCTACGCGTTTCATCTCTCACCCCTTTACCGCCATAGACGAATCTATTCTGAAAATTTTTCATTTCAGTTACAGTTCGATTGCGAGCTAATTATTATTTACCACCTTGAATATGTTTAATAGTACAACATTTCTTTTTTGATCTGGAGATACTTTTTTTTAGCTACTTGGCTTGGAATATTAACCAGTTATGGAAAGAGTTACAACATGCATCACTCAAAGAAACGGAGAAACACATATACTGATTTCACTTTAGCACAATCAGAATGTGCAGATATTGTTTCGATCGCGATGGTGTGAGAGAATTACTATTATTATTTCTTTTTTTCTATGCGCTGAGTTCAGCCCGTGGTAGCACCAGAGATGGTTTCCCACAAGACTGAGGCCTCGCGTAGCCGTGAAGAGCAGCTGGCCAGCCGTGATTCACGACTATTTCCGTGACGGTGTACAAGCCTCCACCTCTTCCTTATCGTCAGATTCTTGTAGCGCTATATTAATTGCTAGGCCCAACCGAGGTTGTAAAACAACGTCAACCAGAGGGACACTTGAGGTGGGATGCGGAGGCGACGCTTTGAACGGGCCGACGTCTCTATCCAGAGGGCCGTTCCACCACGAAGTTACTGCCTATGAACAATGAGTGTAATGGCTGGTCCCTGCACGCGGCATTCCTACCAATGTCAATCCCACACTATTTATTACCACCCGCTGCGCAGCCCAGGTCTTCGTTCACTTTGACCATTAATGTACGTAGGGGAAGCGATAAAGGAAGTAAAAGAAAGCTTTCATGTGGCTTAAGAATTCAAGGAGAAAAAAAAATAGTACTCTGCGAATTACTGATGACATTATGTTGTTAACAGGCTGAAGATATTGAGAAGTTACTGAATTGCACGAAAAAAATACTGAAGGATGATTTTCGACTAAACATAAACGAAAGCAGGACAAAGAGATGAAATGTAGCAGAAATGATTGCAATCACAATAGATTAAATATAAAAATAGGATCGGATGCAATTGGAGAAGTTAGTGAGTTCTGCTACTTGGGAAGCAAAATTACAACCGATGGTCGAAGCAGGAATGATGTTAAAAGCAGAATAGCACTAGCAAAACGAACCTTCATGAGCAAGATAAATCTTTTAGTTTCAAATATTGATCTAGGACTCAGAAAGAACATTTTAAAACTCTATGTGTGGAGCACAGCACTTTACGGTAGCGAAACATAGACTTTAGGAATTTCAGAAAGAAAGAAAAATTGAAGCATTTGAATTGTGATGCTACAAAACAATGCGGAAAATTAAGTGGACAGACAAAGTACGAAATGAACGAGTTTTGGAAAAGATGGTTGAGGAAAGATGTTTGTGGAAGAAGCTTACAGAATGAAGAGACAGGCTGGTAGGTCATATTTTGAGACATGCTGGATTGATTAATTTGTTAGTGGAGGGAACAGTCGAAGGTAAGAACTGTAGAGGAAGACAGAGATTAGAATATATGAAGCAGATAATTGAGGACGTGGGTTGTAAGGGGTATGGAGAAATGAAGAGGTTAGCACAGGATAGGAAGGGATGGAGGATTGCATCAAACCAGTCGAATGATGAAAGCAAAAAAAATTATACTGATCCTTCAAACCCTCTGCATTTAAAAGAATTTTTATTTTTATTTTTTGTAACATTTTAATTGAAAATTCAGAAATATCTACTAAAACGCTTCTAATGCAAGAAAACGTCGATTAGAGGAAACGAATGATGAAAGAAAATAAAGTTTGGAGATAAATCAAATTAGAAATTCACAGCACGAGAGCAGACTGCAGAAATCAAAGCAAACACAGCAGTAGAGTAATAGACAAACAGAGGAGCTCCGGAACAGATTCACAGGAGAACACCATTAACTAGGTCATTCACACGGGGGATGTAATGGATATCCGCATCCGCAAGTGCGGAAATCATCATCCGCTTTCGGATCTGCAATTTCTAATGCGGATGTATTGTAGAATGTTTTGTTTACGCTGCAGTATATATTATTCTTTTCCTTTTATACGAGATTCTGCGCATTGTCGCTTATCTAACAACAATGTAGTATTTTTTTCTTCTGACGATCTTGCAATAAAATTAATAATGAACTGAACGGTGTTATTACCAAAGCGACGAAATTGCACGTAAAGTAAAGAGTCCTATTCATGGTCAAACTTATAGGATATACGTGTAGAACTATCAAAGGATGTGGTCACCCATTCACGCTAGTAGAAGGGGTCCAACAAAATGTTCCAAGCAATCCTTTCCACTCATACTTTTTCGCGGCACACCATGTGTCCTTATCACACACTCGTAGGATGTTTCCACCAATAGCATCCTCCAAAATCCAAAGCTTGTTGGACAGCAAGGATCCGTTTAGGGTGCCTGATAGCCAGACACGTCGTACATGTAGTCCTGTAACTGCTTCCACGGCCCATTAATGTTTCTTTATCGCAAAATCGGATCATCGTACGTCCTACAAATTGTACTGTCAATGCGCCACTAGAGCGGTGGGAAGGCGGGTGGCAAGCACGGAATCGAGCGTGGTGGGTGAGCTGTAACGCTCTGGTCTCCCATTCGAGAGGACGTGGGTTCAAAACCCCCTCAGAGCATCCAGATTTTGGTTTTCCATGGTTTCCCTAAATCACTTCAAGAGAATGCTTCCTTTAAAATACCGTGGCCGAATTCCTTTCCGTTCCTATCCCACATCATTTCCTGTCACTTATGACGTTGACAAGTCGTATAACCATAAGCAAAAAAAAAAAAAAAAGCGAGCAGGAATACGTGCGGTGGCGTAGCCTTGTGCTTGACTTAGTCTCGCCACGAACTCCGCAAAGTTCATATGACAAAGATTCAAAGATTGGTTTTAGACGCGTGCGTAATTATGTAAATAATTTAATTCACTTGTGAAATCGTCACACATTTTTTTGTTTTTTTTTTTGTTTGTTAAAACATGAAGCAAAAAAGAAATCAGCGTAGCAGTATTATATGGAAAGATACTATACTTATGAGGAAACATCAAATTTGGTATAAAATATATACTTATTTTGATTTTAAATTTATTTTTGATAAAATATTAAAATGTAAATAATTATAAATTTATTTTTCCACATCCGCGTCCGCTTCCACAAAACATCCGCATTCGCGAATGTCAAGCACTGGAGATCAGCAAAGATGACTTCCGTTACAACCCTGCTTCACGCCCAAGTCACGCGTCCACGATGTACTGCACGCTGGGGAGCTAGTTTATGAAATGCACTGCTGATTAATGTTGCGCCTTACTGAAACCCTGTTAGGTGCCTCACTCGTTGGCGTTAATGAAAAAGGATCAGTAATCGCTCTTGTTGGTGGTCACTTCATCACTTTGTTCTCCTGAAAAATCTCTGGAGGCCTACTAACTCCAAAAGTACCAAATTACACAAACACTTTATAAAGTTATCACTCAGCGCATATATTTCACAAACCACTGAACTGAATGTAAAAATGATTACGTTCTCAGAAGATTCCGAATCACCGATGAATATCGCCGGGTTAAATTTCTAAATAGTCCTTAAATTCTAGATACTGAACTTTTGCTGTTATTGTCAGCAAATGTAACAATGTTTCCCAAATACTGCTTGCTTAGGATCCATCTTTTAAATCGTAACCGAAAAAAAAAAACAGCTCACTAACTGATTTTTGTGTGGGTTTATGTCTTCTTGAGGTGGAATTCAATAGAAGCGAGTTTGGATGTGGACAAGGAATGGGGAAGGAAATCGGCATGGCTTTTTGAAGCAACCATCCCCTCATTCACCAGAAGTGTTTTGGAGAAATCATGGAAAACTCAAATCTGGATGGCTAGACGAGGATTCGAACCCACATCCTCTCAAATGCGAGGTCAGAGCGTCACCGCTCACCCATCACGCTCCGTTTCTTTCGAAGAATAGTTTATGAGTTGGCGGGAAAAAAAAGAAACAACCATCGGGGAAATTGCAAAATACTTTCGCGCCCTTAAAACACCAGTGAATCCGCAATAAACTTCACTGACCCACAACACAACAAACTATCGACGGTCAAAAAAGCTAAATCACTAGTCTCAATCTAGATCTTGCCCTAGGGTAACAGTTTTCCAAGAACCGCCGATGAAACAGAATTAAGCACTGGGGCGCACTTCGCATTGTTCTGGTCAGTTGATACTCAACCTGCGGACCGCCAACTGTCTCCATTTGCCCCGAAGCCTAACAATTATAAACAAAATGTATCGCAAGTTGTCAAACATTTGTAACAACGTCTCCGATTCCAGTAATGTTAAAATGAATGCTTACTTTGCAACATAGCAGCTAAAGTAGCGTTAAAGTTTTCCATAAACAAAACTGAGTTCATCACTAACATTAAAAATGCATCAAAATTAATCCCACTGGGGAATGATACGATGGACTAATGCCTTCAAATATCTTGGAGTATGGATAACTCCAAACATTAATGAGGACTTAGCCATGAATAGCAGATGTGCCAGACTGGAGCGAACATACAACACTTGTCAGAACATGTATGGATCTAAATCCCTCTCCCTTAACCTCAAACTCAGGCACTATAATACTGTAGTTCGACCATCAGTACTGAATGAATCAGAGTGTTTAAACATGGTTAGTAAGGGACAACTCAGAAAACTGGAACTAAAGGAAGGTAAGATATTGAGAAAAATCATTTATACTGTCAAAGAAGAAGGAAAATACAAACTCAGGCATAATAAGGAACTATACCAACAACTGGCGAGCATTACATTAGCCATTAAAAAAAGGAGATTAATGATTTATGGTCACATACTTCAAATGGGCAATCATAAACTCACCTCAAGAATCTACAACACCATCTCTAGATGGAAAGTGACTAACGCAGAATGGTCAAGGCTAGTTAGAAAAGATCTCCATCAACTGGGAGTAGACCCCAACGACATTTACAACAGGGATAAGTACAGAACGTAGATTGAAGCATCAGATTTTCCACAGACACTAACAGCCGAAACACTGCGGATCTGGGGTGAAATGAACCCAAGAAATAAAAGACAACCACAGCAAGGATGAAAGAATATTGGGCCAAAAAGAAAGCTCACCAGAGTTAAGAACCACGTGGTCCAGAGAGGCGATAACGAAAAAGAAGAAGAAGAATGTTTACTTTTAAATGTGGAGTTTTATTGTGGTTATGGCCGCACATCATGATACAGCTGTACTGCTTATGCGGCCCAGGGAGAAAAAAGGTTGAGTATTGCTGTTCTGGTCGCCCTTGTGGACGCAGCAGCTTCAGAGCTGCCTCACGCTTCCTTTTCAACCTCCATTTTGGAAATGTTCACCATTATTACATATTCGTTTTTGTGGTGCAAGATTAACGCAACGCAGCATCTAAGCCTTTTCCTAGATGGGTAATAATATCGACAGTCCGCGCGATGTTTAACAACTCCTAGCTAGGGGTGTAAGAGTTTGGGAGAGACTGTATTAGCCTCTTCCAACCAAATGTCAACCTCTCCTTCACGTGGTGCACCCTGTTTGCACGGACGAGGCTCTGGCGACTGAAAGATTACAAGTATAAGAGGTGACCCACTGCTTGCCAACGGCCTCCGAAAAGAGGGCGGGAGAGCGGGGAGTTCTCCAAGGCACCCTTTTGCTCTTGGTATTGGAAAATGCCCCTAAAGGTGAATGAATCAGAAATGATCAACGGTGGGGGGATGCAGAAGCCAAGGGGGAAACCACTGCATTAAAGACCCAAAGTGTATCCCGAGGACATGTAATCCTCTCAAATGACATATATAATGATGGCTTCTTTCTGGGTAAAATATTCCGGAGGTAAAATAGTCACCCAATCGAATCTCCAGGAGAGTTGAATGTTAGAAGTCTAAATAGGATTAGCAGATAAGAAAATTAAAAGGGAGATGGAACGACTTAAGTTAGATGTTGTTGGGACAAGCGGGATTAATTGTAAGGAAGCATAGGATTACAGGATTTCTGGTCTGGAAAACACAGGATAATAAGCACACAAGCAGTCAATAGAGTCAATGGTGTACGATTTGTAACGAAAAAGAGAGTAGGGAAACGAATGAGTTATAGTGACAGGATTATTTTTATGAGATTAGAAACTTGGACCACCCCAACCTAGTTAGTACAAGTGTGCATGCCAACGTCGCAGGAAGATTATGAGGAAATAGATGAAGTATATGCTAAAATTGAAGAATAAATCCAATAGGTGAAGGGGGAGGAAAACCTAATAATCGTGGGTGTTTGGAATACGGTAGTGGGAGAGGAAAAAGAGGGGAGTTTTGGTTTAGGAGAAAGAAATGAGCGGTGGAGCAGCGTGTTAGAATCTTGTGAATGATATAAACTAGTCGTGGCGAACACACTGTTTAAGAATGCAGTGTAGTGATCGAGGTCGAAACCCCATACATTTCTTCTCGAGTTAGTATCCAGGGCGGGCGAACAAGTAATAGTTAAGCAATGGTAGAGTGCTACGACATGGAGAAGTAGCAGGCCGATCGGCAAGTCGCCAGTTGCCAAGTGCCAGTAATTACTGCAAACTGGTAAAATGACTTAGGTCTACAGCAGGTTAGCGAGGAGTATTGCCCTCTCCACACAGTGGTAATAGGAAGGGGGGATTCTATTTAACCCTGGGGCAGCAACAGGGGGATCTGTCTGTCTGGCTGTTTCAATGTACCACATCGACGCGGGCGCCGGGAGGCATCGGCACCGGCGGCGCCAGGCGGCGGTCGCAGACAACAAGATGATGCCAGACGTCTAAGGCAGAGGTGGGCTCTACTGCGATAGCGGGATGTGGACAGTCAGAGAGTCAATCATTTAGTCACCGTCATGTAGGCATATCCTTATAGAGAGACTAGCCTCGTACCCGCGACTTCGTACGCGTGGATTAAGAATTATTTGCCAGAATTAAATATAGAAAGTTGTAGGTAACGAAGGATTGGTCCCAAACAATATCGAGTCGGCATAATATGACAGGAAAGCTATCACTATATCATTCTACCGTCGAACCTACCTCTTGAAGAGAATCAATTTCCAAGATATTTCTGTCACTATTCGATAAGATCTCAAAACTTCGTGACTACAACTGTTAATCATACTGGAAAAAATGTCCTGTGCCCATCATACAGATTTTCTTGTCAAATTTCATCAATATCGATATAGCCATTTAGTCGTCAAAACGTAACAAAAAGACAGAGACTTACATCCATATTTCTGATATTATTACTGCGGTTCACACACACACAAACACACACTGACTGCGAACAACCCCTGAGGAATCATTATAACGTAAAAAAGTGTACACCTACAAAATTGCAAGACTACCTACGATTTGCCTCGCATTGCACCCCTAACTTTCTAATATCTACAGTTTAACATTCAATCCGAATAACCTACGGCCCAGGCGTGACTCTTACGATGAAAAACAATTTGTAAAACTCTTAACCTCCACGGAGATTTGAACCGGAGACCACGACGTTCGTAAGCAAGCTCTTTAGCCACTGAGCTGCCAGTTCACTACACGGACACACGGTCTGGAGACGTCCACATCCAACGTGTCTGTCTATCGCCGTATTTCGAAGTTATGAGACAACATGTGTTATTTATACAGATAATTTTTCAACCAAATGTAGACAGTATTTTTCTCCTTGTTTCAAAGGATAAGTGTGCAAAGTTTCATCGAGATCGGATGAAAACTGTGGATTTGTATGAAGAACAAACAAACCAACAAACAAACATACATTCATCTTTATATATAAAGATTAACAGTGTTCCATTTAGTTTGTGCTGCGAGGTACATATTAGTTTGTAAGTATACAGGGTATATCTCTGCCGGGAGTGTCACGTGAGAAGGTACGGCAGTCGGGAGCAGAACTCGGGAAGGAGCGGGCGCAATTGCCGGGAAGCGCGTCATGTTGTGTCCGACTCCGACAAAGAAACGCCAACTATGATTTAATTAGTGCGGGATATTAATGAGTTCAGAACAGTGAAACTTGGTGGTGACAGCCACTTCATTGTGAGGAACAGTGTGTGGGAACTCGCGGAATTAATAACTAACTGTTGGTGGTCGAACTCATTATCAAGATGGTGGAAAACAAACGAAAGAACTCGCATCTTTGGAAACACGAAGTCACGATATAAAAATTCAGGGTCAAATTGTAAAGTGGTGGTCACAGCCAACGATGGTGACGATTAAAAGTGTTTGTTGTCTTACAGCAGCTTCCGACTTCTTATTTGAAAACTTAAAATATTTCGGAACCCTTTCCAACATTCTGTTGGTGGCGACCAGGTCCGAACTTGTATAATTAATTAACAGACGAAAAATGGTAACATGTATATGCAATTTTGATGTTACAAGTTACATGCTCGCCTTGTCCTTGGCCCTATGGCTAATGATTCAATTAAACCCATGACTATTTCGTTGTAAAGCCAAATAAACCTTGTGTATGCTAACAGTCATTTCTCATGTAAATAAATGTGTGAATATGTAACTGCCGTTTACCGTAATTTATCCTAGCCTTCTCAGTCATTCCTATAATTATATCTGAAGGTACTGATCCATATAACCTGTCAGGTGTTGTTGTAGGGACACATGATGAATATTCACACCAGAACTATGGCAGACAGTATATTTTCGTTTGTTTTAAAGTACACATGTGCAAAATTCAATCGAAATCGGACAAAATCTGTGGGTTATGCAAATATCATTTGAAAAAATTGAGGGATGTGTAGGGGAAGAGCGGGTGGTTTTTTTATATTTTTTTGGTCAGAAACCTTACCAGGCAGGCACAGAACAACTCGCCAAACCTTAATCGGATGAATAGTATAGGAATCGGATAAATACTATAGGTTTGTGTCAACAATGTTAATTAAATTAAGGACACGGGTGGAAAGGAGAAGAGATTCGGTTTTTGTAAATCAAAAGTAAGCAGTATTTTTCTATTTGTTCTAGTGTATACTGATGCAAAGTTCCGTCAAAATCTAATAAAACTGTTTATCTATAAAGAACATTGGCAAAAATTAACGGGGGGGGGGGGCGGTAAAGGGGAAGAGGGGTTGAATTTTAAACCATATGTAGGCAGTATTTTTCTCTTTGTTTTATATTATACATATGAAAAACCCCATAGAAATCGGACAAACATTATGGGTTTGTACAAAGAATATTTGAAAAATTATTTAAGGCTGTGTAAAAGAAGAGGGGGGGGGGGGGTGTTCTCGTATTTTTTTTTTTTTTTTTTTTTTTTGCCAGAAACTTTTACAGCCCTGCACACAATAATTTAGTAGAGTTTCATTGTAATTGGATGAATGGTGTAGGGACGTATAGAAGACGAACAAACAAACAAACATTCTTTTTATATATTAGATAAATCAGATTTCACTTTCCAAAACTATGGTAGACGGTGTTCCATGCATCGTTGTTCTGAATAGTAGTTATCATGATACCACTGTTAGCACAGATCACTAGCACTACCTCGATGAGAAACCGGTGCGGACTGATGTTGGCAGTCAGGTTAGACAACTTACCCATACACACTACAACACGTTGGCACAACAATAGGCCCCGCCCACAAATATCAAAAGAGTTTGAAAACCGCCAACTTGGTTGGCCAACTTGTGATTTGGTCTGCCAACCTACCCATACACACTCCAACTTCACCTACAACACAACCAAGTTGGCCAACAAGTTGCTGTGTGTATGGGGCCCTTTAGAGTTTAGGACTGATGTGCTATCCGCGTCCTTCGCTAGCGCCATGCAGCCCCGCAGAGCTCGTGTAACTAATGAGCTGTAAGCAGCTTACGTACAGGTGTGACAATACGCGGTACGGAAACAAACGAGGCGACCAAATTAGTGCGAGTTCGAGCCTAACAAAGTCTTGTAATCACGAAGGACGCCCCGCTAAGGCCGTCTCGAGTCCGAGCAGCGTAATTCCTTTGTGTCCGGCCGTGGCATGTAAATAATCCCGGCGACACAATAGCGCCGGAGCGTCGATTGTGGCCATTGTTAAAAGCGGACTCCGCCTCAGACAACAGGAATCAAGTGTCCCACTGCATTCCCTTATTAATCTACTCTCTCCCTGTACGAGTGAAGTATGACCAGCACTAAGTAGTTATAATGCTCATAACTATATACGAGGCGGTACCCAAAAAAAACGGAATTATTTTTTAAAAGCTATATGTTATCCATTCTTTTTTTACAAAAAACTGACCATTACTTCAACATGGCGAACATTAGACAATAACTTACTGGCGGCTGTTCACATTCCAATAGACTGATTTCCTGGAGTATAAAACCCTACAAAAATATTTCAGTTTACTATATGGCGGCTGTCATCATCAAACCAATCACTTGTATCATTATATATAAAGATGAATGTATGTTTGTTTGTTAGTTTGTTTGTTAGTTTGTTTGTTGGTTTGTTTGTTCTTCCTACAAATCCACAGTTTTCATCCGATCTCGATGAAACTTTGCACACTTATCCTTTGAAACAAGGAGAAAAATACTGTCTACATTTGGTTGAAAATTATCTGTATAAATAACACATGTTGTGTCATAACTTCGAAATACGGCGATAGACAGACACGTTGGATGTGGACGTCTCCAGACTGTGTTTCCGTGTAGTGAACTGGCAGCTCAGTGACTAAAGAGCTTGCTTACGAACGTAGTGGTTTCCGGTTCAAATCTCGGTGGAGGCCAAGATTTTTAAAAATTGTTTTTTCATCGTAAGAGTCAGGCCTGGGCCTAGGTTATTTGGATTGAATGTTAAACTGTAGATATTATAAAGTTAGGGGTGCAATGCGAGGCAAATCGTAGGTAGTCTTGCAATTTTGTAGGTGTACACTTTTTTACGTTATAATGATCCCTCAGGTGTTGTTCGCAGTCAGTGTGTGAGTGTGAACCACAGTAATACTAATATAAATACGGAAGTAAGTCTCTGTCTTTTTGTTACGTTTTGACGACTATATGGCTATATCTTTGTGATGGAATTTTATAAGGAAAGCTGTATGAAGGGCACAGGATATTTTTTCCAGTATGATTAACAGTTGTAGACACGAAATTTTGAAATCTTATCTAATAGTGACAGAAATATGTTGGAAATTGATTCTCTTCAAAAGGCAGGTTCGACTGTAGAATGATATAGTGATAGAGTTCCTGTCATATTATGCCGACTCGATATTGTTTGGGACCAATCCTTCGTTGCCAACAACTTTTTATTATTTAATTCTGGCAAAAAAATTCTTAATCCACGCGTTACGAAGTCGCGGGTACGAGGCTAGTAGTTTATAAAATGCCAAACTCAATGTGCGATTCTACTCTTCTGCGACCATGAGTCTGGTGAAACAGTCCCAAGCAATCTTAGGAGCACGACGGTGCTGCATTCACGCTCAGCAACATCAAGCGAGGCACATTGCTGACGAGGGTAATTGTCCTTTCCGAAAGGAGCTCACTTGACAGCATCACCGGGGAAACGGACGGGATCCCAAGGCAGTTTCCACTCTAAGGCGGAGGGGGCGGGGTGAGATGCAGAACACCTTCCGTCGGAAGCTGTCTTCCCACGACCCACGCCTTTGCCGGCAGGGCAGATCCAGCAACCAAGGAGCAGGCCGTGGGAAGGGGTTCCGCATGTGCTGGCAGGGATGGCGCGCCTCTATCCATCGCTCAGTCGGTAAAGATGAAAGGCCCGGGTAGCTGAAACGACCCTAGGCAAGGTGGTGGCGAGGGCTACCCTGTGGCACGTGATGATCCGTACACTGATGTGGCGCGGCCTTGAAAACCACGCGCCGTGGGAACACACCTCAAGGCAGACCAAGGCAGACCGCACTACAGTGATCACGACTGCGCGTACCTGGGGCGTGGTGGTTTTGATTAAGTGTTGTGCTTGACTTGTGTTGTCTATATCATGCTGAGTCTAGTATACATTGATTACGAAATACATAGTACTGTCTGTGTGGTCTCGTAGTCAAATGCGACCTTTTTTTAAAAGCAAAAACAAAAAAGAGAGAAAGAAAAAGTAGCATGAATAACAGGTCCGCTGAGTTAGGTGCACGTGGACCTAGTCTAGAGCCCAGTGAGTCTGTGCTTGCAAGTCGCATGCTCACCCTTTTATTTCGCAATACTTCGAATGTATTTGTCAAACGCAAGAAGAATCTGTTATGCAGTCATGCAATCATCATACATATTCACATACGCCGTATGAAAATAAATTTTGTAAGTATGTAGTTGCCATTCACCCCGATTTATCTTATCACCGTCCGACAGTCTACTACATATATGGGCAACCCCCGGCCCCCGGGCCAGATCCGGCCCTCCACCAACTTCAGTCCGGCCCGCGAGAGATTCAAAATTTCAAATAACGCTTCAAACTCAAGTCTCCCATTAATTTTCATCTGATTTTTCTATCTGTTTTTGTTAATTTGCTTTTTGTATGTTTGATTATCCTATTGTAATTCTAGTAAATAAAAAATGTGTGAATTATTTTCGCGTTTTTATGCAATACTATCTACTTCTTTCTCACCTACGGCCCGCGACCTGATTAAGTCCCGAAATTACGCCCTCAGCTAAGCAAAGGTTGCCCATACCTGGTCTACTACATGCTTTATTTTAATGAGCTCTGTCACTGCAAGCGATTAAAAGGTGTAGTACCAAAGCTGTGACGAATATCACAAACAGAGTCTGCTTGGGGGCTCGACCCTACACCGCGGCTCACTTTATTCGTTTTAACGCACAATGCTCCTCTGCGGATTCCACCACAGTTCCCATTACACAAATTTTTTGATAGGGAACCAACAAAAGCCGTGCCCAACTGTGGCTCCAGAGTCTTTTGTTTGGCATCTGAACTACCTCTACTGCAAAAATTAGTGGTCATCTACGAACAACACATTTCTTTCAATTTTGAATTTAATAAATTTAAATTTGCATTTTTTATTATTTTTTTTTGGTCTACACAACAGGTGCATTTTAAATTAACGATTTTCCTAACCCCACCATTTCCTTTCATGGATTGCCTCTCGTCGTTTGGCGACACTGCGGTCCAGGTCACGCAGTTCCCAATGTTATTGGAGTGAAAATAGGATGACAAAACAAACAAGAATATTCCTTTACTTTACTGTCGTCAGCGTATCATCCTCTGGCAGGCTGTATAGCTTATACCTGTACTGCAGCCAATGTTTTAGATCTTATAGAAAGAGATGGCTGACTTCTTCGTCCTCAGAGTATGAACTTTATTTTATAGTAGTGCTTCTGAGACTACCGAGGACAAAGTGTGAGATATACCACTCTGTTGTTAATAGATGTATACATAACTGTGGGATACAAATTCTGAGTAGAGAATTCCTCGGCCCCACGACAGCTCTCGCGGTTTTCTGCCACTTGTTGCTGCGAGAGGCGGAATGCGCCGCTCGAGTGTTTGTCTGATGCATAATGTATGTCCCGGGACGACTCGCCGCGGAATTCACGAATGTCCGCTATAAGCTCGGGTCAGCGCGGACGCTATAAAAATACGCGTCAGACCACGGACAAGCGGCGAGTCAGATGGACACAAGTGAGCGTCAACGAGGCGTTTCTTTTTCGCCTCTGCTTGCCTCGCTTTCGCAGCCGCCTCGACGTGGTGTTGGCGTTGTTATGAGATGGCCGGTCCTCACATTCAGAAGGAGGCGGTTTCGATTCCATAACTCGGGTTTTCAAGGTTTTCCGAAATCACTCCAGGAGAATACATCATGGCCGAATTCCTCCCCGTTTCATCTTCTCAATCCTCACCCGCCAGTGATAAACAAGACTCAGACAAACGCTTTAAAAAGCTCGTGAATTAGTGAGAATACCGAAGACCTCATTTTAAGCATGCATATGTCCTATTTTTTTAAAATTAATCTACGTTTTACGCTAAAGTTGGTGATATTATTTGCGATATTAACTTTACCACAAGCCCAATATCATAATAAAATTGCAACGGAAACTTGTGCTTCATCGAAGGGTTAGTCCTTTTAAGCCAAAAAGATTATACACAATTCTATTTCACTAAATGCTTGGTTCAAAATTCATATATTTAAGAATTTGACATTTTTAGACCAAACATGTTGTTGCATTTAAAGCGGCTAATATTCTGCAGACTTGGGTAAAAGCTTGACATTGACTGCAATTCTCTTCGAACGTCTGTTTGTGAATACGTGTCAACATTTTATTGCGTTTTATTCGAATCACCGACAAATACTGACTAAAATAACTTACTGAAATACTTACAAACATTTTCATCAAATATTTTTTTGGTGTTATCAGTCTCTCGACTTATTTGATGCAATTGTCCATAATTTGAAACCATCCTAGCGATACCCTTTGCGTCTTTAATGCAGTGGCTTCCCATTGCCTTCTGAATCCTGATGCAGTTGATCATTTCTGATTCATTCGCCTTCAAGGACTGAATTTCTGAAATGCTTACAAACATTTTCATAAATATCACACTTCTCTATATTACGATAGTTCAAACAACTAACCGAAGAAGATACTTCTGTTTATTGCGTAAACTCTTACTGCTAAATGGACACAAACACGTCATAATAAATGGAATTATTATTCGAAGGTGGATAAGAAATGCATAAACTACTGGCATCTAAGTAATACAAGACTAATAGCTTTAACCTGCAGAGTTATAAGTTCACCTTTAGCATAGCAGTGGATCGAACTAGGAGAGGTTTTCAGTGTGGATATCGCGATCGCAGAACCAACTAGTCTGGTAAATAGTACGCCACCTGTGGTTTCTCGTCCCAAAGCAATTCTACCTGGTGGGCCTCTGTTTAAGAGAAATCAGGGGTTAAAAAGTATAAAAATTGTGTGTAAATAATCTCTACCTGTACGGAAGAACATTTGTTAGTGATATCAGTTTAGCCTGGCTCGTTAAGCCGTGTAATAAGATGCGATGGGTCCGGAGTTCGATCCTACAAACCGCAATTTTTTCCTATTTTTATTATTTTTTTATTGCTATTCGATCTTGTAGCATTAAAAATTTGTTTTGAAATAAATTCTGCAAAATTTTTACTTTCCTTTGACAAAAACGAAAATATTATGAGGATACATATTTGCATTTATGTCAACCAAGTGCTGTGTATTTCTATCGTCCGATAAAAATACTAATAAAACGGCTTCAAAACGCTGCGGAACTGTTGCAAGATAATCGTGCAATATCTTCTCGTGAAGATGCTGTTAAGAAACATTCTCTTATTCACCACATTTTGCGAACGTCTGTATTTTGTGACTTGATAAAATATTCCTGGTATGGTTCAAAATTAATGAATGAAAGGCCGGAATTTATAAATGTTAACGAAACCTGCTTTCCTAAATCAATTATAAATACTGTATGTGACTGTGGAAATATATCCTTCAGAAAATGTTCCGGGTGTGCACGTAATTTTTGTTTCAAATGTCTTTATGATTTTTATCAACCTAATATTTGCGTATTTGTGGAAGGAAAACAATATTTTGCAGAATCTGTTTCAATATAACTTTTTAAAGCTATGAGATCGAATAGCAATAAAAAAAAATTCGCTGGTTTTGGATCAAACTTCGGACCCGTCACATCTGATCACACCGCCTTAACGAGCACGGCTAGACAGACATCATAAAAAGACGGTCTTCCGTACAGGTATAAATCGTTTAGACACAATTTTTACACTTTATAACCCCCGATTTCTGCCCACCAGGCAGATCTGCTTTAGGGCGAGAAACCAGAGGTGAGTACTATTTAGCAGACTAGTTCGTTCTGCGATTGCGATTTGCACACGCAATGGTCTGCGCATTGTTATTATTCCAGAAACCTGTCAAATACTAGTTTCTTAACACATTAATTTTCTCTTTTACGTCTTCTACAGTACAGCTTTCTATCATAGCACTAATTTACTTTTCGTAACTTTTACCTTTTTATTCCTAATCTTATAGTCTATACGTTTCTGAGTTTACAACATTTCCTTCTGTTCATACTCAGAAATAAAGATTTTAGTGGATTCGACAGTCATAACCAACTTTGGTAACGTCCCTTACGCCATTTTCTTTGTTTACGTTTGCAGGGTGGTGAAATCTTTTATAAAATGTAATGCCAACGTCTTACATTTTATAAAAGAAATTTTATAAAACAAATCTTTTATAAAATATGCCCCATTACACTGTAAAATATTTCATAAAATATCTTTTATCAAAGATCTTTTACACTGTAATGCCGGCTTAATATCTGAGCAAGCTGTGACGTTACTGATGCATTATCAGTGGCACTAGCGCGAGGGGAGGGTAATAGTTCCACTATAGCTCATCAAGCCAACAAACAACGCACAACCTGGAAGAAGTGACAGCGACCAACACTCATCACTTCCAGAGGTGAGCGTGCGGTTCGCCCGATGTGAAGTTTTCAATAAGGCGAACGAAGATGTGCGACATCGTTTGCGTCGGTACATAAAAGTGAGAACTAGTCGCTTCGTTGGTTTCTTGGTAGTGAGAGCAATACTGAGAAACGCGTTTTACTTGAATTCAGTCGGCGGAGTCAGTTATATCGGCACTCGAAGTTTAAATGGTACCCCTTGTATCTAGCTGTTTCTTATTCACGTCCGGAATTATTAAATTATCCATAGATAGTGTAACAGCCCTCATACCTGAACTTTAAATAGAATTTTATTTAATGAAGTATTTGTAGTGAGCTAAAGTTTGCTTGAATATGATCTAGGATGTTTGTTTGTTATTTCTTGTAAATCAGTGTATACAGACATTGTTTTATGAAAGGAAATTGTTTTAAAGACCATTTAATATGTTTAAGAACAGTACTGTACAAGAGAATTGCTTAAATGTGTGTAATTCCAAGTATTAATGCAAGTTACGATGTCTACAAGACAATTTTGAAAAGTTTAAAATGATTTCTATAAATAATTTTGTATTTAAGTATCTATAATTTCAATTTCTGATAATTTTGTAATGATGTTAAGTGATTATGTATTATTTCTGATTGTTTTTAATATGTTTCATTGTTTGAGTAATTGTTAATGATCGAGAAATATCTGGCGGACGCATTTGAAGAAATCCAGAAATTTCGATAGAGCCTATATAAAGAAATCAGCAGAAGGACAGAGTTAGTTAGTTACAGTTAGTTGATACAGGTTCACTTTGGAACTGTCAAAGATTACGTCAGTAGTATCTCTGGATTGTATCTTTGAATGTAAACAATATCGCTGACGTTGTTTTGAAAATAAACAAAATGTTAAACTCAACTTTATGGTGGACTATTTAATTACTTACTGTATTAATGAAACCACCGAAGAACCTGACAACAGTTTCTTAGAAGATAAAGGACAATTACTGTGAAAATTAGGGAACATTGTGACGAGTGTTGATACGCAACATAGAAAAACTGTTAAGATATGAGAAACTTGTGTTGCGCGTAATTCTGAAAGATTTGTAGCTATAGGTCGGTAAGCTGGCAGTAGGTATAAAATGCTTAGCGTCAGCGAGGACACGTGGCTGTGAAATTTGATGATCCCAAAGATGAGTAAAACTCACTCCAATGCAGCCCACACCAAAATGTCGGGAAAATGTGGTGAAGAAGAAGAATTCTCAGGTTACCGCGTCCGTCTTTGTTAATAATAACTGGATTTTGCGGGAATTCCTCATAATTCTTCCGCTGCTATTCTACAACTAGTGTTGCTACCGGTACTCTATCATAGAATATTGTACTCTATTGCACGTACGCATGCTCTATAGTCTACTAGAGTAACAGAGTACGTAATAATACTCTTCTTTAGGCAATACATGTTATCAGTTCACGGGTTGACTTTTTACATATAAAAATAATATCCGAACCACAATCCTATTGATTATCTAGAGAAATGGTTTGATTTCACCGGAGAAAATTCGCTATACTCATTAAACAATTCTAATTTAAAATCACTGATTCAATATCAACACTTTGTATGTGTTATTTATTGAAGCTTTAAATCTGCAGCAACTGCTAAATGTTCAGCACCGTTCATATGAAGAAAAAACTATCGCTGAATGAGTTGCATGCAAAATTCGTAGAAGATGAAAGTTTTACTGATTTGCCAAAATCTACAAAAAGGCAGTACATATTTAAAAAAGTGAAGATTTTCCAAATATATTTAAAATAATTTCCCTCGTGTGTAGGCCTACTTGCCATTACTGCGTACGTTGAGAGAGTTTTGTCTGCCACGAAAGAAAAATATTTTCACTCAACTCAATAAAGTATAAGAACATTATGCGTATATTTTAATTTAAATATAGATGGTGCAAATGTTATGGAAATGTTTACGAAGAACAATTATTTGTTGAATGTGTTAAAAAGAAATGAAAATGTGTATTCAGACATAAGGAATAAATTTTTTTCTGTACAGCGTACTCTATTTTTACCATCAGAAAACACAAATGCGGCAACCCTATCTAAAACCTTCGTCAGAGATACTTTTATGCTGACATAGCAACGAGCGCCAAGCATCGCAGACTAAAAGGTCGCTATCTTCATTTGTATTATTTAAAATTTCTGCTGCCTCCATCTCTTTTTTTTTAACTTATGGCTTTATGCCTCGTCGACATCGAAGTCGTTAGGGGCATTGGGGATAAGGAACAGGAAGGAATTCGGCCATGCCCTTATGAAGGAATCATTCCGACATTCGCTGGAGTGATTTGGGAAACCATGGAATACCCAAACCTGGATGCTCGGACGGGAATTCGAACCTATGTCCTCTGAATGCGTGTTGTCTCCACAGCAACCTTGTGTCTTGAGAATTTTCAGCTCTTGCAGCACGTGAATAGTGCCAACCCAAGAATCCAGTTCATCATAGAAGTGGCAACTGCCATTCCTCGATGTTTTATTTCACGAGCGCGACAATGGACCTTGTGAAAGGCGCGCTTCCAAAAAACACACTTTAGGGCGCCAGTATGAAAATGATTCAGCCGCTAGAAACTCACATTCTTTTTGTACTTTAATGATTAATATCAATTCTTTGTATAAGGGGCATTAGAGACAAACTTTTATTTCAGCAAAAAAGAGGTTTCTTTATTTAACTAAAAGAAGAAAAATGTAAAAAAAATAATAATAAATAATAAAAAAACCCAATAAAATCTTAATCTATTAGCGTTATTCATCATCAACTCCTATCGCTTCAAGGCAATCAATGCATGTTTTCTTTGAACATTGACCGCATTTAAGACTGTAACAAAGAATACAAGTGCTTGCTATGAGTCTTGTTTTAGGTATACTCTACATGTCTTCCAAGTTGGGCCACAAACTGCGCCATCGCCGTTCATATAAAATATGTGAGGAACGTAAGTGGTTTTCAAGTAGCTAACATGGCTTTAGACAACTATCATACGACTCTCAGTGTTGGGATATACGACAAGATATTTCGGATGAAAGGACAAGGTGAGGCCAAATTGATAGTGTAACACTAGATCTGTCAAACGCGTTTGACAGAGTGAGCATAAAATGGTAGTAAATAAGGTAAAAACTATTGGATTGGATCAGAAAAGTGACTTTCTGGGTAAAAGAATTTTTAAAAGATAGAAACAGAAAGTTAGTGTAGTAAATACAGTACCAAAAGAAGAGGAAGTAAAAATGGGTGTGCCGCAGGGTAGAGTATTGGCACCATTGTTATCATTATTCTAATGAATAATTGTGTTGATTGTTTACTATCTGAAATTAGATTGTTTTCAGATGACATAATTTTTATAAAATGCAAAACGATAGAGGACTGTAAACAGTTGTAGGGTGATCTGGATAGGACATCTAGTTGGGTTGTGAACATGGGATGAAGATAAATGTAAAAAAAAAAAATACTTACTAATACACAAATAATAAACGAAAGTTTAATTATGATTATAAGCTGGGAAAAGAATTTCTTGCTGGGAACTTGAAATGTAATCTCTGTAATTATATTTAATAACAAACTTAACTGGGCTGGACACATTGGACAGGTGTCAGAAAAAGGTTGTTGGAGAGAGTGATGAGGAGACGTACAAGCGAACTAAAGGAATTAGGTACAAACTTGGTCAGACCATTGCTCGAATATAATAGTGTAGTATGGCACCCAAATTTTGAATATCAAATACAGGATTTGAAAGGGTGCAAAAAGGGCTGCTAGATTTGTTTCTTCAAATTATCGTAGAATGCAATCAGTAACAGATATGATAAAGGAGCTGCAAGACAGGAGGATGATGAGGAGGGTCATGGGAGTTTACAAGGCGTATACTGGTTATGAGGCATGGAAAAATATTGGTGTAGGTATGAAAAGTAGTGCATGAAGGGAAAAGATGACCATGACCACAAGCTGGCACTCGATTTCAGGTATAAGAGTGAAGGAAGATTCTCTTTTTTAGATAAGGGTGTCAGAGTTCGACTAAGTTACCAAGAGAAATGATGAATAATTTACCAAAAACGTTGAAAGAATTTAAGTTAAAATTTGTAGAGGGCAAATGTAGGTGGGTGCAGGAAAAGGGGAAGATGGGTGTGTAGGGAAATTGCCACCGGAGCCTGTGCTCCACTCCAATTAAATTAAATTAATATTATCTTCTGCCCTCCTATTCGCGGCTAATTTTCTTAAGTCTTCAGGAAATTTCTTGCGTTGCTGAGGATATTCTTCGAAAAGTTCTTAGTATCAATTCGATACCACTGATGCTTACAAATGGAGACATGAAGAAAATATGATATACTCGAGCATATGTTACTTACCAATAAAATAGTGAAAGGATGGGTCGAAAATAAATTTAATCATGAATTAGCGAAAAATCACACTAACTGGCGCAAGTATAAATTTGATACAAACAAGTTTCTCCAGAGAAAACAAAACACCGGCTGGAGTCGGAAGCATCACAGATTGATGTAGCGGAGCCCAACTCACATGCCTTCAAATTCGCGAAAGTGCCCGTCGCTGGGTTAACGTTTTGGGTGGAACTGTGTGTCACAAGGTAACGCGGACTAGTAGGTACCTGCAAGCCATGTCGCCTATCACCCTGCTACGAACAGGGGCGTACTGAACTTAAGAGACAGTCTGACGGAAGAAATGGAGACTTTTACAAGGACATTCCGATCCAACGCCTATCCTGACTCTGATATCAGAAAGGTTTTAAGAACTAACAAACCCATGGAAGGCGTCAACTTATCCCATGACACCAATGTGCCAAAGAAATTCGTCTGCCTCCCGTAAGAACAAGGTATGACAGACCGGATTGGGAAATTTTAAAGCTGGCGTGAGGTACCACGCCAGATTATGAAATGCCCTGCAGCTGTAGCGGTCTTTACGTTGGCGAGACAGGCCGCACTGTGGCGGAGAGACTTAAAGAACATATCCGCCACTATAAACAAAACAACAGCGTAGTAGCTCGCCATGCCACACACACACACACACACACACACACCGGGCAAAGTGTTTAATGTTTATGGCATGGCTGCTGTGGCGGCCTCGACCAGTGGAGCAGCCAGCAGAAATCTTAAAGAATGCCGACAACAGCGGCCTATCACTCTGCGGTGCTCGGCGCTCGTTGCTATGTCAATATAAACAGTAGCTCTGACGAAGGCTGCAAAGTGGCAGCCGAAAGCTTAGGCTGTCAAATAAATAACTCGGCTATCTTGCAGTTATATTAAGAAGAACAATGTTCAAAAGTCGCCAGCAAAGCTTCCTAGGTAGACTGAAGCTTTGAATATTTCATGCAGCTTACGAGTTTTTTTGACTAAATTATTTTAAATACAGAAAACAATTATTATTGTTAGCAAGAAGAATTATTTATTGTACCAGCGTTTTTTTCCGCACCGGTAGTACAGTCCTATTACTCTGTAGCGATTCTAGCAAATCAACTGCAATGTTGTTTCACGAGAGTCTCATGTCTATAATTTCTTCGACGTTACCAACGAAATATCTGTGATTGCCAACTTGAACATTTTCTTGATTCCATGATCTCACTTTATGCTAAACTACTATTTTACTGTCATGATTAAATTACTTTGTTATGACAGCCATTAAAATATGACGTTACTTTTCAATTTTCTATATTCGTAAATACGTTTTTGCACTTCTTTTTCTAGGATGTGATAATCTCGATCGATATTCCGATACTCAGCACTGTTAACAAAGGCAAATATTAGCAAATTGTAATTCAATAACACAGTGGCACACCCGTTCGATTATCGTAGTTTTGTGTAAGACACTTTTGCATGATGTTTATTTGTTGCAAATCTGGTTGTAGGCCATCTTCCGCAGTTGTTGGATAACAGATTATAAATCAAAATTCCGTCTGGAACAACTGTTGATGTTACTGTTTTCTTTATTTCCATACGCGTTTCGCCCTTATGATGTGGGCTATCGTCAGTGGCTGTGAATTTGTTTTTACATGTGATATGTTACATTTGACAGAGGACTTATAAATTATTATATACATATCAATACCATGTAAATACCATCACCCTAGCTGTAAGTACAATGTAAATATGTATATAATGATTTATAAGTCCTCTGTCAAATGTAACATATCACATATAAAAACAAAATTCACAGCCACTGACGATGCCTCACACCATAAGGGCGAAACGCGTGTGGAAATAAAGAAAACAGTAACATCAACAGTTGTTCCAGACGGAATTTTGATTTTTAATCTATGTTTATTTGTTCGATGCGTACCAGAACAGCTGATCTCCCGTAGCTTTATCCGTCACGCTCATAACTGAAAAAACACGAACACTCACATCCAACATCCTAACCACCACCAGGCAGTCAGCACGCAGCCACTCAGACAGCTGTCACGGGCGAAAATAATTTTAGGGTTCTCTTCTCAACATTTCTGCAGTTTAATACATTCCATAATTTAACGGCAAATCTAAAAGTACAGGAGACTTATTACAAAACTAAGTAACATTAATAAAGTGTAGCCAGCTATATATTTGATGATTTTTTCCCCAGTTGACGGTATTTTCAGAGTTTTCGCAAACTGTTATGAGTTATACATACTATCACAACCTTATAGTGATTTTAGTTTATGGAAGATCTGCGTACTACCAAACTATTTCCTGCTGCAGCACTTGTTTAGAAATCTGAATTACTGTACTACGATGCATATAGACACATGACAATCTTAAGTGTTTTAAAATTCTGATAATAAGTTTATTATATGTTTTTGCGATACTTTTCATAGATGATTGTATTTTTTTATTTTTTATTTTCTCTTAACAGCGAGGTCTTTAGAGACGGGAAAGGATTGAGGGCAAGGAATGGGAAGGAATTCGGCCATGGCCATTTGAAGGAAGCATCCCGGCATTTGACTGGAGTGATTTGGGAAACCATGAAAAACCCAAATCTGGATGCCCGGACGGGAGATGATTGTAACCATTGTTTCTGTTCATGAGCTGAGTAATCTGAAGCATATTCCATTTTTTATGAGAAAGAATAGTCAGTTTCGGACAGTTGCTTGTACTGCGTATAGGAGCGCTTCAGAATAGGCTTGTGTCCGCTTAGAATAAATCACACGCTAACTTTTTAATGATTAATCAAACTAAGCAGATAACAAAAAAAAAATTTTACTGTAAAAGATAAATGATTCTTAAGACTGCCGCGACTGTCTTTGTACACGAATTATAGCTTTACGGGCTATGCCGCGTCGTTTATTGGATTATCTAAGCTTTCGGCTGTTATACTCCAGCCTTCTTCAGAGATACTGTTTATATTTATGTTCACGTAGCAACAGTCGCCAAGCATCGCAGAGGAAACGGCCGCTATCTTCGTTGATGTTGTTGGAATTCCTTAAGATTTCTGCTGCCTCTTTCACACGTCGAGGCCACCACTGGTCTTCTCTCCACAGTAGCCTCGTGTCTTGAAATTTTATTTCATGCCAGGTGTTAATACCAGATTTGTCGCTGTTGTTATATTTGTAGTGGCGTCGTTCGCCATAGTATTAACACCGGGCATGAAATAAAATTTCAAGACACGAGGCTACTGTGGAGAGAAGACCAGTGGAGACCTCGACGTGTGAAAGAGGCAGCAGAAATCTTAAGGAATTCCAACAACATCAACGAAGATAGCGGCCGTTTCCTCTGTGATGCTTGGCGATTGTTGCTATGTGAACATAAATACAAACAGTAGCTCTGAAGAAGGCTGGAGTATAACAGCCGAAAGCTTAGATAATCCAATAAACGACGCGGCATAGCCCGTAAAGCTATAAATCGTATAAATTATAAAGATTATTATTATTAGAAAATAAATTCGATAAAATCAGGCATTCAGTCACATAACCGCGAACGCCAATGAGAAAGCATTACGTCACGCCACACGAAACGCAAAAGTTGTTGCTGACATTTTCGTTGAACAGGACGGGTTACCTGGTAAATTATTCGTTTGTAACAACTTCTGTCACGTAAATACGAATGTTCTCGATTATATGCTGAAAGACAAGTGTAATTCGCTATGGAACCAATATTTTGCAAAGGAAACAGTAGTAATTTGCCAAAAATTGGCGCCGTAACACTTGCAGATTTTTCGCGTCAAACAGTGACTTTTGCTCATCGGAATTCCGAAATATTAAACTTTCGATATAAGTATAGACACGTGTAAATTATAGATTAAAAACTTAAATAGCATTATTTCAGTTTCGGAAACAATAATCTATTGTTCGAAAATAAAGAACTTATTTTTTTTACGTCTCGCTTGGTTCTCCAGATATTTTGAATGAAAGATGATGCCATTTGATGCCTCCTGGTCCAGAACGCAGACCTAAGCGAGATATCAAAAGATTCTATTCTTCACTTCGATACTATCTTTGGCGTGAATAATGTCATTGGATATGGTTGCTGTTCCGTACTATTAATTCTGAGCCATATCGTAAGTTTTCTGTTGCATCACGGCTAAGGTCTGTTTCTTTTTGCTTTCACATACACCTTTTCTAGAAAAGTGTATCCTCAAAACACAGGTGTGGCAAGTGTAAAAGCTGCCAATTTCCAGTCTACTCTAAGCTTCATATGAGCCTGACAACTTCACCTTTCAGTTAAAATATCTTGAGAACCAAGAGGGATATTAAAAAATTTTATTCTTTATTTTCGATTTGTTTCATCGAGTTGCATAAGAATCTATCATCAGATTGAGGCACCTCGGCAATGATAGTGCTGCCAGAGTGTGTTTATTATATTAAACGTAACACTAAAGAAAGATTGTAAATCATAACACCAAAACAACCTGAACTCATACCTTATTATGTTGTCAGTACTTGAAAAGTAGTGGATCTGCAAAATTCATCAGTTTTACCTTAGATTTAGACGTATATTGTGCTCAAACACTTACATCAAACTGGTCTTCACAAAAATAGATTATTTTAAAGAAAACTGACACCTGCCATATATATACACGACTGTTTTGTTTTGTTTCGGGTGGTGTGACGTCGTTCAAGACGCCAAGACAGTCTTGATCGTTTTCGAGGTTAATTTAAATTCGTTTTAAAAAATTCGAAATACAGAATGTAAATGTTCGATTATTTTGAAAAATAATACGTTTTTTGAGTGAAATAGGTAATAAGGTAAAGTATTAACCTATTTTTCAACTGTAGTCAACTAGCCAATTGCTTGTAACTGGTGAAATAAGTTGCTGTATCAAATGCCGCAACCTGTGAATATGGTCGTTCGGCTAAATATGGGCACGGTAGTACAAATCTCAACATTTGAACGCTACTGCTGTGATTACAACTTATCGCCGCGGCCCCAAATCGACCTTTGAGTCGTTTCGAGTGCGTATCGTAGCCGAGTCATCGAATTTGCATGTTATAACAGCAGCAGTGGGGAGCGGGCCGTTTAACATGCAGATGCGTCAGTCGGCTGACTGTTTGGCTAATAGCTCCCCCGGGCCACGCCGCCCCCCGCGAGGCACAAAAGAGCCAAACATGTTTCTTCATACGGCGAGCAGATTCTGCATTGGCCGGGGGCCCTGTTCGGCCTGCTAATTTGCATTGTGTTTGAACAGCGCCCCTAACTAGGGGTACGTGTTTTTTGTGCGGTTGCCAGCTGATAATACTTAGATCTTGTTACAGGCTATATTGTATGTACGCTATGTCAAGCAGCAGCCAACGACTGAATATCGATATGTACTGTTATTTCTTTCCTTCCCACAGTTTCCAGGTAATAAGAAATTTACGTTGCACATAATAATTGTAAAAATTGAGGTCAAATTACATAGAACATTCCGGCTGATTCAACTCACCCGACATCCCACAAGCAAGCGTATTTTTCACGCAGCCATCAATCGCGCGCTGAATATACCACTTTCCCCTACAAACTTACAGAAAGAAATTGAACTCATAAAATCAATAGCTATCAACAACAACTATACACCAACTGTTGTAGATGCCATCCTTAACAAGAAAACGTCTAAAAAACATTCTACACTACAAAGTTACGACTCTCCAAAAAATAAAAGTATAGAGAAGTTTATCTCGATCCCCTTTTTAGGTAATGTATCGTATAGAATAAAAAGACTTTTAACAAAGAAATACTGTTGCAAAGTGACGTTTACCGCAAACAATTCTTTAAAGAAAAATTTAATACACAACATTGGTACAGCTGTAGATCCATTTTCGTGTTCAGGTGTATACAAAATAAAATGCAGTGACTGTCAAAAATACTACATAGGACAAACAGGTAGACAAGTTGAAGTAATGTACAAAGAACACCTGGTTAAAAAGAAATGTAATAATATAATTAAATCCACCTTTGCCGAACATTTACAATCAGAGAATCATTTCCCTAAGAAATTGGAAGACACGATAATCTTACATAGAGAAAACAAGGGCCGGAAATTGGTCCTAAAAGAAGAACTTGAAATTTGCAAACTTTTAATACATAAAGATAATAATCTACTTAATGATCAGATCCACCTTGCTAACAGGCAATTTTTTGAGAGCTTCTCACACATACTTATAACCCAATAATACGACACGTTGGACAACTATTGGTCTCCTCAAAATTCTATTTTAGTGCATGTCAAACATTTGTATAACTAGACGCTGTTCAATTTTAATAGCATCTGTTGCATTCACACGTGGATCGCAGGTGGCGCCATCTGCCATTAAACTAGTTACCGCCACAACGTACAAGCCAGTCGGCAGTAAGCTGCCGCCCAGGTTAGATGTGACGCTGGCACTGTGACTTTAGCACAAAATGTACTATTCTATTGAGAAGAGTTTATTTAGATTTATGTAATACTTTTTAACAAGTGAGTATGCACAAACTTTAATGTATATAACTCCAAGCTTAACACCAGATGCACTAATAATGTACAATATCCACAGGTTCTGAAGAAGACTCCCTTAAGGCGAGGCGAAACCGGTAAACAATAAATTCAATGGATATTGCAACAGGTTGGCTGTGATTCATTTTACAATTATAGAACAACTAGCCTCGTACCCGCGACTTCGTACGCGTGGATTAAGAATTTTTTTGCCAGAATTAAATGTAGAAAGTTGTTGGTAACGAAGGATTGGTCCCAAACAATATCGAGTCGGAATAATATGACAGGGAAGCTATCACTATATCATTCTACCGTCGAACATGTCTCTTGAAGAGAATCAATTTCCAACATATTTCTGTCACTATTAGATAAGATCTCAAAATTTCGAGACTACAACTGTTAATCATACTGGAAAAAATATCCTGTGCCCTTCATACAGCTTTCCTTACAAAATTCCATCACAACGATATAGCCATTTAGTCGTCAAAACGTAACAAAAAGACAGAGACTTACTTCCGTATTTATATTAGTATTACTGTGGTTCTCACTCACACACTAACTTTGAACAACACCTGAGGGATCATTATAACGTAAAAAAGTGTACACCTACAAAATTGCAAGACTACCTACGATTTGCCTCGCATTGCACCCCTAACTTTATAATATCTACAGTTTAACATTCAATCCGAATAACCTACGGCCCAGGCCTGACTCTCCACGGAGATTTGAACCGGAGACCACGACGTTCGTAAGCAAGCTTTTTAGCCACTGAGCTGCCAGTTCACTACACGGAAACACGGTCTGGAGACGTCCACATCCAACGTGTCTGTCTATCACCGTATTTCGAAGTTATGAGACAACATGTGTTATTTATACAGATAATTTTTCAACCAAATGTAAACAGTATTTTTCTCCTTGTTTCAAAGGATAAGTGTGCAAAGTTTCATCGAGATCGGATGAAAACTGTGGATTTGCATGAAGAACAAACAAACCAACAAACAAACAAACAAACAAACAAACATTGATCTTTATATATAAAGATGTGTCATTCATGTGGATAATGCAAAGAGATGTGTCAATTGACGAGACGAAGTGAAGCCGTCCACTGATCAGCCAAAATATGATGACCACCTACCTACTCGCATATTGGTCCACCTTTCAAACGCAATACAGCAGCATGGATTCTACAAGTCCTTGGCAGGCTTCCATAGCTATCTGACACCGGATTTCTACGCACAGGTCAAAAAATTCCCTCAAATTACGGGCCAACGGTTTGTTGTGGGTTTGGCGTCTGGGAACGAGCATCTCGGAAACGAACGGAGAGGCTGGTCGGCTGTTCGCGTGCTACTGTAGAGCGCATCTACGGAAAGTATCTGAATGACGGTGAAACCCAGTGCTGCCAGCCACTTGGCTTTGAATATCCGTAGACGGTCGCTAAAATTTCCGGAAATTTGGTACAAAAATCCGGACTCGCTAAGTGAAACAATAATTATTTGAAGAAAGAGTCAAAATTAAGAATACTTTTAACTTCCGGATCTTTAAAATTGCAAAAATAATATTCTACACTGAAAGTAAGAAATACCTCTGAACATATTTTATACATCGTCACTTTCATCACTGCTGCTGCTATGCCTAGTAGTTTTTATTTTTTTATTTTTCCCAAGTGACCATTCATTTTCTTTGTTGACATTATATTTAGCATATCTTCTGTAACAGGAAATGTTAAAAACTACTACCCCTTTGTTTCTCGGATGATCATTAGGCCTTCTCGTTGCCACTGCTTTGTAAGCCGTGCCAACGAGCGTGTCACCGTGCATAAAGAGTGCGCTGCTAGTTTTGAGATATGGTGTTTTAAGATCTATAAAAATTGTAACCAAACAAAATATGAGCTTTAATTCAATTGTTAGTTCACACAAGCGGTTGCAAAAAAACGATTCACAGTTATTAACAATTCTGTAATGCATTAACACTATTCGCTCAAACTTTAAAAAAAACACTAATATAAGGAATAATCAACAAATGATAAAAAATGTCAAAAATCCGTAGATATCCGAACAAAATCCGAAAATCCTAACTTTTCATAAAAATCCGTAGATCTGCGGATAAATCGGTAGAAACCACGAGTAGGCGACAATGTGGTGGACACCCACGCCACATCACAGAACGTGGAGGTCTGAGGCTTGCCTGCTCTGAAAGACAGGACAAGTGGTGATCTGAATCACGATTATTCTGCTCTGAAACACTTCTGGAAGCACCAGGATTGTACTCATCAGTCAGATCTGCCACCCCTATACTGGTTTGCAGAGCGTACAAGCCTTCCGACCTCCGCGTTCTATGATGCGGCATGGGTATCAACCACATTGTCACCTACTCGTGGTTTCACCGTCCTTCAAACACTTTCCATAGATGCGCACTACAATAGCACGCTTACAGCCGACCAGCCTCTCCGTTTCCGAGATGCTCGTTCCCAGGCGTCAAACCACTGCCCGTAATTTAACAGAATTTCTTGACATATATGTAGACATCTGGTGTCAGATATCTCAGGAAAAATACCAAGGACTTGTAGAATCCATGCTACGCCGAATCGCTGCTGTATTGCGTTCGGAAGGTGGAAAAATCTGCTAGTAAGTAGGTGATCATAATGGTTTGGCTGATCAGTGTATATACCATACACACCCTGACGTAAAGAAATAAATCATCGAACAAGTCACAGGTATAAAGTCCCCACTGTCTTACCACTGCACTGAAGAGGAAGAAATAAGAGAGATGGTTATCTTAAGCAATGGTGCAAGAAGGTACCCATGAAATATTTGAGAAAATAATTGTTTCTGCGAGTACGGTAACTTTTCTTTCTTTTTTTTATCAGTCTCTCGACTGATTTGATGCAGTCCTCCTCTTGTTTCTACCCAATGCCTTCAACTCAACACACCTATAATAGCTCAAGCTATCAATCAGCCGCTTGCTTCCCATACTCTGAACACTGTCTTTTTCTAAATATCCTTCTCTCGGCTGTGCCCTCAACTAACCAGCAAACCAATCTCTCATGTCTTAACATGTGTAACGTTAAGCCCTTAGCATTTTCGTGTTTTCTTCCCATTCAAGTTAGACGACATTTGATGAACTATTTGGAAGCTCCTCAACACATTACCGCAAGGGAGAGCCAGTCGTAAATATTGATAAACCATTTGGCAATGGTACGTCTCTATGACGATAGCCCACGTTACTCGAAATTTAGTAACAAAACACGAAACTTCCGTTGCTGATGGGAACAGATTGAAAAATTGATCTAACAAATATCCGCTTTCAATATTATTCGCTAGGTATATTTCGTAGTCAATTTTCTCTCAAGCTTATACAATATTAACTCTTCGGTAAACACTATTTCAAAATCACAAGAACAAATATACAAGTACTTAATGTCAGTCACCTCTCAGGGGCGTTAATGCTAACAATCATAATGTCCTGCGGACATTAGCACATAACACACACACTAGCCGCCGTATCTTGCGTTTACTAAATCTGAGGCAGTATTACCAACTAGTCACATTGAAAATCGTATTCTACCAACTTAAACTATTCAGTAGCTAAATTACAAACTACTCACCGTGGAACCTCGTTTTACAGAAACATGAGATACATGAAATACAGAGATATAACGATGTAACGTTATACATGTGACTCATTATTCTGTCGCTTCTTGCCGACCCATCGTTACTAAAGCCCGTTCATTTCTCCCTAATACCACCTTTTAATTTTTTTGTTCTTCTATAGCAACACATTTAAAATCCTTGAATTCCTCTTTTTCTGGTACCGGTATTGTTGATGTCCAGAATTCACTTCCACAAAGTGTTGTACTCCATAAAAATATTTTTAGAAAATTACTTCTGACTGCTAAGTCATTTTTTAAACAAAATATTTTTTTTTAGAGAATACGTATACCTCGGAAATTAAATACAATATTTCAGACCCAATGCGAGCTTTCTCAACTTTCAAAAATGACTGTGCTAAGTCACTTCGAGTGATTTCGGGAAATCAAAGAAAAATGAAAATCTTGATGGCCGGAGGGGAATTCGAACCTGTTTCATTCATAATGCGAGGCTGGAGAGTCAAAAACTAAAAACATAAACCAGTGCGATGGCAGAAGTTCGCGAATTTGTGTCCATGGCGTTCTCCAATACATAACGTTCTTAAGCAATCATTGTAAACGTATAGAGGGCATTATCTGGGACGTACACAATGCCACCATGATCCGAGGACATTCACAGCGAGTGTAGTGAGGCTCGGGCAGCTTAGTACTGCTATACGTCGTACTTTGTGTGTGCTTTGTAACTGTCCTTCTCACTTTCTTATGTATACCACATGAAATTTCTGACAAGTTAACCGATATGTGAGGAATTTCTTTGTATGGGATGTTTAACGCAAAGCAGAGTTCCAGTGGAACATAACAGGAAAGAACTGCGGAAATTGTTAGTTACCAAACAAATACAGATTCGTCAGCTATATTATTATACGACTGAGCGCACCACGTTAAGTCATTAAAGTAGGACAGGCATTAATAACTTTCAAGGACACGTTAGATGCATCTACTCCGACAGCGAGTGACGAGAATATTCCTACGCCACTGTGTACAGTTGGAAATGATCGAGCAGCTGCCAAGCGGGAGGCATGCGGCGCAGGGGCACAGACAGACCGGAAGGCCGGTCGACCGCTGACATCGAATTCGTCCGACCGACTGTTCGGCCGAATATGGCCGACCAATCCCGAGATAGGAAAAGGCATTGCCACGCGTCCACTGGACACGACCTGCTAGGCCGAATACAGCCGAATATGGTCGAGTGACGGACCGATCCCATTCAGATGGGATTAGTCGGACATATTCGGCCGAATACGCAAGTTGCGGTCCTAATAAACAAGTCTTCATTTTCTATCTTTTATTTTATCTTCATTGCTTTTCAAACTCTATTATACACTGTGGTGGTAAGCAATCACTATAAATATTTTTATAAAAATATCTACGGAAAATACAATTATTAAAAGTGCGTCTACACGGTTACAATAATTATTTTATGAAAAATTTGTACAATAAAGACAATTATTTGAATTTCGTACGTGGATATTGTCAAACGATCATGCGATATCACTCTTGAAGGGACCGCATTTAGGCATAGGCTACATAGGCTGCAGCCTATAAGCCTGCATCACAAAAACAAAATTTGCTTGTTTCTTATAATTCTTCTTTTTGTATTTTGTTATTCTTTCTTGTATGTTCATTTAGAATTGAAATATTGACTTTTGCGAAATTGGGAATATGGACATAATTCTCAACTTCGTTTTTTTCTATAATTGTTCAGAGCGATGTTAATAAGTTTTATTGAATATCTTAACGATTTTCAATTGTTTTCATTTATCCCAACAATTCTATATTGTTCTAGATACGATATATTAAAATATTCTACTGTTAAATAATAATTTTCAAATCTTTATTTTAGTACTTTGGTTAGAAAATAACTGTAAAATGCGAGGTTGAATTTCAAAATATTTGCGAGGCAGGGCGTGAATCACAGGTTCAGCCTAATGGTCTACACATCCTAAATACGGCCTTGACTCTTGTAATATTTCGCGGGGGAAAGTCTATTTTTATGTAATGTAAGTCACTATACATTATTTTTTAAACACCGCGTTCGCTTGGTGTTGAAGCAACAATGACGAATCGGCAATATGTGTCGGACGTTATTCGGCTGTAGTGGACGAGGTTAAGCGGACGAACTGGTCGGCCGTCAAATCAGGCGTTAATCGGATGAATGCAGTTCTAGTGGACGAAATTCGGTTTGAGTGGACGACCGGCCGAAAGTGGCACAGGTGAGACGGCCAGGTAGAGGCCTGACACACGAGCTGGAGGTTAAAGAGAGGACGTCGGAGTAGAGGCAAGTACGAAAAGAACGGAGAGTCTGCATGGCACAACCAAATCGCTACCACCGCTACTTAATACAACCCGCGTCATGAGTAACGTTTTCAACGACTGAGCTTTCCCGTATGAAGCAGAAACTCTATCAGTTTGGACTTAATGTAGTTAGGTTTTCGTAGATATCATTGAATAAGGAATCTCCAGTCAATGTTATCCCTTTCTGTACAGCTGACATTGATTTGTAATCCTTGTGAATACTATATTTATTCCTATTATTTGTGGCTATGTATGTAAGCATTAAGATTGAAATATTTAGGATTTTCCGCTACTGATGATAGTAGGGTGTATACATACTGTGCTGGCATTGTAAGTACACCTGGATTTCTAAATAGATTTTTGCACGATGTCCGTGTGCTTGCTCCACAAATAGTTCTTATAGCACGCTTTTGTGATTTAAATACCCTCTCTAATTGTGAAGAGTTGGCCCTAAATGAAAGTGAGCAGAGAGTGAAGATACGCAAAATATACAAACTTTATTGTTTCTATATTAGCTATTCTAGATATTACCCTCAGCGAAAATGTTGCAAAATTCAGTTTTTTAAGAAGTTTTTGAATATGTTGCTTCAAATTCAATCTGTTATCTATATACACAGCCAGGAATTTTGTAAAACTGCTTTCATTGATTGCTTTTCCTTCCGATATCACATTACACCGGTAGCGGTCCTTTGTTTCATTTTGTGTAAAGAAAATTGAACTAACTGTGTCCTTTCTACATTAAGCATTTTTTAGCACTAAACCACCTGTTAATTTTCTTTATACCATCATTTGCTGTGTTTTCGAGATTTTGTACAGACGGGTCTTTCAATGACATGTTAGTGTCATCTGCAAAGAGTACCATGTATTCGTTATCACCTAGTATATGTGGGAGATCATTTATATAGATTAAGAACAGCAGAGGGTCAAGAATTCAACCCCGAGGTACCTCAAATTTAACTATACCCCATTCTGAATTTATAACATCTCCTGTATTAACAGCTTTCAATGATATATAGTGCTTTCTATTTTCCAAATATGATTTAAATCAAAGTCCTGGTGTACCACTAACTACAAAGTGTTTTAATTTACCTAGAAGAATCCCATGATCAACACGGTCAAAGGTCTTAGCAAGATCGCAGAATATACCTAGGGAATTTAATTTTTTATGCATTGCTTCCAATATGTTGTTTACAAAAGCAAAAATTGCTGAATCCGTTGAAACACCTTGCCTAAAACAAAACTGTTTTTTGCTGAGTAGGCCATTCTTTTGTAGATGTACATTGCTTTTTTGAAGATTTTTGAAAATGCTGATAGAAGTGGTATGGGTCTGTAATTCTACGTCTTAGAAGTTTATAAAGCGGTTTGATTATTGACTTCTTGAGTGAGTCAGGGAAGATACCTTCTTCAAAAGAACTATTACAAATATGACTAATAACTCTACTAATGCTGGTGCTACAATTTTTCGCTATATATGTTGAAACCTCATCATAACGAAATGACTTTTTATTATTGAGGGATTTAATAATGTTTTCAATTTTATTTTGACTGGTGGGAAATAGAGACTTAGATGCTGTTTTTGGTTACAAGGTTTAAGTGTTGTTATAGCATCCATATTCCCAATACATTTTCCATTTATTTTTTCAGAAACTGTTAAGAAATAGTCAGAGGCGGCCTTTGGGGGTGGCGAACAGGGCAATCGCCCAGGGCCTCGCTCTTGAAGGGGGCCTCGCGCAGCTATCCAAGTTGATTAAAGTTTGTTTTAAAAAATTATTTTATCTTCAGCTGTTAGTGTAACAATAAATTAAACTTGTTTAATTGATGGTAAAGTATGTATTAATTAATAACTAATCAAAATTTCTTAATTGGATTTATTGACTGTCACATTTGTATAATAGCAGGAGAAACATCTGATATTGATGGACTAGAACTGTATGAAGAAAACGACGGCGGTATCACAGTGATGACATAAATACAGAAAAAACATTAACTGAATTACTGAAGTGTACCCCACTATCGAAGTAGTCTAGAGAATTATTGCCGCCACACGTAATACAGTTGCGTCCACAGAGAGAAGTTTTTCATGGTTAAAAAATATTAAAACATATTTGAGGAATTCGATGACACAAGGTTAATTTTAAGCTCTTTCTATTCTTTGAATTGAACGTGAAATAGCTCATTCGTTAGTTTCTTGTGCTTCTATTAAATATTTTAGTTTCAGGAAAAGGCTCAAAAATCATTTTTTAATCCCTGTGCGTATATCTCCCAAGGCTTAAATGTACTTCAGTTTATCCTTAATGTTTTGTTATCTTTATGTTTTTAACTTTTAAAAATTCTAATATAATATTTTAAAACTCAAAGTTTATTTTTATGATGTTTGCATTTATCGTTGATCATCAGAAATACCTATGATTAATATATTTTGTACAAAGGACAAGGGCCTTGCAAAAATCTGCCGCCCGGGGCCTCGCAATGACTAAGGCCGACGCTGGAAATAGTTATTAAAAGCACTTCCTACATAAAAGGGTCATTTACAAGTTTATCGTTAATGCTTAAAGATGTAGGTTTATGTTCAAGGGATGAACTAATCTTTTCAATTTGTTTTTGTATTCGCAGTTCGTAGGGTTCCATAAATATTCCCCATAAAAATTGATTAATTTTAATGTGGTCTCATTATTCCACACAGATTTTAAACAAAGACGTTAGACAATAAGAACAATGAAATAGTGAACCAACGTTGGTTCGGCGTCCAATCAGGAGGGTGTCCCAAGGCCAACACAGCGCCAACCCTTTGATGTTGCCGCCAGTAGCCCGAACCGCAACCGAGGCCAACGGATTCGTTGGCTGCGATTTGCCTCCCGTACACACTAAGCAAATCTCTCGCAACGAAGATGGCGGTCGCCGTTCGTTGCCCGTGATTTACCTTTACGTAGGATGCAGATGTTTCCCGCAGTAGGAGTTGCAGGCAAACCACTGACAGCGCAACTCGGCTACGTGGACGGCAGCAATGTGGCTCGAGTCGACTGCGGCAGAGCAAGACGACATGGTGACGGAGTCATAATGGTCTACATTAGAAATCCTTAGCCTTTCCCATTGTTAGGTGGACAAAAAAAAAAAAAAAAAAAAAAAAAAAAAAAAAAAAAAAAAAAAAAAAAAAAAAAAATGGGCTGCCCCAGGGAAGTTTCCTGGCGTTGACGCTATTCAACATTTATACTATTCGAGTCATCAGCTAATCTAGGGGTGTTACGAATATTCGCATCCGCATCCGCAAATGCGGAATATTCGCATTAATTCAGACATCTGCATCCACATTCACATCCGCATCAATCAATGCGGAGTTTTTACGGATGCACATTCATATCAACAAGTAACTACATGTAAAGAAAGTGGGCGGAGCCAGAGTGGCACGTGCTTCGCGTTTGTTTTGGTAATTGCTAACTTCATTCGGTAACTGACGAATAGGAAGGCGCACATTGGTAACAATATCCTACAGGTTTTGTTTGTTGTGTTTTTTCTCATTGTCAATAAACTGTAGTTACAGTGAGTGCTTACTGTGTACGTCATAGTTTTTTTAGTGTTTAATGAATATTTTGATATAAATATTAAGTGAAATGTCGCCACCAATAAAAAGCAGTATCTGGACTTATTTTACAATAGACAAAAATGATCCGGAGAAGTAGGAGTGTAAGATATGTAATAAAAGTTACTCGCGGAAGGGACGCACTACTACTTCTTTGAAAAATCACCTGAAGTCAATACATCCGGAGGAGTTTTGTTTATTCCAAAGTGCGATTAAAGAAAAGGAATTGGAGAAAACAAATGATGAAGCAGGTATGTATCGAAAATATCGGAATATCGGATTTACAATCATGTTTTACAAACTTAGTTACGGTTAGATAAATTGATTTAATTTCATTAATAATTTACTGTTTTCATTTCAGTTCATGATCATTATACTTGGTGCTAAAAGGGCCAATACCTTTCTTACTTTATTATATTGTAGTGTGACTAAAATATATTGTTGTTATTAGTCACATGATTTTATGTTACTTTCTATATTAAATTTAAAATAAAAAAAATGGTATTATTGAAAATATTCACTTCTTAAGCTTTTTTAGCACTAACAAGAATCCAAAGTTAGTTCCAAATTATGTTTAAAATTAAATGCTTAAGTCTTGTTTCAATTCTAACTTTATTGTTAGCAAATTATAGCCCTTTTAACAATCAATTATTTGAAAGCGCACACCACATTGGCCTTTTTTATTTTTAAAAATTTCAATTATAATGCGTATTATTTACTTTTAGTTTTTTTTTACATCGAATTTTGATAAGTATACTTATTTTTTTTTATTTAGTAGATGGTTTGTGTATATTATGTTGTATTTTTTTACAGGTACAATTGTGACTCCGTTGCAACAAGCCAAGAAACAGCTTTCGTTAGAGGAAGTACTACAAAAAGAAAAGAAGTGGGATACTAACAATCCTAATTCAAAAAAGATTGACAAACTCATTGGCGAAATGATAGCGCTTCAAAATTTACCTTTTAACTTTGTGGAGGGACTTGGATTTCGTCGTCTCATACAAGAGTTGGCACCGAAATATAATTTTAGAGGACGAAATTTTTTTATTGATTTCGTGTGCAATGAAGCTATACATAAAACTTGCTGGAAAAATTAAAGAACTAATTGAAGAATATGATTACATGTCGTTCACTACTGATATTTGGACAGATCCCAGCTCAGGTATTTCTTTGCTTAGCCTAACTTGCCACGGAGTATCAGAAAACTTTGAACGATCGTCAATTGTGTTAAAATGCGAGACTTTTGATGACCGTCATACTGGTGATATCATTGCAGAAAAATTCAACACAATGCTTGCTGAATGGAATATTTCAAAAGAAAAAGTGCATTGCATGATACGAGATGAAGGCTCTAACATGAAAAGAGGAATGCGATTAGCATTGCTACATGATTTAGATTGTACCGTTCATAAGTTGCAAATTGTTATTCGGCATGGTTTACGATCGCAGGAAAGCATAGAAGACGTCAAACAAAAATGTAAGAAAATTGCTACTCATTTTAACCATTCAACCATTGCTCAAAAGCAACTTGAAAAAATTCAGGACACACTCAATCAACCGCATCTTAAAGTATTCGAGGATTGTGCGACGCGCTGGAACAGCACGTTCTACATGTTTGAGCGTTTTTTGAAGATAAAAGATGCATTAAGTCTTTATGCCAATGACAATAACATTGAATCAATTTTGCCTGAAGAGTGGAAAATAATAGAATGCTGTCTTGAAGTACTGAAACCGTTTGAAGAAGCCACTCGTGAAATGAGCAGTTCTCAGGCACTCATATCATCTGTGATTCCTATCATACAAATGCTTCTGAAAAAACTTGACGACTATTTAACAAAGTCAAGAGAAAGTGATACTATTCGGTTGGCAGTCTCTAATCTGAAATCACAATTTTCAGCGAAATTTTCTTCTTTGGAAGATAACAACTTATATGCAATTTCCACATATTTAGATCCTCGCTATAAGTATAAATTTTTCAAACCAGTCACCGAAGAAAAAATAAAAGATGAAATAATAAAGATGGTAAATGACCATGTCGTCACTGCTTCTCCTATGTCGCCGGCGGAAAAACCAAAAAGAATGAGAATGGGAGATTCTCTCGATCCTGAACCAGGAACGTCCAGTATGGGTAAGAAGACTTGCTTAAAAAGCGATCTTGTCATGATGTTAGATTCATCGAGCGAAGATGAAGGTGAAGGAGAACCGGACAACAGTTGCCCCGATGCTCTTCTCCGCAAAGAATTAGTTATTTATCGTAACAAAAAAAGACTGGGTTTAGATGAAATTCCACTTAATTGGTGGAAAGTTAACCGTTGTGAATTTAAAATTCTCTCCAAATTAGCATGCAGATATTTATCACCTCCGCCGGCCAGTGTTCCCAGCGAACAACTATTTAGTGGAGCTGGGTTAGTATATAATCCACTAAGAAACATGTTGGAAGCTGAGAAGGCTGCAATATTGCTATTTATTAAATATAATTCACCAATTTTTAAGTTTAATTATTAAACAAAGATTTTTTTATTATGAAACTCGAAGCTTAAAATTTTGTTGTGTCATAAGTAAAACTAAAAACTTGTGTAATTTTGTTCTAAAAATATGATTAAATAAATAAAAAGTTAAAATTAAATTGATTTTCAGTTATTTATGCACTTGAAATTTAAATAATTATCCTTTTAAAATCCCAAAATCCGCATCCGCATCGAATCCGCATCCGCGGATGTGAACTTCTAATAATCCGCATCCGCATCTGCGGATGTCTAAATTTTTGCATCCGTAACAACCCTGAGCTAATCAAACCGCTGCTCATCCCTTATTCGGGCATCAGCTGTGCAGACAAAGGCTGAAATCTAGGAAAAGCTTCCTTAGGACGACAACTGCATTATGACTCGTTCCCTCGGCGCGTGCTAGGGAACGCCTGTCATCTTTGCAGCATATGTCAGCAGGGACGACGTGTCTTGACCCACCGCCAGGTGGTAAAAGGCGCGTACTGCCCACCACGTGCAGTGGGAACGAGCTCAAAGAGTGGCGAGCTAGAAAGACTCGTGTGAATAAATGGGTACCTACTCTAGAGGCGCTACCACCAGGTGGCAACATCAACTGGAAGACATGGAGAGCGTTAAATCGGCTGAGAAGTGGTTTGGGTAGGACAAAGAATAACCTAGCAAGACGGCTTTATCTCGAAAACCTAAATACTGCGTGTGAGTGTGGGACATAACAGACAACTCAGCATTTATACAACTGCCCGCAGTGCCCATCAACGTGCACTCTGCAATACCTCATTCACGCCAGTGACAATGACATACAAGTTATTGACTTTTGGTTATCCTTAATATGAATTTATTGGTGTTGATTGATATCATTTTCTTTCTGTTTTGTTCGTTTATTATTAATACTGTTTCTAACTATTGTAAAAGCAACGTTTTTGACACGAAATAAATAAATAAACAGTTTTAAGGACAAGTAAAATCTCAAAAATAATTCTGCGGACAACTAATTATTACAAAACTGTCTTTAACTTAATCCTAAAGAAAGGACGGTCTCTCTGAAGCCAGCTGGGAACGTATTTTATCATATGTAATTTTTTAGGAAATTTCTTCTGCAGTTGCTTGTTGAAAAAATACATTTTTATTAACTAGTACACCCATCCAACCGTTGTTGTTGGATTTGATTTTTTCTGGGACGAGTTTCACTTCTCGTCAAAGTAACTTCAGCGTTCACTATTTTATTATTGCAACATATTATGCAAAACTCGATTTTTTAGTATTCATGTATTTAACAAAGTTTGTTATATATACTTGTGCTGTCCCATGGCCTTACACACTACGAATACTGTATCAGTTTCACGTGAACAATTTTTAGTAACTCATTTGTCGTTACGATAGCTTTAGGGTTAGAATTAAATGTTTAATATTCTGCCTTCCGACCATCTATCCCGTCTTCTCGAACCTCAGGTTGAGAAACAACCATCTAAATGAATAATCAGTGTGTGTTTCGCAACGGTGAATGACCGTGTAATGACCTCGGAATAGTATGAAATTGCATTATCGTTATTCAGTGGCATAATCACTAATTACGCAGTCATTAATTTTCAGAAATGAGAACTATAAATTAATTACTGCACCTTTGATTAAGTAGTGAAATCAAACAAATTATTAGGTTAATAGCCAGATTCACACACCCATCACTAACATGTAGATAGAATTAAGTGAACGTGCATGTATAATTTGAGCGCTGCACTCACCCTGCGGCCCGCCTCGTTGTTGTGTAGGTTCATGAGCGCGCGCGCCGCCTCGCGGGACCCTCTCTTCAGCGGCTTCTCACGCTCGCTGGCGTCCGCGAACTCCACCGCAAACCTGCGCCACACAGCAACAATGAAACAGCAATAACAGAACCTGCGCCACGCAGCAACAATGAAACAGCAATAACAGAACCTGCGCCACACATGAACAATGAAACAGCAATAACAGAACCTGCGCCACACAGCAACAATGAAACAGCAATAACAGAACCTGCGCCACGCAGCAACAATGAAACAGCAATAACAGAACCTGCGCCACACAGCAACAATGAAACAGCAATAACAGAACCTGTGCCACACAGCAACAATCAGCAATAACAGAATGACGAGGCAGTGGCAAGGGTAAAGGGGAAGGAAACTTGAATCAAAGAACTCCTTGGACTCAGGTGGGAAGTGATCCAAAGTGATGTAGCGGTGTCGTCAGTTGACGATCAAACTGAAAAAGAGAATCGCAAGTGGCACCGCGCGGCATGGAGTTTCGCGTCACGTAATCCCTGTTAGTAGGCCATACGTGAGATATTTCTGTTGTAATGGATAGCGGAGGTCTAGTTTATAGTATAGAACTATATTTTTCAAAGGCCTTTGGCAGATTCCTAAATAAGGTAAAAACTATTGGAGGTGATAAAAAGGTGATTTCCTGGATAGAAGAATTCCTAAAAAGTTTAAGCAGCAAATGCAGTATCAAAAAAAGTAGGAGTGAACATGAAAGTTCCGCAGGGTAATGTACTGGGACCATCGCTATTCGTCATTCTAATGAACGACTGTGTTAATGGTCTACTGTCAGAAGTTAGATTGTTTGCAGATGACATAATGTCATCAAAACAATAGAAGACTGAATACATATGCAAGATGATCTAGATAGGATAACTAGCTAGGTGAGTCAATATGGGCTGAAGATAGATGTAACGAAGAGCCAGCTTATCAGGTACACAGATAAAAAGCTAAAGGTTTATTATGATTATAAAGTGGGAAAGGAGATACTTGTTGAAAACTCGAAATGTAAATACCTCGGCATAACATTTGATAGCAGACTTAACTGGATAGGATGCATAGGACAGGTAGCAGGGAAAGGGTTTAAAATCCATCATTTGTTGGAAAGAGTGATGAGGGGATGCACTAGGAAAGTAAGGGAATTAGGGTACAAAACTTTGCTGAATATGGTGGTGTAGTATGGGACCCACATTTTGCATATCAAATACAAGTGTTGGAAGGGATGCAGAGAAGGGATGCCAGATTTGTCTTTGGAAATTACAGGAAACATTATCGGTAACTAATATGACAAAGGAGCTGGAGTGGGAGTCATTGGACAAGGAGGGTGAAGAGAGTCATAGCAGTGTACAGGGTCTATATTGGTGATGAAGTGCGGAAAGATATTGGTGGGAAAATTAAGAGAGGTGCTTAGAAAGGTAAAGATGATGGTGAATACAAGCTGGCACATGATTTCAGACACAAGTGTGTGGGAAAATTTTGTTTCGTAGGAAATGGTGTAAGGGATTGGAATAAATTGCCCAGAGAATTGATGAATAATTTACCAAAAACACTGAAAGAATTTAAAGTAAAAACTAGTCGTAGACAAAAGTAGGTTGGAAGAGGAAAGGTGTGTAGGGCGATTGCCACCGGAGCGGGCGCTCCTTCCAATTTTATGTACTATTACTAAAGGAACCACCGGATGTGTACACAGAAAGAGGAGGAGAGTGCTCAAATGTTATAAGCAGTCATGAAGCACAGTTGAAGAAAGATGAAGGAAACCGGATAGATACCTGAGTAAGAAAATAAATGAAATACGAAGAAATGCGGATGGTTTTTCTTATGACTATTAGAGTGCTTACATTGAACAGAGGTACCAAAATGTGTGATTATAAAATTGACCTATTCTGTGCTTGTGTCAGTGCTGTATCAGCGCTGTATCTATCCCTTCGTGTTTAACTTACGGGTTGAACCAACAGTAGATTTATTGCAGATCCAACAAAGTAAAGTTCTTTCGTTACACTTACTGTAGCCCAGCCTGTTTGTTTTAGGAATTGATCCAACAGTTGACATACTACAGCCGACAAAATATTAACCGTTTAGTCACTCTGACAATTTCCATCCAGCTGCTGAAGGTCGTTCGTATGACATCCAATTTCTCTTACCTTAACTCTCGTATCTGTTCGACCCAAATAGCTTCGTGGAAGGGCTATTTCTTCGTATTCGAAAATATTTACGAAATCGAGTTGCATATTCGAAAGTTCCTACCCGCAACTTAGAACATAACTTTTACCAGACAGGGAAAGTTTCGAAGACACGTCACACCTCCACAAAGGTGCAAACAATATTATATCAGGCCTTTTCGTACAGGAACCTTAACACAAATGCCCAAAACCCCATTAGTCCCCTTGCCAGTTAACTGGTGGTTTCTCCATAATGAGGTGGGTCCTATGTATTGGACACGAAGGGGCAACGCTACGATCAGCCGTTTGGTGGTCAGTTGGCGTCCTTTATGGACTTCGCGTACGCAGATAAAGAGGAGGAGCTGCAGCATGGTAGGCGAGCGGTTAAAGTTCTAGCCTCGCATTCGGGAGGACGCCGGTTTGAATCCCCGTCAGGGCATCCAGATTTGGGTTTTCTATAGTTTACCCAAATCACACCAGGCAAATGCCGGGATGCTTCCTACAAAAGACCATGCCCGAATTCCTTCCAGTTCCTTGTCCCCAATCCCAATCCGCCCCTAATACCTCGACGTCGACGAAACGTAAAAGCCATAAGTAAAAAAAAAAAATAGATAAAAAATAAATAAATAAATAAATAAATAAACAAATAAGCAAACCCTGAACGAGCACCGCAGTAAATCTGATCAGTACCATTGTCGGTGTGACTGTTAAGTAACTATATGGAATCACACGCATTCACACACACACCACTAACTATCGTGGAACCACATACTTTCAGACATTCACCGCCATAATGTTCTGTCATCTATTTAAAAATATAAATTAAAGCGTTGAAGATATTAATTTTATTCCTCCAGATGCGGAAATGAGTTTTCTGGATATCTTTGAGTCTCCCATGAAGCTAACCAAGCTGAATCCCTATTTTTATATCCTTCAAAATACAACTGAGCTTTTAAGGCCATAAAATAATAAACAGGTAAATTTGGGAGACTTAGCGAATTTTTTAAAAAAATTAGTGAAAAATGAGCTAAACTGCAACAAATATTGGTACTATGTGAAATACAACAGTTAGATCAAAAAACATTTGCCTGATTCGGTAACTGAGTTATCTGTTCACTATTACTTTGAAATTAAAGTAATTTATGAAAGTCTGGAATATGCGCCTACTATTGAAACACACGGTCTGTCTCCCTTCGTACTTGAATTATGGTAAGGGTGAATTTCTGCAATCTTCGTGACTCTCTTCGCAGCAGCGCTCACATCTGATTCACGGCGGTGCACTGACTAATAGCAGATCCATTACAGATCGTTGCACTTACTGTATCCAAGCTTGTTTGTTTTAAGCATTAATCTAACAGTTGACCTACTACTGTTATTTTACTAAAATCTCACCATTTTCCAGATATTGATTTTTTTTCCAAAACATGTGACTTTGTTCAGTTTATTACGAACGTGCCATTTCTACAAATTAAGACTGTTTGAAACCTGTTAAAAAATAAAAATACTCAGGGGTGTTTGAGTAATCTAAAACAATGTTCTTTTTTACTTAAAACGTAAAAAAAAAAACCTTAAAACCTTTTTTTAAACAATTCTCATCAGTTTGTTTAATATATGTTTAAAATGCAAAATGGCCTCTTTAGCAGATTAAACTACCTACCATAGAACGATCATTTCAAAAGAAGTATAAAATAATTACACCTTTTAAGTTTTTTATAATGTTTTTTAACCTTTTTTTAAAAAAAAAATAACATTGTTTTAGTGACTTAGTGACTTTAGTGCCTTAGAGCAAGTTTAAAAAGCCAGGGTTCAAAGAGTCTTAATTTGAAGAAACGGCAGGGAATAAACTGAAAATATTTTAGAATGATCGTCACCTCACCTATTTTCCGTAGTTTTAACTCTCCTGTCATTGCGACCCAAACCAGCTTGGTGGACGGAGTATTCGCACGAGGAAAGAAAGAATTCATAACCACATCCTTGCGGCACATAATTTCACAATTTCACTCCTCTTGAACAAACTTTATCTTTTTAGAAGCAGTTTGTATCTATGCGTGGAAATCATAGCATTAGAGAATTGTATGGTCAACATGTCCCACATTGTTCTAATCATGCGATGCCATTGTTATTTTACCTCAAATTCGTGCACCTGGCTTAGTCAATAGTTACTTAACCGGAAAGCTAGATGCATGAAAGCAAGAATCACAAATTATTATGATAATAGAACCCGAGTTACTCAAAATGGAACATCGGTGAAGACACCCAGTAAACATTACCACTGTCAAGATACTCGTTTTTGCTCGTTGTCTTAATCGAATCGTAAACTTCCTTCAAAGCACACACCCTGTCATACGTTACATTGTTCAGTCATGGCAAAAGTTGGCAAATTTGCATCCTCCGCGCACATAGCACTAATGCAGGATTCATGGCAAACTGTGCAATTATAATAATAATTATTATTACTACTCCGCGATTCACTAAAAGTGTGTGGCGGAGGGTGCATTGCATCTACCCGAAAGTGTAATAGTTTGGAAGGGATATGGGAGGAGGCGCCCATGGGCTATTGTGAGGAACCATCCCGACATTCGCCTGGAGCGATATGGAAAAACCCAGATCAGAATGGCCGAAGTGATTTATCGAGAACTATTCCTGTCAAATTTTTAGTTTATTCGCCCGGAAAATCTTTCCTATTCTATTCCGTAATCGCTCGTGGAAAAAATGAGTACACAAATGAATTTTTCGTATCTTATTTTCGCGGTGATTCCTTGATATGAATGTTGCTGGTAGTAGTATTTGTTTGCTGTCATTCCGAAATACGTCAGTCGTGAATTTTTCAATTAGCTTCTGTCGAGAGCAACGCCTTCGGTGTTCCAGATATTCCCAACCTAACTCCTTCAAAATCGCATTTACGCTTTCCCTCCAATTATATATAACTGTCACGAATCGGGCGGCTCTTCTTTGGACCTTCTCCAATGCCTCAGTTAACTCCATCCGACTGAGACCCCATACGCAACACAAATATATTCTCAGTTAGGACGCACTAGGGATTCGTATGCAATCTATTTAACTTCCGGTGTGCACTGTTTTAAATTACGACCTAGAAATCCGAGCATACGATTTGCTTTCCCAATTACTTTTTCAATATGCTGATTTCACGACAAATTATTACGAATTCTAACCCCTATGTATTTGGCGTAATCTACAATACTAAGGATAGTACCATTAATTGTATATTCAGAGCTAAATGGTGTCACCTTTTTACTTACACGCATGACTTAGCATTTTTTAGCGTTTAATATTCCACTGATGTCAGGTCTCAGTTCTATAAGATTATCTGATCTAACACAGAGATTTTCCTTTGACAGCCACTACCTCTTCGTTCGATTTGGTGATGAAACAAACTGCCAGTAATGCAACACGGTCTTTATCAGCTTGATCTGTACCAAAGAACACAGCAGTACCGTCACTGATGGAAAAATTTGTTAAATGAAAGTTGCAGTTGTTGCGGCTATAGACAAGACAATTGCATTATGCAGTGGCAATCAGCAGGGCAATCATATGGGGGGCATCCTCCGGTACATCACAACTTCGCTCCCAATTTTAATTTACATTGTTATCGCATGACTGCTAGTTACAAGCGCTTAACAATGGCTCCTTTTATGCTTTTATGTCAAAGCAGCAAAAAGTAGACATTGTTTTAACAATAACCTGTACTACAGTTTATAATAAGAGAAAAAGATGATACTGGTTGAAGACATAGATTTTATCATGATAGAAGTTATCTTACATGAACATTTTGAGAAGCCTAGAGCTTGATTTTAGAAATTTTCTGAGAGTAGATTCTGAAAGTTTTGCAGAAATACAAATATATATATATATATATATATGTATACAGGGTGTTACAAAAAGGTACGGCCAAACTTTCAGGAAACATTCCTCACAGACAAACAAAGAAAATATGTTATATGGACATGTGTCCGGAAACGCTTACTTTCCATGTTAGAGCTCATTTTATTACTTCTCTTCAAATCACATTAAACATGGAATGAAAAACACAGCAACAGAACGTACCAGCGTGACTTCAAACACTTTGTTACACGAAATGTTCAAAATGTCCTCCGTTAGCGAGGATACATGCATCCACCCTCCGTCGCATGGAATTCCTGATGCGCTGATGCAGCCCTGGAGAATGGCGTACTGAAATGTGCAGGAGCTCCATCGTGCATGAACCACATGTTGCACATCTTCTAGCAGCCCAGGTAGAGTATCCCGTATGAAATCATGATAACGTGCTCCTTTGAGCGTAGGTGGAAGAACATGGGGTACATACTAACGAAACTAAAATGAGCTCTAACATGGAAAGTAAGCGTTTCCGGACACATGCCCACATAACATATTTTCTTTGTTTGTGTGTGAGGAATGTTTCCTGAAAGTTTGGCCGTACCTTTTTGTAACACCCTGTATATATAGGTACATATATGTACAAATATAACGACACACACGACTAATGGCACGAAACGCACTTGCTCCTTGCTCCACGCCGACTGAGCTGAAATTGTCCCTATCGCGCTACGCACGTCTCAATTTTCTCCCTGTCTGCAGAGACAATCTGTTAATTGTTTGTCAGGCTCTGCCGATTTCCCGATATCGGGAACAACACATCCAATTTGCTACTCACGCGACAATCTGCAGAGCCCCTGCCGGATTGCCACTACAGATTGGGGCGTCTGTAGCCTCTTTTAATTCGAGTCACTTGTTTGAAACAATTTGGCTTGAAGATGATGAGGTGATAAGGATTGTGAGGTCGAGCACTTGTGTCCAGACTGATATCCTAAACCCCGTGTAGACGCCGGCTGGTCGGGACGACAGCTCCCTCGAGGACCCATCCAGCCGATCGACACAATGGCCCATATTTATAAGGAGCTCGCCGCGTGACTAGGCTCATCTGGAGCGTCCCAGGAATGCAAGGCGACCAAGCAGAGAAGCAGGGTCGATGATTTCACTTTCATTTAGTGTGTACTTTAATGCTGCACGCATTTCAACAATGAAAGAAGGTTCATTGATTCTTTCTATTTATTAGCATTACTAACTGTATGATGGGAAAAAAATATGGCAAGAGTTTCAAGTCGCAAGATTGTCGTGACGTATCAGGTAAGGAAAAAGGAAGGTATACAACTAATGTTTACACCTGATATTTTTGGTACTTTCACTGGTCAAGAATATTTTCCCAAGTCATGAATTAACTAAGATAAAATGCAGCAATAAATAGACAAAAAGTAATACAGTATTAGTCAACAGCGTGGCCTTCGCAGATGACGTCACTCTCCTAGTGTCTATTGTGGAGGAAGCTATTCACCAACTATCATCCCCGAATAACATAGCAACTAAAGTAAGGTTAAAATTTTCCATAAACAGAACTGGGTTCATCAGTAACATCAGAAATGCACCAAACTTAATCTCACTGGGGAATACAAAGATACGAAGGATATCTTGGTGAATGGGTAACTCCAAACTTCAATGAGGACTTAGCCATGAATAACAGATGCGCCAGACTGGAGAAAACATACTACTCTTGTAAGAACATGTATGGATCTAAATCCCTCTCCTTTAAACTCAGGCACTATAATACTGTAGTACGATCACCAGTCCTGTATTCATCAGTGCTTGAACATGGTTAGAAAGAGACAACTCAGAAAACTGGAACTAAAGGATTGTAAGATCCTGAGAAAAGTAAGTCCTATCAAAGAAGAAAGAAAATACAGACTCAGGCATAGTAAAGAACTATACCAAAAACTGAAGAGCATAACGACAGCCATGAGAAAAAGGAGATTAATGTTCTATGGTCTCATAGTTAGGATGGACAATCATAGACTCACCTCCAAAATCTTCAGTAGCATCTCTAGAGGGAAAGCAACAAACGCAAAATGGACGAGGCTAGTCAGAAAAGATCTCGAGCAAGTGGGAGTAGACCCCAATGACATTTACTACAGGAATAAGTACAAAACGTTGATTGAAACTTCGGATTCGGTCCATACACTAGCAACCAAAACACTGCGCCCTGGATCTGGGGTGAAATGGACCCAAGAAAGAAAAGAGTACCGCAGTGCAAGGGTGAAAGAATATTGGGCCAAAAAAAAATGCTCAACAAAGTTAAGAACCACTTGGTCCATAATGGAAAAGAAGAAGACACAAAATAATAAATGGCACGTGGTATTAACGACATAGTTTAATTGTTGTTTTAACTTTAAAGATCGATTTAAACCAAAAATGCTTTAAAAGTGACCAAAAATTTCTGGACAAAAAATGAGTTTTTAATGTCAAAGGTTGAAATACGAACGTGAACTGTAGGAGACCGTACGCTTTCCCTCCACAATGTTTAAAGAATTTCTCTACGGTTTGAAGGGACGCACAAGGCTTGCATCGAAAGGTGGCCGATATTCGCCGAATGTTGATTAACTTCAGAAGAGGACACACAGTAAATAGATTGAGGAGTAAAATCAATTAAAAACGTTGTCAAACGTTTTTAGTTTTACTAGACTATCAATTAAATTTAAGATTATAGAATATCGTATTTTAACCTTTATGGTTCTTTTAAAAGGAACTACTATTTTTTGGCGAAAATCTTGTTTGAAAATGTGGCGCCTTTCGCAAATTTGTGGTTTGGATTGCAGTGAGTGTAAGAAGTGGCTTCAATGGGAATACAGGGCAGAGGGGAAACGACTTCTAAATTAATCTCTTCCATACTACTGTCCACTATTTCGTAAGGATAGGAATCTTTCAGAAAAGAATAGAAAGTTTTCAGAGCAGGATAAGGAAATTTCAGAGCAGCACGAAACAATCAGAAAGCTAGGCGAAATGATTAATGGCCGTCAGGCTCTGCCTATAGAAGGAGAAATTAAAGATGGGTGGATTAGTGGGGTGAATGAAAGGTGAGTTGGGAAATGGTAACAGGTGATAGGAGAAATAGGGTAAGCTAGAAGAAGGTTGCAGAAATATTGGGGAAATATAGGTTTGACCTCTTATCAAAGTCGGCTGGCGAAGTGCCTCATGCAGATGGAGGAGTAGGTATGGTGTAGGAGGGAGGCATTTAGGAATAGATGTGTGGAAGAAAAATAGAAAAATAGGAAGAAAAAGGTTCTGCTGCTAGGTAGTAGCCATGGGAGAGGTGTGGGCCCTCTTCTGCAGGATATTTTTCGTCAACTTCAAGGTCAACAGAGGTGGCAGAGCAGTTGGAGCAATTGACGGGAAGGAATTCGGCCATGACATATTGAAACAACTATCACGGCATTCGCTTGGAGTGATTAGGGGAAACTATGGAAAACTCAAATCTGGATGGCCGGACGGGGATTGGAACCTGCGTCCACATGAATGCGAGGCCAGACCGTTAGCGCTTACCAACCACGATCGAACTGCAGGATCAGTTAGGCACATGCTACCAGGTCAAACGTTTTTCAAACCTACTGCAATTTTAGAGCAGGTAATAGAGGATGTAGTATCACTTTGTAGAGATTTAATTAGAGAGGACAGAGTAGTGATAGTGAAAGGTGTAGGCAATATTATTGATAGAAACACAAATTTTAGTACAGAGAGAGCGACCCGAGGAAAGTGATGAAGGAGTCACAGATCTCAGGGTGCAGCTCTCGCAGGCCACAGCTGAACCATATTTTAAAGCGTGTAAACCTGGAGACCTACGTGCTGCTCGGAGAAGGTGTTAGTTCTCGCTTGGGTGTTGCACATGTAGGAGTGGCTTCACTACGCATCGCCTACACATAAATGGAAGGGGGAAGAAGATGGGTTTTTTGTTGTTAGCAAAGCCGTAAGGGATCCCACTTCCATGAGCGTGCCATTATTAGGTTAGCAACTGCTGGTGAGGGGACAAAATTAGGTGATCCAAGGGATTCTGATTGCAGATGCAGAGTGGGAAAAATTGTTAATGCTGAAGAAATAGATAAAGTTGTTGGAACAATGACAGTCGACGGCATAACAGGCAAGGTTAATCCTGAAAATATCATAATTCCAATAACAAGAGTGTTACTGTTGATTGTAGAAGATAATGAATAAAGTAATGGAATTTAAAACTTAAAAGTGATACACGAACCACAAGTAATTGTGGAGGCAGTGGCTTTGTTAAAAGAGGGAGTTATGGAGAGGACATAGGTGACCAAGAACCACATGCCAAAACGGAAATGTAAATGTAACTTACAATCTGAATCCTACCTTATTGAGCGTATGTAAACAAAACATCCTCCATGATAATTCAAAAACTGATATGTAAATATACGAGATGTGCGAGAAAAGTAATGAGGTTGGTAACACCGAGCGAACTGGGTACGGTGTGTCTACCGGACTCCTAGACCGGTTTGTTCATCCCTTCCATATGCTCAGTACGAGTTTCAACTACGTTCAGCCAAGACATTATTTTGACAGCGCCATCAGTGCAGTTGTGTTTTTGTTGTGTGTTACGAAAATGGAGCAACGTTGTGCAATCAAGTTTTGTGTTAAACTTGGCGAATCCGCGAGTGTAACCTTTGAAAAGTTTAAGCAGGCCTATGGGGAGCATTGCTTACCACGAGCACAAGTTTTCCGCTGGCACAAATCATTTTGGAAGGCCGAGAACACGATGAAGAACAACCTCGCTCAGGGAGACATTCAACTTCAAAAACTGACGAAAACGTTGAGCATGTTAGGGCTTTTGTGAGATCAGGCCGTCGTTTAACAATAAGGGTGATGAGTGAACAGTTAAATTTAAACACGTTCACCGTACATTAAATTTGGACATGCGAAAGGTTTGTGCCAAAATGGTGCCAATAAAGCTCACAAGTGAATAGTGCATTTTTTTTACCTCAAAACGCATTCCTGTTGTTCTTCAACCACCCTATTCACCTGATTTAAGTCTTTGTGACTTTTTCCTTCAATTGAAACATGTTTTTTAAAGGACGTCATTTTGGAACTGTGGAGAACATTCAAAAAACTATGTCCGACCAGTTAACAATCCTACCAGTTGAAGCCTTCCAGGGCTGCTACAAATAGTGGAAAGAACGACTCCGCCGGTATATAGCTGCCCAAGGGAACTACTTTGAAGGAGATAATATAGTTGTTTGAAAAAATTAAATCCTTGGTAAGTAAAAAATCAGTCTCATTACTTTTCTCACATACCTTGGTAAGTCGAATTACGCTTCCTATATAAAAGAATAATTTAATTATATGTAAATAAAAAACCATTATTTTGAAAGTTGTGAGGCGTGGGTGGTACTGACTTGTATCCGTAGCGCAGGTTGTCTCCGCAGCCGCCCCACAGCCAGGAGGCGTGCAGGTCGCGGGGGCGGCCCTGCCGCGAGCAGCCGCACGCCGCCAGCTGGCCGTCGTGACACGCCCGTGCCGCCGCGTGCGCCAGCGACGCCGCCGACACCGCGTGCGTGAAGGCGGACTCCCGGCTCGCTGCAACACCACGCTGATTACGTCACCGGAGGGAAACACCTTCACTTAACAGGTAAACAGCTGGTCAGATATAGATTACGGGGCACGACGTGCCTTACCACGATTGGAGTCAACTGTTTCAGCATTGCTTGATAACAACCTGTTTCCAAAGGAACAACAATTATTGTGAACAGCAAGATGGAGTAGCTATGGGCACTCCACTCTCCCCGATGGCAGCAAACTTGTTCATGGAAAAAAATTGGACGCGAGGCTATATCTACTGTTACAAACAAACCTCGATCTGGTTTAAATACGTGGACGATACGTTTGTAATTGGCCACATAGAGAATCGGAGTTAAAAGTTATCATGGACCACTTCAATAGTACTCATCCGAAAATAAAGTTCACTAGGGAATTGGAAACGAATGGAGAGCTGGCATTCTTGTATGTGCTGGTCAAAAGAAAAGATGGGAAATTAACACACACAGTCTATAGAAAAGCTGAACATACGGACCGCTATTTAAATGCTGCGTCACATCATTACCCTGCTCAAAAAAGAGCCTTAGTCAAGAGTTTATTTTGTAGAGCGGAGAGGGTGACAGATTATGGCCACATAAAGGAAAAAAAGAAACATCTCAATTAGACCCTGCAGAAGAATGGGTATAATAGTCACATGATAGCTCGTGCTTTGAACCGCAGACAGATTAATGACTACCACACAAATGAAATAGAACAAAAGACGTAGGCTCTTCTCCTATATGTAAAGAAAGTCACTGAGAGAATACTTAAAGTGCTGGCTGGCCAAGATCAATGTTCAACATGTCTTCAGTAGAAACAAGGTTCGAAGCATTTTAAGATCGGTGTATGATCGCAGAGCTCCTTTACAATCGACCGCTGTGTATAAGATTCCCTGCAATTGTGATCAAGTGTACATCGGTGAGACATTCCGAGCGATCTCCCTTAGAGTATGGGGTCCCCATCAAAAGGGATTAATGGAGGCATTAGAGATGGTCCAGAGAAGAGCCGCCCGATTCGTGACAAGTATATATAGTTGGAGGGAAAGCGTAAGTGCCATGTTGAAAGAGTTAGGTTGGGAAGACCTGGAGCACCGAAGGTGTTGCTCTCGACGGAAGCTAATTGAAAAATTCTCGACTGACGTATTTCGAAATGACAGCAAACAAATATTGCTACCAGCAACATTCATATCTCGGAATGACCGCGAAAATAAGATAAGAGAAATCAGGGCCAGAACCGATTCATTTATCTACTCATTTTTTCCACGAGCGATTAGGGAATGGAATAGAATGGATTTACCGGGCGAGTAAACACAAAATCGGACAGGAGTAGCTTCCGATAAAGCACTCCGGCCATCCTGATTTGGGTTTTCCATGGTTTCCCTAGATCGCTCCAGGCGAATGCTGGGATGGTTCCTCACAATAGCCCATGTGCGCCACCTGCCATATCCCGTATATCCCTTCCAAACCATTACCCTTCCTGATAGGTGCAATGCACCCTCCGCCAAACACTTTTAGTGAATCGCGGAGTAATTGTAATAGTAATAGTAGAGTGAAAGAACATTTTCGTCACGCATGACTAGAACAAACCACGAAATCGGCAGTGGCGGAACATCAAGCACAAGGAGGACATACAATTCAGTGGGAAAAATCTGCAATCGTTGGAAAACAAAAGGATTTTCTAGAAAGTAAAATAACTGAATCTATAGAAATTTATAAAAATCCTATTAATTTCAACAAAGACAGTGGCTATCGTTTGAGCCAAATGTGGAACTGTGTACTAGCAAATGAAAGCGTTGTGACAACTGCAAGATCGCTCCACAATGTACAAACCTCTCCGGAACATCTCTGCCAGTGAAAAATGGTACAACCAAACACCCTCAGCAAAAGCTCGTGGAATAACAAACTCAAAAGTTTTAGTAACAACATGAAGCAGTAGGCCAACTTATTAAGATAAATCAAACGATAATAGATGATTAACACCATCAAAGCACGCTATAGAGACGGACTAAAAAAACAATATTGATTTTTCACACACGCATGTCAACAAGATGACAGCTACTAAGAAGTTTTTATATTTTTATTTTTGCGTGAGGTGCTGGCTCCTTCGTGGTGCATGCCCCCGTAGGCTACAGCCTAGGTGGCCTATGCCTAAATGCGGTCCTGATGTTGCGTGCTCTCCTTACTGGTGTAATTAGAAGTTGAAGCATATGACTACTTTCTCAAATGTTCCCATGGTACATCCAGACACGTGTATCAATTATTAGTGAATTCTAACAGGTGTTTGAAACCTATCTGATGTACCGTACTGAAAATTCCACCCTTAAATTCAGCCCTCTTGATATAGCAGACCCACTATACCTGGTTACTCACCATTGTGTTCCTGCCTTCCTAGTTGCCAATGAGCGCATCCTTCTCTACAGTCACAGCGTCACATTTCAAAACGTAACGAGAAAGAACCAGAATCTGACACCTTCACGAGGCCATACGGGTTGGACGTGTGGAGAACAGCAGAGGCTTTCAACAGGCGCTGCTAGTGCAGCCGAGCTCTCATGCAGGTTGGCTGACGTAACCAAACCGCATGGAAACAGAGCTACGTCCATCAGCCATCCAGCCACTGTGTGCCACCACGTGTGTCTGACACCCATGTTTGACGCGACAAAGTAAGTTTTTTTCTCTCTTTCTGGTATGGCATAAACGATACCATGATATATGGATTCATAGCTTAAAGAATAAACGCAACGTTAATACAAGTTTGTGAAGCTGAATCCATAGAAAACGAGACTGGTTATTGGTAATTGAGTGCTCTATTTAGTGTCACGAAGGCAGAATGTAGGCAAACTACGGAAACAAGTTAGGAGGAAGAGATCTCTGCAGGAAATAATTTATTATTTTCTTGATTCTTCGGTTGGAGCCGAGTCACCGAGCGTCGTGGCGTAACGGTTAGCGTTCTGGCCTCGCATTCGGGAGGACGGCGGTTCAAATCCCCGTCCGGGCATCCAGATTTGGGTTTTCCATGGTTTCTCCAAATCACTCCAGGTGAATGCCGGGATGCTTCCTTCAAAAGGCCATGCCGAATTCCTTCCCATTCCTTGCCCCCCCCTCCCCCATCCTTTCCCGTCTCTAAAGACCTAGTTGTTATAGGAGACGTTAAACAGTTTAAAAAAAAAATACAGACGACTCGGTGACCACGTAACAGCACTGCAAACTTTATAGTAGCCTTTCATTTTCCAGTCTTCCTCTTCTGTTATGTTCTTTCAATTTCTAGATTTATGGAGATGTCTTCTTCTGCTGTACCTGGCAGTGGGACTGCTCATGACGATTAGAGACAGAATCAGTAACTGAGTTTGCCCAGTGCTAACAAGGCATTCCTTGCATTTTATTAATCTAGTAACAAGTCTGCTTCAATAGTCAAATTAAACTTATTAATGAATGCTGAATTTTGATATCAGAATTAATGTTTACAAAACGTATACATTCTTCGTGTCAATTTCCCTGGAACTTTCATCCTGTATTTAGCTTCGTTTTCAAAAACATTTTCTACTCCTGTAGGTAATTTAAATTTTAAGACAGCTTTACTATTGTTGGAGAACTTATACGTTTTCTTCTACCAAATTTTTTTCAGTGTAAAAAAAAATTCACTTATACTAACGATAATCCATAAAATGATAAGTTATACTGAAGATTTTATGTATGGACAAATAACTAAGAAAAAGTCTTTCCTAGATTCTAGCAATAGTTTGATAAACCTTAGTAAAGTAATCAGGAAGTCAAAATTCTTTCTCTGGTTAAGTTAAAGCATCAAAAGAAGCTTTTTACTACAATCTAACCAACTGTAAAAAAATATTCAAATGCTTCAATTTTCCTTCTTTCTGTTATTCCGAAAGTCCATGCTTCGCTGCCCTAAGGTGCTATGCTTCACACATAGAGTTTTAAAAAACTTTTCCTGGGCCCTAGATCAATATTTGAAACCAAAATATTTCTCTTTTTAATGAAGGATCTTTTCGCTACTGCTTTTATCATCATTCCTGCTTCGGCCATTGGTTATAATTTTACTTCCTAAGTAGCAAAATTCACTAACTTGTGCTATCGCATCTGACCCTATTCTTATATTTAATCTGCTATTATTGGTATCATTTCTGCTACATTTAATCACGTTTGTCCTGCTTTGATTCATGTTTAGTCCAAAATCTTCCTTCAGTATTTTCTTCGTGATATTCAGTAACTTCTCAATATCCTGTTCCGCTAACAAGACTATGTCATCAGCAAATCGTAGCATACTGATTTTTTCTCCTTGAACACTTGTGCCACATTCAAATTTTTGTTTCACTTCCTTTATTGCTTCTTCTGCTAAATTACTAACGCCAGTTACATAGCGCCAGTGGATGTAATTAGACACAAATAGCGCAATCCTTGCACTTTATACTATAATGCTTAATGCCTCTCTGGTCCTAGCAGCATATATCGTGATTCCAAGTCCACATTCGGCATACGAGTATGCATCGTTGCTTTTCTTCATTCGAACTTACAGTACTATACTGCGCGTCACGAACGAAGGCGGGTGGCGCAGAGAGAGACAGAAATAAGGACACAGAGTATACGACGTTGCCGTATTTCCAGCAGGAGACGAGCGACGTAGAGAGAGGAAGAAACTATAGTAATTACGCTACTTCTACTAATACTACTGCTGTGTAATAATGATAATAGAAATAATAATATGTGTTTTAACAGCACTTTATGTGCTAATACTATTAATAGAGACAGGAATGTCAGCCACAGCAAATAAGCCAAAACTCGTGTAACCACGACGAGAGCTGGATCGTTACTGAATTCGATTGGCTACTGCCGAGCGGTGACGTCCTGCGCAGAGCCTCGCTAAACCTTCGTTCATGACGCGTACTATAATCTTCTCTTGTACATTCGTTTTTCCTAAAACTAAACTGATCTTCGCCAAAAAGTTCTTCATTTCTGGTTTTAAGTACTTAATATTATTCTCAATGGGCGAAAAGTTTCACATTTGTCAGCTTGTGCATCCTCTTGGACTTTTATTAAAATACAGTTAGTACATATCGGGTTTAGTAACTTTTCCGTATCACTTAAAATAGTCTTTCTATTTCTCGTTTTGCCATAAATTTGACAATTCCACACGCCTTACTTGAATTTAAACCATTCAAAAATCAGTCAGTTTTTTTGTTCAATAAAGCATGTGTTATAAGCTCTGAGAATACTTAAATCACTCATCTGCTATATAGTTCCCTTCGCTCAACCACTCGCCTCATAACTATTGGCTGGAGAATTGTGTCACGTGTCGGCCTTCGCTCACAGACTAATAATTACCAGAGTCGTCATTAGAATAAATTCGAGGTTATGTCCACAATTTAATAGCTAAGCAACTGTTACCAAATTACTTGCCATAATACTTTTGAAAGTTTGTTGTTCGTAGCATTTCATAAGTAAAAAAAATATTGATAAACTTTACAGCTGAAAAAACGTGGAACTGCTTTTCAGTAACATGTTGTTAATGAAAGCTACATAAAAAAATTCAAATTATTCATGGTCTCTGCTGTAACCACGAATGCCAATTGTCATTCCGGCCTATGCTAAATTTTAATTTAAATAAAACTTTCGCTAATGTTGTTGCTTGACCAAAGCTTATACATTACGACTTATTTACTTTTTAGTATTTTACTGACCTCTTTTGTTAATTCTCTTTGTTCATGTTCGCTGTGCATGAGTTATTAGGTTATTTAAAGTAGACATCAGATAAAATATGTTACCCAATCGAGTATTCTGGCAATTCTTTTCTTCCGAGTTGCTCAACTGTTTAATAATCTAAGTCTGTATTAAGCTCCCTGACCGTTACAGACACTATTACCAAAGATTACAATATGAATGTCAAGCCTCAGTAAAAATAATAATAAAAAAAACAACGTGATGCTTTCGAATCAAATAGGAATTCTTCAGATTTTGCAGAGTAAACTGTAAAGGTCAAGTACAAGTTTGTATTTCAGTAAGTTCGAGTCTAACTTTAAGACCTTTGAAACAATTATACGATAGCGCGATCGTACGATTGTCGCTGTCTGAGTCTTACATCTACGTCTGTTAATACTTCTGAGTTTTCAAGTTCAAGAGATTTTATTCACTCCAAGGGTGAAGCACTGGTCGAGTTCGTATCTGGTCAGATAAGGTCAACCTGTCTTAATCTTTGACTCTAACAACTGAAACTATTCTAGACCTGTGATGATACGCAAAAAAAAGGTCACGGGTTTATACTAGTTCTAAATAAAATCAGTCGAAATCATAATTGCTTTAGTCAAGTAAATACTTTCGAGGAGAATAAAGGCCAGCTAGTCGCCTGTGGAGGGTGTATCTTAGCAGGCAACCTACTCAGGACACTTCCAGCTTATTAAAGGCTTTGACACCCGTCGGCGTTGACAGCTAGTAATTTCGACTTCTCTTTAACACTGTCGAACACACAATAACAGATGTGCAGAAAGGGAGGAAGGCGAAGAAAGGAGTGGGCGTGGTCCCTCGGTCATTGTGGAGCAGTCGGCACAAAAGAGAAGTGTGCGTCGTTACGACGCGTATGTTCCCTTCGCAGCGGGCAATCCCACTAACGGCCCGGAATGTGGGGACGGATATAGCGTAATGTCTGGCTATTAAAGTAAGAAATGGAAGCTCTATGTTAGTTTCTTCCGTTCATTTTTGTTGAAATTTTTTCTGCGCTCCTGTGATCTATGAGACTGACAGATATCTCAACCTATCACGGTTGGGTGTCCGCATGTAGAAACAGATTTGGTGCATAAGAGTTTTCACTTCGGTCTCTACTATATAATTTTTTAAGCTCACTCACTCACTCACCTCGTTAGCTATTGGCTGGAGAACGATGACGTCGCGTGCCAGCCATCGATAGCGACTTAACAGCAACCAGAGATATCATTAACACAAATTACATCCACAATTTAATAGCTAAGCAACTGCTACAAAATTAGTAGCGCTAATATATTCATTAAGTTTGCTTTTCTTTGAGTTTTATAGTTTTAAAAAAATGTTGATAAACTTTAGTGCTAAATAAACGTTGAATTGGTTTTCAGTTACAATTCGCTAATGAAAGCAATATTAAAAAAAAACTATAAAAAAACTTACATTACTCATCATCTCTGCTGTAATCACGAATGCCAATTGTTATTCCAGCCTGGGCTAAATTTCAGTATAATTAAATCTTTCGCTAATGTTGCTGCTTGACCAAAGTTTATACCTTGTGGTCTATTTGCTTTTTACGTATTTTACTGTCTACTTTCGTTAATTGTCTTTATTCATGTTGGCTGTAAATGACTTGTAAGGTTACTTAAAGTGGACATCAAATATGTTACCGAATCCAGTATTATGGCAATTCATTTCTTTGGAGTTGCTCAACTGTTTAATAAGATCTCTGTCCGTATCAAACATTGTGAAAAAAGATTACATTATGAATATTTGCCCAGCCTCAAGAAAAATAGTAATAATAATAATAACGTCATGCTTTCGAAGCGATTTTGCACTCCCTTTGAAAAAAAATTCCTCAAATTTTGCAGAGTGAACTTTTGGGGTTAAATACAAGACAAGTTTGTACTTCATCAAGTTCTAGTCTAACAACTACGACCTTTGAAACAATTATACGATAGCGTGATCATCCCTGTCCGTGTTTAATACATACGTCTATTAATACTTCTGAGTTCTTCAGGCTCAAGAGATTTTATTCACCCTAAAGACGAATTATAAGTCGAGTTCGTATTTGGTCAGATCAGGTCTATCTTTGAGTTTAAAAACTGGAACTATTCTATACTGGTGAAAATACGCATAAAAAAAGCAACAACAATATTGGATTAGGAAACGCAAATAGTTAAACCCAGAACACATTGATGAGAAATTGAAAGAAAGGGAAATGTTTGCACTCGCAACAATAGTAAAGCAATTATTCAATTAATTTTCTGGATATACGATACTAAAAGAAATATGTCTATTGCAACTTGGAACTTACCAAGGAATGTTTACAAAAGTTTTGAATTAAATAATACTGATTTTTTGTGGAAAATTGGTCTAACGAAAACCGAATTACTCGTTTACCTATTTTTCAAAAATAAAACAGTAAATTATGAAAGAATTTTGTAATCTGTGTTTTCGAAAATCAAGAGAATGACATATTTTAATATATTATTGCTAAAAATACTGCTATAAATCGAGGTGTAACAAGAAATGGATGTTACAATCATCACCATGACATAGTCTGCCGGGTTTCATCGTTCCCGGAGTATTGGGAAGTTCTTACAGCGGCGCTGTATCCTTCCAGTTCATGCAGGTTGTCATAATCGCTGTGGCTTTACTGGATTGTCATTTCCGATGTTTTTATTTTCATTATTGTGCTAGGTGGATCGGCCACCTGATGTTTTTAGTCTGGCGGTGCTGCCAACTTGCTTAATCAGCGGGTTGGCAGATTTGGAGCAATATTTGTAAAATTGCGTAACCATTTTAGTCAATTTCTGTCTCAGGGGTTCGAGATCGCTGATATGGACATCAGTCGGCATATCTCTTGGTAGATTATATGCGAAGCGGATCGCTCTGTTTAGTATTGTCTGGATCAGGTTTATGTGCGTGGTGGCCGCATTGCCCCAAACCACTGCAGTATAATCGAGGACTGGTCGTACTAGTGCAGTATACAACCTGATGGCCTGAGTTGATTTAATCGTTGAAGAAGGGTTTAATATTGGGTACAGTGATTTCATTCTTCCCTCTGCTTTTGCTCTCAAGTTGCTAACATGCTGTTTCCAAGTCTTCTGTCGAGAGTGATTCCGAGGCACACAGCAGTTTTTGTCCATGGAATAGCCTCGTTGAACATGGTGATTGGCGGTAGTTGCAGGACCTTTCTTCTTGTGATGAAGACCGCTTGGCTCTTTTCAGCACTAGAGGCGAGGCGCCACTTTTTGGCCCAGCCCTCGATGTTACTGCAGGCTCTCTGTAGCACAGTTCTTGCTTGTGTGGCTCTCATGCTCCTGTTAAACTGTGCCGTGTCATCCCCATCACGGTCAGTTTTTGGTATATCAGATGTGTATATGTTATAAAGTAATGGGCCGATGAATGACATATTTGAATAAATTATAGTTAAAACTACTGCTATAAATCGAGGTGTAACAAGAAATGGATGTTCCCAGTTATAACTTTCTAAGTTAAAGAGTTCAGAAGTAATGGAGCTGTGAAGGACACGCAAGTGAGTGACTCCATAATTGCTCGATCCTTCATTAAGGTGGGAACAGGGGAAAATCTCAAATTTAGAAATATGATACTACCTGGAAAATTATCTGCAAATGTTGCAAGCGTTTGTCTTTTGTACAAGAGAATCTGGGTACCATCGTGTAATTTAGGGTGTATTAGAGTATTTAACTACGCAACAGTTCTGTGGTCTTAAACTTATTCCTACTAACACTAAATCTAAATCATATTAAATTTCAAAGTGATCTGTTTTAGTTTTTACGAATTTTGCAATTCTTTTTACATACTACACTAATTATTATTATTATTATTATTCCGAATAACCCTTTTGGAGGGTACGATAAATCAACTTTGGCTATGTTTATTTGTATTTAATTTTCTTTGCTATACTACACTAATATTATAAGATGAGTGGAGGATTAAATTGATGGTTTTAATTACTTCCTGATCGCTCTATGAGATTTGTAGTTAACATAGCATTTTTAATCCTTACCACAATGGACCACTATAATCCTCTTCTTCTCCTTCTCTTCTTTACCTCTAATTTTAATTTGTCATCTCAAGATGTTCAACACTTCCAGTATTGTTAATGGTATTCCGTTTTCCATCTGAGCACTGACAAGTATATTTGATGTGGGCTTCTTCTTTATTTGTTACAGCTAAGCGTTCGTTCCAGTATTTCCTCCTTCCTTTTACCAGTCTGCTCATTTTTTGTAGTTTCCGCAAGGTTCTCCATCCCGTAGTGTTCTATTGTACTTGTTTTTCAGTTCATCATTTTCTCTTAGTGTTTTTGTTTGAATAGTACAACATCTGATTTCATCACCATCGATTCGCACCTCGCACTTAATATGGCTTCATGTATACTTACTTTGCGTTCGATAGTGATGTTTTTATTGCACTCATATATGATCTTTTACACAGTGCCTCATTCCGTGGTATAAACTTTTATTGTTAGTTAACTTATCCGTTGTAGTTAACTTCTACAATTTCTATCGAATTTACAGCTTTCAGATTATTCTAATGTAACCATATAGGTCATCTCTTAGTTGGCTGTGACCCTACTGTATTACGAGCCCTATAACTAGAGTTGCAACGATATATCAGTTAAGCGATAATATCGGTCCAAAAATATCGATACTTATATCGATATTTTTAAATGATCGATACAATAATATCCATATGATGCAGTGAAATATCGAAAACTACAAATCTCTTAGCGTTAAAAAAAACATGCTGCAAATAAATGTATGGGTGAAAGGGCCTAAAGTTAACCATGCTAAACTCTGATTTAGCTCGATAACATCCTTTGCTAGTCTGTCCTTCCACTCCGTTTCGTGCGCGTTATTCGTTCTCCATTAATTTACGTTCACCGTTTTATTATTTAATATGTTGCGTTATGTTTGCGTTCGTTAGTTCTTGTTTCTCTCTGTGACATCTTACAATAGTCGTATAGGAGGTAAAGAATATGACCGTCTGACCGATACAATTGCTTATTTTATAAGTGTTGATAATAGAACTTTTAATGCAGCTGAAGGGAGAGGTTTTAAGTTTTAATGAAGCATTCAGCACCATTATACAAAGTCCCTTTTCGTGAAACTATCAAAACAAAAATTGATGAAAAATATGATTTTTTTTCGCAAAACAAAAGGAAGCTAAATCAGTTGGGTTGTTGTTGTGCTTTAGTAAAAGCCATTGTGCGTGCCGACAGGTCACTTGGCCAGTGGATGACGTCTAATGTGTTAGTTACAGTGGTCGCCACCACAGTGCTGCATGGCTTCTGGCAGGATGGTTTCTATCCAATAGTATGGAAATTTCAAATAAATAACTGTATTTGATTTTCTTCGCCCTCAGTATTAAGGGGAAGTGTACGTCTGATGCCAGCTAAAAGACACTTGTGACTCGTAGACGTGACTGCACAAAAATAAGTAACAAATAACGAAGGGCAGAGATAAAAAGTTACAACGTGAAGCAGAGATATACAAACATTAATATGATGTTCATTTATTGGTTGTGAGTCTACCTGTGTCATTGTGTTTTGTATGTTACTTCCCATTTTTGTTGTGGAAGTAACTGCACGGCAGGAAGTAGGAAGGGGAGAGTTTCATTTTATGATATAGCAAGGTTTTTTTATACCAACTTATTGTTATATCGAAGCTTAAATTACTAATGATTTTTTTAAGAGAATTACGGGAATATATAAGATTTCATAAAACACTACAGCCAGCTAGGTCAGTTGTGACAGCTGAGGTAAACAGTGGCAGCGACGTGAAGAGTGTGTCATCCGAGTCAGCAGCAGTGGGCAAATCACGAAGTCATTCCGCCCGGGCTCAGTGGTTGGCTAGTAAGTCTCCCCATCAGATACAATGGAGTGGGGGGAGTGGTGGATTAATGATCAAAACTGGAATGCTGAGAGTGAAGAGGGCACGACAGACTCGAACTGCTTCGTTACGGGACTAGCTCATATTTGGCCACCTTTAAGATCAAGCAAGTTTTGGCTTCGTTGCGGGCCTTGCTCGTATTCGGCCATTGCGATGCCGAAGCGTGGAACCTCTCTAGCTACTTTTCCGCATTCCATATCTGTAATCGGGAAAGTCTCTCATCTTCCCAAGAGAGCTACTTAGAGAAATTATAAAAACATCTCACCGGAAGACATCCCGATACGCACCTGGAGACGCCGCCTGTCTGACGACAACCCTCGCAAGTGGAGTCTCTCCATCGCTGTCCACCTAGACGATTACAAGTTCGTCTGGGCCATACCAACTGACGACCCCTCGACTTTTGAGAAAGTCATGACGGCACCTGAGCACTGCCACTACGCCGAGAAGATTCTCCCACCTGGGGTAACCGTGTGGCCGGAAGCACTGGTATTTCCAACCATGCTTTTGGGCCATTGCGTCATCGAGAAATACACTTTTCTTCTGAGGAAAAGGTTTAGAATCTTCGGCTTCGACCCAGATGGAAACTCCACCTACACCAAGAAACCTGCTCCAAGCAGGCCGTCGCCCCCGGCAACACCCAAGCTTCAAGATTCAAGCCCGACAACATCCAAGCCTCAAGATGCCACGCCACCCTCACCTGAAGCGATGGCGGTTGACAACAACCATCTCGAAGCGCAAGAAACCACCGAGATCCAACAGGATGAAAAGGGGCCCGTCCTACCGCTTACCGCATACTACGAAGGGAACTTCACAGAACTGCTGACCGCCTTCTCCGGGGAAACAGAAGACCACCTTCTCTGCTTCCCAGTCAAGGAGGGGCTGCGTTTCCTATCGCAGCACCCAACGCAACTCCGTCGTCTGACTGAATTCCTGAACGGGCGCGGCGTCCGCCACGCCCCACTGTTCCCTCGGCGGCCAAGGAGATTGGTCGTCCGCGGGCTTCCGGCTGATGTGCCTGAGGAGACGGTGGCCGCTGTGCTCAACAGCGGTGGTATCGTCGCCTCGGACGTGCATCAGATGCGTCGCCCGGGCACTGAAGATCGTCTCCCGCTCTACACGTTTCAGCCAAAAGGTTCATCTGGAAATAAAGAAGAGACCACCGCTCGCCCTGGCTCAGTGCTTCCACTGTCAGGGCCATGGTCACCTGGCCCGCCACTGTACTGGACAGGAGCGCTTCGTGAGATGCGTGGGGACTCACAATGTTGCAAATTGCAACATTCCAAGAGATGGAACACCTATATGTTGCAACTGTATTGGTAACCACCCAGCCTGTTACAGTGGGTGCCCAATGAGGAGACACCTAACCGTTGACAAGCCGACGACCACTCAACGCAAGCCGCTCATCGATCCTCGACTCCGGCACCAACCTAGATCTTTGCCGCAACAGCCCATTCTGCGGCAGCAGCACCACCAACGTGCTACACCAGGCACCGGCAGTACATGCAAGCTATACACCATGATGCAGCTACTGCACCAACAAAACCTGCTAATGACCCAGGTCATAGCAAATTATGCCTCCTATCCGGAAGTGACACATCCAACAATGCCACATCCTCAGCGAAGACAACATTAGAAGATCTGGAAGGAGATGCAATTGATTTTGCAAGAACTTCCTCATACTCTGGGACAGAAGACATCCCAGATAAGTGTGTCCTGGCGAAGAGGGCACAACTGTAAGTCTTCGAGGGGAGCCTGGTGGCGGACGCAGTGGAACAGAAGACGTAAGCAGTCTACGCAGGGAGCAGCCTTCAGCATCACCAGCATCCAACGTTGGGAAGGTTATAAATGGGAATGATCCGGCATTACAAGGTTAGAATGGGGATGGTTGAAAATTGTAGAAGCTCTGACTTTAATCGCAATGGTGTTTAGGAAAACCAATGGTTTATTACCGGGTTGAAGTGTTATCCATTATTCTTCTGCTCAAATGACAGATATGGCTTACCGACGTACTAGAGTCCCTCTTGGGAGTGGCAGAGCGAAAAAGGAATCGCCAGTCCACCACAGTTTCCATTAGTGCTAATCCCATAATCTAATCTGATAAAGCTTACTCACACCACTAAAAATGTCAGTAAAGGAAGATATTCATTATTCTTTTTTCACTGAGAAACTTTAAAGAAAACACTCCACACTACAATTGGTGACGATCATACTAGTGCGGCTGCTCACCGATCCTGGTGACGGGCCCGAAGACGGTCCTGCTGCCGGGCACTGTGGAGCAGTTCCAGCGCCTCTGCCTGAACTGCCACTGGCACTCCTGGATGGCGAGCTTCGCGGCGCGGCCCAGCGCCGCCACGTGGTCGGGGTGCGAGCGACACAGCCGCTCCTCCGCGCCGCCCCCCAGCAGCGGGCACAGCGCGTCCGCAGTCAGTGGCACAGACTGATCCACCGCGCCCAGCTGCCTGCAACACGCAATGCCACGTCACCCAGCAGTACGGACACAACCATCATGATAACTAGCACAGCCGCTCCTCCGCGCCGCCCCCCAGCAGCGGGCACAGCGCGTCCGCAGTCAGCGGCACAGACTGGTCCACCGCACCCAGCTGCCTGCAACACAAAATGCCACATCACCCAGCAGTACGGACACAGCCATAATGATAACTAGCACAGCCGCTCCTCCGCGCCGCCCCCCAGAGCAGGGACAGCGCATCCGCAGTCAGCGGCACAGACTGGTCCACCGCGCCCAGCTGCCTGCAACAAGCAATGCTACATCACCCAGCAGTATGGACACAGCCATCATGATTACTAGCACAGCCGCTCCTCCGCACCGCCCCCCAGAGCAGGGACAGCGCGTCCGCAGTCAGCAGCACAGACTGGTCCACCGCGCCCAGCTGCCTGCAACACACAATGCCACATCACCCAGCAGTACGAACACAGCCATAATGATAACTAGCACAGCCGCTCCTCCGCGCCGCCTCCCATAGCAGGGACAGCGCGTCCGCAGTCAGCAGCACAGACTGGTCCACCGCGCCCAGCTGCCTGCAACAAGCAATGCCACGTCACCCAGCAGCGGACACAACAATCATGATAGCTAGCACAGCCGCTCTTCCGCGCCACCCCCCAGCAGCGGGCACAGCGCGTCCGCAGTCAGCGGCACAGACTGGTCCACCGCGCCCAGCTGCCTGCAACAAGCAATGCCACGTCACCCAGCAGCGGACACAACAATCATGATAGCTAGCACAGCCGCTCTTCCGCGCCACCCCCCAGCAGCGGGCACAGCGCGTCCGCAGTCAGCGGCACAGACTGGTCCACCGCGCCCAGCTGCCTGCAACAAGCAATGCCACGTCACCCAGCAGTACGGACACAACAATCATGATAGCTAGCACAGCCGCTCTTCCGCGCCACCCCCCAGCAGCAGGCACAGCGCGTCCGCAGTCAGCAGCACAGACTGGTCCACCGCGCCCAGCTGCCTGCAACAAGCAATGCCACGTCACCCAGCAGTACGGACACAACAATCATGATAGCTAGCACAGCCGCTCCTTTGCGCCGCCCCTTAGCAGCGGGCACAGCGCGTCCGCAGTCAGCGGCACAGACTGGTCCACCGCTCCCAGCTGCATGCAATCCAAGGATAAGATTCAATAACAAGTTATTTTTAAGCAAATTTCAGTATACTATTTGCGAAATTATATATACTAGAGATCTCCCAGTGGTCGAAATTCGACCTAATTCATTAATTTAATTAGTTTTTTGTAACAGAGTAATAATTATTGCAAATTGTTTTTTTTAATTTGTTCTATTGCCTTTGCTGCAAGTGTAGATACATCATATACTGTACACACTGACGTTGTTGCCTGTGAGGGTGTTTACCTTGTGTTGTCTGTCTTAACTACGAAATAATAAAATTAAAAATTTAATGTTACAGTAAAAATGCACAATTAACAGCTATTATTTGCATTTATTTTTTGATACAATTATTTGTCAGTTATATTTTTTAACATTATTATTGGATCAAATAAAAACTAACAAAAAATAAATGTTAATAATTGAACATCAAATAGTATGAAATTTAATGATTCAAAACTTCTGTGTATACAATGCTTTTTGTGTAAACTCTTTCATCATTTGCTAAATGCCCTTGACCATTATATTCTTAAATATAAAATCTCAAACTATCGAATGATCGAACTCTACTTGCTGCGACGTACAACTGACCATGTGTAAAGATTGGCTGCCTCAATGAAATTCCTACTATTTCGAAGGTTTGTCCCTGAGACTTATTTATCGTTATCGAAAATGCAGGTATAATTGGAAATTGAGTTCTTTGAAACTTAGATGTTAAAATAGCACCGGAAAAAGTTAAATTTATACGTGGAATCAAAATTCTCTTACTGCGAGCGGTTCCAGTTAAAACTTCGCAATCAATAGCATTTGAATTAAATCACGATTTACTTTTATGAGCCTACAAATTTCTTTATTTTGAGTTTCAACTCTCTGACAATGATCTTTCAGTGCAATGAAGGATTAATGAATTCTGAACATGCTCCGTTTCGAAATGTTGCTTCTTGCATCTATGTAAGTTCAGAGATTAATTTCGACTGATTTGTTTCACCAAAGTCCACACAGTATCTTAATGCCGGAAATAGACTTCAGATAGTTCCTCGGCTCCGATTTCACGCACACACGCAATTAATGTATTTGTAAGACATATTATTATATCTAATTTTAGCTTTCTTCATTTGATCTTCTTTAAGTTCCTCTGTTTGCGCAATATTCTGGCCGCTAGCTGCGCCATCTAGCAGCTGTGAGCTGAACCTGAGCCAGAACTGAGCAACAGGTAGAGTTCTCTGGCGGCAGGTAGAGTGCTCTTGTTCTTAAAAATGGATCAAAAATTTTTTCGCTTTGCATATTAATACATAGGTTTGTAAGACATATATAACTTTATCTTTCTGTATTTCTTTAAGTTTCTCCGTTTGTGCAATATTCTGGCCGCTAGCTGCGCCATCTATCAGCCTTCAGCTGAAGCACTATCAGAACTGGCGGCATCTGAGCGAACTACGTAGGGGAGCGGGTGTATTATTTTATTTAATGTATTTGTAACGCATATTATTTATAGATTTTAGCTTCCTGCACTTCTTCTGCATATAAACTTTAACTATGCCAAATCTCACACTTCCCTGTGCGCGTAATATTCTTAAAAATGGATCCGAAATTTTCGCTTAGCTTATTAATATATAGATATACATAATTGATAAGCACAAAGTACCAGTGTTATTAGGCACCGAGTGCACGTACAGTATCTACTTTTGGTGGTGCGGCATGGGTCAAACAGACAGGGCTATGTGACGCAACAAAGAGCCTAGGCTTACATGTCGGGTGAGAGACTAAACATTCCACCTGGCTTGGGCATTCAGTGGATTTATTGCCCATCATTAATAGCTAAGGCTAGCTTTGGGCACGCTTCGGAAAAGACCCGCCAAATGCAATAGTCCTTACTGCTCAGTAAAGTGGCGCGCTGGGAGAGTGGTAGAGGACGATCCAGTCACTAAAGAAGCTCTCCAGAAATATTACTAACATTTTGATGTTTTTTGTTTATCTGTTGAGCCTACCAGGAGCGGTCATCTTGGCGGGCAGCGCTGTGATTCGCCGAGAGTCTTACGCCACATCGCAGTGTGAATGGTACAAAGTTTTCCTCGGAGCTCAGGAGCGGAAGGAGGAACATTCTGATTTTGATCTGGTGCAGCTATAAGTAACCTTCACCGAGGCCTGACCATTGTAGGAGAAGGGGATGACCGACGCGTCCTGGGGAAGAAGCCAACGCGACCCAGCAGGCGAGAATTCTAGCAGCGGCGACGATCCCTCTGGCGCTATTATAGTTTATGTGGGTTCTCTGACCACGCTAGTGGCTAAACTGATATGATAATGGAGCAGGACTGGGATTCACTGCGGGATAGGAAGACGAAGTTACAGTGTACTTTTAAACATTATGCTATTACCGCAACCTGGAAATCGGTTTCAGATAAAAGGGAATTGGATATATTATAGGCAAGAGTGTCAGAAATATGAATAAATTACCAAGGAAAGTGTTGAATACTTTACCTAAAACACTGAAAGAATTTAAAACTAAAATTCATAAAGAACAGAAGTAGGTAGATTGGGAAAATACTCTAAATTTTTTTTAGATATAAAACATAAAATTGGTAAATAGGTATGGAGGCATATTAAGACCGGATCGCAATTAAATTAATTAATTAATTACTTCCACGCATCAAATCATAGTTAGTAGTTCTTCCTCTGTCTGCCACACAAACAATGTGAGGTAAAACTCGATAATTTAGAGTCACAGTGTGCAGCTCTATGCAGTAGCAGGGTGTGTTTTTCCTTCCCTGAAGCGACAGCATTTAAGATTATCCTGGGAACGCTTTTACAACCCCTTCCTGTCTCCCGCGCTGTGCATGAGTTCTGCGTTAGCAATAAAATTTAACGAGACAGTGTTACTGCGGCTCATTTGTTTTTAAAATGATTCTAGAATTGATTAATGTTCTCCTCTCCAGACTAAACTGAAATATATTTACACGTTCAGCGTTCAGCCAAAAAACGTGGTACAACTTGTTTAGCCACTTCTCACGTTCTATAGTGGGAACTTTAAAAGAAATACAACCCCCCCCCCCCCCGCCGCATTGCTCCACGTTACGGGGATTTGATAGTTAGACGATTTATACTTATAAACCACAAGTTTTGGTCATGTTGTATCTGTGTCACGCCATCACGTCACACTGTGACGTCGCATTATGACGTCACGCTTCTCGCCTCCGTTGCACTGCAAAAAACGAATCGAGATGTTTGAGGTTACCCGAGTTATTTAACAACAGTTCTATTTAGCTATGCATCCGCGAATAAATTAACTGTCAGAACATTGAAAGAAAAGTACTCATTTCGTTGAAATCGACATATTGCTTTATCTTAATTAAAATTCGTTTGACGTAGATTTTTCTTATACACTCTGGAGAGAGATAACGTTGTTACAGTAAGCTAACAAATATCTACATCATTTTCAAGATAATGAACGTTATTTGACGAAAATTGTATTTAGTCAGCGAAGAAACGAATTGCTTAAATATTGCATTCAACACGTCATTTTTGACGGGCTTAAAAGATATTTATATCCAATATAGACATTTTAATCCACTGTTATAATGTACTGGAAGGAAACACTGAAATAAAGATATTTACTGTGTTTAAATTAATGTATTAATTATCAGTTGCTTTTATTACTAATGTCACTATATCAGACACACATAAATATTTCCAGTAGGTCAAATTTAGATCGGCGTACAATGAATGTATTCCTACGCGGGTAATAGTATCTATGAATTTTGACCATCAATATTAGTAGAAGTTGTGGTTATGTCGAAATGCAGATAGGACCAGACAACTAATACTTATTTTTACAAACTAAATCACGATGAATTTAGTTTTATAAATAATTTAAGCTGCTTTCATATGCTCAGAGTTACTGATCTTACGGTATTTTTATACAGATGGAAGTAGTTCCGTATTGATCGTGCAGAATGAGACCTGGACCAGGAATAAAACCATTATCACGCTGTATAGCATAAGGTAATGGGATTTCTGATTTATTTTTAATTTAATTGGTTCCTAATTCTGACATCATTCATTAAGCTGAACTTCCATCTGTATCGCTGTGTAAAGTACAACCGAAATATGTACAAATTACAAAATAAGGTTGTGAGCATTGTGTAACAACAATTCTATTTACTTAGGGAACCGCAGAGAAATGAATGATTTTGACAGGCTTTCAGGCTAGTTATATCATAAAACATCTTGTAAGTTTCATAATAATTATATTTCCACTGTAAACTCATATCTTTATATATAAAGATGAATGTATGATTGTTTGTTTGTTTGTTTGTTCTTCATACAAATCCACAGTTTTCATCCGATCTCGATGAAACTTAGCACACTTATCCTTTGAAACAAGGAGAAAAATACTGTCTACATTTGGTTGAAAAACTATTTATATAAATAAGACATGCTGTCTCATAACTTCGAAATACGGCAATAGACAGACACGTTGGATATGGACGTTTCCGTACCGCGTTTCCGTGTAGTGAACTGGCAGCTCAGTGGTTAAAGCGCTTGCTTACGAACGTCGTGGTCTCCGGTTCAAATCTCCGTGGAGGCTAAGATTTTAAAAAATTGTTTTTCATCGTAAGATTCAGGCCTGGGCCGTAGGTTATTCGGATTGAATGTTAAACTGTAGATATTACAAAGTTAGGGGTGCAATGTGAGGCAAATCGTAGTTAGTCTTGCAATTTTGTAGGTGTACACTTTTTTACGTTATAATCATCCCTCAGGTGTTGTTCGCAGTCAGTGTGTGAGGGTGAACCACAGTAATATTATTATAAATACGGAAGAAGTATTTTTGTTACATTTGACGACTAAATGGCTATATCGTTGTGATGGAATTTTATAAGGAAATCTGTATGAAGGGTGCAGGATATTTTTTCCAGTATGGTTAACAGTTGAGACCTTATCGAATGGTGACAGAAATATGTTGGAAATTGATTCTCTTCAAGAGACAGGTTCGACGGTACAGTGATATAGTGATAGCTTTCCTGACATATTATTCCGACTCGATATTGTTTGGGACCAATCCTTCGTTACCAACAACTTTCTATATTTAATTCTGGCAAAGAAATTCTTAATCCACGCGTACGAAGTCGCGGGTACGAGCTAGTTTTAAACATAAAAACTCTAAAGATTGTTATTAAATTAAATTAAATGGAGCGCATGCTTCGGTGGCAATTTCCCCAAACACCCATCTTCCCCCTTTTCTGCATCCACCCTTTACAAATTTTAACTTTAAATTCTTTCAACGTTTTTGGCAAATTATTCATCATTTCTCTTGGTAACTTATTCCAATCCCTGACACCTTTACCTAAAAAAGAGAATCTTCTACACCTTTGTGCCTGAAATCGAGTGCCAGCTTGTGGTCGTGGTCATCTATTACCTTCCATGCATTACTTTCAATTCTTACACCAATATCTTTCATTGCCTCGTCACCAATATACGCCTTGCAAACTCCCATGACCCTCCTTCTGTCTTCCAATAAGTCCCATTCCAGCTCTTTTATCATATCTGTTACTGATTGCGTTCTGCGATAATTTCCAGAAACAAACCTAGCAGCCCTTCTTTGCAACTGCTCCAACTCCTGTATTTGATACTCAAAATTTGGGTCCAATACTACACTACCATATTCAAGCAATGGTCTGACCAAAGTTTTGTAACTGTTTTGTCATATGTTATTTTAAACATAAACTGAATCAAAATTTTGAATAACTACTTTTCCTCCCAGAAATGCTTGCTGAACGTATCCTTCTATTGCAGTTAGAGATATTTGGCTTATCTGTTCACGAGTTTTGCACGTGTAGTTAGCAGGGATTTGAAAGAACGGAGGCAGCAAATATTTTGCAATGCTCAAGCCGGTTGGAAGTGCAACAAACACTACAACTGAACCTTATTTAAGGTATTTAATTTCATAATATTGAACAAAGTAAAGCATCTAATGAATAAAGGGGGATTTATAGTGGCAGATTATTTCTACTATTACTTTTACTGTGCGATTCACTAAAAGTGGGGGGCGGAAGGTGCACTGCACTTATCGTAAAGTGTAACCGTTTGAGCATATGAAGGGATATACGGGATATGGCAGGAGGACATGCGGTATTTTGAGGAGCTATCCCGGTATTCGCCTGGAGCGATCTGGGAAAACCATGGCAAACCCAGATTAAGATGGTCGGAGCGTGTTATGAAAACCTACTCCTACCGGATTTTAAGGTTTATTGCTGATAAAGCCTTCCTATTCCATTGCTTAATCGCAGGTGGAAAAAATGAGTTTAGAAAAGAATCTCTCCTGGCCCTGATTTCTCTTATCTTATTTTCTCGGTGGATGCTGCTCGTAGTAATATGTGTTTGCTCAGTGTAAGCTTCTCAGGAGTTCAGTGGGATAGCGTCATAAAAACACAACGTTTCGACAGCTGGCTCTGCTGTCTTCATCAGGTGCAGAAAGCTTCAGGTGTTGTAGGCTGGTAGTCACAGTCTAGACTGGCATAGTAGAAGTGCGTTACTTAAGGAGTCTAGGCGGTGACTTATATCTTTCCGCACCTGGTGAAGACAGCAGAGCCAGCTGTTGAAACGTTGTGTTTTTATGACGCTATCCACCTGGACTCCTGTGAAGCTTACATTGAATCAGTACGCCAGGAAAGTCTCCACTCATCCCGAAATACATCTGGCGATTCTTCTTGCTAACGATGTCATTCTGAGGTCAAATGTTCCGACAAAGCCTGTGGTCTTCTTCAGGAAGCTCACTGCTGAACCTGCTACAGACCGCCATTGTGACCAATTGTACTGATATTTATAGTTTGGAGACTGTCGAATGTCTAGTAACCATGCTTACAATTTAATTTCTCTGTTCGCAGTATTGTTTATTTGTTTAGCACACATTTCCATGATTGGCTTAGACCATATCCTCCACCTTTATTAACGTTGTTTGGCTGTTATAATATTGAAAGCTCTAAATCATATGCATTCATCTCTCTTACTATTTTCGTAAAGACCCCGAAACACAATTCGTTTGTTGACTGGAAGGAAAGAGAATTAATGAAGTGTTTAAAAACCTCAAATTTTGAAAAGACTTCATATATTTCGGGGTTTTCAAGACAGTAAAGACATAAGTAACATCTTTTTGCACAGGAGAAAAGACAACCATTGAGAGAGGAATATAAAATATTTTGTGGAAATAAAAAGCCACCTTACGCCGTCGACAAAAGGAAGAAAGAGGGAGCAGACCAATGTGATGATACTTATATCAAGCAGTGTGTCCTAAGTAACCAATTATGTGGAAACCATTATGTTACCTAAACAACTGAACTAATAAAATAACTTTACTAAATTTCTAATGCGAAACACGGCACTGTACTTCTAATTATCATCACTGATCGGATTAACTAGAAGGTATCAAAGAAGCCTGAAGGGAAGTCATGTTTGTTGGTCTTTTTCTGGTAACGACTTGTCAAAATGCGAAAGCATTTTTCTTGACGAGAAGAATGCATCCATGATCCGTCTCAAATAATGCGTCTTCCTTCCATTCAGAGGAAAGTGTCACTTTGCCTTGTACTTGGCGAATACGGAGGCCTGTTCGAGAAACTGATGTAATTAAATCATGAGGTATCATGTTGTACTCCAACGACAGCATTCATTGACCATAGTTTGACCTTCAACTCGTGACGTAATAGACATCATAGTAATAAGCACTATTGACTCCCTTCAGGACGATGCGCTAGTCCCCGTAAATGTTACCGTTTTAGCTACTGACTTTGGCGCTTTCATATTTCTGCGGTTATACTATTATTATTTCTCCGCGATTCACTAAAAGTGGGTGGTGGAGGCTGCATTGCACCTATCCTAACGCGTAACCATACGATATGTGCATTGGAAGGGATACACGGGACATGGCAGGAGGCGCCCATGAGCTATTTTGAGGAACCATCCCGGCATTCGCCTGGAGCGATCTGGAAAAAACCATGGAAAACCCAGATCAGGATGGCCGGAAGGGTTTATAGGTACTCCTATCTGAATCTAAGTTCTCTCGCTCGATAACTCCTTCCTAGTCCACTCCCTAATCGCTAGTGGAAAAAAGAGAATTGAAATGAATCGGTTCTGGCCCTGATTTATCTTATTTTCTCGGTCATTCCTAGATATGAATGCAGCTGTAGTAAAATGTGATTGCCGTCATCCTGAAATTGGTAGGTCGAGAGTTTTTCAATCAGCTTCTGCCGAGAGCAACGTCTTCGGTGTTCCAGGTCTTCCCAACCCAATTCATTCAACATCGCACTTACGCCTGCCCTCTAGCTAACGAAACCCGCGACTGTCCTTTAGACTTTCTCCAATGCATCCTTTAACCCCCTATGGTAGGGACCCCATACAGAACAACAATATTCTAAGTGAGGACTCACCAGAGCTATGTATACAATCGATTTAACTTCCGGTGTGCATTGTTTTAAATTGCGACCTAGAAATCGGAACATATGGTTTGCTTTCACAATTACCTTCTCATAATTACTACGTATTTTGGTATTCAGTGGCATTGATTTTATATTCAGAGATAAATTGTGTCGCTTTTTTACTTATATGGATGACTTGGCATATTTTAGTGTCTAAGTCCATCTGCGGTTCTTTGCACCAGGCGATTATTTTCATAAAATCGATATGTAACAAAGCGCAGTCGTCCAGGGTTTTTATTTGACGATTAATAAAAGCATCATCGGCAAACAGTCTTTTCTTTTACCGCTTATTGCTTCGCACAAATCATTAATGTATATGAGAAACAACAGAGGCCCTATCACACTTCCCTGCGGAACCCCGGACCTCACCTCGGTCAGTGAAGAACGTTTAGCGTCGAATATGAGTGGAATTGCATTTTTTTTTCTCGGTCCTTCTCGTGGTATATCAACTGCCGGTAATTGTCGCCAGTTTGCTGATAATATCCTCTTTATCCATCACTCGCAAGCGCTGCTTGTCTAATTTTACGTTATCATCCGGTAACAATGCTATGTTCTGAAAACAATCTTTTCTTCGCTGTGTTTAGATATGACTCGTCCCCTCAGATTTTCCTTATAGACACTTAACTAACACCGATTATCAACGCGACACTTTCAGAGCTTTTCCTCCCGCCTTCGGTATCAGCTTCTCCATTTCTGTCACAATTGCAGTTTCGGTAACACTATTACTTCCGTCGAGCAATTGAAAACTGAACTGCAATCTCGCATCGCCTCGGGTTTCCCCCATAACACTGCTTCCGCATCACCGTAAATTAGGTTCGCTAAATTCCTTGGTGATACCCTCGACTCGTGAATCATGATTATTTTATTATTCAACTACGGAAGAAAAAAAGTTATTTAACACAGAATTAATTTATAATACATATATCTGAAGCCGATTAGTAATCTATCTCCCTCAAAATAGTTTTCGAACCCTCTGACATTCCCTCCTCATCGTATAATGAAAATACTAGACATATGGCTCGGAGATTTTAACGCTCGGACAAAACAGAAACCTTTTATTCGACCCGCTACAATCAATCATAACCATAATAATTCTTCTGACGAAGATATCTTTCGTGAGTGGTTCAACAATTTAATAATCAAACTTATAATAAGGATAATACTACAAACACTGGGAACTACAAACTCTTATATCAGCAGCTTCAAAGATCTTAGAAACAGCAATGTGCAGAATGTTAAATGCATCTCTATATAATAACGACGTACCCACTAACGAACAGTTGGATTTTAGGCAATATGTTTCTACAGGATCAGCAGTTTTTGTTTTTACAGACATCATGTTGATAGTAATGTATAAAAAAATAAATGAGGTCTGCCATAGCTAAGGCTATTCCTAATTTACGTCATTCATCTGTGAAACATGTTGTGTAATGGTGAGTATAAGTTACTTTTTGCAGATGATACTAGCATTTAGAAAAATGTTTTGAAGAAAACAAACAAATAAATTAATACTTAATATAGAAAAGACTCTGTAATTTGCAACAAAAATAAAGCATGGGACAGCTATTACGTGATATCTGAAGGAAAAGCAATCAATGAAAGCAGTTTCACAAAGTTAGATAAGAAGTTGAACTGGAAACAACACGTTCAGCAATTACTTTTTAAAAAAATAATAATAAGTTAATTCCCTCGCTGCTCACTTATGGTATGTTCTTGCGGGGGAAACTCTCTACAAGCACAGAAGGTGTACAACTCACATAAACATTTTCTACGAATTATTTACAGAGCAAGTGCACGGACATAATGGGTTTAGAAATTTAGGTATGTTTACAATGCCAGCACAATACATACACTTCAGTCTTAACGCTGACATACACAGTTATGATATTAGTAATACGTAAAACATTCACAAAGATTGAAAATCATTGTCACTGGAGGTTCTTTGCTATCTACAAAAACCTCATCATCAACAGCATTGGCTCTGTCCTTTGTCTACCGCTAGATCGTTTAATCCTTAAATCTAGACTGAAAAGAAATTTTCTTCTTCTTCTTCTTCTTCTTCTTCTTCTTGTTCCTGTCCGGTACTAGGCCTGGTGGCCTGTTACGGTCTCAATCACCTTGGTGGTCTCCCTATATCTCTCTTGCCTCTTGGATGGTATTTGAGAATTTTCCGTGGAATTCGGTCCGTCTTCACAACCCATTTTATTGTGTGCAAGAATATTTTATTTTTATTTTTTGAATTTGGTAACTAAAGATGACTGACAAATTACTATATGTTTAAAGAAATTTTGTTGCAGATCATATTTCGGCAGTTGCTTAGCTATTTATTCGTAGAACAGATAACGCCAATGTAACTGCTTTTATTGCCACCGGAGCCTGTGCTCCATTGCAATTAAATAAATTAAATTAAAATTAAATTTTATTTTACTGTCGTACGCTTTTCGTCTTTCATCTAGGCAGGGCCGCATTTAGGGTCTGTAGCTACAGCTGAGGTGCGGGCCCTTACGAATATGTAAAGCATTATTGCTTACTTACTACTATATTAATAAACCTTTTAATCCAAAATATTGATTGATGTAAAGATATTAAAAATACAGGAAGATAACTTACTGAAGAATCAAAAGTTCGAAACGTGTTTTCTGTATAGTTTCCGAGACTGTAGTGAACGATGTTAGCAAGTGATGCTCGCACGTTCAGGTTTTCGACTGATGATCGATAGATAAGGTGCTGCCTATTGTAGTCGTGTTGTTGCAACCAAACACTCACACCAAAAGCCCGTGGAATTACAAACTCAAAAATTTTAGTAACAATTTGAAACAGTAGGCCTACATATTAAGATAAAACAAACGATAAAAGATAACATCAGCAAAGCACGCGGTAGAGAAAGATTAAAAACACAATATTGATTATTCACACACAAATGTCAACAGGCTGACAGCCATTAATATACCTGGTGGTTATAATTAAACTTTCCCTATTTAACACGTTATAACACGGACACTAATTACCGTAGGATTACCAAACTTGGTAAAATTAATATCAAAGATATGGGGAAGAGAAATAATGCAGAATCAATTCAATTGAAACACTTTTAATGTGCTGCTACGGTACATCATACCATTACATACCGGTACCATTACTGCTACAAAAGGGGCTCAATATGGAGACCATCAGTGTCCAGAAGAGTCTGAAAGCGCAGGATTGCAATCTGCACAGCAGAACGAAGCATGTCCGTAGGTATGCTGGCTACCTCTCTTGATATGCTGCGCTTCAGATCAGCCCATGTGTGAATGTTCCCCTGGTAAACCCTGTCCTTCAGGTAGCCCCACAGGGAGTGAGGTCAGGTGATCGTGCCGGCCGAGCATTTGGAAACGATCGGCTAATAATTCGGTCAGGTGTGTGAGACTATGAATCACGATGACTGATCGCGGCAGCTGGTGGCGATAGTTGGAACTGCACGTTGGCGCTGTGATGCATGGAAATCATGCACCCCATACTCTGGAAATTAATGCTACCAAGTTTGCTAGTCTTTTGGTAATTAGTTTCCGTGTTGTAACGTGTTAAATAGGAAAAGTTTAATAATAACCAGCCGGTATATATATTTGCACGTGATGCGGTCCCGTTAGTTACGTTTTTAATCTAAATTACGGATCAGATGTATTTAAATGACCTTGCCGCACGGTTAAACATACCAAACGTGGTGGGTGAACGGTTAACGTTCTGGCATCGCATTCTGGAGGACGCGGGTTCGAATCCTTTTCCGGTCATCCAGGTTTGGGTTTTTCCTGGTTTCCCCAAATCACTCCAGGCGAATGCCGGGATGCTTTCTTCAAAAGGCCATGGTCGAATTCCTTTCCGTTCCTTGCCCCCAGTCCTTCCCCGCCTTCAACGTCGATGAGGCGTAAATCAGTAAGTTAAAAAAAAAAAAATTAAACATAATCGTGACGCGATGTTTTTTTTATATTTTTTCATTGTTTTGCATTAAAGATGTATCGTTTGCGAGTGAACCGGTCTTCCAGATCAGAGCAAATTAGCACAAAAAAGGAAGTAGGCTGCTAAACGAAAAAGGCCTCAAATATTAATTGTGAACAATACCTTGCATTACCTTTAAATAAATTAATGTAAAACTAACCCTGCTTTATTATTATCAAACTGACCTCTCAAAAATTCCCAGAAACCCAAAAAGTATATCATTGACGCTTTGAAATTGCCTTTCCTGTGTAAAAATAATCCGGTAGTATTTAAAGGGGAAAAATATTTCAGGAAAAATAGAAACATAAGTGATCTAATCGCCTGTGAGATTACCATTCGTAATCAATTAAATTTTAAATAAAACAGATAGATAGTACTCTCAAAACTGAAATAACCATTCCTTTTATTTGAAGTCAGCTAGTGAGTTAGTGAACCGTTCAAAAGATCAAGTTACCTCACTGAGATATCAAATGAGCGCCTCTCTTTTTAGTGTCCACCTCTAGTATTATCTGATCTGTTGATGCAGGTTTTTTCATCTCGAGTGTTTTTTTGCATGTTTTGTAATGGTGAGATAAAAAAACTTCAGTTTTTGTTTGTCTTCCTTTTCTATTTTGTGGTGTATATTATTTATTATGGTGTATTATTATTTATTCCGACTTATTTTAATAAAAATGTCATCTTCACTCTTCCGAAGGAAGCACAAGTGGACAGATCTGAGAGTTATCACACTATAAGTCTAACATCACATACTTCAAAATTACTGACGAGAATAATATACAGAAGAATAGAAAGTGTAGTACAAGGGATAGTATGTGAAGATCAGTTTGGGTTTAGAAAAAATCGCGGTACAAGAAAAGCGATTCTGGCGTTAAAATTAATACTTGAAGGGCGGATAAAGAAAAATAAAGATTCTTTTTTGGCGTTTGTTGATTTACAAAAAGATTTTGATAATGTTAGGTGAGACAAGATGTTCAAAATTTTAAAGAAGTTTGGTCTAAACTACCGAGATAGAAGAATACTTTATAGACTATATAAGAACCAAGTGGCTATAATAAAAGTAGAGAATAATGAGAGACATGCATCAGTTAAAAAAGGTGTGAGACAAGGTTGTATTCTATCCCCATTAATATTCATCTTGTATGTAGAAGAAGCAAAGAAGGAAGTGAAAGAAAGATTTCCATGTGGCATAAGTGTTCAAGAAGAAAAAATCAGTATGCCTAAGGCTCGTATCCTTCATTATCTCGTCTAGCAAACAGATAACTCAGTATAAAAACATTTAAAACCCAGTCACACACAAACAAATGGAATAACACAGGCATGTTAAGAATGTGAGACAATACACATACGGCAGACACGAATACAAATCCCAAATATACAACGAACACATGGGAGCATTAAAATACAGCAACTAGTCCACATTCGCCGAACACCTCATATAAAATGATCATTCACCTGCAAACCTGAACATAGATACGCGAATTCTCACCATCAACAACTATAGACACAACTCTCTCGTAATACAGAAAAACTACCATATTCTGAAAGCCAAAAATAGTGGTAAAATGTTACTTAATGATCAGGTAAATCTTACAAATCAAATGTTATCCAAGCTGATAAACACAAACTTGACAGACATGAAAATAAAATAAACACAAACATTTGATAAACCCACACACTCACACATCACTCATAAAAATAAAACAGACTAAGAAAACATCATTCACTTAAAACGATACGCGACATAAACCAACAAGATTGTGCAGCAGACATCCGAGTAGCGAGAATGCATTCGGTCCATAACCACCAGATTGCAGGAACGGTGAGTATTACGATACAATCGGAACATGTTTCGGGTGAAAAACGGGAGATGTACAACTACAAACCAGAATCAAGCAATGTAAATACTAAGTAACATGCAACCGCTAAATAAAACATGTAAGTTATAGTTATTTTCATTATTATTAATTTAATTGCAATAGGTAGAATGTGTAAACTTTAACGCAGATTCGTTGCTGATGATGCCTTGATGAGAGGCGAAACGCTTACGAAAATAACATAAAATAAAACCATTTGCATTGCCGTTATCTATTCTATTCAACAACTAATTAACTATATTTTTATGTACATGATTCTATTTGGAATTTGGTACCTAAAAAGACTGACAAATTAGTTTATTGCTATTATATGGAAAGTTTTTTTTTTTTTTTTTTTACTTATGGCTTTACGCCTCGTCGACGTCGAGGTCATTAGAGGCGGGATGGGATTGAAGGAAGCATCCCGGCATTCACTTGGAATGATTTGGAAAAACCAAAATCTCGATGCCCGGACGCGAACCCGCGTCCTTCCGAATGCGAGGCCAGAGCGTTACCACTCACCCACCACTCTCGGTATGTATGGAAGGCGAACGTGATAAAATCACTAAAATGGCGTTTGATTTTATTTGTATTGAAACTGTTTACAAATGGAGCAATTAGATTATCTGTATTAATAATTGTTAAATTGCATTCCTATACAGCAACTAGCATGGGATGATATGTATTTGACAGTTACCATTGGAAACTGATTATACTATACCAATGGGATGAGAAGTAAGTTACCGGTTATCAGTAGTTGACAACATAAGTGGTTTGTTAATAAATGTATGTACTGTTCCACATCTTTCAGACTGTTCCGACATGGTGTTGAGCTGAGTTTATTTATGTATATTTAAAATTAAAAAAACTGCCTTCTACTATGCAGAATTTGTTATCATTTTTATTCCTTTTTTGTTCTAGTTTTCGTCTTGTTAGAATTAGGTTGATTACTTATTCCGACATTCCGAGTTCCTTATAGTTATTTTACCATCTGGACTGTAAATTAATCTCCATGTTTGGTTTTATGACGTCTTCTGAGCTAATAACAGGTGTCTTATCCTCTATTCTTAGGTACCTTGACTTAGGCTGCTTGACTTTAATTTTCTCTTGTTTCTGTATTTCGTTTTGTGTTTGTATATATTCTCATTCTGTGCTGGTTTGTGCTATCCACCATATCTGTGTGCTGGATCTCAAAATGGATTTTGAAAAAGTCGTCATCTACGGAGCTGAAACAGTTCTGTATAGGTTTCTATAGGTTTTCCGTTTTCCGTTTAGTAGCAGAGGTGACTGGTTTTGCCAGGAAAGTTATTTGAAAGGCCTGCATTCAGATATTTTTTTCTCGGCGGCTAAGCTAGCTTCGGTCCATCTCTTATCGCTCTCCATTAAGGTGAATCTTGTTTGACGTTTCCAGAGTGGACTGATACCTCAGAGACGCACTTACCCCAACCCAGTGTCCACCGTGTGACCGCGGGCTCCGCTTACGATCTGAATCTTATCGGGGAGGAATCCAACAGTTTGTCCGGGGAGATAGGTCCGGAAAGCGACCAGAATGTAAATCGCATGCAAATGCAGCGGCCAGCTGGGGGACGGCTCCATTAGCAGACACTGCTCGGATCGCACCTGTGTCGTAAAACAAAATTAACTTCCTGCTCCAGACTAATCACTTCGTTTTGTGTACTTCACTCATTAATCCTCGATTTTATTACCTCGTTCATGAGATTTATTTAATTGCCTTCTATGAAGAGAATCACTATTTATTTCAAGCAGATAAATAACTTTCGTATCTTAACTGGCTTCAGTAGCACTTTGTGATACAAGCTCAAGCAATTCCTAAACGAGCTCTGAAAGTCACAGCACGCACATCACCACCATTTCTAACATCATATCACAGTGCGTATTTGATAGATCTCTGTTGCGTTTTATACTCGATATATTCCTCACATGCAGTGTTGCGTGTACTGAGCGAACTATTATGTGCAATCCAGGAATGTTTGTTTTTGATTCAACAGTGTGTATCGAAACTAAGCATAAGAACCAAGAGTTAATCAAAACAATGACTAAGGACTAAACGCTTCCCAAAGACCTGGAACAAAATAATGATACGTTCTTATTCTAGTTATGGTATATAGAGAGATCTCCCTCATTAAATTGTTTCCCAGATAATACGGTTTCATCTAAGGGAGCGTGCACAAACTACGTGGCTCGGTCCGGGGGGGGGGGTTGGCTGGAAGGCTACGCTGGGCTACGTGGGGGGACGGGGGGTTTCCGAGCCAGGCCACGTAGCTTTTCTTTCATAGCATTTTTCGCAGTTAAAATGAGGAACAGAGCTCACAACAGCATGTGAATATTTATTTCCGTCATTTAATTATCTCCGTATGTAATTTACAATAGTCTGACAAGAGAAAACAGTACAAAATGTCTTCTGGAATCAAAAGGGAAAAAAGCTACGTGCTACGTGAGGGGGCGGGGGGGGGGTTGAGGCAAATGCCACCTAGGGCTACGTGGGGGGGAGGGGGGTTCACAGGAGGCCAAAATGGAGCTACGTGGTTTATGCACGCTCCCTAACCATCATAAATGATCTCACAAGGGACACCTTTGACTTCGAATGCTCGGAACCGCACGAAAACATGCTTAGAATAACAAGCGATCATAAACAAAACCGTGGTGTGCGTCATTTCCATTCAAAACGTTGCATTCTACCTCAAGTAACATTTTAATAGAGAGAAACAAAGTAACAAGATATCAATACCATATGATCGAAATTATTTGTAATTCAATTACATTAGTGTATTAATACATTTTAATCAACAGTGCCAAAAAAACTCTCTGCTTAAAGTACGTGAATATAGCTCAGAACATTCATTTACAGCAGTACCACACACCAGATAGTGCTTATATTAGTCCTCAAAGTGCAGATGCGGGATTTAGATGAAGTGGTTAAAACAAAGTGGAAGAGAACAATGTGCACACCTCACTAAAGCCACGTTATCACATTGCAAATCACTTTCCAATTCACTCAGTCCACTATCAAAAGTCACACTAATTAAATTTTTAAATGATGATATTGGCATGTCAATGTCATAACTTGGCATATTGCAACATAGGCTTATGCGTGGGTGCAGAAACTTGATTTTAAATCACAGAGTGAAGTTTCATGATCAAATAACGATCATTTATCTTCACTTGTGGTTTGGCACATTGTGGTGTTACAAAATCAGTTATCCTCTTGATAAAGAGCTTATATTGCCGAAAGAAGTAAACATCCAGGGGATGGAAATATTTGGTTGTTTTTGGTGGTAATATCTTCAGCATAACATTTTTGTTTGGATTTGAATAACTGGACCAGGAATTCCACAATAATAGGCTCTTTAATGGCACTAGCAGACAAGCGGAGTTCTGCATGTAAATGACACACACGACTGTTTTGTTTATGGTCGCTTGTTATTTATTCTAAACATGTTTTAGTGCGGTTAGGAGCGTTCGAGGTCAAAGGTGTCCCTTGTTAGTTCTTCAAATCACAATTTTCGGCATTTGTTACTGTAGTTGAATAGATCCTGCTGAACTGTGCCTAAGACCTCTCCGCAGTGCGTATGAAGTGAGCAGGCCTGTATGGCTAACACCTCCCCTTCGCTTCACATCTCATCAGTACACACGCTCTTCACACTCCTCTAAGCAATGACACCAGCCACAAAGCTGTATCATTTCGGTTAATATGATACTCGTGGAATCGTATGAGCCGCCAGTTACACGGAGACGGACGCTACTACCGAGCACGCTGGGTGAGCGGCAACGCTCGGGACTGGTGGTCGGGGAACGCTGGTTCGAATAGCTTCCAAAATCACTGCAACAATTGTTCCCAATTCCTTTGCCGGCTACAATGATCTCGACATCGCCGAGGCACCAAGCCCGAATGAAAAAGAGAAACTTTTGTTATTTGGTTTACGAAAGGAAAATACCTGCCAACTGCGATTCAGGGATTCCTATCACAGGTCTAGATGTGATACGTCACATGGAACACAAATCAGTGTTAGAAATTTCTGCAGGTATGACAGCGGTCACCCCACCGCTCGACTAGTTACTGCACTAGTCAAGCAAACTAGAGACAAATCGCAAGTTCCAAGGTACTTCAAGGTTAAACAAACTATTTTTGATCATATCAGTCATCCAGACTCAGCTCCGCCAGATAAAAAAGAAATAAGCGAAATTAGAGCCTTAAAAACAACAAGACACCTGGAAAAGATTCCATTATTGCCCAGATTATTAATTAATTGGCATACGGTAATAATGGTAATTAAGTATGGTGAAGAGAAGGCAATAGACCATGTTGAGAAACTCTTCCAACAAACCTGGCTTAAAGAAGAGATACCAGAAGAGTGGAGGGACGCTGTCATCCATCCGTTACACAAAAAGGGAAACAAATCAAATGTGAATAATTACAGAGGTATACCACTATTACTGTGGCATACAAGTACTCTCCATAGCACTGCAGCGAAGAATAGAGAAACACATTGATCAACAACCAGGAGAATATCAGGTGGGATTTAGGAAAGGACGATCCTGTGCGGAGCAGATCTTCACTATCAAGACCTTGGTAAAAACAAAGGCGTTAGCAGGTAATGAAAAGGTGATCATGACTTTTCAGGACTTCGAGAAAGCGTACGGTTCTGCAGACCGGGATTTTGAAAGAGTTCAGAATAGACGATAAGACAACATCACTAATACAGCAAACTTTAAAGAACATCCGATCCCAAGTTAAGTTATTAGGAGAACTATCAGATCCCTTTGAGATCAATACTGGAGTAAGGCAGGGTGACAGACTATCCCCGCTATTGCTCAACGGCGTCTTGGAAAAGGTCTTCAGGAAATGGCGGAAAGTGATGTGTCAGTCAAACATCCTAAACGGAATTAGACAAGGACACCAGAAGAAAGGCTTTCCATTTGAATGTCTCGCTTTTACGGATGATATTGTGTTCTTTTCAAGAGTTATTTTTTTTATATAACTGCTTTACGTCTCTTTTTAACATCGAGGTCTTTAGAGACGGGAAAGGATGGGGGGCAAGGAATGGGAAGGAATTCGGCCATGACCTTTTGAAGGAAGCATCCCGGCATTTGCCTGGAGTGATTTGGGGAAACCATGGAAAACCCTAATCTGGATGCCCGGACGGGGATTCGAACCGCTGTCCTCCCGAATGCGAGGCGAGAACGCGAACCGTTACACCGCCCCGCTCGGTGCAAGAGTTATGGAGACTGCAATCAAACGGATAGATGTCTTGAAGGAAACAGCTGAGAAAGCAGGATTACAAATATCGTTTGAGAAAACGGAATACATGAACACAGATGCAAAAGACCAGACATGGACAGTCAAGACTAAATATGGTGATATTAAAATATCACAGAAGTTCAAATACCTTGGTGAAATTTTGACGCCCAATGTTAATGAAAAGCTGGAGTTGAAGATAGGGCGAGAAAGATAGAAACAGCTTTCGGTATTTGTCAGAAGACATAAGAATCGAAATTACTCTCTCATCAGGCGAAATACAAGCACAAGCCAGAATGTTTATACGTAGCAGAAACACTAGCCAGAAAGGAATTGACAGAAATAGAAAAGAAAGAAAGAAAGTTTCTAAGGAAAATCTTGGGACCAAAAGAAGTGACAGGAAGAGAATTTAATTTCCGTTTGAGATCGAACCAAGAATTATACGAGAAGTTTGAAAAGGTATCAAACACAATTAAGAAAATTGACACATCAAGAGAATGAACCAGAATGAATGGAAAAAAAAAATTACTCAACTTTCAAGAGAACAGGAAGACTCATGTTCCATGGGTGTAGGAGGTCCATCAGAATCTGAAAAGATGTGGAATCAGCATGGAAGACATACAAGACAACGAATTATTCAGAGGAAAAATTGCGGAGGTAAAGGATCTGGCTGAAGAAAACCCAATCAGGAAAAGGAGGGAATTTTTATATGAAGAAATAGCATGAGTGAGCGAGAGATTGAAAGAGTACTGGCGACGGAGGAAGGAAACTCAGAAAAGGAAATGAAGTTGCGTGCTCGTAGTCCATAGACGTCTGAAACGAATAGAAAAAAGAGAGAGAGAGAGTACTGTAGCAGCTTATAGATATAGAAACATTATTTCTTATCTGCTTCTCTTCTTGCATGTTGTCCCCAACCTCAGCATATAATCTTCCAATATTCTAAATGCAATATTCATTTATAGTTAACGGAACGCATGGTGTGTACAAATCTGTAGTTGACGGACAGGAATAGTGTTCACTTTACTCCGGGTACAAAACAGTAGAAAGATCTCTTCAGATTGCCATGTGTGCACCTATACAGGACTCACGTTGGTGACAGTCGCTGCTCGTAGTCCTAAATTCAACTCAGAGGTCGTCTCAGTGCTGGACCAGCTATTCTCGCTCCCTCCGGAGATATTAATACAACAATAAATGTTCTCTGTCCTCAGCTAATGGGGCGCTTAAGGTAACTTGACGCCAGAATTAGCGCCATTAGTTCACGGCACCCCTCGTGACACCACGAGATAGGGCTGAAGGTCAAAAAAAGGACGAATTGAGGACGGCCTGTGTTGTCAACACTGAGCCCAATGAATCAGCTGCCTAGGACGAGCCTCCACTGCAGCAAAGACGAGCGAAAAGCTGCGTGGTCGAACACAAAGAGTCTACACATTATAACGGCCCCAGATCATTAAAGAGATTATATTTTAAGAATTAATTGTAGCAAGCTGGGAGTAGAGTAAATAAATGTGATTTTGTCTAAATGAACATTGTTTTATGGAGAGTATGTAAATGCGTGGACCTGCCGAATAGCAGAGAACCCTTGATGATGATGATGATGATGTGATATGTTAAAAAGGAGTATGACACATGAAGCATTGATTAAAAGTTTGTAATTGTAAGTATTAATGGGAACCACGACGTTTGGTTGACAAGTAATATTTGTTTGCTGTCACAACGAAATATGTCAGTCGTGAATTTTTCAGTCAGCTTCTGCCGAGAGCAACGCCTTCGGTGTTCCAGCTCTTCTCAACCTAACTCGTTCAACATGGCACTTACGCTTTCCCTCCAACTATATATACCTGTCACGAATCGGACGGCTCTTCTTGGGACCTTCTCTAATGTCTCCATTAGCCCCTTTTAATGGGGACCGCATACAGAACAACAATATTCTAAGTGAGGACGCACTAGTGACTTATATGCAATCGATTTAACTTCCGGAGTGCATTGTTTTAAATTACGACCTAGAAATCGGAACATACGATTTGCTTTCAAAATTACATTCTGGATAAGCTCATTCCACGACAAATTATTACGAATTGTTACCCCTAGGTATTTAGCGGAATCTACCGTTCTAAGGACAGTACCATTAATTGTATATTCAGAGCTAAATGGTGTCACCTTTTAACTTACACGCATGACTTGGCACTTTTTAGCGTTTAACTCCAACTGCCAATCTTTACACCACGCAATTATTTTCTTAATATCGTCTTGTAACAAAGCGCAGTCTTCCTGGGTTTTGATTTCACGATAAACAATAGCATCATCGGCAAATAATCTTTTCATCCCCCTTATTACGTCACACAAATCATTAATGTATATGAGAAACAACACAGGCCCTATCACGCTTCCATGGGGAACCCCGGAACTCACCTAGGTAAGTGATGAATTCGCACCATCGGCAATTACTCACTGTGTTCTTCCATTCAGAAAGTCTGCAACCCAGTTATATATTTGTCTAGATATGCCGTAACCACGAAGTTTCCTAAGTAACCTAGTGGGAAACACAGTGTCGAAAGCTTATTTAAAATCTAATAGAACTATGTCAACCTGGGATTGTCAAACAATTTCGAGTACTTTGTGGTAGTGGCGAGAGCGTGGCAGGTACAGGTTCAATTTGATAACCAAAGCAAGACAAAAATGATGAAATGTAGCGGAAATAATAGCAATAATAGTAGAACAAATATTAAAATAGAGCTGGATGAAGTAGGAGAAGTAAGGAATTCTGTTAGATAGGAAGGAAAATTACAACCGATCGCCGAAACAGCAATGATGTTAAAAGCAAAAAAGCACTATCAAAAAGAGCCTTGTTGAAACAGAGAAATCTTTTAGTTTCAAATATTGAATTAGGATTCAGGAACAACCTTTTGAAAATCTATGTACGCATCATAGCACTTTACGTAGTGAAGTATGGTCATTAGGAACATCAGAAAGAAGGAAAATTTGAGCATTTGAAAAGAGGTGCTATAAAGGAATGCCGAAAATTAAGTAAACAGACAAAGTGCGAAATGAACGAGTTTTGGAAATGATGGGTGAGGAAAGAAGAGACAGGCTGGTAGTTCATATTCTGAGACATGTGGGACTTGTAAATTTATTAGTGGACGAAACAGTCGAAGAAAGGAAAAACTGTAGAGGTATACAAGGATTAGAATATATGAATCAGAGAACTGATGGGTTCGAAAGGAAGTAAATTTACAACTGAAGGCCGAGGCATGAATGATGTGAAACCAGAATAGCACCAGCGAATAGAGCTTTTACGAAAAAGAGAAATGTTTTAGTTCAAATATTGATCTAAGACTCAGAACGAACTTTTTAAAACACAGTATGGTAGTGAAGAATGGACTTTAGGAATATCAGAAAAAATAAAAGTTGAAGCATTTGAAATGTGATGCTATGTTATGGTGCTGAAAATTAGGAGGATAGGTAACGTGCAAATTGAGCGTGATTTGGAAATGATGGACGAGAAAAGAACCTTGTGGAAGTGTCTTACAGAAAGAATAGACGCGTCACATTTTAAGGCATGCGAGATTTTTTGATTTATTAGTGGAGGAAACTTTCGAAGGAAAGAACTGTAGAAGTAGACAAAGATTAGAATCTATGAAGCAGATAACTGAAGACGTATGTTCAAAATGTTTTGTTGAGATGAAGAGGTTAGCGCAGTACGGATTGCATCAAACCAGGCGAGAGACTGATGACAGAAAAAAAAATCTGTTTAAGTAGGTCGTCGAAGGATAGCGAAACACCTCAAACAACTGGGGTACATAGATGTATAGGGAAACTCCCAATGGCTTTTAAGAATAATAACAACAGTAGTAATGATAAAATGAAAGAAATGCCAGCAGCATGGGGAGATGTATTGCACCAAGCGTTTCTGTGTAGTAAATTAAGTAGAAAAGGGGATATAGTTTGGCTACTGCATTAGCTTTGGATGTAAAATACTCTAAAAGATCGTAAAGTTCATACCGAAGAGGTTAAAGTCAAAGATATAGCTTGTAACGAAATGTCATTTTTTCCAACACAAATATTATTTCTTATGATGCAACTATTATTCTAGAGTTTTACTAGCATTCGAGAATCTTTTCAATAATTCAAGCTTCATTTCTGATATTGTCTGTAATCAGTAAACAATTACATCAATCATCAGCAATGTTTAAAGTATCTGTGCAGAAATTTGATTTCAGTGAACACTCTTAACATAGTTAAACATGCTGATTGGCTTAGCGCTTCCAGAACATTCGACGGTAAATCACTGAGCCCCTTTGGCAGTTCGTCGCATTTGCCGGAATCTTCTGCGTTCAGTTTTCATCGTATAGTTCCATATGATTGTAGCACTAGTTACATCAACAATTTATAAAAGGAATCAACAAAATTCTATTTATCCATTTTCTTGGTAATAAGGTGTAAAACCAACAAATTCCTTCTGCAGTTCATATAACTTTGTCAACTTCCTCAGAATATTTAAAACACAAGACAATCTCGTCTAATTTAGGATTGCAATAGTGCTACAATTACCACTATTAATTAATTAGGGAGGCGTTGAGCGATGTGGAGATGGGAGTGCTGTTGAATGGAAACTGGATAAACAATATTCGCTATGCACGGTCATTCCTGCAGACAGTCGGGAAAGTTTGCAATATCGTATAGATAAATTGTATCAAAGCAGCCACTAATACGGACTTGACATTAATATAAATAAGACAAAAGTAATGGTCATTAGCAAAAACAACAACTCCCAATGTCATATTATGGTTAACCAGAAGACCATTGAAAGTGTATCAAGGTATACGTACCTTGGCACTACAGAAAATAGCCAATACGATCCATCTGATGAAGTGAAGTCACGTATTGGTAATGCCAGGGCTACTTTCAATAAAATAAATAACCTTTTTTAAAAGTCGTAATTTATCGATTACCACGAAGGTGAGACTCCTGCGCTTCTATGTGTTCTCTGTCCTCCTGTATGGCGTTGAAACATAGACATTAACGGAAACTATCAGTAAAAGGTTAGAAGCTTTTAAAATGTTGCTGTATGGAAGAATGTTGAGAATACCATGGACAGACCACACCACAAATACTGAAGTGCTCCGCAAAATGAAAAAAGATGTGGAAATACTGACCACCATAAAAACTCGGAAGCTGCAGTACCTTGGCCACATCATGAGAAACAATAGCCGTTATCAACTACTACAGTCTGTTCTGCAGGGGAAAATACCAGGAAAGAGAAGTGCTGGTAGAAGAAGAATTTCCTGGCTAAACAATCTAAGAATATGGACCTCCAAGACAACTACGGAGTTAATCCGAACATCAACCAGCAGAGACAAGACAGCCAAGATGGTTGCCGACATCCGAAACGGATAGGGACCAGAAGAAGAAGAATATACCTAAATGCTTTTAGATGCTACAATACCAATAATGTTTATGTTTAACCTGGATTAATGTAAAAGGTTCATGATATTAAACCCAAATTAAACTTTACCTACTATTTACACTGCATTAGTATCAAAGTGATGGTCAACTTTAAAAAGATATATCACGTAATTGACTTTGTATTGATTTTAAAAAGCAACACTCTACGTTATAGGTATAATTTCAAATGAAAGACCTCGCAGAGAAGAGGACTTGAGTCTTTGGTGCCAATAAAGATTCAAATCAACCATATCGACATACCTATCAAATTCGTAACTATTCTGTCCTGGTTACAATGCATTTGGTCCCGTTTAATTTGGTCAAATTTTATGAGCGATATTCAGTTCAAATGAATCGTTAACTATTGCCTCAAACAGAGTCCCGAAATTTCCTGTCTGTTATACAATATTTGCTGTGTTTTGAATCATTTCGTTTTTAGGTTATTTAAAATGGAATATCCATAAAATATTTACGGATAAAAATTGTTAAATAGGAATCAGGTGGAAGAAACTGAAAGTATCATACAGATTATAAACTTGCATTTATTCATTTTCGCTTTACTCAACGGCACGTTTGATATCATGTGTGACATTACAGTAGCCTAGCGATCCATGATTAAAGAGTATCTGTGCATGTATCGATAATCGACACAGAGCGAGAAGCGACACTCTGTGCTAGACTCGCAGTCAGTCAAGTGTTAACTCTCGTGGAAGCAGCCCGGGATAAGTACGGTAACTTGAAAGTGAAGTGGTGTGTTCTTGAAGACATATTCGGGCATGTGGATTATACGCGCGTCCGTGACGGGAAACGAATATTGGCTTGATGTCGGTAACGTAAGACGAGCCAGATGGTGTGAAAATACCCGGAGACGTTCCTGGAGAACTGTTAATGTGCTGTTGTGAACTGGTGGTTGTTGTACAGGCATTTAATATATTGCTGATTCAAGGAGAGTATTTTGTGATTAAACTTTCCACTCATAAGGAACTTGTAATCTTCGGATAAGAGATAATTAATTCCAGTTGGTGGTCGGCGTACTAATGTAAGACACAAACTGTTGGAATAAAAAAGTTGTTCGACTTAGTACTTCCTATGTGTGAGTGTGTCTTGCCTATAGCTTTTTCCTGTGAACATGTGAGTGCTTAACATCACGGAGAACTGTAAGTATTATTAGTACGTTCGTCAAACCGCTGGTGGCGACCAAGACAAAATAATAAATGACGAAATATCGATGCCTCCGTGAGGTAGGTCAAAGTGTAGTGTTGTAATAACCTCACTAACTGTTATTAATTAAACGCAGTAAAACCTTGTAGTTTTACACATGGTTGGGCATAGCGTATATTAAGACTGATCATCACGTGTTTAAGATTTCCGTTGCATTATAATTATATTCTAATCAAAGGTTCTAATCGATTTCAGGTGCAGGTGCTCATGCAGGGAGCGTAGGAATCATTGTTAGTTGGATCGGCACACGCCTCACCACAGCGCTAGGATCCGTCACCCGGGTACTGCAGAGCACTCATAACACCCGGATATTCGTCTACTTCACTACGCCCCGGCCGCGGGATTGGGCCCTTACTAATCACCGCCATTGCGGCAGGGGTGGTGAGGCGAGGCGCCTTTCGCCACCCATTAGGAGTGCCCACGGGGAGTCACGCGGATTTAGCGCCGCCACGAACCAGGCCGAGTACCCTTCCAACACCTGGCCGGATAGCGAGAGCCTCTCTGCTAGTTCCTCGCGCGCTCGACCCCACCTGCCCCCGCAGGGGACAGGGCGGAAGCCGCAGCGACCGACCACAGGCTGGACTACCCAACACCTCACATCCGCCCGAGCCCAACCGGCACACCAGGTGTGGGCGCCACTGATAGCCGCAGAACACCGGCAATCACTACAGGCGAGTGGAGAGCTCGTTCCTTCAAAAGACCTTTCACATTTCTTGCCTCCAGTCCTACGTCGACTCTGATTACGTCGACGAACCGCAAAGGGAAACAAAGGGAAGAAACAAAATGGTGAGCAGTGCCTCATATCTTGCGGATGTGGTTAATTTATTACAGGAAAAAAAACAATACAAGGGAGCAACTGAAGAGGGAGACAAACGCTGTAATATATGAATCTGATGATTGAGAATGTTCACTATAAGGGATTTGTTGAGACCAACGAGAAGGGAAATAAATTTACTTTATTTAATTTTCTCTCACATCAGAAAACTGATTATGACAGAGTTCTCATTAGACTAGCGAATGCAACTAATTTTGATTAATTCATTTCTATTAATTATTGTTAGTTTAGACTGCACTTATGCTCTGGCGGTAGCTTTATTACTTTTTTGTGTCTCGTGAACATTGTTACTTTAAATTCATTCAACTCATTGAGGTATACCGCCAAGCACACCCTGCAATAGAGACTCTTAACTATCAAACACTTGTGCTTTCTTATACTCGAAATATAGTTCCGTGTTTTTGTTTCTTGTCCTCACTCACTGAAGCTACTATACTGCAGTGCCAAAAGTCATGGGATGGGATGATTCAAATATCCAGATGGTTGCAGCATCGCGGAAAGAAGGTATATGTGTGTCGTGCAGCGGAGGGCTTTCGTTTGCACTCTTACTAGTCGTGTGGAAGGTTTCTGAAGTGATTATGGCCGCACGACACGAATTAACGGACTTTGACGGCGGACTGGTAGTGGCGCGGCATTGCATTACGGAAAGTGTTCGTTAATTGAATATTCCTCGATATGCAGTTGCTACGTTGTGACGTAAGTAAAGCTTCCGCAGTGGCTAAGCACTTCTACTTAATGACCGAGACCGCCGATGTGTGCGTCGAGGTGATAGTGCGACACTGCAGCAACTAACAGCACCGCTCCATCCGGTACAGTACTTATGCAGCGAAACTCCACAGTACTTCTGCAGCACCTTCCCTGGGCTCGCGAACATGTCAGCTGGACACCAGATGAGCCACCGAGCGTGGTGGTGTAACGGATAGCGTTCTGGCCTCGCATTCGGGAGGACGGCGGTTCGAATCCCCGTCCGGGCATCCAGATTTGGGTTTTCCATGGTTTCCCCAAATCACTCCAGGTGAATGCCGGGATGCTTCCTTCAAAAGGCCATGGCCGAATTCCTTCCCATTCCTTGCACCCATCCTTTCCCGTCTCTAAAGACCTCGCTGTTGAGAGACGTAAAGCAGTTAAAAAAAAAAAAAAAAAAAAAAAAAAAAAAAAAAAAAAAAAAAAAAAACCCAGATGAGCTGAAATAAGTTGCGCGGTTCAGATGAGCCATGATGCTAGTTGGTAAAAGAGCTGATGGTAGGATTCGAGTGGGGTGCATCCAACACGTTGCCGTGGACCTCGGTTGTCAGGGAGGCAACGTGCGAGGTGATGGTGGATTGTGTGGTATGGATTGTGTTCACGCGATATGGACTGGCACCTCCGGGTTTTCGCGGCAATTTCTGCGTATAAATCGAGCTGCCGTCTTTCAACAACGATACAGAACCGCTGGCTTCCGTTAAACGTGTATCACGTCGAATTCAACTCATCGTGTTAATGCGTGGTCCATATTTTGTATCGTTTCTTATCATTTCCTTCATTTTACCCATGTTATCTTACTTCTTAACTATTTTATATCCAATTATTACAGCTAATCATAGTAGCCATCATTGATTACATAAGATTAGATATGTTCGCTTAGACTTCAGTTACAGTTATTCCCTGCAGCAGCGATACAGAAATTGGCACTAACTTGCAAAGGTTGATACCATATCTGCACGTTTCGTCTTGGTTTTTTTTTTTTTAACTGCTTTACGTCTCTCAACAGCGAGGTCTTTAGAGACGGGAAAGGATGGGGGGCAAGGAATGGGAAGGAATTCGGCCATGGCCTTTTGAAGGAATCATCCCGGCATTTGTCTGGAGTGATTTGGGAAACCATGGAAAACCCAAATCTGGATGCCCGGACGGGGATTCGAACCGCCGTCCTCCCGAATGCGAGGCGAGAACGCTAACCGTTTTCGTCTTTTGATGGCCCTTAAATTCACAGGTACTTTACTGCTTTCACAGATTCTGGGTTCCACTTGAAGGGTAGCCTTAAATTTGCGATCATAGATTGTGATGGTTTCAAATCATTATCGATATAATTAGCAGTACTCATCAGACGCTAAGTACATAAAATATGACAACGGCAACTAAGAGACAGTGGGGAGACGTTTAGCCGGCTGACTAGGCCATAACAGTATCTCCAGAGCCCCTAATTACTGTATGTGCAGTGGCGAAATCTTTTAAGTTGGAAGCAAAGTCACCTGGACTGGTCGAACTTTGGAATGCGGCTGTCGTAAATGTCGCAAGTTCACAGCGTTGCTGTTGTAATCAAGCAAACACACCCCGGAGGAGTACAAAAAGTATACGTACCTGACAATAGCCTCCTTAGTGGTCCGACTGAGCCGATTTAACTAGAGGGGATTTTTAACCTAGAACAGTGCTGATTGTCAAAAGTCATTGTCACACTGTGTACGTAGTATTTAACCACTGTTTTACGTATTTTTGTCAGCATATGTATTTATCATTAATGCCTGAAATAAAAGATTCTGAAATTTGAAAACTGTATGAAAAAATGACCTAATTCCATATCAAAATCAACTTTTCTGCTGCATTCAATGATCGTCAGTAGAATAGGGAGAGGAATGCATTTAAGGAACGCGAAGGAATTCGGCTTTTCGCCTGAAGCGATTTCCTGAAATGATGCTAAATCTGTATACTGATGGGCGTACTACTCACCCATCACGCTTGCGGACTAACAGTACACCAGCGTCTATCATATTTCAGCTTTCTCGTACGATATGTTGCGTTGCATCCAGATGTGTATAGGCCTACTATATAATAAAATTGTAGAAACGCCGAGTCTGTCCATTGCAATGTAAACTCTTGATCACGTAGACTATAGAATTTTCTCTAAGTTCACGAATCACGCAAAACTAATGACGGATAAAACTAAACTGTCGGCTTTCGGGATATAGGATACCTTTCATTCCGATGTTACAAATTCCTAAGGAAGCGTGCATAAACTACGTGGCTCGGTCCAGGGGGGAGGGGGGGGGGGGGGCGCCTGGAAGGCTACGCTGAGGTAAGTGGGGGGAAGGGGGGTTTTCGAACCAGGCCACGTAGCTTCCCTTTCATAATATTTTTTACAGTTAAAATGAGGAACAGAACACACAACAGCATGTGAATATTTATTTCTTTCAGTTAAGTAACTCCGTAAGTAAATTACAATAGTCTGACAGGAGAAAACAGTACAAAATGTATTTTGGAATCAAAAGGGAAAAAAGCTACGTGCTACATTGAGGGGGGGGGGGGGGTAGAAGCAAAAGCCACGTAGGGCTACGTGGGGGGGAGGGGGAGTTCACAGGAGGCCAAAATGGAGCTACTTGGTTTATGGACGCTCCCTAATGGTAAATAGTTTAAATTTAGAAATGTTTTTAAGACTGTCGACACGTGACACAGAGACTAATGAATAGGTTTCAGCAAACCTTTACATAGTAGTCGGAGATTACTACATAGAATACTTTTTATCCTGATTGTAACATACTTTCCCATGACACAGAGAGCAAATTTTCATTTTTTAAAATTATTATCTGCGAGCACTGTTTGCAGAAACTAATGAAAGAATGTCGTCGAAATTTAGCATAGTGTTAGCTCGACTCATCAGAAAAGACATAGGGTACTTTTTATCCTGATTAGTTTCATATTAGGTGGCAACGCCGTAGATGTAACATAGTCTTGTGGGACTTTCTCTGAGTCGAAATGTTATGCTTTGTGATGTGTTGGAGTTGGTGATTCTACATATTAGGTATTTTATATCACAGTATACATACGTACAGATACAGCAATCTGTTCGTACACACGACAGCGCCATTTCCACGTGGACGATACTGAAATTTGTCTGTGGGTCATGTTGGCTTTCTTAGTTAGCGGTAGTTTCGGAGAGAGGTACAAACAAATGATGCGCTCAAACGTGATTGAAGCATTGCATACAATTTAAAGTTACTAAAACGAAAAAAAAAAAAATAGGACATCTACTCGGAATTTATGTGCTCAGTTAATATTTCTTTGATATTTTATCTAAGAATTAACAAAGTCCGCGTGATGAACTCTCGAGTACAGCTAATCGTTTGATAATTACCTCTTGGTAGTGTGGGACGAGATTTTAGGAATTACAAGTTTACTGCTTTTAGAAGACCGTGTTAATCAATACATCTAGAGCGTGTAACGAATATCTGTTTTAGAATTTTAGCCTAAAGTTAATGTTCGTATTTTATCCTTTTTGGAACTCAATATTTAAGTTACAGCAAAAAATTTTCAAACTTCTTACATCTGCTTGCCTTTATACCCAATCATTAATTATGCCCATAAATTTTTATGCATTTTTATTGTGATTTTACTTCCTACTCGGCTCTAAATTTGTGATTCTGTTACCTCAGTAGCTCACAGTTACAGATAGTCTTAGTGGGAGCACACATCCTGTGTTACGTTGCAGAGAGGTCATAACAGCCGAGTATAAATATATCACTCACCCTGGCAGGAAAACTGCCACCGCCACGGTTCCAAGAAACGGGCCTTCCGCGAGCAAACAGCAGTCATTTACTGTAGCAAGAAGACTACGTGCGTCAGAGCTGTATATCACACAGGGCTCTTATCGCGCCTCCGCTCTGTTCATACGCCGCGAACGCATTCCGTCTGCACAGGGAGAAATCAGCGCATTACCCAAATCAATCCTCAAGGCTCATTCGAATGCGTTTCTTCTCGGCTGCTTTGTTTCTTTTCTTCCCTCCAAATGTTTCTTCATTCTTTCACTGTGTTTTCTTCTGTGTTTTCTTCTTCTGTATTTTTTTTTCGTTTTTTTTTTTTTTTGTGTACTTTCTGTTAGAAATTGTCAAACTCGTAAACCTTTTCTCGACACACCACCCTGTTCAATACATATCCTTTCTCAAGATTCAGCTGAGCTGTAATAATTTTGTGATATTTGTCAAAATAATCAAAGTCAGTATGTCTGGACCTATTCTCGACAAGTATACACACTAGGCAAATCACGGCCAAAGAATGGCGACCAGCCGATTCTTTGGGAGAGATTTGCTTGCCATACTGAACCGCTGATTTTTTTGCTTTTCTAACCTCATCTTTCCCTCGCGGTAGGAAACGTGCAAGGTGGAGACGGAATTATTAAATAGAGGAGTACCTCTCTGTCTAGAAGTCCAAAGAGAGTTATTACAGTGGATTGATTAATGGGTCCTTGACGGGGGTTGGCCCTGGTTGCGGTTCGCGCTGCTGGCGGTAGCATCAAAGGGTTGGCATTGGGTTGGCCTTGGAACACCCTTTTCGGTGAAGACGCCAAACCAACGTTGGTTCATTATTTACCTTGTCGGCAGGGTGTGTGTTTGCGAATTTATTATTATTCTGTTGAAGAACACTGGAGTTTGGAGTGGAATAATGAGACCGCATTAAAATGGTCGATTCTTATCGTAGGCGGAAATGTTTAAGGGACCTTACGTACTGTGAACAACGAAAACAAATCGAAGAGATTAGACGCTTGGAGAGAAATAAAGAATATTTTAGAAGTTAATGTATGAGATGTGAAGATGACTTTTTTTTAACTGCTTTACGTCTCTCAACAGCGAGGTCTTTAGAGACGGGAAAGGATGGGGGCAAGGAATGGGAAGGAATTCGCCCATGGCCTTTTTAAGGAAGCATCCCGGCATTTGCCTGGAGTGATTTGGGAAACCATTGAAAATCCAAATCTGGATGCCCAGACGGGGATTCGAACCACCGTCCTCTCGAATGCGAGGCCAGAACACTATCCCTTACACCACCACGCTCGGTGTGAAGATGACAATGGAATTTTTGTTAACATCTAGCATAGAAATGTCCAGTAGCGAAATATATCAGACTGACCATTAATTTTTCTGCTGAAATTGCAGATCTTGTCAAAGAGATATCATCTTTAAGAAAAATTTTGGTCCCACACAATTCAATAAAATCTAAATCTGCATCTTTCATTAGAAAAAATTTATTAAAACCGAAATCTGTATCTTTCATTCGGAAAAAAATTATGAAAGTTCCAGCATACCAATTAAGATAAGACTTAAATTCCGTGCCGCTACACACCTTCAAGAGAGTTCCTCCACCAGCGTCGCTTTTTCTCCTTTTTCTGATCAGTTCCTTATGGTAAAAGTAAATGCTGCTCATGCAACAACTGAGAAATCCGCTTCTCCCTCATAATATCAGTCGGTTAATCTGTAATTAAAACGTCACTTATTACTTTATAATATAAAACGCTACCAACGTGGACGAGGCTTCAGAGCCAACTGTGACTCCACATGGCTCAATCCCTTGGTTTGATGAGGACGAGAGACCGAACGGCAATGTCTTGGCGACCAACATTCGGCCCAATGCATTGGCTGTCGTTCGTTGGCCTAGTGTGTATGCCCCTTTATAAGAAAGCTTAAGCAGATGTCTGTAAAGTCACCAACCGCTCCTCTATTTACAATTCCGTCACCACCTTGCATATGTCATACCGTATGTCAGGCTACCAACTGTGAGGCAGAGATAGTGAAAGCTGAGATCAGAAAAGTAAAAATTCAGCGGTAGGCGTAATCCCCCGTCAACGCATCCACAGGGCCCATTAATCATTCCACTGTAATATATTCCTTTAGTTAACACCCCTTCCCTTTCTTTCTCTGTCCAGAATTTGCTGATGTCTCGGCACCAATTGGTCAGTTTCATGCTGCATCGTTTTCGCGATTCCGAGGTAATTTCTGTTGTGGTCTACTATCCTTCTCGTTGACGAAATTGGGTCCACTTTGGAAAATCTGCTCTAAGATGGTCGTTTAGTACTAGCACTGTAAAGGACACTGTGGCATGGTTCATGTATCGAGCTAACTTCAACATATATCGAGCTAATGATCCATTTGCCTGTTTAGGGTTAACCTTCAACACTTTCTAGGCTGAAAATTCTTAGCTAACAACAGCGACCCTGTGAATGTATTTGTCTAATTGTTCCGGTGGTCTGCCTCTCAAGGACTCCACGCCAACACAATTTTCTCAGTTTCTCAGCAATTCTCCTTGCAGACTGGTCAACCAAGCTCTGCCAACAACACAATACGATCCAATTTTTCAATCTTCCAAAGCCGACATCTTTGACCGTTTCGCAACATAAAAAGTTGCTACAGTAAGTTATTGTTGAACTTGATATGCGTAACCAGTACGAGGCAACGCACGTGCGGTATTAGCAGTCGTGCTTCTGCCTCCCTCGTTTACGCCCACGTTGGCACTCAGCCATCGTTTAAAGAAACTGTGCGTTGGAATTAAATAAAACCACTATATTTTAGTTAAGCAGTTTTTCGTAATTGTTTCGTTTCGTTCTATTTTTAATCATGAGTTGGACAGCGACGAAAAGGTGCTCTGGTTTATTAAACAGTATGAAAGACGTCCCATATTGTGAAAGAAGGACGATAAACTTAATAATTCATAAAATTGCGATTGAGTGCCCGCTCAGGCGGCAATCTCCCTACACATCCGTCTTACTCCTTTCCTCTTCCAACCTACTTTTTCCCGCAACTAATTTTTACTTTAAATTCTTTCAGTGTTTAGAATCCTTAGTTCCTTCGTATTTAATATCAAATTTTCTAATCTACTCACTCCCAACTGATCGGATAGGCTCGTTTTCTGATATAACCCTAGTTTCCCGAATTATTGTTGTTAATGCTCTCACTGAACCTTAATAACTCTGCCTTTTTTCAAATCCTCAGTTACTTCTTCTACATCTTTATTTATGATTTGTCTCAACACCCTCTCTTGCCCTAAGTTTCCTGATATAGCTATAGAAATTTCTAGATGCATCAGTCAGAGTCCCCCTGCACCAATAAACTCATCCTTAGCCAGTTTCTTTGACATTATTAATTCGTTGGTAAGTTGTTTCAAGAATTCCCTGCTGCCTTGCTATTTCTTAACTCTGTTCTGTTCTTGTATCACCAACCTCTTTAACCTTCTCACCTCCCCGTTATAAGTGTCTCGTTCGATGCCTCAGGAACCGCATTCATGCAACCAAACAGTACCTACGTTCCACCTCGCCTCTTCTCGCCTCTGCCTCGTTGGTGCGTTGCCTCGTATTGGTGTGTACCCACCTTGGAGGTAGCATAGAGGGCTGTCGCGGCCAGAGAGACGTCCAACTGGTTCTCGTCCCGCGCTGCCGGATTCCGGAGTGTCAGGCGACACGTATGATCGCTGTACAAGCGTCGCTCTTCCGGGAAGGAAACAAACTACTCCCTAGCAACAAGAAAGTGATTAGGCTCCACTAGTGACCATATAACAACTGGGTATGGACCGCATGAATTGGCGTCAATTTCCCATAGATACTAACTTCATCCCTATTTTCAATATAGATCCTTTTGCTGTTTGAGCTGTATTTTTCAGCAACTCCCAGCCGCAGATTCCATTACTTACAAATCCAAACTTTCCAACCGCTAGCGCGTTAGATAAAATGTCAACTAAATACCATTGTCTTGTTTCAATCTGTGTACGCGGCTAAACTCTGATAAATGCGTCTTCTACTGACCGAGTGCGTCCTTAAGCAATTTTTCCGAGGGAATCTAGCTGTGCCTATTACAGCCCCCCCAACTCCTGTCGTTGATACTAGTTATGTAGAATCCATATTCCTCTACATAGTCGCAACTAGAAATTCACAGATTCACTGTCCACTTCTCTTTCTTTCATCAAATAACAACTTTATAATATTACTCTCATTAGTTTTACAAATGCACCACCCGTAGAGCCAAGAAAAACACAGTTAAGCCTTACCCACTGCGCCGGTTCGAATCCCCGACCGGGCATCCAGATTTGGGTTTTCCATGGTTTCCCCAAATCACTACAGGCGAATACCGGGAGGCTGTCTTCAAAAATGCCATGGCCGAATTCCTTTCAGTTCCTTGTCCCCAGTCCCATCCCGCCTCTAATGACACTAGCCGTCAGAAAAAAAAAAGAAAAAAAAAACTTACCTACTGCAGTCATTTGGAGACCGTATTGTTTGACATTTCTCTTTATTTACTGTAACATGAAAGATTTAATACAACCTTTCTGCCGTACGGTTTGTGCAAACGGTCGAACTTGACTTTCACCTTGACTTCGGCCTTCAGCTTGCACGAGACGCTAGCTAATGACAACTACGCGACACACACTGATCGTCGCCACCAAGGATAGTTACGAGATAATAATGTTTCCCCGGAAATTATCGTACGATCGAAATGTTGATTAATTCAAGCAATTCGCCTTTTTTTACAGGTGAATTGCTTGCACTGGATAATCTACTCATTACATGCTATGGAGGCCGGGATAGAGGGAGGCGCGCGATGGAAACAGCTGACTGTTTGAGGATGACTCCCAGGTCACACTCATTCATCACAAAGAGATTCTCCGAACTAAAGATTCCTGTAATACTGTTTCCTTCTATCACGCGAAGCCAGAGTAACTATGGATAACGCTAGCGATGGAAACATTCACTAAGATTACCTGTGATTCTCACAGCAATGACTGTCGTCTACAATGAACCTGATATCTACGAGGATGCGAGTTCGATTCCACATCCGGTCATCCAGATTTTGGTTTTCCATGGTTTGTCGTAACCACTCGGGGTGAATGCCATGGCCAGGGTATTCCTCCTATGTCAACCCTGCGCCTACAGGTCGCAAAGCTCAGGTGGAAAAATTCAGCCTTCTTTGAATGCGCAGAAAATTAGATACGTGGCAAACTGGGAGTTCCACATATACACAGATGCAGATGAGGCAATCTTCCCGACTCCGTGGATGAGGATTCAGACAGAGTCAAAACTGATCGACAGCTCTCAGGTGCTTCGCGGCCACTGATTTTCGGCTTTCTGTGATCTGTGCTACTGACGATGCTACATGTTTCATGATCGAAGCGCTCTCTTTCTGGCGCTTTCCCAGGCCAACATCACCAATGTAGACATTTTACTAGATCCCAGGCAAGCCATAGGGGTGTCAAGAGGGGGACTCGCTTACTCGCTACAATTTCCAATACTGTGGTTCAAACTTATACTTTCGACGCCAGCAATGCAGCGTCCAGATTGGACACCTACTCTTTGATTTGCCAGACAGTGATCGTAGTAACTGATGGTAACGAATTCTACGGTTTTATTTCACGTTACGATAATGCGATGTAGTCATAACTAACATTATAAAGGTAATTTAAATACTTTTCATAATTATTTAACACGTTCCTCCTTTTGAATCCACTGGAATTAGTTTTCTTTCAGACAAAACTTCTCTCTGCTGTTCCAGACTATAGAAGAGTACGATTAATTTTAGGCAAGCTCTGCGACATCTTCCAAAGCTTTCCTCCAGTTATAGGCCGAGATGTCTGCCAACACTTCAACAAATTGTTGGTTTTAAATTTTTTTTGTTGGTTTCACTAGAACCGTGATACCGCAAGTCGGTCGCTCAACTGCTAGGACAGGTTGCACTTCTTTCTGCTCTTAACGTGATGTTACCTATTTCCACGTTTGTTTCTTTTCTTAGTCTCTAAATCTAAGTTTGAAGTACTTCAGTGCTCAGAAAATGGCCTTCTAGTACAGTACTTGGGTGAAACGCTGCGAGCAACTAAACACTCGTATTTCCTGTTGCAACGTTCTTGGAGAGGAAAATCGATGGATGTACGCAGAGCAAACGCGTTGGCTGTGTGACCCCCAAGCAGTGGACTGTGATTCATAGCTGCAGCAAAGGAAGCTCTCACTGTTGTGATTAGCAACGTCCGGACTACAAAATCCATATTAATAATTTTTCAATATCTGTTCATAGCTTGATACGCACCTTCGTATGTGTGGTGAGTGCCATTGTAAAGGTGTTGAAACAGTCACTAGTAAAGTATTTATAAATACAAATTTTATATCAGCCCACTGTCGTCAAGCTGTCTACTGTTTAAGTTGCTTCATTAACAACACCTTATTTAATAAACAGCCATTCTCATTGCTCATTATCTTCCAGTCTTGATCCGATCTCAACGTGCCCATTGCAACCTTCGACATCAACTGTAACTCCTCAGTAACATCGTATTGTCCACAAACACACAAATCCACATGTCATAACCAGCATAAATTTGGATATCAACCTTTCCAGTCTCGCCAGTGTGACATGTTTCAGATGGTTGGAACTGAAGTGGACTTAAAGAGAGATAAATTAGATAACTTGAATCTAAACATTCAATGCAGCTACTCCGTCATCTACCGTATGGTTTTAGAAATATTATAATTACGTGTTGATACGCGCGTATCGAAACTCGCTCGCTTATCGACAGAACTTGTCGACGCGCCTCGGCTGGTGCAGGTTTCCTTAGGTCAATCCAATTTTTCAACCATTTCGTACCGGCTGTTCAAAATACTGAGAAATTTTTTATTTCAATCTTACATTTGTACAAATGTACTTGGTTTCAGCCACATTTTGCGCAGATTTTCACTGGCACTCGGGGAACTATTAACATTATGAACCCTAGAAATGATGATCATAAGGAACTTCAGAAAAAAAATCAACATTTACCCAATAAATTCTGATTTCAAAAAGCTGCGCAGTAAGACGTTGGAATTCGAAGAGGTCGCTGCTTGGCTGTTTTGCGCCGTGTTTAAAACTATGATTGGTTGATCCAATAGTACGAAAAACGGTCGTCAGATTGTACGCCGCTGTGCTCAGTTATATGATTCAAGTGTTTGGTCGCCGGCCTCGGTAGCGTAGGGGCTAGAGTGCTCCACGTGCCGGAGGTCGCCGGTTCGAGTCTGACCGAGGGCACGGGTGTTTAAGAGTTGTGTGTGAGAATGTCCGTCCTGTGGTGTCCATACTTAGAAGCTACAACATACTGGAGAAACTGATTCACTGCAAGAGTTATGATAAATACATTGAGCTGGCTGTATGGCCTTAGTGCAGAATGCCATTAAAAAAAAAAAAAAAAAAAAAAAAAAAAAAAAAAAAAAAAGTTTGGTCGTAAAGAATGACGTACAATTTAGTCCCGTCAAATGGGAAAGAAAGGGTGAATGAGCTATGCATTTGACTCCCATTTTTCATATTTTCCATATTTCCAAAAATATACTTTTTTAAAATATCTGTCCATGAAATTCGCGAAACGCTCGCAACCAAAGATTCTCCTCTTCCCTCTCGACTCCGCGACAAATCCTCAATTCCACGTAAAGGATGTTAGTAGCGTCACTCTGACTGATCAGAGGGATAAGGCGGTGGCTCTCGAAGTCGGGGTCCCGAGTTCGAGTCCCCGTGGGATCAGGAATTATGCCTGATCACGTGAGCTGCACCAGGACATTCCGTGGTTCGGATTCGCCATTAAACTACAGTTCCAGCCCCGACAGAGGCCGAAGACAACGTACATTCTGATCTGAATAATCAGCACTATTAACTGTGATTAACATATCAATTAAGGTGATTCTCAGATTTATTTATTTTGTATGGCATAAGAATACAACACAGTAACTACATTCAATCACAACAGATATAACTACAGACTGACGTCCAACGATTGCAGCCATTCAATTGCTTCTGAGGTTGCTTCATGAATCTGATCCATTGTACCACTGAACCTCCTGAGAGGGCATTCCATAGCGATGTGGTGAATGGTTTGCTCATAGTTACCGCAGTCACAAGAAGGGTTATCTATCATTCCCCACTTGTACATCCAGTAGTTGCATCTACCGTGTCCTGTTCTCACTCGGTTCAGTGCCGTCCAGGTTTTCCTAGGAAAGTTGAATCCAGGAGGTTGTCTTCTGGGGTCTTGGATTAGCGCAAGTTTGTCTGGGATGGAATTGATCCACTCAGCGCACCATGCTTCACCTATGTTGAAGTTATTTTGGACCAGCACTTGACCAAACTTCCACGTTGAATACCTAGATTTTAGTCGATTTGGAGTTTTATGTGTGCAGTCGTGATGATGTGTGGATATCTTAAGCATTCCTGCCATTCCTTTTTTAAAGCCTCCTCATGGTGCACCCTGGGCAACGTGGCAAGGCCGCGGCTGAATAATCTGCACGTCAATAGGCTGCTGGAACTATAGCTTTATCAATTACAGGACACGGAACTATTTTCACTTTACAAGTTATATTCAAATGATACTGACTGAATTTTTGTTTTCCGTGATAATTGGTTCAAACAAAAGAAACAACGTGTGTAACATTTGGTTCTATGTCATATAGACAAAATGTGAAATACGTAAAGTTTATCTGGTGGCAGACGGCTCGTCGGGGAGTGGAAGGATATCGTGCGTGTCGTTCGCCACTGGTTATTACGGGAAATCCCGGTGGCCGGGTGGAGATTTAACCCAGCGCTGAGCTGAGGTGAGCTGAGCTGCAGTAATGGCCCAGACGATTCCAGAAGCACTCTGCGGTGACGCGGCCGATAAGCAGGGTGGGCGTTGTGCAAGCGGCGGCTATAAGTGTCGCAGGGACCCCGCGTCGCCACACAGTGCAACATGTGGCGCTCAGTGGTGGTGGCGGCTCTACTCGTGGTCTGCGGACACGCAGCCTACACCTCGTTCGACTTCGGACCCTCCCACGCGGACTACGGCATCCTGCAGGCAAGTACACTGCTCCGGCACACTGCAGTACAGCCAGGGCCGCATATGAGACTTTGTGAGCCCCTAGGCTCCTGTCGGCAATTCATGGGCGACCTTCTTTTTCAGCTCTACTACTACTGGTCTAGGCGGGGGCCTGTCTGACGGATCATAGGTGGCCCCCTCCGACTGTGGTAGGGCCCCCCTTTGTGGTGCGGGCCCCCTATGTGGAGTGGGCCCTCCTTTGTGGAGCGGGCCCCTAGGCTACAGCCTATACTTAAATGCGGCCCTGATTATTCCTTCTTCTTAAAGTCGTACTTTTTGAGTTCCTAACCTTTCATCTCTTTCCTCTATACCAGGGGTCTCCAAAGTAGTCGATACCCCGATACCTCGGGGTCGATTAATACAGAGGGGTTGAAAGGGGTCGATTAATACTAAAGAAGATCAACTAAACTGTGCAGGAAAAAATAGGAATGTTCTACTAAAAGTCAGGTCAATAAATAAAAGTAAAGCTCATCCTCTCAATTCTCGTCTGTTTGTGAAGTCATGTGAAGTAAATGATGAAACTTTCAACCTTTGCTCACTGAGGTAAGGTGGTTGTCCAGAGGTGATAGTTGCAGTATTGAGAGTTGAAGACTGCTTTAGGAAGGTGGATCCATCGCTATGTGACAAGTTAAAACAGTAAAACAACCATCTGTTCTTTTTGGCAGGTCTTTATTAGAAATTTATTCCATCTATCCATAGTTTTGTTCCTATTTTTTGAGATTATAATAATAGTGTAAAGTATCTCGTTTTCCTGTTAATGTTATTGGGTGGATTTTATAAATTATTTCGTTGAGTTGTTATGCAGGCCTGCTTATTGCTTGGCATCAGAAATGCCAAAAATGATTTAATGTTTTTATTACATACTTGTGGGGGTCGATAAGAAGGCAAATATCGTATCAAGGGGTCGACGGGGTAAAAAGTTTGGGGACCCCGCTCTATACAGATCATTCCGACACACTATTCTTTTCCTTCCAACTTTGGAATACTTCCATTTTTTTAACACTTTTCTTAAAAATCTTTTTCCTCAGTTATATTATTTCTTTCTAAATCTTTCTTAACTTTCTGAATTCAGGTAGTTGTTGATTTCATATTCGAAAGATATTTTAAAATCCTTTTGGTTAACTTCTTGTCATCCACCTACTATATAATTTCCTAAGCTCACTTACTCACGTCGATAGCTATTCGCTGGAGAACGGTGTCACGTGTCAGCCTTCGGTCGCAAATTAACAGCCACCAGAGATATCATTAGAAAAATTCGAGATTATGTCCACAATTTAATAGCTAAGCAAATTAATATTACCAAATTAATTGCCATAATACATTCATTAACTTTGCTTTTCATGACATTTCATAGTTTAAAAAGTATCTATAAACTATATGGCTGAAAAATCTGGGAACTGCTTCTCAGTAACATTTTCCTAATGAAAGCAACATAAAAAACTTAAATTACTCATGGTCTCTGCCGTAACCACGAATGTCAGTTGTCATTCCGGCCTAGGCTAAATACCAATTTAATTAAAACTTTCGCTAATGTTGTTGCATGACCAATGTTTATACGATTTATTTGCTTTAAACGTATTTTACTGACCACTTTCGTTAATGATATTTGTTAATGTTATTAGGTTATTTAAATTGAACATCAGGCCAAATATATTACCAAATGGAGTATTCTGACAATTTATTTCTTCGGAGATGCTCAACTGTTTAATAACCTGTAATCTGAATTAAGTTCTCTGGCCGTAACAGACACTATGACCAAAAATTACATTATGTATGTTTGCCCAGCCTCAATCAAAAACAACAAGATGTTTTCAAATTGTAGTTCAAATTTTGCAGACTGAACTTTAAGGGTCAAAAGTTCGAATCTACGACCATGTAACAATTATACGACAGCGCGATCGTCCCTGTCCGTGTTTAATACTTATGTCTATTAATACTTGTGAGCTCTTCATGGTCAAGAGATTTTACTCATCCTAAGGGTAAAACACAGTGAAGTTCTTATTTGGTAAGATTAGGTCAACCTGTTATAATCTTTGTCCATACAAACACGAAATGTTCTTGACCCGTGACGATACGCAAAAACCGGTCACGGACTCACACTAGTTCTATATAAATGTTCAAAAAATAGCAATCGCATCTTCACTATTGTTACTGTTTTGTACTGTTATTACTTCTTAATATCCAGTTCTTAGCGTATGAAGTATTCTTCTTTCTAGAACATCTAATTTTTGAAACTTGTAAATCAGTACTAGATACTCATTGGCGTATAGACATAACGATTTGATTACTGTGGTGTCCTACTGTATATTAAAAATTTTATATAAACACTTTCTGTTGCATATATCCCTAGTTTTGCCATAGCCTCCTTCCATCTTGTGCATCCTTGCTTCTATAGCATACATTAATAACAAATCAAAGAAGTATCTCAACAAAATTGAGATATCGTAGAAGAAATAGAAAATAAAACTGCAGAATTAACGTTGAATGTCAAGTTCTTTATATTATTCTATTGTTCTTGGCGACGCATCTATAAAATCTTAGGTTTTTGCTTGGAAGGCTCTGTGAGGGCTTATCCAGCAGTCCAATCACAAGCTGCAACTCACGCTCCCCACTAAAGTAGAGAAGCACCAGGTATGGCGTTATTCGTATTGGTTCTAATTAACAATTCCCAGGTTTCTTTTTGGAAAGGTTCAAACATTAAGTGGGTCACAGGCATCAGAGACATAGTGCGAATTTTCTTGCCGCAAAATAACATCGACCAGAGATATTGGAAGTTAGAGATTATGTGCAAAGTTTAATATATACGCAACTGCTATGAAATTAATCGCCATAGTATATTCATAAATTTTGCTTTTCGTAGTATTTTATTCTTAAAAAATGTGGAAAAACATTTCGGCTGGAAAAACGTGGAACTACGAGTTATTTTAGTAATATGTCGCTACTGAAGGTAACATTTAAGAAACTTAAATTTCTCTTGGTCCCTGCTATAACCGCAAATGCCAAATATCATTCCGACATAGGCAAAATTTCAATTTAATTAAAAGTTTCGCTAATGTTGCTGCTTGATCAAAGTTTATTTATTACGGTTTATTTTCTTTTTACATATTTTACTGACCACTTTCGTGAATGGTCTTTGTTCACGTTTGCTGTACGCGAGTTATTAGGTTGTTTAAAGTGGATATCAGGCCAAATATGCTACCGAATCGAGAATTCTGACAATTCATTTCTTCGAAGTTGTTCAGATTTTTAATAATCCGGAATCTGTATAATTTCTCCGGCTATTACAGAAACTATGACCAAAATCACATTATGAATGTTTTACCATATTCAATTAAAAAAACAACGTGGTGCTTTAGGGCAGTGATAAAAAAATAAAACAATAAAACGCTAGGAGGAGATTTTCTTGCGGCGAGTCTGAGTCAATATGTATTTTGTTTAATTTAATTTAATTTAATTTAATTTAATTTAATTTAATTTAATTGCAATGGAGCACACGCTCCGGTGGCAATTTCCCTACACACCCAACTTCCTCCTATCCTACACTCACCTACATTTGCCCTCCACAAATTTTGTTTACCTGTTGTGGAAGAAGCAGCGAAAAAGCGGGGGGTACAGCGGGATTTTACTGTGTAGGTGGGAACTTCTTATCACAACTAACGATGTGGTTATCAGTATACATTAGTCACTAGTCACGAACGATGTCCGTGTAATGGGCTTTACCTTATTATATAATCAGGTTGATAATAAGACTGTCACCGTAAGAAAGTGCTTTTCGAAGAAATGAGTCTGGGCCACAGTAAGTAAGCTGAGACAACCAACCGTTTCTAAAATGGGTGTCTCTCTGTTTGGATGATCGCAATTCACGTAAAATGCACTGATTGGATTTTGATGATGTTTTGAATACTGTTCGAGAGGGCAGCGTAGGATACGCTTCATTCTAATATGAATTCGGAAAGCTATGTCATAAGACACAAGTGTCCTCTGATCAGGGTCTGTCTTTCGCTGAACATGATTTACACACAAATCTACAGGTCCTATTTTAATAGGTTTCAAACAATGTGCCGCCTGTACTCCCATCGTTATCGAAAGAAGAAATGTAATTTCTTCAATTACGTTTGCACACAGCTATAACTTCACTTGATGCGCTAAGTAGGGAACCATAAACATCATTTCACGAAAGTCTGGTGTAAAAATTACACTAAACGGCATACTGACCGCTTAACATTCCACAGTAGTTATCGGACAGATCTGGAAAAATGAGAACTAGTAGCAATATACACCAAGTCCTCCGTTTCGGGCACGGTTTATTTCCATGGAACTACTACAACCAGTCTCAACAGTAAGAGAAAACAATGACGAAAATATGTGGCGTTTGTGATGAGCAGAAGACGACGACACTATATAACAGCAAGTCAAATTAAAACAAACAAAAGGTTTTACCGCTAATCATTAAATTCAATCAATCAATTCCGAAAAAAAAAATAGATTACGTCAAGCGGCAGTTAGAGTTGCAACTTATGTTCAACAGTTTAGCAAATAATAGAAAAAAACTAATCTCTTCTTTGTCTGTTCCAGCAACATGTCCTAAGTCAAAGACGCGCTCACTAACTAATACTTGTAGAAATACTTAATTATTTCTACATTAATCAGTACTGATCACGGTATAAACCTTGTAGAAATATTTTTTTTATTTCTACATATCTGGAACATTAATCACTAAGTCCACTTACAGCGTCAGCAATTACTATTATCCGAAGTTTGCAGGTTCGTTAGGCCAAAATTGAGATAAATTTATTTCAACTACAGAGCAAACAAAATCACGGAACGATACCAGAATACAATAACAAAGATTCTATTCTTTACAATCAATCTAGCGATACATTCAAAGATATAATAACTAATCCAAAGAATAATAATAATAAAACTAGGTAGCCCCTTTAATTGGTAATATGACAACCCCTTCCAGGTATAGGATCAAATGGGACACCACCGATCGACCATTTGATCACGATACCCTCAAAAGTTTCTAGCGTCCTATGCCTTTGTCTTGGGTAATTCAAAACATACTTGTATATAATCTTCCATTAGCTAGTTGTACAAGGTAATCAGTGGTGGTTGGAACTAATACTAACAGCTATTTAGTAATACACGATGGTGTATAAATATAGTGATAAACAACCAAACAAACAAAAAATTCATAGGGTACTTAGTTAGTATCCTACCCGAGCTTCCATTTATTACATACAAAGCCTAACTGGATACAGATAAATGGCACATCAAATTATTGGACTGACATAGTATTAAACTCGATTTAAAGAAAAAAAGGTCATATCTAACAACAAATAGAAAATTATTTACTTGTGCTTATTTGTTTTTTTTTTTTTTTTTTTTTTTGTAGCCAATCGCTTTTTGTTCACTGATTTTTATTCCATCTATCCAAACAATCAAACCAATTCTTCTTCCACCCCTTCCAGACCGGCTACTCTTCTTACTAGATACACTTTCTCGTTCACTCTTCGACTCATACTTCGATTTCCTTTCTCGTTTAAACTGATTCTTGGTCTTCTTTTCACCTTTTGTAATGGTGGTTTTCTCCACGGCCAATCGTCCAAATTTTGTGGAAATTACCCCTTCCACTTCAATCTCCATGATGTCTTGTTTCACCATGAATTTCCTTACTGATTTTATTCTCCATCTTACAAGTAGTTGTTAGTTTGATTTCTTCCATTCTAGTCGTCAGATAGCGTATCTTATTCGAGCAGTCCTTGACCTCTTCTTTAATTCCCGCTACGTTACCTTCTCACAATTTGAGATCCATTTCCATCGTCTTTAATTTTAGATCCTGGTAACCTATTCTGTTTTCTACCATTGCTATACTCTGGTGGGATTCCTCGTTTTCTGCCATCATTTGTTGCTTGATTTGTTCTACTTGTGCTCGTGTTTCTTCACTTCGCAGTATACACTTCTGTTGTAGCCGTTCGAAGTCACCTTCTACTCTTAAAAACCTTTGGTTAAGGTCAGCCTTGATCCTGGAATGAAGGGTTTCTACTTCAGTCCCAATTTCCGCTCTAATACTATTCTGAAGGAGGAGTAATCTCTCTTCCAGGTTGCTGTTGATTTCTGATATTTCTGCTTTAAGAGACTTGTTGTCTGCCTTAAGTGAACAAAAATTTTCTTCAAACTTCCTGTTGGTCTCTGAGATCTCTAAGTGAACGAAAATCTGTCTCCATATGATTAACGAGCCTTGCTAACATTTCTTCCATCGACATACCTTTATTCTGTTCGGTCACCTCTTCCAGGATAGTTTCTTCGTCACTCATGGTCAATTAAGTAACTACTATCAAGATTTGAAGTGAACAGAAAAAAAACCAACTGTAAAGGTGCAACGCCGATAAGAACATTCAACAGAACGAACAAGGTTTCACCATCAAACAAATTCATAAGATGCAAAACAACACCATTTGAATTGTGGGAAAATGAAAAAGTCACGAGGACTTAAATCAGGTGAATAGGAAGGTTGAGGAACAACACGAATGCATTTTGAAGTCAATAATTCACTGATGGAAAAAGCCATGTGACAAGGGGCATTGTCATGATGAAGAATCTACTTGTCTGCAATGTCTGGTCTCACACGAATCACTGTTCTCCTGATCCTTTCAAGGACATCTTTCTAAAACACTTGGTTGAAACTTTGTCCTGGATGAACAAATTCTTTATGTACGATAACCCTGCTGTCAAAAAAGCAAATCATCATTGTTTTGATCTTTGATTTGCTCATTCGCCATTTTTCGGCCAAGCAGATTAGGAAGTGTGCCACTCTTCGCTTTTGCCACTTTGTTTCAGGATAGGATTCATCACCTGCGATCACACGATTGAAGAACTCTTGCTCATTGTCAGTCCTCTCAAGAAGATCAACGCACAAGTTTCTTCGATTGTTCAGTTGTGAAGTTTATTGGCATCATTTTGCCATAAAACTTTCGAATGCCCAAATCGTCTATCAAAATTTGATGTATGGTGAAAGTGCTGAAAATTTAACTGTTCACTCATCAACCCTATTGTTAAACGACGGTCTGATCTCACAAGAGCCCTCACACGCTCAACGTTTTCGTCAGTTTTTGAAGTTGAACTTCTCCCTGAGCGAGGATGATCTTCAACTTCTCGGCCTCCCAAAAATTATTTGTGCCAGCGGAAAACTTGTACTCTAGATAAGCAATGTTCCCCATAGGCCTATTTAAATTTTTCAAATGACACACATATGGATCCCCCAAGTTTAACACAAAACTTTATTGGACAACGTTGCTCTAAATTCTGATGCCTCGTTTTGGTAACACACGACAAAAAGACAACTTCACTAATGGCGCTGTCAAAAATAATGTGTTGGATGAACGGAGTTGATACTCGGACTGAGAATGCGGAAGGGATGAACAAACAGTTGTAACACAGACCGTTAGACACAGCGTTACCAGATCACTAACAGAGTTACAAATCTCATTACTTTTATCAAACACCTAGTATTCTCTTTGCTATGTACAAGGGATCCTTTGCAATACATTGTGTTGGTTTCAGCAGTTGGCAGCACTCCGTAACAACTCGCACAACCTGATCGTTGGCTGGCGGCAGTACGGGGACCGCCTGCTGCACAGACAGAAGGTCTACCAGAGCTCCCGCCTCTTCCGCGTGGTGACTGCCACCGTCACGTACCCGGTACCCGGCACCTACCCCAGGCCTGCCAACATCACCGCCGTGTACGCCATCGACCTGAAGAGCAACGGCAACGGCGCCACTGCCAACCTGACGGCGGGAGGCGTCGGCCTGACCACCGTCACCATACGCTTCAAGTCGCAGAGGGGTCACGGCATCGACTCCCTGGTTGAGATCTACGGCAAGTGACGGGGTCCCCGGCTCGAAGGGTTCAGCCAGGAAACAGCCGGTCTCATTCGCGACCTAGAGGTTTGTTCAGAGCTTCCTACAGTTACAAGTCGAGTCTTTGCAGGACATTTGGACATGCAGGTTCACTGCTACTTACAGAGATTCCCACTCAATTATAAGAAGCCAACAGAGGTAGTATTATTAATAATTTGCATGCCAGCAAAACAGCTCGGCTAAGACATTGAGGGGACAAAGCACTAGAGGGGCAGCACCTAGGTAGGTATCTCGTTTTCAACGAAATAATTAGTCCAAGAAGAAACACCTGCTAGTTTGTTCATTTTCGTTCTAAGACATTGCACATCAAACAAATATGCTACGTGAAAAAGTAAACCAGTGCTGAAGCGATTAGAACTTGCAACATCTTCAAAACTAATCTTTTTAAAACTAAAACTCAATCAACTTTCGAAATCTAACCGAACCTTATATAGGCGTTTACAGAAAATTCCAGAATAATTCAAAGACTTCCGCCCCATGTTTCCAAATTCTAACAATAGCTAACCAATTAAAATATTTCTTTTTACTTAGGGCTTTACGCCTCATCGACGGCTAAGGGGGCATCCATAAATTACGTGAGGTGAAATAGGGGAGGGGGGGGGTCCGGCGAAATCTCACCAGATCTCACCAGGGGGGAGGAGGGGGTCTACGGAAATCTCACGTGACATTTTGCGAAAAATTTGGGGACAGTAGAGCCAAAAAAAAGGTCAAATTTGCGCCAAAGTCGATTTTAGGAGGGTATTTCGTCAAAAAAGTTAGGGTATGACCTAAAAAAAAAAAGGTCTACAAAAGTTTCGAGGGCGATTTCTAGGGGGGGTTCTCACGGACCAGATCTCACCAGAGGGGGGGGTGTCCGGCCAGAGCTCACGAAATCTCACCAGGGGGGGGGGGGTCCAGAAATCCGGAAAAACACCTCACGTAATTTGTGGATGCCCCCTAAGGTCATTAGAGGCGGGATGGGACTGAGGACAAGGAACGGGAAGGAATTCGGCCATGGCCTTTTTGAAGGAAGCATCCTGGCATTCGCTTGGAGTGATTTGGGGAAACAATGGAAAACCCAAATCTGGATGCCCGGACGGGGATTCGAACCAGTGTCCTCCCAATTGCGAGGCCAGAACGTTAACCGTTCACCCACCACCCTCGGTCAATTAAAATCACATTAAAACAATCCGAATTAATACGAAATCATTCACAATCCTTATGAAACGCACAGTAATGAAAATTAAAGATTATCCACATAATTCAGTCCAAACCATCGCAAATTCTCCTCTAGACATCGTAGCTCGCCTCAGTATTTAGAATTACAAATTTTTAATAATTTTTTTCTTGCATAGCATTGTCCTTGAACATATTAAACAGTATTTTCATAGTTTCTTTCCATAAAACAATTTTCATTTACACAAATTCACAACTAATTGCAAGAACAATATAGAAAAACCATATTCACTCAACTCCCAGCTGGCTACAAATAATTCTTAAAATACAATTTCGTTAAAGGTCTGGTTGTGCGGGCTGTCTTAACCTACTACAGCAAATTTGTGTGGCTCCTCTGCCAGTTGCGAGACCACTCGACTTTAAAATAATATCTGTGGAGCTCATTCGACCTGGTCACTATTTAATAATTTTATTATTTTAGATTATGAGACTACCTGCGGAGTTTCACCTTAATTTATGGATGACTGCTCACAACAAGAAGGATATGGGAGAGAAGCAGGTTCCACTGAGCATTGCTGAAAGCTGTTCAATTTTCACTTGATGATAATTTAGCCAAAAACACTACAAGCCAATAATTATTTTTATACATACGCTACTGTTCCACAAATTAATCAGTTTGTAACAGCTCTACATAGTGACAGCAATACAGTCCCTCACACGTGTTGATAATTTCCTCTTCACATCCCTCACAGTTTCTATTTCACCGACGCGACGCGGATGACCGATACTAGCTTACAGTTGTAGTCCACACACTGCGTCAGACAATACTTTATTACTACACAATTTCGTAGAAAATAGTTCCCGCTACACACGCGTACTTTTTGCGACACGATGCGGCAAAGACTCTACTCGGTCGCGATCCAAGTCAGTATACACGTACATCGATCTGCTGCTATCGATATCGCTTTCATTCGTCTTTAAGGGATAAGAAACAATAAAGAAAATAGGTGGGCCTTGATACTATAATGCGACAACCTCCATAGTGCTGAATTTTCCAGTTGTGTTTAGCAGACCTTCCCTAAAACGTCGCAGAACAGTTCTGCCCTCGAAGAAAGCCGAAGGAGGTCGAACGAAACGCTGATATTTTCTGCTGTGACGTAGAGCAACCAGGATAGAGTGGAAACCATGTTTAGATATTGTTATTCACTGCATCCAGCCAAATTCAAACCAAAACAAAAAATTGTAAAGGCAGAGAGGTCATCTTGTCAGCATTGTGTCCAAGGCAATCGGATCTCAAGCCTAACCCTTTGTTGGATATCAGCCAAAACAGCGTCCGTGATAGTTTGTGTTTGTCTCCTGAGGTACCTCAACAAGAAAATGTATGGAGTTCAGTGTAAGATATTACATGACTGTTTCATTGGCCGACATGGAATAGAGTCACTACTAGCAGACGCTATGACAACCGATCCCAGCGCAACTACACCGCACGACCAGCCAAAGGCATAGCAGCGCAGGCATCCGGACGATAACAGTTTGAAACGCGATTCTATGAAGGGGATTCGTTGTATAACCGGAGTTGTAAGGTTCGGTGTACTACCGGATATTATTATTGTCTTGATGTGTGTCGTTCGATTTTTATTGGTTTTGATTGGTAATTGATTGGATTGCGAAGTTAGCAGAATTCATGAAAACTTACAATTAAATTTACCAGCTTCTACGGCAGCTGGAGTTAAACCTAAAAAGTACCTAGTCATGCATATAAGTAAAAATGCGACACCATTTAGCTATGAACATAAAAATTAATGGCACTTTCATTAGAACGTTAGATTTCGCTAAATACCTAGGTGTAATAATTCGTAATGAACATATTGAGAAGGTAATTGGGAAAGCAAATATATGCTCCGATTTCCAGGTCGTAATTTAAAGCAATGTACATCGGAAGTTTAATGGATTGCATACAAAGCTCTGATGCTTCCTTACTTATAATATTGTTATTCTGTATGGGATCCCTATCAAAAGGGGTTAATGGATGCATTGGAGAAGGTCCAAAGAACAGTCGCGGGTTTCGTTACAGATATATATATCTGGAGGGAAAGCGTAAGAGCGATGTTGAATAATTTGGGTTGGGAAGACCTGGAACACCGAAGGCGTTGCTCTCGGCAGAAGCTGATTAAAAAATTCACTATTGACCTATTTCAGAACGACAGAAAACAAATATTACTACCAGCACCATTCCTATCTAGGAATGACCGTGAAAATAAGACAAGAAAAATCAGGGCCAGAACAGCTTCATTTCCACGAGCGATTAGGGACTGGAATAGGAAAGAGTTATCGAGCGAGAGAACTTAGATTTCGATAGGAGCAGGTATCTATAAACCCCTCCGGCCATCCTGATCTGGGTTTTCCATGGTTTTTCCAGATCGCTCCAGGCGAATGCCGGCATGGTTCCTCAAAATAGCTCATGGGCGCTTCCCGCCATATCCCGTACATCATTTTCTATCCACAAATGATTACACATAAGGACTTTTAGTGAATCGCGGAGTAACAATAATAATTACATAATACTGTAAACTATGTGAACTTACTAAGTCAATACTATTATTCTTGCTGGCAAACTATATGTTCTTTCGTAACCTTATTTTTTTTTTTTTTTTTTTTTTTTTTTTTTTACTTATTGCTTTACGCCTCGTCGACGGCTAAGGTCGATTTAATCAGGAAGAAACTTCAACGTACACTTTTAGATTGTTAAATTGTTATACTATACATTATATCTAAAGATATTTATTTGTTTGTCGTATTTCAAGTATTATTAACAAAGGTGTATTTAATGCCTGTCACACAAGTGTAAATTAAGTTTCAGAAATTTTCACCGGTAAAGTAAATTCAATTAAAATCCGAGATCTGCAAGAAAAACACTAATACTACTTTCCTATATTTTCAACATTCACATAGCATTAAACATGCTTTTCTTTTCTGTTGCAGGTCTGCCAAAAATGTTATATTCCAAGCGTCATTGAGGAAACAAACCTACTATGTGACAAACGCTTCACAGCCAAATAAACTCAAACATTGTTGTATTATTGTAACACAAGAGCATTAATAAAGAAATCTGTTTTTGACATTTTCAGGAAATTTGTTTTTCTAATGTGACCACTTCAACTTTTTTTTACCACTAGCTCACCCCACAGACGCTATCCTGTCAAAAATTGCATTAAAAAAAGATTGTGATCGTTTTGTGAATTTATGAGAAGCTAATGAAAATATATACCAGGTAAACAAAATAATACCGAGAAAAATGTATTTCTAAGTGATCATTGTATCTATTAACGATTGTGTCCATGGATAATCAATTTGAATAGGAGTGGATTCGGAAGTATGCCAATGGGAAATTTTATATTCGAGATGGATTCTATCGGCAGTACACCATTGAAATGCTGGAAATGTGATAGACTTGGAATCATGAATCTTTGTTCCAAAATTTAAGTCACAATCAAATGAAGTCAGAATTTCATGTTAACCAAATGATTTAATTTCTTCCATAAAATTTAGAATATCGAGGAATTTAAAGGTGTTTTATTCATATTTTGATTTCGATCATCGCACCACCAAACCGGTTTAGATTTTTTTTGCAGATCTCGAATCGTTCGCTGTACATTCATCCCAAACGATAAATTTGCATTGCTGCAGAAAACTTTGGCCATCGCATACTTCTGAAAAAAAGTTGCACTTTTGAGTTTCATTGATTTGCATATTCAACGGCAACTTGAATGTTGAATGAGCTGTTTGACCGCTTTCCAACAACGTAGCTGCAATTCCTGAAGTAGCAACTACAAGTGGGATTGAATTTTGCGAGCGAATCGTTGCCGAAATTAATTAGATAAAAGAAGTTTTTCCAATTCCACGAGGAGCGTTCAAGAAGAATTTCCCTCTGGTTCCATCGTTCACAACTTTCATGAGTGTCGCACGCATGTTTATGTTGCTGATTCAACAGCGGAACTTTCGTTCTAAATGATTCTCGCAGCGCATCACAATCATATTGTTTCTAAACGCGCGTTTCCACTGAGGCAACAACAAGCAACTTGTAGCATGCTACATGAGTTATTTTGTTGCTACATGTCGTCGTGCGTCATCATACTTTGTCGAAAGTCAAATGTCGCCCAAGAATCTGTTGCCACTTGTCGCTTGCTACTTGTCGCCGTTGCTTGTAGCATGCGGCAAAAGCATTTCACGTTATGCGGCCAGTAGTGTGCGTCATGGCATCAAAAGCAGTGGCAGCTGCTGCTTATTTGATCCTCGCAAATGGCAATAAAAGAAGAAAACGGAAAAAACCTAGGTGGTGGATCAGAGATTTATTTGTTAAAAGTAGTGCGAATCGCAAAGTACTTTGTGCCAAAAGAAGGAAAAGTATCTTGGCAAGACAAATACTAAGACAAAAACATAAACTATGTATTCGTACGTAAAATAATGTATTTAGCTACGTTACCATTATATGACAATTTATCCCTATCATACACAACTGTATGAGTGAAAGGTCGATTCAAGAAAAGATTTTTACTATTATTTACCACAATCTAAATTTGGAAACACTTTTCTACATACGCTGTAAACACAGCCTGTCTTAATTATATGTAAGTCCCTTTGTAAAGTTTTAATTAAGACAATTTTTAAAATATATATATATATATATTTTAACCCACCATAAAACTACCTTTATTTACTTGTATAACTAAAAAGATTGTAAATCCCCTATTCCGTCTCTGGATCTGTCATTGGTAAACTATTCTGTCAAAAATAATTAGTTACATATATTAATTAACGTACCTCATAATTTTCTGCTGTTGAAAAAGTTTGTCTTGGAATGTCAACATCTATAAAAAAAATGTCAGGAGTTTATAAGCAAACCATTTCTCTTCTTTAGGAGAGGAGCCACTCTTTGGTTTAGTAATCCTTTTATGTTCACGATGAAAAGCAGACCTCAAATTCTCGATTTTCTTTTTTATTTCATCTAATGAACATTCGTACTTGTTAGCAAGTAGTATTAATTTGTCACTTTTCGCTTTCCTGTCTTCTTTACATGATGCACTTTGTTATTCCACAACTCCGGTGAAGTATGGTAATCTTCAATAAATAATGTTGTTTTCTGCACATTCCACTCCATGTCGCCCGTTTTCTGTCGCACTCAACCACCACCGCTTGGATACTGGCGACACCGTGCGACACGCTATATTTTTGTCGCACAGTGGCCCATACGACCGGCGACAAGGCCCAACCTGTAGCATGCGTCATTGTTGCTTACTACATGTCGCAGCGTGTTGCTTCGCTTGAAATACTCCTTGTCGCATGCGGCAGTGCCGCATGCCACATGTTGCCCAGAAGTTGCCTCAGTGGAAACGCACCTTAACGTTTCAACTCTATTAAATAAGCTGTGCATCATACGAGAGCGCGCTCTCATGCCTAATTGAGTTGATACGTTGTTTGATATCATCAAGCCCATGCCCTCAATTAATATCAACGCAATAGAAATAAAATACCTAGATTATGAAACAACACAAAAAATAAAAGCAAAGATATTTTTTTTAAAATAGAAAATATTCAGTTGATTTATTTCCATCCCGAGAGCATAAGGAACAAAACAAAAATAAAAAAAAAGATTGCGCATATCCTTCGTTTGAATCTCGAGTTTATTAAAAAATCACATAAAAAAAACACAAGTTTTTCTCGATTTTTACCGGCAACTTTTCCAATTTATCTTCGACTAAAAACCTTATTCTGACTACTACAAGCATTGTTTTTTTTAAAAAAAAAAAACTAGCCAATCCGTACATAAAAATAAACACTTTCCGTTTATCAGGAATTTTCTAATTTTCCGGGAAACTTTTACAATTTTTCTTTCTCCAAAAAACTTATTCAGCTATTATGAAAATTAAAAAATATGCAAATAGGTACGTAGATAAAGCTACTTCAGTTTTTTCCACGAATTTTCCAATTTTCCGGGCAACTTTTACAATTTTTCTTTCTCTAAAATCCTTATTCGGACAATTACGAACATTTTTAAAACAAATTGGCAACATTTTGTTGTGGCTATACGCCTCGTCGACGTTGAGGCAATAGAGGCGAGAAAGGGCTGATCGCAAGTAACGGGAAGGAATTCGGCCATGGCCTTTTGAAGCAAGTATCCTAACTTTTGCGTGGAGTGATTTTGGGAAACGGTGAAAAACCCAAATCTGCCATCAGGTGTTGCGGCGAAGTACTATGCGGACAATAATAAAGCATGTCATAAAGGGACGAGAAAATTTTTAAATGTAATTACGGGATTATTTTTGAGTTGGCAAAGATAAAATGGAGTGAAATGGGAACAGATATTAAGAAGTGTGAGTTTTTCGCGAAAAAAGAAGAAAATGTGCTTGCAGAAGACAGTATTTCAAAAAACTAAATATGTAAAAATAAGGAAAAAAGCAACGTAGAATATGATGAATAGGTGGAACTGATACCGCAGGGGATCAGCAAGGAACAGTTAATGAACAACGACGAATATGAAAAAGAAGAGAACTTTTTATGAACAACGGCGACGAAAAATATTGAGAAATCAAGCTGGAGCAAGCTGCGAAATGAGGCAACGGGAAACATGAAGAATAAAAGATAAAATGAGATTATATTAAAAGGAAAATATGGAAATAAGTGACTTAAGGAGATAATTTGAAGCCCTGGAGGCACAGCAATAGATGCAACACGGTCAGATCTAATGTACTTAGAATCTGGATCTCAATCCTATGAATTTCGAAACGAAACAACAATAACGAGCAATTAAAATTAAGAATATTAAGATGGTTTTAATTTTTGACAAGGAGAATTGAAGTCGACGGTAGAAAATCGGTTATACCAGCGGAAACATGACAAGCGTTATTAACAGTGTAGCTGAGACTATATGGGGCCAAGCGCTTACCGGACGAAACGTGAAAGAGAATGTAATGAATGAGCATATATTCAAGAAATTATGGAGAAAAGGGGGTGGGGGCATGACATGATGATGTAGGAGAAAGCGGAGGCAATAAGACGAAAGCATGATAAAAAGGGGCTCGTTCGAGTTTTGATTCTGGTGAAAATGTAGCAAAACGCTTATTATTCTGAATTCTGAAATTAACAAGGGTTTCAATATATACTGTGGAATTTTAAAATTACTGGAAAACCGAACGTGAATGCTTATCTACCAGTCAACACTAAATCTAATAAAACTTGGCTTTGAGAGACATTGTTGACTTGATGTTACATAGAATGAAAAAATGATTGTAAAATGATAGAAATGTTAGTTTGAATGGTGAACTGATTTGACGCCAAGTGAACTGAAATGGACTGCGATTTTTCAGTAGTTTTTCTTTATGATTTTTCTGCGTAATATGCAACTTTGGTTTGGTATATGTTTTGGTGCAATACGCGGTGAGTTTAAAGTGTATTTTTTGTGGTTTCACATTTGACGACGTTTTGAAAGAATGGTTGGTGTATCAGACAATGTATATGAACATTCCGATAAATGAAGCGCTATTTAAAATATTTTATTAATTATGCCATAATGTGAGGGAAGATGTAACATTACCACGACTCCCATCATTTTTTTATTATTATTGAATTATTTTTTGGTTAACTATAAGTATTCTGACTAATTGTTTTAATATTTGCAACCTGGCTGTATTATTTCTGGGTTTTCACAGATAGTAGTTTGTATAGTAAGTAGGTTTAATGTCTTTTTGCACATAACCTACAGTGGTGTTTTTGAAATCCCTTTAACGATGTTGTAAATTTGTTTTCCCTCACTGAACTGTTTGCAACACATTATATACAGCGGACGAATTCTACAAGGCGTTTATTTTACGTTTTCATACACAAGCTTAAACGAATATTTAAAAATAGTTCGACCTGAATAAAACGATAGTTTCCAAAAATTTTTTGGAAAATATGAACAAAATACGTTTTTGGGATACAACAACGTGTAAAACCACGGCTCTGTTTCTTATAAGGCGGGTACACATCAGTACGAGGCAACGTACAAGCGGGACCGAGGCGAGGCGAGGCGGAACGTTTGTACACTTTGGTTGCACGAACGCAGTTCGCCGAGGCATCGAACGAGGCAGGTATTCGTCCATTCGTTTGATCTGACGAGTTAGTAGTGTTGTAAAGTGAGAGCGTGGGTATGGAGCGCGGCGACGATTTATCAGTGGCTAGTGACTGCTAGTCTAGCTAAAAGGAGAAACAAAAGACGGTGTTGGGCACCTAGACTTTATTGAAATATAATGCTCACTAGTGGTAAACTATTTTTAAACAATAAGTTGGAAGAAGGAGTGAGTGGCCGTCTTCGAAGCTTTGCAGGAATGTCATCAACTGAATATATTTTTATTAGAGTCGATTCGGGAGAAAATTTCGAAGAATTATACAAATTTTCAAAAAACAGTAACTGAAAAAAAAAAAAAAAAGATTAGCTGTAACACTGAGATACTTCGGAACTGGTGATTCATTTATTAGCTTGAAATTCGTTTTCAACCTATCGAAGCAGCTGATATCAAGAAATATGCCAGAAGTATGCATAGCTATATAAATATTTTACAATTGTAAAAATGGAGAATAATGTGAACTCACATTGGAAGCATTCTAGTTCCCAGATGAGTGATAGACATACTGAGACACTGTAATTTGTGATTCGTTGTTAAGTTCCACCTTTTTTCATGGCTTCACGCCTCGTCGACGTTGAAGTCATTAGAGGCGGGATGGGACTGGAGACTAGGAACGGGATGGAATTTGGCCATGGTATTTGAAGGAAGCATCTCGGCATTCACCTGGAGTGATTTGGGGAAACCGTGGAAAACCCAAATCTGGATGCCCGGACGAGGATTCGAACCTGCGTCCTCCCAAATGCGAGGCCAGAGAGTTAACCACTCACTCACCACGCTCGGTGTTAAGTTCGATGTTCTGGGAAGACGAATGTTGTATTTCATCGAAATGCATCAATTTTTTCATTTTTTTTCTCCAATAAGTATACTTGTTTTCGCCAAGCATCCTCTTTTTCTATCGCATTATTATTAAGTTTGTCGTCATTCTTCTACAATATGGGAACGCCTTTTCGTTGTCCGAACTCATGATTAGAAATAGAACAAAACAAATCAATTACCAAAAACTCCTTAACTAAAATATAGTGGTTTTATTTAAATCCAACGATGACTGAGTGCCAACGAGGCAGCGTGAAGGAGGGAGGCAGACGCGCGACTGCAAATACCCGTCCCCATAGCACGCGGCGCCAGTGCTGCCATTTCTACGGATTTATCCGTAGATCTACGGATTTTTATAAAAAGTTAGGATTTTCGGATTTTGTTAAATTATCTACGAATTTTGCTATTTTTTTTTTTTTTACTATTTGTTGATTTTTCCTTATATTGGTGTTTTCTTAAACTTTGAGCGTATGGTGTTGATGCGTTACAGAATTGTCAATAATTGTTAATCGTTTCCTTGCAACCACTCGCGTGAACCAACGATTGAAATAAAGCTCATATTTTGTTTGGTTATAGATTTTTAGATCTTAAAAGACCGTAATACAGAACTATCGGCGCACTCTATATGCACGTTGACTGCTTACATAGCAATGCCTTCCGAGAAGGATTAACCAATATCCGAGAGTCAAAGTGTTCACATTATTTAACATTTCCTGTTACCGAAGATATGTTAAATTTAATGTCAACAAAGAAAGTAGATACTGTATAGTCCCCCCCCCAGCGAAAAAAAAGTAGGCACAGCAGCAGCAGCGATGAAAGTGACGATGTATAAAACAGGATCAGAGATATTTCTTACTTTCAATGTAGAATATTATTTTATATTTCGAATTTTAAAGACGTGGAAATAAAAAATATTCTTAATTTTGACTCTCTTTTCAATAATTATTCTTTTAGTTAGCGAGTCTCCGGATTTTTGTACCCAATTTACGGAAGTTTTAGGAGCCATCTACGGATATTCAATGCCAACACGTTGGCAGCACTGTGCGGCGCACACCCGAATTCTCTTCGAACTACCGACTCGGGACGGATGGCGTTCGTACCACCTCGGTCGTTTGGCTAAGGCCGCAGGCGGTTTGCCGCGCCTCGGCTACGCGTGCACACTGGTATGCTCGCCTCGCCTCGCCTCAGGCTGGTGTGTACCCGCCTTTATGATTACTCAGTTTGCAACTCCTGCCCCGCGTCATAGATAAGGACGACGGCTATAAGTAGCGGCGCGCGGAGGCCAGAGGATACAGCGCAGTCATGTGGCGACCAGCGGTGCTGATAGTAGCGACGCTATTCCTCGTCTGCGGACACGGAGCCTACTACGACCTGGGACCCTCGCCGAGGGACTACGGCATCCTGCAGGCGAGAATCCTTACTGTTTATCTCGTCATCATTTTCTCAAACACTACTTCTCTAACCTCTCGTTTACAGTCGCTTATACATTCATATGTGATTATTGTAAGCCATTTCCTCCACAGTCGCTTGTTAAAGTAATGATTATTATTTAATAAACACGCCAATGCAACTGTTGTTGGTTATTATTTATTTCACGGACGCATTTCGCCTCTCGTCCAGGTATCTTTAGCGTACATTCTTTTTCTGCAATATGCTATTAGTTTTAACTTTGGAACATAATAGTTTTTATACATATAACTAAACTATTCTTGTTCATATACAGGAACCATAATGTGGTTTATATTTACATATCAGTTTTTGAATTATCATGCAGAACGTTTTCTTTACATAGGTATAATAAGATATGATTCATATTGTAACTTCCGTTTTGAGGTGTGGTTGTTGGTCGCCTGTGCCCTCAACCAGCGTGTTAATCCTATATCACACTTAATTTGGATATAGTTGGGATCTTATGACTCCTCTGGGAGTCGACTTTGAAGTACATGCACGTCATTGTAAAACTACTGTACAGTTTCCGTATGCGCGTTGTTGCTGGGTTTTTTTCCGGCGGTGCTCTGTCGGAAGTGTTGTGAGCGGAGAGTTTGAGTTTTTTAATTGCATTTGTGTGTGTGTATGTTATGCTTTGTTTTATTCAAAATGTATATGTTTGGTGCAGGAGTGAAATGCAACGTAGTGTTAAATTACTGTTGTGATTAAGTTTTGTGTGTTTAATGCTGTTTCGAGTTATTTTCGATGTTCATTAACTTGAATAAGGTTTGGTTGGTCAAGTTTACCTGCTCATTAAGTACGTATTTTCCTGAGACTATTGCGTTTTGAATTTGATAGTTTTCATGAACTGTTATAATATTGCGTTTTGTGTTGTTTGTTGTTAGGATTCTCATGTCTGTTTTATGTTTGTGGGAAAATGGTCATTGTCTAACAGATGTTTGCAAAATTCGAGTTATTCCTGTACTTGAATGCTTGCAAGTGTTCTTTATATCTTGTCTGGAACTGTCTTTTGTTTCACCAATGTAAACTGCATCACAATTCTGACATGTCATTTGATATATGCCAGAGCTATGAAATTTGAATATCCAAATTGCGTAATTAAGTGCGATATTGGAAACAGCATGTTGGTTGAGGTCACAGGCGACCAATAACCACACCTCAAAACGGAGATGTAAATGTAAGTTACAATATGAATCATATCTTATTATACCTATGCAAACAAAACTTTCCGCATGATAATTCAAAAACTGATATGTAAATATAAACCACATTATGCTTCCTGTATACAAGAATAGTAGCTATATGTGGAAAAATATATGTTCAAACTAATCACATATTACAGAAAAAGTGTGTGCGACCTCGACAAGAGGAGAAACGCGTAGGTGAAATAAATAATAATATACTGGCGTATTTATTAAAAATAATTATTATTACGTTCCACATTTATTTGGACTATGGCAGTGATGAAACCAAAATCACTTCTCGACTCTCAATAAACATTAGACCTATTCTTACTAACTGCGATGGCCAGTCACATTTCACGCATATTAACTTTTAAACTCTTTTGGTGTTTCCCGTAAATTGTTCAACGTTTCCTTCGATAATTTATAGCAATCCATGACTCACTCAGATGCAAAAAAAAAAAAAAAAAAAAAAAAAAAAAAAAAAAAAAAAAAAAAAAAAAAAAAAAAAAATCACAATCCCTTAGACGTGAAATCGAGTTCTATCAATTGGTATTTAATTACATTACGTGTACATGTAAACGTGATGAATATTATGCTTTTACTTAGAATAACTGAACATAACATATTCTCTCATCACAATCAATAGACTAGAAGTTAAAAACTGTCTACAAATAATATAAGCAATTGTAAACACAGAAATAAATTTTTCTTTAGCTTCATTAATCTTTAAAATCATATAAACGTTTATTCAAATCGATAACGAAAGCTTGTTTTGAGTTGTTTTTTTTTCAAAATTTAGTATATCTTGAACAAGAAAATAGCACTGAAAAACAATTTGTTTCAAGTTGTTAAAGAAAAAGGTTACGAAGTAAGTTGCAATCATCGAAATAGCCACTGAGGATTCGTTAAAAAAAAATTTAGACATATGACTTGTCGACGTCGAGGTTGTTAAAGGCGGGAAAAACTGGGGCAGGGAACTGGAAGGAATTCGGCCATAGCCTTTCGAAGGACCATCCCGGCATTCGCCTGGAGTGATTTATGAAAACCATGGAAAACTGAAATCTGGATGGTTGAACCAACATTCGAACCCGCGTCCTCCAGAATGCGAGATAAGAGCGTCACCACTTACCCACCACACCTGTGTTAGTTCATATAGATTAGAAAGTGCAGTTTAATGTGAGTAATGTATATTTGTATGGTTACTAATCTCTAATCAGTAGGGTTCGGATCTTTATGACAAAAAAATTAAGAAATTTGCATGAATATATGACCTTAAAAAAAGTAAAAATATGACCTAACAATAACAAATTATTACCTAACATTTAAATTTACTAAACATTAAAATATCCTCAGTTATACATCAATTATTTTATCCAGTAGTGTCGCTTTCATGTGGACAGCATAATTTGCTTCCATACACTCATTGCACAGTTGTAAAATTAAATTTTTAATCGTTTTATTGAAGTTACTTTAATTTCATATAATTACAGAAAGGATCCCTTCGCCTATGCCAGCGGTTCCCAACCTTTATTGGTACACGACCGACTTTTAAGTAAAAAAAATTTCGCGACCCACCTAATATGAGTGTCTATCTAATATCAGAATGGGAACTGTTGTATGACCTCGATACTCTATCGACTATCCTATTCTACGAAAAGGCAAATTTTCGGACAAAGGATATACTATCAACAAAAACAAGGATTGATAATACATAAAACATATTATAGACCGGGAAGCGGCTGCACAGACCATCACCTCATCAAGTTGCCTGCTAAAATTCCACGATTAAAAGTAACGCGATCAGCATATTAAAATACAACTGATCTGCCAATCGCTTTTTAGTGGAAACCACCTGCAGTCCTGATTTTAGTGGTTGATTGGTAGATTTACCATTGTGTTTTACTGCACCCAAATGTATGAAAACATGGAAGACTGGGAGTACGTAAACAGAATGGTAAAATTACCAGTCGCCCACTAAAATGGGTTTGTAGGTGTTTCCCACCAAGATATGACTTGGCACATCAGGGTCATTTTAATTTGCAAATCGAGTTTTAACTAATCCTGGAATTTCAGCCGTCATCTCGATGAGGCGATGCTTTTTGCAGACGTCTCCCGCTTTTTACAAAGGAAATTAATAATACGTTTAATTATTATAAAAAAACAACTTTACAATCAGTGAGATTTCTGGCACTGGTGTTTACTGATGAGGGTATCGATATCAGTGCTAACACTGGTTAATTTTAACCTTAAGTCACTTTCTACACAAAGTTTATTTCTGTATTTTGTTTTTCAAAAACATTAAGATATATTTTGGTGGCAAAAACCTCTATTTTTTCGCGACCCACCAAAACACACGCCGCGACCCACCAGTGGGTCGCGACCCATTAGGTTGGGAACCGCTGGCCTATGCTAATATACTCCTCTCCAAGTTCCTTTATTTGACTCCATAACTTTGCACTTTCAGAAAATTTTGTTTTCGGCGTGGCGGTACTCACTGATCCACTGCAGATGTAACACTGAACGAGGATTATTCTCAAAAGTATTGGCGACAGTGAGACATTGATTGACGAGGCTTGACACAGGCATGCTGCTGCTGCATTGTCGAGACTAAAACGCTACTCTCTCTAAACCAAAGATACTGTCTATCAGTATGCTTAAAAACTAATATTCTAATTCTACCCCTTTTGCTACACACACTATCATCTGTGGAAACCCTATTACATTTACTTACAATTATTTACATTAATTATGCTCAGAACAATGGTGAACACATATTATTACAACAGAAATAATTATTCACTTATCAAAAATACTGTACAAGGGTTAGACAATAGAAAGGGAAACGTTTAGTGCTCCATACCGTCTTGCTGTGATCTCTGTTTCTCACGAAGCGCTAACTGGAGAAACATGAGCAGCAATTCACACAACTCTGTCGGTGGACACGACATACCAAGGTCGCTGGACCGCCTAGCGTCTCGCAATACTTATCGGGCAGACTAGAAAACCAGTAGCCAGTATAAAATACGCAAAGAGCAGAATGCCCTGTATTCCCTACAAATTTCCTTCAGTAGAACAAAAGCCTGTCTCAAGTAAAAAAAGCTGCGGTCGGCTCAGGATAGATCGACGCAAAATATCCAATTGTTTTGGCAAATAAAACTGTTTTCAAAACCATCAGCACAGTATTAAATAAGCAAGGAAGGTCACTAGAAATGTGTTTACATCTGAAAGCGTGCTAAGGGGGCATACATAAATTACGTGAGGTGTTTTCCGGATTTCCGGGCCACCCCCCCCCCCCCCCCCCCCTCTGGTGACATCTGGTCCGAGAGACCCCCCCCCCTAGAAATCGCCCTCGCAACGTTTTGAGACCTTTTTTTAAGGTGTCACCCACAATTTTCGACGAAATATCCCCTTAAAATCGTCTTTCGCCTCGTTTGTATACATTTCTTTTTTTTAGCTCTGCATCCCAACAAAAAAATTTAAAACCTCACGTGAGATTTCCGTTGCCCCCCTCCCTTTCCCTTTGTGAGATTTGGTGAGATTTCGGTGCACCCCTCCTATTTCACCTCACGTAATTTATGGACGCCCCCTAAGGGACAAGAAAACTGTGGTTGTATTAAAAAAAAAAAAAAGGTCTTTAATTCTGGTTTTAATTACAAGGGACATCTTTAACATCGAACGCTCGGAATCGCACAAAAACATGCTTAGAATAACAAACGATCATAAACACAACAGTGGCATGTATCATTTCCATGCAAAACGTTACGTTCTACCTCAAGTTACATTTTAATAGAGAGAAACAAAGTAACAAGATATCAATACTATATGAAGGAAATTATACGTAATTTAATGACGTCAGTGTAGCATTATATTTTCAGTCAACAGTGCCAAAAACTCTCTGCTTAAATTAAGTTGATATAGCGCAAAACACGCATATACAGCATTACAACACACCAGATTGTGCTTATATTACTCCTCAAAGTGCAGATGCGGGATTTCGATGAAGTGGTTAAAACAAAGTGTAAAGGAACAATGTTCACACCTCACTAAAGCCACGTTATCACATTCCAAATCACATTCGTATTCACGCAGTCCAATTTCAAAAGCCACACTAATTACATTTTCAAATGATGATATTGGTATGTCAATGTCATAACCTCGCTTTCGCCAAGTATATCGCAACATAGGCATGTACGTAGGTGCAGCAAATTGATTGTAAATCACAGAGTGAAGTTTCATGGTGAAAGTTGTGGTTTGGCACATTGTAGTCTTACAAAATCAGTATGTTACTTGGGGTATATTTTGTATGGAAATGACACACACCACTGTTTTGTTTATGATCGCTTGTTATACTAAGCATGTTTTCCGAGAGTTCGAGGTCGAAGGTGTCCCGTGTTAGAACTCTTAGATCTAAGGGTAGATTAGTTTCCTATTAAAATGTTTTTCGACCAAAATTTGCGACGCAGTGTGTTGGTTTCAGCAGTTGGCAGCACTGCGTAACAACTCGCACAACCTGATCCTCGGCTGGCGGCAGTACGGGGACCGCCTGCTGCACAGACAGAGCGTCTACCAGAGCTCCCGCGTGTGGGGCGTGGTGACTGCCAACTTCACGTACCCGGTGCCCGGCACCCGGCCCAGGCCTGCCAACATCACGGCCGTGTACGCCATCGACATGAAGAGTAGCGGCAACGGCGCCACTGCCAACCTGACGGCGGGAGGCGTCGGCCTGACCACCATCCATACGCTTCAAGTCGCAGAGGGGCCACGGCATTAACTTCCTCGTCGAGGTGTACGGCAAGTGACGGACAGGTGAGTGCGCAAATTGTAAGGTTGCGGTAGTCCTATGCCTCGGAGTGGCTACATCCGATTTGATTTCCAAATCAGGAAATAGCTGAAGTATCAGTAAGGATTAGGCGTGTGAGCTAGTACCCTGGACTAGAAGAGCCACGCCCCCTCTATTTCTATGAATAGACAGGTTTGATGGATGATAGCAACTCCCCCTCCCCCTCACACAGTTCGGCGTATTGTTATGCTAATTAGGGACCACCCATAGAGTGCCTAACCTAACTTTGACCAACCTAACTTTGACCGGCCTTTGTGGATCTAATACAAATCAGACCGTCTCTTATTGTAGGTTAGGTAGATTAATGGTATTGTTGACAGGGCTTGCACTCGGTACAATGGTTATTTATTGTTATGATGACATGAGACACGTGCCATACTAACCCCAGTTTGGTCGGTGTTTCGGAGCCAAGTACAAAAGATGTCGCCTTCTATTGCTGGTAAGCTAGATTAATTACACAATGACAGGTTTCACCACCAGTTTCCTCGCAGCTGCCCCCTGACATGTTTGACGGATTTGACCGGTCACGCTCCACTCACCTGCCCTCCAGGCCCCTACTACTTGCAGTGTTTCTTCGAAGACATATAAAGATAAAAATCAAATCTCAAATTGCTGCTTAGACCCGTAGGGCTTGTGTTGGAAGCTTCCTCGTCGATTTTGAGAAGTCGGAAAGCTTCACAGGTTGACTAATTCAGTGAACAGACCTTGTAATACTGATCTTTTAACTGCATTTTGAATTAAAAAAACGCAACAACAAAAAAATTATTCACACTCATGAAAGCTGGAAATTATTAAACAGAATATGTACAAATCATTTTCGATGTGGCGCTTGTATATTTTAATAGGGAATCACATATTTTACAAGTTCCGATGATCTTTCTGAGAATCCACTCATCAGTCACATAGTTTTCCAAGGAGCAACTGAACATTTAATACATATATCGGCAGAAGCCTCCAAATGGATCAGAGAATTTGACGTTCAACTTAAACGCAACGCTTGTCCTTATTTGCATTATATTCTTATTATTATTAATTTTAATTGCGATGGAGATAACGTTCCAGTGGCAATTCCCATAGTTATATAATTACCCCTAAATATATAAATATATATAGTTTTCTTTTATAATTAGATTCTTAAATTCCTCCCACATTTACTTTTCCAATTTTCCAATTTTAATTTTTAATTCCTTAAGCGTTTTTTGAAAATTATTCATCACCTCACTTGGTAATTTGTTCCAATCCCTGACACCCTTACCAATAACAGAACATTTTCCCATTCCTTTATGCATGAAATCGATCACAAGCTTGTGGTCATGGTCGCCTTTTCACTTCCATGCACTATTCCTGATTCTTTGACCAATATCCCTCCAAGTTCCATCACCAACATATGCCCTGTACATTCCCAGCACTCTCTTCACCCTCCTCCTGTCCTCCAATGACTGCCAATCCAGGTCCTTTATCATATCAGTTACTGATTGCGTCCTGCAATAATTTGCACAAACAAATCTCGCTGCTTTTCTGCAGTATTGACATATGTGTATGTTGTTGATATTATGAATGATGTTGTGTGGTCAGCACCATGCCCGCCCCTTCGCTTCTCGAGTATTACTCATTTAACAGAGGGCTGGTAGTAGGTGCAGTAACTAGTCTACTTCCCACGCTTGTGGACAAGCTGTATCGTCTTGCTGATATCGATCGCGAAACACGGGACAGAGAAGAAAGTACCAAGGCAGTGGTAGCTCAAGACACGCAACGACTCAGACCAAGAGTTCACAGCAAGTGATGTTCAAAGATGGCGATCCTGATCGAAGAACCTGAATCAGCGCCTACCACCAAATGGAAGGCAATCAAACTGACTGGATTACTGCAAGGCGATCAGGAGGTAGTGAGGATTGGATTGCATCGCACCTCCACGCTGGCTGAATGCGGTTAAAGGCGGGTACACACCAGAACGAGGCACGCGAGGAGAGCATATCAGTATGTACACACTTTGACAATAAATTTGGCCGCCGCTGCGAACTTCTATCACCCTAATTTTGCATGATATGACATCAATGTTATCCTTAGAAACAGTAACGCAATACTGGCTTGCCTGTATTGCATTACTGTTTCCTGAGATGACATTGATGTCATATTTTGCAAAATAAGGGTGATAGAAGTTTTCAGTGGCGGCCAAATTTATTGTCAAAGTGTATACGTGTAGCCGAGGTGGTACGAACGCCATCCGTCCCGAGTCGGTACTTCAAAGAGAATTCGGGGGTGCTCGCATGCTATGGGGACGGGTATTTCCAGTCACGCGTCTGCCTCCCTCGTTCACGCAGCCACGTTGGAACACAGTCATCGTTGGATTTAAATAAAACCACTATATTTTAGTTAAGGAGTTTTTGGTAATTGTTTCGTTTTGTTCTATTTTTAATCATGAGTTGGGACAGCGGAATGGTGCTCTCTTTTATTAAAGAGTATGAAAGACGTCCCCTATTGTGGAAGAAGGACGATAAACTTTATCATAATGCGATAAAAAAGAGAATGCTTGGCGCGAAATAAGTACAATTATTGGAGAAGATACTGACGTTTAAAAAAACACATTAGGACGAAACACAAAATGGTCTGCATACTTCTGATATAATTCTTGATATCAGCTGCTTTGATACATTGAAAACATATTGCAAGATGATAAATGAATCACCAGTTGCCAAGTACCACGGTTTTAAGGCTAACCTTTCTACAGTGATTACTAATTTTCGAAAATTTGCATCATTCTTCGAAATTTTCTCCCGAATCGATTCTAACAAAAATATATAGTCAGGGGATGACATTTTTGCAAAAATTTTACAAAATAGCCACTCCCTTCTTCTTCCATCGTACTGTTTTAAAGTAATTTACCACTAGTGAGCATTCTATTCTGATAAAGTCTAGCTGCCCGTCACCGTCTTTGTTTTTCTTTTTAAATAAACTAGGAATCCCTATGAATGCAGCACTATATAGCCACTGATAAATTGCCACCTTGATCGATATCCACGCTCTAACTCCACAGCACTGCCCACTCGTCAGAACAAACGAATGGACGGATACCTGTCTCGTCCGATGCCTCGGCGAACTGCGTTCGTGCAACCAAAGTGAACTGTACATACGTTTCGCCTCGCCTCGCCTTGGTCCCGTCCGTGCGTTGCCTCGTACTGATGTGTACCCGCTCTCAGCGGAGACCACAGCTCGTCGGTTCCAGTGCATTCCATTTCCAGCCAAATGCACAACGGTAGACCTGTTCCAGCTGACGTCGAATGCACTTCACCTGGAGAAACTTTCTCTTCGGAAAGTTTCATCCGTGATATGTTTGTCCTGTTATTCACTTCTGATAGGATAACTTTATTCCACTTTCAGCTCGTAGCAACTACGACGTCTGCTAAAGCATTTAGCACAGAGGTGATTGCATAATAGCTCTACAGCCACGCAGCCGTGATGAATTATTGCAGTGGCTGGTAAAATGATCATAAGGAATTCGAAGGATAAATGGACAGTAAACTTATTTGGTTTGCACTTGCTTTCTAGATACTCTCGGGACTGTGATTGTTGTGCATGAATCAATGAAATCATGAAATTGAACATAAGCTGCTAAGCCATTTTAATAATTCATTTGTTCTGTACTGCACTGACTTTCTTGTTTCATTTCTTTTGACGACCTTTCTGATATATTTTTAATACTCAAATGTATGAAGAAGAGAAATTTTTCTACCCCATTTACGCAAATGTATCTAGTAAAATGAAAAATTCACGTTACATAGAATTCGCACATAACTTGGCTGTAAAGAATCTGGAATATTTAAGATAAGAACTGCACTCTTTCTTTATTTAGAAAAGAATTAGCTTGCAATGTGTGAATGTATATTTCACCTCCTAATGATAACAAGAACCTAAAGTTTCTCAGTCATTAACAATTGAGTATTCCAAATTTCATCTGAGGACAGAAATTTTTTATATTTTGGATGAGAGATCCAAGTGCCTAAAGTTCTGGTTTATCCTGAAATGTGGTGCTATAGAAGAATGCTGAAAATCAAGTGGACGGATAAACACGAGTTTTGGAAACGATGGGCGAGGAAAGAACTTTGTAGAAGAGTCTAATAGAAAAAAGAGACAGGATGGTAGGTTATGTTTTGATACATGCTGGATTGGTTAACTTTTTAGCGGAGGTAACAGTAAGAACTGCAGAGGAAGACAGAGATTTGAATACATGAAGCAGATAATTGAGGGCGTTGGTTGTAAGTGGTATGTAGATATTAAAAGGTTAGCGCAAGATAGGAAGGGATGGAGGATTGAATCAAACCAGTCGAGAAACTGATGACAGCAAAAAAATATGTCAAAGCTACTGTTACCACAAGCTATTCCTCTCGGCGTTAGAAGTTCTTCATCAGTCTTCTTCAACGTAGACTGCGATCGGAGTTGAATTTTTTGCGTTATATCGTGGAAGAGAATATTACACCTAAAGATATCAATAATCATTTATCAGAAAAAGAATATTTGATCTCTGTTTTTCAGATTGGAGTTACTTCCATCAACAATGTAACTACCATCACAAGCAGAGATCTTCAAGAAAAAATTAGTTCATACCTGTTTTATTCCAAACATTCGCATTGCAGTAAAACTATTTTTCTATTCTGTTTCAGGTTGAACGAAATTGCTGACACTCAAATAGTTGTTGCGGAGCATCCTCTTCGTGTTACAGTCACTTCGAAGTTACAGATATCTCGTAAACAAAAATGTAAAAGTTTAATTAAATTAGTTTCAGTATGCTATGTAACCCTCAAATAACAATTAATTGTAGAAATCTTTACAATTTATCAATATAACTGTAAAAAGATAGGCATTTCTCATAAGATAACGGTGCCAGCGAAGCGAAGCCTTGTAATAATTATCTGTATAAAATAAACTCTAAAAACCGTACTAATCGCATCCTTCACATACTTACCACATATGTTCTTTACTTTAGTTAATACAACGTAAAATATTGGAAATTTCATTTTCTTAAAAATAAAAAACAAATATTAATTTTAAAAGAAACTTGATAACAAAAGCAAGTGAGGTTGAAAATCACAGACCAATTAGTTCGATTTAAGCTACAGGTAAGTTAATTGAGAGAATGACCTCAAATACACAGAAAAATGTCTGTGAGAAAAAAAATGTTTGTTTTGCAAAACGGTAACATGTGCTTAAGCAATGATATTGTGAGACGATATGCAAGATGTTTCAGATGAAATGGACCAGGGAAGGCAAGTTTAGTGTCAATCTCTCTTCAACTGTGTTAATTGTGGTGAAAAGAGACTTCCTGAGAGAGGAATTCTTAAAGGGTAGAAACCAAACAACCAGGATATTGAATGAGTACCAATGACAATGCTGGGGTTTGCAATAAGAAGTTTTGAAATGTAGTATTAATTTCACGACCAATTCCAGCGGAAGTCATTCGCACTGGGTCCAAGTTTTTGGACTGTAGTGGACGATATCTCTGCAGAGATGGCTGGCCAGATGCCGCCGACCCAACACTCACTAACGGGAAACTAATCACACCTGCGTCAAATCGCATCAACACGATCGAAAATCCATTTACAGCAAGGTCTGACAGAATGAACATGGAATAGCCATTTGTTGACTTACACGCTATAGTGATTACGATGGTACGAGATTCTGTAGGAACCATACGCATGTCTGACAAGAAGAGTATAGTACACGTATAGTATAGTACACCTGTAGTATAGTACACGTATAGTAAATGCATTGTAATTCTTTCGAGCAGCTCTAACACTAAAAAAATTATCTCATATGAAGTCGTTTAACCCGATGGGCAATACACCGTGAGAATGAAAAATACAAATCACTATTGAGGTGCACACAACTGTTCTAGGACGACCGCTTACAGGGGCCATGTTTCAAATCAGCCCGGGTTCGGATCTTTATGACCAAAAAATAGAGAAATATGCAGGCAAATATGACCTTAAAAAGTGGTAAACATGTCTTAAAAATTACAAAATATGACCAAACATTTAAATTTACTAGACATCAAAACATGCTCAATTATACATCATTTATCTTATCTAATATTGTCGCTTTTATGTAGTAAACATAATTTGCTTCCGTGCACTCACCACACCATTGGGAAATTAAATTATAAGTCGCTTTATTCAAATCACTTTAATTTCACGTAATTTACAGAAAATAAATGTTTCGTGTGTACTAAAATACTCCTCTCCAAATTCCTTTAGGTAACTCTGTAACCCCACACTTTCAGTTTTTTTTTTTTTTTTTCCAGCATGGTGGTTCTCACTGATCCACTGCAGATTTAACGTTGACTGAGAATTATTTTGGTGACAATGAGACATTGATTGGCACGGATCGACACAGGCATGCTGCTGTATTGTAGAGATTAAAAGGCAGGAAGAACATTACGTTCACAGAATTACTATCTTTATATATATAAAAATCTCGCGTCACGATGTTTGTCCGAGATGAACTCTGAAACTACTTAACATATTTTGATGAAGTCTGGCTTACCGTGTGTAATTTGATCCCACTTAAAAGATAGGATAGTTTTTATCTCGATTATTAACCGTAATATTTATTATTTCTAATTAAATGTCCGTTCAATATTTGGCATAGGACAATGGTTTGTAATTATTTGTAAGGGCCACTAAGTTTGAGTGTTCTGGTGGGTAAGTGCTTAAGACGGCTGACTGGAGGTCCAAAGGTTCCTGGTTCGAGTCCCTCTGCCGGCGGGGATTTTTATACGCACTTAACTCGGCCTTCACCTCCGGCGCAGGGGTGGAATGTGCAGCAAATAGAAACCCTGTCACCAGGTCATTACGACCGCACGAAATTATTATTATTATTATAGTTCCATAGCTATCTAACAGATGACGATGTATTAATTTATCGACACAACACTTGGTTATCTAGGTTGGGTAACTATCCAGTAGATGGCGTTGTGTTTCGATTTATTTGTGTTACAGTCTACTCCACGTCATATGTGTTTATGTATGACATAACCCAGTTTCGTGAATTTTTCGTGTAGTATCATTATTATAATAGTACTGTGTATTGTGTTGTGACAAAGTAATTACACACATGAATATAACATTGAAGAAAACGTTACGATAAATTCAAAAACGTGTAAGTGTTTGTTGTTTGCTTCTCATTTTTCTTCTTTTCGTTATGGCCAGCTAGGGAGCACGTGTCAATTTCAGTTCTTTCCCTGTTGTTTTTTTCTTTCTTCTTCTCAAGTACTCCTTCATTATTGCACTCTGTTTTCTCTTTCTCTCTTCAGACCATTTTTCACCCGTTTTTTTCTCATCTCTACCTTGGAATCCTGCCATATTCGAAATCTGCTTTCGAAAATATTTTCTATCCATACTGTTCACTGCTTTTATTTAGTTTCAAATCTTTCTTAACCTCTTGAATCCCCAAAAATATTTTAATACTTTTTTGTTATCCATGCGATAGATGTGTTGAAAAAAATCATTCACCCTTTTGCTGACTGATTCTGTTTTTTTTTTAATGTTATTATTTATTTCCTCATTAGTTCTTATCTTCCATTGTACTGTATTTTTCAATGTACCCAAAATTTTCCTTATAATTCTCCTTCCAATAGTCTAAGCTCATCCAATTTCTAATTTAATAGCGAGCGGTCTGGTGGCTTAGTGGTTAAGGCGTCTGACCGCAGATCGAAAGATCTCCGGTTCGAATCCCTGTCTCGGCGGGGATTTTCATATGCTTTTAACCCGATTTTCCCCTCTGGCACAGCTTGCTGTGTAATGTGAAGTACGCCAATGATTCCTCGCTCTACCTCTGCCGATGAGATTAAAACAATCGTTTTTATGGCGGAATGTCGAAACACTTCGTTTGACCATGAACATGCGAGTATAATTGCAAAATGATCCATCGGCACAAGTATTTTATAAGCAATTGCTGGATATTGGAAACGGTGAAATAGAACTGCATCGAAATACACAATACATCAAATTGCCAGACAAATTCTGCACTGTTGTTCACTCAAAAAAATGAACTAAATGAGAGTGTGTTTCCGGATATATCAAATAATTACTCAGATCATAATTGGCTCAGTAATCGTGCTATTTCGGCAGCAAAAAATGTTGATGTCAACGAAATTAACTTCCAGATACAACAGTTGTTGCCAGGTGATCTGATGTCTTTTAAAACAATAGACACTATTGTAGATGACAATGTAGGCGTAAATTTTCCAACTGAGTATTTAAATTCTATGGATATACCAGGAATGCCACCACACAATCTTCCGTTAAAGATTGGTTCACCAATTATTCTACTTCGGAATTCGAATCCACCTAGATTATGCAATGGTACACGTTTGGTCATTAAATGATCACCGGAAATAATCTTGAAGCAACTATTTTGACTTGAAAGTTCAAAGGAGAAATCGTCCTGTTGCCACGTATTCCAATGATACCGTCAGAATCTCCAATACCATTTAAAAGGCTTCATTTTCCGATTCGTTTGGGTTTGGCTATGACCATAAATAAGTCTCAAGGCCAAGCAATGTCCGTTTGCGGCTTGGACTTGCAAAATAGGTGTTTTTCCCATCGGCAGCTATATGTCGCCTGCTCACGTGTGGGAAAACCATCAAATCTATTTGTATTAGCAAAAGACAGCCCTTTGATAAATTAAAATTATAAATTGTAATAATTTAAAATAATGAATATAATTGTTAAAAATGTATAAAAATCAACTTCATCTACCTCATTTATAAAACTGAAATTTCAATTTATAAATAAATTAAAAATAATTTATTTATTTTTATAAATATCATTTTTTATATATTTTCAATTAAGTAATTTGCAATAAAATGTAATTAAAATTTTTATGTTCGTTTGTCCTTAACTTCAAATATCCGAAACTCTTTACCAATTACTTTTGAGTTTTCAAATCGACTAAAACGTTTTTGTCTTTATTAGTGAATATTAATTTGATTACATTAGGTAGTTTAGAATAACATTGATCCAAGGTACTATAACTACTGAGTCACAGCAATGTGTGACCGGGTCAGCTAGTAATATATAACTTTAATTTTTGACCGGTGAATTCTGACCAATTCAGCGAGAATTAGTTTTGCTTTTTGCTCCAATGTATAATAGGAGTACAGTTCTGCGGATAATTGTCTTTTTCTCATCTATAAATTCTAGTGAATTCCTGCCATTATTAAAAATTACAAAAATTTTCCTAAAAATATGACGATATGACCAAAAATACTAGCGTAAAACTAAGAAAATGGCGTGAATATGCATGTATATACTATATAAAATACACTACGATAAGAAACGTTTAATCAGTGTTTAATTCAGCATTACAACTCAAAAAGAAAGCAGTAAAAAAAGATGACTTGTCCTAAATATTTGAATCCTAGTGATAACTTTTGTTCTGGTGAAATTCAACAGTTTTTCTTTTGTTGATTATAATATTGCTACCCTGTTGGGAGTTAGAAGATATAATTTTTTCCCCCCTTTTCGTTTCACTCATCTATGGGCTACGACGACGCAACTTCATTTCCTCTTCTGAGTTTCCTTCCTCCGTCGCCAGTACTCTTTCATTCTCTGGCTCACTCTTCCTGTTTCTACCTCTGAAAACTCCTTTTCCTGATTGGTTTTTCTTCAGTCAGAAGTTTTACCTCCGCATTTTTTCCTCTGAATAATTCCCTGTCTTGGATGTCTTCCATGATGATCCAACATCTTTTCAGATCCTGATGGACCCCCTTCATCCATGGAACTTCAGTCTTCCTGTTCTCTTGAAAGTTGAGTATTTTCTTTGCCATTCTTTATGGTTCTATTCTCTTGATGTGTCCATAGAAACCTAATCTCCTTTTCTTAATTGTGTTTGATACTCCTTCAAACTTGTCGTATAATTCTTGGTTCGATTTCAAACGGAAATTAAATTCGCTTCCTTTTAATTTTTTTTTTTTTTTTTTTTGGACCCAAGATTTTTCTTAGAAACTTTCTTTCTTTTCTATTTCCGTCAATCGCTTTTTGGCTAGTGTTTCGGCTGCGTATAAGCATTCAGGCTTCACCACCGTACTATATTGCTGGTATTTCGTCTGATTTGAGAGTGATTTTGATTTGTATGTCTTCTGGCAAATCCTGAATGCTGTTTCCATCTCCACATAGCCCAGTCAATAAAGGTTTTGTGTCGGAACTCTTTCTGGTAAAGCTGATTTTTTCAAGGGTGATAGACCTTGATGAGAGGATTATTTTCTGAAAAGTCCCCGAAAATTCCAATGGAGCTTCCCTCCCTACCCCCCCTTTAAGTTTAAAAATGTAGCGTTTTACGCAATCGCATACAACTTTTTAACCAAACGTTTGTTAAGGTTATATTACTTACAGTTTTATTCCCTGATAAATATTCTACAACTTTTATAATAACATAATTTATGATAAGTGCAGCAGTTTTCCCGTAAATTAACGAAATGTTGTAAAAAAACAATATTTTTTTGCCACCTATCTACGTTTTTGCATAACCATACTTTTATTCTTCGCCAAATGAAAAAATGCTTCCAATAAAAGTTGTAGCATATATGTTCCTGAGTACATCGGTGTATAAACATATACAGTTATGTGTATTACTCTACTAGTAACATAGAAAACAGTAGCTAGGTTTTGAGCGCGAGAGCGCTCGGGAGTCGGCGGGCGTAGGCGAAAGGCGCCTTATCCTCATATGCCTATTCAATTAGTTAATACTGTAATTATAACATCTATTTCTAACACTTATACTCGTACTAGCCCATAGTGATGTCGACCTTTAATTTGTAATTTAGTAAATATTTATGTATAATCAAAATAACATTAGAGTGATATGAGAAGTAAAATTTGTTTTTCTGATTGTAACATATTTGAATTAATGATTTTAATTTTATTCATAATTAATTATTGTACACATTTGTATGCCAGTTTTGGTTCGGGGTATTTAACCTAGCCTGGTTATATCAGGCCATTCCATTATCCACCACCTATGGACCCGCCGTGTCCCGGAGTGGCTAAACCGGCAGCTGTTTTAAATTACTTGTGTTTTAAAACAGCATCACGGACCTCCCACCCACCACAGATATTATATACACCGATTTAATATTTACAAGTCATGATTATTGTAACTCATAAAACTTATTTTATGTTTAGAAGCATGTCTCTTTGATAACGGTTACATATTAATCTGTATGAGGAAATTCATCTTCTTCTTCTGAATACAGGTGTGAATTTAGGCAAGATAAGCCACTACAGTGTTCACACATTGCAGTGCAACTCAGGTTCACTTTTCTACATCCACAGTATTGTCCGCATCCTTGTTTACAAGAACATGACACTAAGTACAGCAGTTCGTTTGGAGCAAATGGCTTCGAGGTAGGAATTGGTTTCAATGTTCTTTTGGTACCTCTCATGTGTTTCACGTTTTCAATTTTCCAACCCCAGTTTGTAGCATCAAGAGTATTACCTAACCATTTTTGAACTTTCAAAAATACTCTCAGCGAATGTTCACGACATGCCTCAGACGTTGGAGGTAATGTTGCTAGATGAAAATTTGATCTAAGGGAACTTTTCTTTGTTACTGTCAAGAACTTGTAGTAACGGGCTTCATTCAGATTTGAATATTTCTCTAACCCATAAAAACATAAAACAAATTTCTCACCAGCAATCCAAAGGTCCTCTCTTGTTGTAGAATCATCCAAAAACTTCCTCGCTGTATTCTGCATATCAGGTTTCGATCTGAGCAATTCTATCGCTTTTAATTTGCCCATTCCATACATACTGGATGTGGTATCACGTCCGGTCATAGCGTGACAAAACAGAAGTAACTGACGTTGATCTCCAAACTTTTCTATGAGAGTGGCGATTCTGTAGTACACTGTTAATGGAACTGCACCCCCTATCTCTTTACAGAAGTATATACAAGTACTTTCAGGAGCCAGTGCCGTAAGTAATACTATTAAGTCGGTATCGGTTCCAACAACAAATACCTTACAGTCACTTCTCTGCTGTTGAATTGCTGTCATAACAATGTGCACATCAGCATCATCTTCCGCTGTAACAATTTGTAGTCCTCGTTTTCTGAATTCAGATGCCAAAGCTAGTATCAGTTTTCTCTTGTTACTAGTATTTCCTAAAAACTCCTCTTTTCCAGTAACACAATTGTGTTTCATAATACTATGTCAGGTGAAGATCTTTTGGCTGCTCTTCTGTTTTGCTCTTCATTTTTCGTTGTTGGTTCGTCTGGATAACCATCAAGTACTACAATTGAATTAGATCCATATTTATTTACAACATATGTACAGTAAGTTTCTAAGATGACGCCATAGGAACAATTTCTTGGCCACGCTACTTTGTGTAGAAGAAATCCCCCGTCCAAAACATAAGTTGCACCATTTTGGTCCGTTACGTCGATGACACCTTCTTCAAATACCTTCATCAGTGACGATTTTGTTCCTTTTCGTAATGATACATCATCAAACAAAGCAGGTGGTCGAGGAGCCAGTTCGAATTCCAAGTAAGTCTTCAATTTTCCGGGACTGTCGCACACACACAAAATACGGTTAAAAAGTTGTTGGGAGTTCACACAAACTTCTTATGATCGTACCAATGCTGACTTCTGCACTGCTTGAGTCTTAACCATATCCTTCCTGTGAAGTTTAATATCATGGAAGTTAGTTCCCTTCATTTAGGCTATGGCTTAGAGACCGACATCATAAGCTTCATCGCAGTTTATTGAGTCATCACACACGAATCCAGATGTCAATGAAACTAATTCACCTGATAGTTTTGTAAAAGGATTGTGTGTTTGGAACCATATTGTAAATGTTTGCAGGTCCGACAAATCTCTTTCTCGTCTAGATACGCGAAGTTCAACATGCTGCTCATTGTACTGAATTGATGTCCCAAAATAAGCTTCCACAGTATCATGAATTTTTAAGGAAAATTGTGTTCCGAGGACCCACTTCGATAGAGTGCTGTCGGTTATGCCTCGTCCATGAGTTAGGCCCCCAACGGATTTCATGGGACGCATCAAACCCTGTTCGATGCACATGTCAGTCCACGTCCCAGACCAGTATTTCCCCGTTCTTCTTACAGTGAAATGTTCTTTAAAGAGACCAAATTCTAGTGGAGATAGTTTAGAGCCAAGTTTAGTCATTTCTTGTGCATATGGCCGATGGCCTGCAGCGTGAAACTATGGGAGCATTTCAATTGTAGTACTTAAATGGAGGTCCCAATTATAGCACCTTTATTCTTCCTCTTCCACAACGGGCGCGGCCGGCTCACGCTTCCCGCCGACTCCCGGGCGCTCACGCGCTCAAAACCTAGCTACTGTTTTCTGTGTTACTAGTAGAGTAATACACATAACTATATATGTTTATACACCGATGTACTCAGGAATATATGAGCTACAACTTTCATTCGAAGCATTTTTTCATTTGGTGACGAATAAAAATATGGTTTTGCAAAAACGTAGATAGGTGGCAAAAAAATTTGTTTTTTTTTACAACATTTCGTTAATTTACGGGAAAACTGCTGCACATATCATAAATTATGTTATTATAAAAGTTGTAGAATATTTATCAGGGAATAAAACTGTAAGTAATATAACCTTAATAAACTTTTGGTTAAAAAGTTATATGCGATTGCGTAAAACTCTACATTTTAAACTTAAAGGGGGGGTAGGGGGGGAAGCTCCATTGGAATTTTCGGGGACTTTTGAAAAAATGTCTCTCTAATAGTGATCTACTACTGGGAGAAAATTCAGCTTTACCAGAGAAAGTTCCGACATTCACTGTTTTTGGCCCTTTATTGACTGGGCTAACAGGTACTTGCAGAGAAGCCGAGCTCACATGTTTCATACTTTCCGTCTGAATGATGCACATGTGTAGGTCAATGTTGTTGTTGATTGCGTTTTATATTAAAGAAGGGATAGGGAAAAAATGTAGTGTCGTCCCGTTCAGCCCTGTTCCTCCGAAAGACACGTAGGGGCACTCCAAGGTTAAGATCTCGACAGCACAGACAAACGAGCATCAACACCTCCAAACGACCTGCAGAGAGGCTTAGGCAGGCGCGGCGTTACATTGTCAACCATCTTTGATAAAAGATATTTTATAAAATATTTTACAGTCTAATATGACATATTGTATAAAAGATTTCTTTTAAAAAATATCTTTTATAAAATGTAATACGTCGGCATTACATTTTATAAAAGATTTCAAAGTAACAAAGAAAATGGCGCGAACAAATTTGCCGAAATTTGTTAGGACTGCCTCATCCAAGAAAATCTAGATTTCGGAGTATAAACAGAAGAAAATGTAGTACAACCAGAAATATATAGACTATAAGAATAGGAATAAAAAGGCGGACACTTGCGCAAACATTAGACTTTAGGGAACAAGCCACCAAAAACCTTGTATAACAGAATAAATTTTTGAGTTATATAAAATTTCACACTTTTCGCAGGCGTCATTATTGAAAAAGTGTTTTTTTGTTGTTTTTTGTTTTTTTTTTCATCCGTTTTGGCATCAACCTGGCGAAAACAACGATCGTTGCGAAGCCAAAGGATTTTTTAGAACGAAAAATAAGGGAATCTATAGAAATTTTAGAAATATCCTAATAATTTCATCAAAGTCAGCGGCTATGGTTTGAGCCAAATGTAGGCCTACTAGCAAATGAACTGCAAGATATCTCCACTATACACAAACCTCTTTGGAACAGTAAATATTCTTTGGCAGAGAAACCAAATCATCTTTGTCGGTAAAAAATAAACAGTGAATCAAGTGATCAAGTTTATCAAAAAAAGTAGGCGGATAGATAGAAGCCCTGACGAAGGCTCCAGGTTGGTGCCGAAACGTATGCAATATCAACCAAAAAAAAAAAAAAAACGCAGCTCTTGCACTGAAAAAAAGGACATGTAAGTGCAATTTTTCAAATTTTGGAGTTGATGGACCAGAGGAGAGGGCATGAAAATGCTCAATATGAATCAGGTAGAGCAATACAGACAACTTAGAAATCAGATAAACGGGAAATTTAAAAAAAAAAAAATCAAAGGAGAAGTTTCAAGAAGTGGAAAAGGAAATGGTCATGGGAAAAGTAGATGTGACATATAGGAAGATCAAACAAAATTCTGGAAAAATGAACAAAAGTTGTATAGGTATTAAAGCCGCCTATGGGAAACCTCTTCCAAGCTCCGAAGACAGAGCTGACCGATGGAAGGAATACATTGAGAAACTACATGATGGGGGACGGATTTATAGCAATAAGAAACTCTTAAGCCCCATTCACACCAGCGGTCAGCTCAGCTAAGCTCACGATCCAGGATAGCATTCACACTAGCGGTCAGGTCAGGTCAGATCGAGACTATTTCATTTCAGTTGCTCATAGTGAACAATGCCGTTTTCAACCCCAACGTCAATTACGTCAAGATCAAAAATGGGATGGTTCTGGGTGCATCCAGAGTTTCAAGCGCAAACAGGTGAAGAAAAAAAAAGAATATTAACTACCGGCTATGCCTTGCGAGACGAGTGGTGAAAAATGCTTTTGATATTTTAGGGCTGAAAGAATTCGAAATTATTCTAGAAAAATTAATTCTGCTCCAGGATTAATTGATAACATAATTTAAACAACAACTATTTTGTACAATTATTTACGGAAGGATAAAATTTCATGCCATATAGAAACTGAATTTCAGGATGAACGAGAGGAACTCTATTTTAAAATCGCTCATTTGCTGCAACAGTGACACAACTAAAAAACGTCAGTTTTATAGAAGGGCTAATTGAGATGTCTCGTGTGAAACAACATTATGCATTCACTAGAAAATAACTTATCTGTAAGTTTTATTGAAATAATACAATATAAAAGAAGGAAAATGTATAGTATCAGTTGGAGTATTTACTAGAATAGTCCATCCTAAGATTATAATTCAAGACAGCTCGTTTTTTTTTTTAGTTATGCCATCGTTGCAGCAAATGAGCGAAATATTCTTTGTTTGGGTTGATTCTATAAATAAATTCACATTAAAAAAAAAATCTGAAACAGGATCTGTACCTTGGCAGTACTAAGATGGATAATAATAATTGAATTTATATTAAATGTTGCGGACTTTATAATAAACAGAAATAACATACCGTTAAAATTTTTATTTTTTATTTATTACACTTTCTTATTGCTTACGAGCATAGTTTTCAGACGATCGTTGCCCGTTTGACCTGACCTGACCTGACCGTTTCTCGTTCACACTAGCGGTCAGCTCAGCTTAGGTCTTGACCGTTGTTGATCTTCAGTTTGACCTGCCTTGTCCTTTTATTTTTATTTTTTAATGGCATTCGGGAACGGAGGCCATACAGCCAGCTCAATGTGTATTTTTTCCAATGTATGGACGCCACAGGACGGACAGGACATTCACACAGACACACAACACTTAACATCCATGCCCGCGGCCGGATTCGAACCGGCGGCCTTCGGCACGCGGAGCCAGCACTCTAGCCCCTACGCTACCGAGGCCGGCTGCCTTGTCCTTACCTGAGCGGACCGCGTAGTGTGAATGCTCCCATTGGATTACGTGTATAGCGATATTTGACCTGAGCTGACCGCTAGTGTGAATGGGTCTTTACTGTAATGGAATCTCATATTAATAACAATCTGCTCCTTAATGGGATGCGTTTGAGCTGTTTAAATCATTTGTAAGGTTCTGGTTCGGTTCCCAATCCTCCTTGAGATGACTGTTTCTTCCGACCCTAGTGTCGTCATCACCAATGGCAACACAATTACTTATTACAAGAATGTAATAACTCCACTTGAAATTGAAATCATCCGTAATGATAAAAAAAAGAACTGATAAAGTAATAATTTTGGTGACTGTTAAAATATTTGACTCTTTTTATTTAATAACAGATAATTGGAAATGGAAGCAATAACGGCTGATACAACTATGTAAAAATATTTGCTCCTGAACAGAAATAAGTGATATCTTAAAGTCGGCATTCAACGCAATACTGTAAGAGGGACATCGAGAACATGCGGAAAGAAGAACGAAGAATCATCGGTAGAATTATTGTATCAACCAGAACGGAAGAAGGCTACAGACTAAAGTCAAACAAAACAGTATAATCCCACTCAACTATAACCAACGACATCAGAAAACGCAGACTAAATTTTTACGGTCAAATCTACAGAATGTCAGATCACAGATTAACTATGCAGATATTCAAATTCATGCTGGATTGAACAAGTAAAAAAAGACATGGAAAAGCAAATATCAAGAAATCAGAAATCCTAGATCTTCAGACAAAAAATACACAACTGGGTAGTCCTGCCAGAAACCAAAGGCAAGAAGTAGGCGCAACTTGGACATAAGAGATAAAACTTGCCTCCAGTAAACAGATGCGAGAATACTGGAATGGCAAAAGAAACTCAGACAGAAAATATATAGATCTCTATAGGTCTATTTGCATAAAATAAATAAATTAAAGTAGATGATTTGTGAATCATCCAGAACAGGGCATCAATAATTATCTGCCTATGATATATTAGCTTAGGCGTCTTCCATTCTGTCTGTGGGAACTGCAAAATGCATTGAGGTTAGACGAAAGTTGGGCGCCTGCCCTACGATAAAACGTTGGAAACAAGCTCGCTACGAAAATAACACTGAGTTTGAGAGAGTCGGTTAAACAGCTTGCGCGTACACTCGGCATCCCCTAGTGCGTCATCACAGGTATTTCTCGCCTCGGGAGGACGAGCGGCAAACACACACGTCACCGCATACTCTCCTGAACATGGCGGAAATGTGTCACTTACTTAACAGACATTCCTCAATTCCATGACGCTGTATCATCATCCAATCGTGACAACTTCGTTCTGTCTCTCAAATACATATACGAGGAGTTACCAAAAAAATAACCGGACTAGCATTGCCGTGGGCGGAGCTTGTGTAGAACGCGTTTCTGCCACTAGGTGTTTACAGTGCAACTCATTGTCAGTTCAGTGCCGCCTGTGTTGTCGATCTGGGTTGTTCTTTTAATCTGCAGTGATTGGTTTTGCTAGCGCTGTTTAGTTATTGTATCGTTTTTGATGATGGCAAGTTTAAGTGAACAACGTGCAGCTGTGAAATTTGTTTTCTACTCAGTAAAAACGCTGTTGAAACTGTTTTAATATTGAAAACAGCTTACAAAGATGACGCTATGGGGAAAACTCAAGTGTACGAGTGGTTCGCTCGGTTTAAAAATGGTGACATGTCTATTGCTGACAAACCTCGTTCTGGGCGTCCATCAACTGCCCGAATCGACGAAAATGCTGAAAAGTTCGAGAGTTTGTGCTATCAGATCGTCAACACACAATTGATCAACTGTCGGAGATTCGTGGGTTACCTTGGAGGCCGTGTTCGTCAAAAAAGACCCGATTTGAGCCAGACAGAAGACTGGTTCTTCCACCACGACAATGCACCTGCACACACAGCTGTCTCTGTTAGGCAGTTTTGGATAAAAATGGCATGGTTCCGCTGCCCCAAGCACCTTACTCGCCTCATCTGGCTCCGTACCATTTTTTCTTATTTCCACGCATTAAAGGACACCGATTTAACAACATTGAAGAGGTCAAAGAAAAAACTAGGGACGAGCTGTCAGCATTTTCCTAACTTTATCGGAAACTTCGTTAGCTTTAATATATAATTCGTACAGCAAAAGTTGTGTTATCGAGATATGTTGCAATGGGATAAAAATATTGCTTCAGGCACGTAATAACACCAAACTAGTAATTACTATCATCATCCCTCGGGAATACTGCCCGTGTGGTTAGCTACCTTCCTCTAAACAGCTGTTCCCTTCTCCAAACACTTTGCAGTCATTTTAGTCAAAGTTTTAGTCAGGGGCGGACCAGGATTGAAGGGAAATTCGGTCATGGCCTTTTTGAAGGAACCATCCCGACTTTCGCTGGAATAATTTCGGGAAACCAGGAAACCAAGCCACATCCTGTACAAAATACAATGGCTTACGCATCTGAGTTACGCGAACGTTTCAGTGATGTGTCGGTCAACTACATCAGCAAATGCTGATTCTTCTCTCTGGTTTTCTCGACTGCCATCCCGCATGTAGTTGAGAGACGTGCATAGATATAAATCAATTAGGAATTAATAGAGCGCTAAGACCCCAATGTCAGTGTGATTGAAATTTATTCGACAAAACAATATTAGCAACAAAATAGCAGTTTCAAACTGTAACCACAGACAATGAATTATTTTTAATAGTAAGGTCTCTGTGACTTATCCGTCTAGACATTTTTGGCAGACGCGTTTCGATTATTTATTCAATCATCCTTGGTGCCCTAGCACAGTTTATGTACGTGCTTTGACGTTGTTACAGTATGTTTATAATTCTAATCTGTTATTAAGTGCTACGAATATTACACTCTACTTACAGTTTTAGTTTCCTGTTTTATATTGAAGTCTGGGGAAGTTCCATTTCAGTGTTTGTTTTGCTGATTTTATGTGTTTCGCACATACACTATGGTGTCTTTCTAATCACACAAACTTGCTTCGTTTTGAAAGCACACTATCATTTCGCTCTCTTTCTGTTTGTGTAACCTCTAGACACGCATTTGTTATTGTTTACAGTAATGTGTTCAGAGATGCTTATTATTTCTGGCAGGTATCTTATCTATTTGTTTGTATTTTAAATTATATCTATGTTGTTCGTTGTGTGTGTGTGTGTTTTATATAAGTTTAGTGTAATTTTCATAGCATTTAGTAACAGATTAGAATTTTAAACATGCTATAACAACGTCAAAGCATGTACATAAACTGTTCTAGGGCACCGAGGATGATTGAGTAAATAATCGAAACGCATCTTCCAAAATACTAAGTTTTTTATTTAGCTGCACTAGATGGATAAGTCACAGAAATCTTATTATTAAAGCAGCGAAGAATAAAAAGGCCTGAATATCAACATATTTTTTTTTAATATTGTAATTGCTGTTCTCATTGACATTATTAATCTTATCGCACTTATCAACATATCACATTTTTGTGCACGCTGTTCGTGTTTTACTAACGTTCTCGTAGGTTCTATGAAATGTTTAAGTGTCGTTGGACGATGCGCGCACCTTCCTTGCAGCGTATTGCACGCTGAACGACCTGAGTCGCGCCTTTATAACAAAGCATATGTTATGTATATTCAATGTAGTGAAATTTCAGTAGTTGTGCTGATAGTATTACGAGAAGATTCAACCAACAACAATACTAGCATAATGTTAAATTTTATTCGCGACAAGTAACCCAAGATTCAAATGGGGACAGTGACTCCACAAATTGTCGATGAAGATGCTTATAAAATAAGAAAATTACCTGAAATCTATGTGGCATTTTAGGGGATTCATTGCAAGAAAGGAGGAGGGTGAAGAGGGTCATGGGAGTGAACAAGGCGTGTATTGGTGACGAGGCATGGAAAGATATTGGTGTAAGAATTAAAAGTAATGCATGGAAGGGAAAAGATGACCATGACCACAAGCTGGCACTCGACTTCAGGCACAAGGGTGTGAGAAGATTCTCTTTTTTAGGTCAGTGATGGGAATAAGTTACCAAGAAATGATTAATAATTTACCAAAAACGTTGAAAGAATTTAAAGTTAAAATTTGTAGAGGGCAAATGCAGGTGGGTGCAGGAAAGATAGGGGGGGGGGAGATGGGTGTGTAGGGAAATTGCCACCTGAGCGTGCTCTTTATTACAATTTTTTAAATTAAATTTAATTAAAAATGAGTATACAACAGTTCTCTTTTTCTACAAATCTAATCAATGTACTTGTGACAGTCATAAAAATCATTTAAAATTTTAGTAAGCGAAAGTGATAAAAATATCTGATTCGTAAACTGAGACATGAGAAGTTTAACGATACTTTCTGTGTTGGTATCATGTATAGAACAGACATATCTCGCTGCGGAGTGTGGTGGCTGAACGCTGATGGTCAGGCCTCGTGGGTTCAAACCCCACCAGGTCACAGATTCCTGTTTTAAAATGGTTTCCCTAAGTCAGACCTGGCGAATTACGCAATTTTTGTTACGAGAGATTTCGAATTCCTTCCCGTTCCTGGTTCTCCACTCCGTTCCCTCCTACAATGGCTTCGACGTAGTAGAGACGTGAAGTCATTGGAGAAACAAATTTTGTCTTGACGTGAATGTTAATATAATGGTGGACAGAACAGCTAGTGCATTTCTTTCCATTAGCTGAGATTCCACTTCTCTTCCCTCCGTGACACCAAAGGCCAAGGCCCGGAATTTCAACGCAATCGGCAGACAAAGTCTTGATTCATAATAGCTGCCTGCTAGTCCACAGTGTTTATATATATAGAGAGAAAAATTTAAAATTGTCGGAATCTATCATCAACAAAACTTGTGTAATTCAGCGATTGGAACCTGCTTAGTATACAGTTGGAATACGAACTTATCTGTAATGGGTGCTACATACTCGGTGCAATACATATCTTTGAACATCTTATTTTGTTCAGTAGAAGTTAGTAACACAGCGGAATAGTTAATAAATAAACACTTCTCGGGTTTCCAGCCGCCTAAAGATGTCACATTTGTGGGACGTTTCGAAGGCGTCTGTCTCAGTCCTCTGTCTATCTCAAACGCAGTGGTGTATTGCGCAGGGATGTGTTGAACACGCAAGAAATGTTCGTCTTGGACAAGAAGAGAAATCTGCGGTGGCCGAACACAGTGTGCTACAAAGTCATACATTTTATTTTGAAAAAACTACAATTTCAGGCCGGGTCAAAGATTTTGGGCCATCGTTCTTACAGAAGCTTCAGAAATCAGAACAACTGATTCATTAGTTAACAGGGACAGTGGTAATCAACTCAGTGCGGCCTGGAACCCGGCTATTAAAATGCTGAACCAGTTTCGCCTCGGTAACGAGCAGAAGAGTGGATGACGTCATCACGCTGTGTTGACTTTTCTGTTCCACCGTTTCCGCAGCAACGTGTAAACAAACAGTTAATCATTGACATTTGGTTGTAAAGGAGGGCTGAGATAGACGACTTTGAAACCTCCCACAAGTGAGACATCTTAACGCGGCTGGAAGCCAGAGAAGAGTTTATTTAGGCCTATATACAACGCCGTGAAAAACTTCCGTCATACAGAATAGTTAGTGTTAGGGAATTGAATGAAACAATAAAAATAACAGCCACACTAGCATGTTTCAAAACAAATGACCGAGCAAAGCTATTTTTAAAGGATATACAGTTTTATCACCGACAAGAAGGAATTTTTCTTAAGGGGCCTCCATTAATTACGTGTGTGGGGGGGGGGTCCGGTGAAATCTCACCAAATCTCGTTAAAGAGGGGTGGGGGTGGGGGAAGGTGTTTACGGAAGGTTTTTAAATTTTTAAAGGACAGTACAGCTAAAAAAGGTCCACAAACTACACCGATGTAGACTTTAGGGGAGTAAAAGGGCCTAGAAACGATACGGATACCAATTTTAGGGCGAAGGGGGGAGGGGTTAACCGCCCTCGGAGTCCGACAGAGAGGAGGGGAGGACAGGGGAAAACACCTATGGTAATTAATGGAAGCCCCTTTAGTTAATATCTTATACCATTGTTTGAAAGGAATCTTGCGCAGAGCTTCTGTTTCCTTGACTTTTTAATGGACTCGGCTCAAATCAGTGCGCGCAACGCAGACGGAAATTCCCCCAAGAGAATCCAAGGCTCCGCTCTCCCGAGTGCCCAGCACACTACAAACACTGGACGCCAAGCCCCGGAGGATCTCTCCAGACCGAGCGTGGTGGATGAGTGGTTAGCGCTCTGACCTCGCCGCACAGTGTTATTTTCTATTTCTAGAGCGACAAAAGTCAATTTTGACACTAGTCTACACAGGCAAAATAGTTACTTATATTTAAAGTAGACAAACTATATTATTAGGGACAAAGGTTTATTTTCCACGAATCTGCGTCTAACAATAGAAAACAATAGAAAACACCGATCAAGTGATCCGTTCGGCCGCGCCATTCGACTAAGTTTGGTCGATGGTTACGCTGTGTTTCTTTTTGGTATTAGTAATTCGTGTGTTGCTATTGCTTTTGGTGAGTTTCAAGATAAGTTTACGCATGATTTTTTTGTAATACGTTTTAAAACTGAATCATGAGCATCATTAAAACAGAGCGAGATTATTTGTGATAAAAAAAAAAAACTACTGAGCCAGTTTCATTTTGACTTTTAGTTCATTATACCAAGCTATTCCTATATTTATTTGAAAGAGCTACTTATTAACTACAAGAATTACTTCATTTGCCTTTATTTGTCTTCATTTGTCTTTATTCCCCTAGAAGAGACACTAATATTAAGAAAGCGCGGAAATGTTTAGAGACCTCAAAACCAGCTGGACTATCAGAGGACCAAGCACTCGCTTTAATGGTTGATGTGGATCTCTCGACATACCAGTAGAAAACAATACGCCTTCAATCAAAATGTATTAACAGGAAAATGTATCCACCTTATTATCAAGTAAAAATGGCAAAACAATCATGCTATCCCAGTGGTATTAATGTCACAGAAACGCATGCTGAAATTAGGCTGCAGTCTCTTCTGGATCACACGATTGTGCAAAGTACAAGAAGAGGTCCTGAAGGCTATGACTGACAAGATGATTCTGACATCATTGTAAAATGGAGTTGTGATGGTGCTGAACAAAATAAGTACAAACAAAAACTTTCGGAAGAAAATTGCAGTGTGAAAGTATATTCAGCATATCGATGGTGACCATTCAAATCCATACAGAAGATAATCAAAGCAGGAAAAAAATTGTGTTGCAAAATCCTTCACCTTCTTCGACCAGATAATGTCGTCCCATTAAATTTGTGTTTGCCAAGGAAAACTAGGTGAATCAAGACAAAGCTCTTTCACGATTGCTGCAGAATCTCTTTTTCCTGGCTTTCGAACTTGCACTTTGTTTGCCATCGAAATTTCTTATTGACTTGTCATTTCAAGAAGATGCTTGTTTTGATACTTGAACTCTCAAAGTATTTTTTTGGTATTCCATATGAGCCTGAACTCGTCCTAGGCAGTACAGGTTTGGTGACAATATCAGGTAATGAAATGATTCCTTCTAACCACTTAGAATATGTGTTTAGGAAGCGGTCTCTATGTCTTCCCGTTTTAGACCATCTTTGCTCAATTTTTAGAGAATGCTGATAGTAGCTTTTAAACTCCTTATAATGTCATCTGAAAACGATGTGTCACCTAGTTATTGCAATACAAACTGTAACAAAGCATCTATCCTTGAATGTTTTGCGTCAGAAAACCATACGTTGAAAAGTTCTCTATGCGAAATTTGTGCAGTCATACTGAAAATGAAGAAAAGTTGTATGGGTGTCGCAAACATGCGCAAACAAATGAAGGTAATTCTTGTAGTTATAAGTACCTCTTTCAAATAAATATAGGAATAGCTTGGTATAATGAACTAAAACTCAAAATGAAACTGGCTAAGTAGTTTTTTTATCACAAATAATCTCGCTCTGTTTTAATGATGCTCATGATTCAGTTTTAAAACGTATTATGAAAAAATCATGCGTAAACTTATCTTGAAACTCACCAAAAGCAATAGCAACACACAAATTACTAATACCAAACAGAAACACAGCGTAACCATCGACCAAACTTAGTCGAATGGCGCGGCCGAACGGATCACTTGATCGGTGGGTCACAGGAAGCCCATTTTCAACTATGTTTTCTATTGTTAGGCGCAGATTCGTGGAAAATAAACCTTTGTTCCTAATAATATAGTTTGTCTACTTTAAATATAAGTAACTATTTTGCCTGTGTAGACTAGTGTCAAAATTGACTTTCGTCCCTCTAGAAATAGAAAATAACACACTGTGCGCCGGTTCGAATCCCCGTCCGAGCATCCAAATTTGAGTTTTCCATGGTTTCCCCAAATCAATCCAGGCGAATGCCGGGATGCTTCCTTCAAAAGACCATGGCCAAATTCCTTCCCGTTCCTTGTCCCCAGTCCCATCCCGCCTCTAATGACCTCGACGTCGACGAGGCGTAAAGCTATAGGTAAAATAAAAAAGGTCTCTCCAAAATCATTATAAATTTCTACCTTCAATAAAAAACCGCTATGTTGTACTCTGGAATGCGGGAATAATTCCAGATGGCCGGAGGAATGGGAAAATAATACCACTATTTAAGAAAGCGGACAGAACTATCCTCCAGAACGACGTGGTATTACCCTAATGTGCCACTCTGCCAAGATATATGAGAAAGTTTTGGAAAGCCGAATAAGACGAGCGGTTGAAAGGTAGCTAAGGGAAGAGCAATATGGATTTAGACCAGGAAGGTCAGCAAGCGATCTTATATTTGCAGTAAGACAGCAACAACAGCTGCACTACGAGTATGAGAAATATCTGGTGATTGCCTTCCTGGACATTGAAAAGGCGTATGACAGCCTCAGCTGACACAAAGTGTGGGAAGGACTGAGAAATAAAATCAGTAGAAATGGAGATAGTGAAAAGAGTGAAGGATATGTACAAAGCGTACAGAGCTATGTGAAATTAAGAAGGGATAAGGTCGAAGGGACTGAAACAAAGAATTGCCCTGTTATTTATTGTGATTATGGATGAAATATTGAGGAGCAGAGCATTGGGGAAGGATAAATAAAATCAGTGATATTTGTGAATGATCTATTAGTTTGGGGAGATGATGAAAGAGAGGTACTGTATCAGCTGGATGTGTGGGAGAGATTGCATGATGTTCTCTGCGAGAAAAAGTGAAGTGGTGATAACAACAACAAAGAAGAACAGGACGGACATAGGTATAACACTTAGAGGGAAGAAACTAAATAGAGTGGAATGTTTCAAGTATTTGAGAAGGTCGAGTGAAGAAAATGGAGGAAACAGGATGGAGATAAATGAAAGAAGAAGATGTGCAGATGGATTTTTTTAAAGTATTGAAAGTCTGGTATTGAGTAGGGATGTCAAACAAAAGACCAAAGAGGCAATCTATAAAATATACTTTGTGCCAATGTTAACGTATGAGTCGGAAACATGGGTAATGAAGGAGAGAGACAAAGGGAGAGTACAATATGTGGTAATATAATTTCGGAGGAGTAGAGTAGGAGTAACAAGAAAAGAGAATCAGGGAGATTACACGAGTAAAGGAAGAGCCGCTAACACAAGAATTGAATAATCTAGGTTACAGTGGTATGGACATTGTGAGGTACAAAACCTCACCTTTTGTGATTTTAACATTAGTAAAGTTTTTTATTTTTTATTTATTAGATGTAATTGTAAATACTAACATTTAATTTGTAAGTTCCAAGGTCACAAAATGTCAAGACGAGATCTTTGGCGAATTAAGAAAAGTTGAAAGGAGTTGAAAAAAAGGGTTTGTTGGAAGAAGATGATTTGGTTTGAAGAGAAAATGTATTGAGAGAAGAGGTGAAAGAGAAAGGCTCGATGGAGAAGCCGCGAAGAATCCTGGTGGGTTGAGTAACTGGAAAATATTAGCCTGAGGGCAGAGAAATTAGAGTAATGATAAAGATAATGAAATATGAATTTGTAATTGATAATTGGTTGATATGTGGAAAATAGAAGATATAACATAAGTAGAAAATGTTTTATTTAATATTGAAATTGTAATAAAGACAAAGGAGATGATTTTTAAAGTTCGTGTGGTATGATTTTGTTAATAGTGGTTTGATTTACAGCGTGGGTATCGAAATAAATTCAGCGACGGACAAAGAGGGATAAGTGAAATTCCTATGTACTCGTCTGGCACTGGAAACATAAGTAAAAGTATTATATTTAAGTGGATAAAGTACATTTTAATATAATGTAAAGTAAAGAACCTTACAACATGTAAAGAGAGGAGATGCCTGGAACAAAGTGGTGACAGAGAGGTGGTGGGATGGAAGAAGCAAATCGAGAGGCTTGTGAATAAAGCAGCCAGAGGCTGGAAACTGTTAAGGATGATGATGATGACAACATGTAAAGAGAAGGGAAGAAGAGTAGTTACCAAGAAAGACGCTGGACATGGAGCTGAAAGGGAAGAGGCCTAAAGGAAGACCGAAGGACAGATGGGTTAAAGGCATTAAGAAATGTGTAAAGGAAAGAGGAGGAAATTGGGCGACAGTGGAAGAAGAGAGATAGTGGTTAGACAGGAAGCGCAGGCAAGGCTTTTGTTCTTAGAGGACCTGACCAGCGGCATGTCTGTCCTAGATGACGATGATGATGCTGTATTAGTTGAGGTGCTCATAAAATGGAACTCACAGATCAGTAAAAGTGAACATTAAAAATCAGGAAGGATAGCACATTGCCTCAGCAAATGGTTAACAAGTAAGTGGAATCTCGTATCATTCAAAATGTTATTCACCAATCCTCGGTTTTCTTTATTTAGTTTCGTTTTTTGCTTACAGTTTTATGCCTCATCGACGTCACTGGCAGAAATGAGCTGAGAGTAGGGAGGACTTCAGCCGTGGTCTTCAGAACGGCCTTTTTTTTTTCTTTTCTTTTTTTTTTGCCGACATCGACCTTTTGACTTGTTTGATGCAATCGTCCATCCCTTCCTATCTTGCACTAAACTCTTCATGTCTACATATCCCTTACAACCCACGTCACCAATTATCTGCTACATAATTTCTAATCTCTGTCTTCCTCTACAGTTCTTACCTTCGACTGTTCCCACCACTAACAAATTAACCAATCCAGCATGTCTCAAAATATGACCTACCAGCCTGTCTATTCTTTCGGTAAGCTTCTTCCACAAATTTCTTTCCCCACCCATCATTTCAAAACCTAATTCATTTCATACTTTGTCTGTCCACTTAATTTTCATCATTCCCCTGTAGCACCACATTTCAAATGCTTCAATTTTCTTTCTATCAGGTATTCCTAACTACGTTTTGCTACCATAAAGTGCTGTGCTATACACATAGAGTTTTAAAAAGTTCTTCCTAATTAGTAAATCAATTTTTTAAACTAATGATTTCTCTTTTCCATGAAGGCTCCTTTTGCTAGTGCTATTCTGCTTTTAACATCATTCCTGCTTCGGCCGTCGGTTGTAATTTTGCTTCCCAAATAACAGAATTCACTTACTTCTCTAATTGCATTCGATCCTATTTTTATATTAAATCTACTACAATTGGTTTCATTTCTGCTACATTTCATCACTTTAGTCTTGCTTTGATTTATATTTAGTCCAAAATATTATTTCAGTATTTTTTTCATGCCATTCAGTAATTTCTCAATGTCCTCAGCCCTTTCTGATAACAAGACAATGTCATCAGCAAATTGTAGCATGCTGATTTTTTTCTCTCTGAACACTTAAATTTAATTTATTTAAATTTAATTTAATTGCAATGGAGTTCACGCTCCGGTGGCAATTTCCCTACACCCCTATCTTCCCTCTATCCTGCAGCCACCTACATTTGCTCTCTACAAATGTTATCTTTAAATTCTTTCAACGTTTTCGGTAAATCATTCATCATTTCCCTTGGTAACTCACACTTATGCCACATGGATATTTTTATTTGACTTCCTTCATTGCTTCTTCTACATATAAGTTGAATATTAACGGGGATAGACTACAACCTTGTATCACACCCTTTTTAACTGATGCATGTCTCTCGTGATTCTCTACTTTTATTATAGCTAATTGATTCTTACATAGTTTATAAAGTATTCTTCTATCTCGAGATTTTAGACCTGACTTCTTTAAAATTTGGAACGTCTTGTCCCACCTAACTTTATTAAAAGCTTCTTCTAAAGCAACAAACGTCAAAAAAATAACTTTGTTTTTCTTGATTTCTTCCTTCAAGTACTAATTGCTTGCCTCGTACCACGATTTTTCCTAAACCCAAACTGATCTTTTCCTACTATCTCTTCTACTACCCATTCCATTCTTCTGTATATTATTCTGGTCAGTAATTTTGAAGCATGAGATGTTAGACTAATGGTGCGATAATTCTCAAATTTGTCGGCCTGTGCTTTCTTCAAAAGTGTGAAGATGTTATTTTTACTCAAATTCGTTGGAATTTCTCCTGGTTCATAACTTTTTGATACAGTTTGAATAATCTTTCGATTCCTTCTTCTCCTACGGATTTAAGAAGTTCTGGAGGGATCTCATCAATTCCTACTGCCTCATGTGCTTTCAAGTCATTCAGAGTTTTATTAAATTCTGTCGTCAAAACAGGATCTCCTAAGTCATCAATGTCGACATCGCCTTCCTTTTCCATTACGCTATTGTTCAAGTCGTCCCCATCATACAGTTTCTCAATGTATTCCTTCCATCGGTTAGCTCTATCGTCTGAGCTTAAAAGAGGTTTCCCATCGGCAGCTTAAATGTTCACACCTCTTTTCTTCATTTCTCCAAAATTCTGTTTGATCTTCCTGTATGCAACATCTACTTTACCTACGACCATTTCCTTTTCTACTTCTTCACGACCTTTGATGCCTCTATTTGAAGCACCTTTTAATATCTGAATGAAGATATTTTTGTTCTTTACGCCTTTCAGAAATCGGAATTACATTTACATAAAATGCAGTGAACCATCCGCAGTTATAAAAATGTTGTTTTGGATTGTAATACTAGTGTAGTGTTTTACTTTATTTTTGCCTGTTTCACATTCTAAATTTTGTCTTCTTTCTGATGAGATATCTCCTTACATCTACATCTACGTCTATACTCTGCAATTCACAAAAAACTGTGGGTGGCAGAGGGTGCTAAGCACCAATCCTATGTTGCCATAGTAGGCTCACTATATATGTGTGAACCGGTAGCGCATTGGCTTGCCAGGGGTGGGGCAACATGCACCTTGTGAACGCGGTGGGGACCTTCCGGCCTCTGCTGCGGGATCGTGCGCTCCGGGATCGTGCGCTCCGGGATCGTGCTTTCTGTGGTGCCGGGACTGGTGTGTGGGATCCTGTGCTCGCACTGGACACAAGTGTCGGACGGACGCGGGAGAAAACATACTAGGAGCAACCCCTCCCCCCCCCCCCGCGTATTCAGTGATGATACGTTCGGCCTGCTGGCGTGGTGGATGCTGGGGGGCCTTCTTGCACGGCTCCTGGTCGCTACGGCTTCCGCCCAACCCGCGGGTTTTGGGAGGGGCCGGGGGCTTAGTGTGGCAATCACAGAGAGGCATTAGCTATACTGCCTGGTTTTGGAAGGGTCTTCGGCCTGGTTCGTGGCGGGCGCTAGCTCCACGCGCTACCCCGTGGGCACCCTATTAGAGGGTGGCGAAATGCGCCTAGCCTCACCGTCCCCGCTGTAATGGCGGGTGATTCGGAAGAGTTCCAATTCCGCGGCGGGGGTGGCTACTCAGGTGGACGGATAGATCGGTAGAAGTTGCTGATGCAGGATTAGCCCCGCTCGCGTATGTCCGATAAACCAATTTCGAGCCTGATGAAGGCACCGCATGGCTCACCCCTGGGTTGTGAAAACACTCATTGCCAAATGACTGTAACTAGCAGTCACGAATCGAACGGCTCTCTTATGTGCTTTCTCCATCATGTCAATCAATCCCTTGCGATACGGATCCTAAACCCCACAACAGTAATCCATATGCGGACGCACTTGTGTTTTGTACGCTATTTCCTTTGTATGAGCATTTCAACTTCTCAAAATACGACCTATGAATCGCAATCTAGAATTACCTGCGACGGAAGTCCCATTTCATGTTGCTTTGTACTATTACGTCTAGATACTTCAGGGAATCCACAGTGTCAACAACTGAATTGTTAACTTTGTACTTGTGAAAAAACGGAGATTTTTGTTTACTTATCTGCATTGGCATGCACTAGTTGCAGTTAAGTGCAAGCTGCCATTTATGGCACCATTCCGAAATAACATCCAGATCACACTGAATTTCTAAGTAATCGTCAGAGCACCTATATTTCCTATAGATAAGTGCAACATGATCAAACAATCGCAACCTGTAATTACCGTTGTCACCGAGATCGTTTATAAAAATTATGAAAAGACTTAAATATTTAAGAGACTTTAGTTAGCATTTTTGTGAATAACCCCTTGAGATTCGATGCTATACGGACATGAGGATTCAACGTCAGAGAGATAGCGTTGCCTTTTTCTAAAGGCAGGTTGTTGAGATCACATGACTTGTCAAGATTCCTGCATAGCCAGTGAATGCTCATTGTTTCATCACTGTAGCTGGTATCACTTGGGAACTGCGTTACCATCAGCTAGCACTCGACTGGAAAGCTGGCTTCACGTAGAAGGGACCCACATGCAGTGGCTGAAGTGTCCCTAGTTTTGTGTCTGGAGTTCTAACAGTGTTTACGGAGCGACAACATTAGTTCCACTTTCTCGTCGAGATACGCAAGGGTTCCGACAGCTCCAGATCTGACCGTCGCCATTTTACATGAAATTGTTTCTTCCCTTCTGGAAAGGAGGTTGACAACGTGGGTTTTCACTGTCGGTAGGCAGCGATTGTTTTTGTTCAAACAGTGTATACGTGGCCTGTGCCAGTTTGCTGTGGCATCACAAAAAAAAAAAAAAAAAAAAAAAAAAAAAAAATACTCTTGATTTTGATTCGGTTTTGACAGATTGGAAGCTTAACATCTAAGGTATATCTTAGGACTTCACGTGCCCAACGCAGGAAGTTAAAACGTATTCCTATTCACAATGATTTTAACCGCATGTGTCGTATATTTTTCCAATTACACGAGGAGAGGTCTTCAATGTGGATACGTGAGTAGTATGAAGCGTTACGTATCACAGCCCCAAGACATTCGTCCTGGTGAGTCTTCAATTGCCAGAAATGATTACAGTGCGTCAACTGGTAGAGAAGTTACCGTCTGAAAAGCAATGATCAACAGGGCATTACATTTCCCATATTGCGGTTTGTAATTTTTTTTTTGACAGGTTTTTTTTCGTACTATTCAGTTCACAGCATTAAAAATTGATATTTCCAAATTCACTTAAATGCGAGTATATTTTTCATACCAGAAGTAAGTGATGAAAGTAAATTTCATTCATGTTTCTAAGTACCTGGTTTTCCTCCGTTAACTTCGAACTTTACTAGATATGTTTTAAAATAATCCACACATTAAGGTCCACATGGGTGATGCTGCAGCTAATACTTTAAGGTGCGTACACACTAGGCCAACGAACGACTGCCAAGGTGTTGGGTTCAGTGTTGGTCGCCAAGGTACTGGCGTTCGGCCTCTCGTCCTCGTCAAACCACGGGGTTAGCGTCAAGACATTGGGCCCCGTGGAGTCGCTGTTGGCTCTGAAGCCTCATCCAGGTCGCTAGCGTTTTATATTATAAAGTAATAAGTGACGTTTTAATTACAATTTAACCTCCCGATATTATGCGGGAAGAAGAGGATTCCATTGTCACATGTGCAGCCTTTATTTTACTACAAGAAGCTGAAGAACAAACGACGCTGGTGGATGACTTTTAAAAAGTAGGAAGGAGTGCGATGTTCACTGTTCTTTCTACTACGATTTATCCTGCATGAAGCCCATACTGCTAAAAGCAAACCATGTTGATTTGTACACTTCATCAGCACCACTGCCAGTTTTGCATTTTTATTATTATTATTAATTATTTTTCACGGCCAAAAGATGTTAACAGAGATTCCATTTTCTGCTTCGCATCTTGCGCATTAACTTCTAAAATCCACTTATATCTCTCCTTCTCCAAGGGACTAATCTCTTCAATTAGTTTTTGTATTCACGGTTCAAAGGGTCCCATAAACATTCCCGTTCACGATAAAAATTGATCAATTTTCTCATTATTCCACACAAATTCTAAACACAGACGTTAGACAAGTAGACAATGAAATAGTGAACCAACGTTGGTTCGGCGTCCACATCAGGAGGGTGTCCCAAGGCCAACACAGCGCCAACCCTTTGATGTTACCGCCGGTAGCCCGAACCACAACCTAGGCCAAGGGATTCGTTGGCTGCGATTTGCCTCCCATAAATCTCTCCCAACGAAGCGGTTGGTCGCCGTTCGTTGGCCGTGATTTGCTTAGTGTGTACGCGCCTATATTAACACGATAATCTAGCAACGGAGTAGAAACCCATCGACTGTGCGGGGACGACGTGGCAACCTGGCCGCGCTTGATGTATGGCCGTCGTTCCGGGTTCACCCAAATTACCAGCCGCCGACAGCTGGGGGAGGGGAGGCGCCCTCGACTTGTTTATAAGGCGTAATAATGGCGCCCTCCCGGGGCTGCGGCGCTACCCCATGAGTTATGGCGCCGACCCCATCAGCTGGACACGGCGCTTCGCCCGGCCTCCACCGCCTCGCTGCGAGACTGATGCCCCTCGTAAACACCAGACTCCAGCTAGTTCCCTCAAATCAATATCTGTCACGAGGATGTAAAATTGTTTTCTCTGAACCATTCCTCTTACCAACAGATTACTGTGGTTTACGTATACCTATTTCTTAACGGGCGCAGTGTTTTTTCGAGGCATCAGTTCTCTCCTGCAGCCTTGTTCTCGGAGACTTCGATGAGCGTGAAGAACATGAACCTCAAACACTTCCTTCGAAACACTGTAAGCCAAAATATTATGACCACCTACTTACTAGCATATTGGTCCACATTTCGAAAGCAATACAGCAGCGATTCGGCGTAGCATGGATTCTACAAGTCCTTGGTAGGTTTCCAGTGGTATCTGACACCAGATTTCTAAGTACGGGTCACGAAATCTCCTTAAATTACGGGCCAGCGGTTTGTGGGCGCGTCACCTGGAAACGAGCATCTCGGAAACGGAGAGGCTGGTCAGCTGTTCGCGTGCTACTGTAGTGAGCATCTATGGAAAGTGTTTGAAGGACGGTGAAACCACAAGTTGGCGACAATATGTTGGACACTCACGTCACATTACAGTACGTTGAGGTTGGAGGCTTTCCCACTCTATAAAGCAGGATAGGGGCTGATCGGTGGCAGAATCGCGATTCTTGTGCTCTGAAACACTTCTGGAAGTACTAGAAAAGCACTCTTCCGTCAGATCTGCCATACAGCACCCCCAATCCTGCTTTACACAGCGAGCAAGCCTCCCACCTCGACGTTCTGTGATGTGACATGCGTGTCCACCACATTGTCACCTGCTTGTGGTTTCACCGTCCTCCAAACACTTTCCATAGATGCTCACTACAGTAGCACGCGAGCAGCTGACCAGCCTCTCCATTTCCGAGATGCTCGTTCCCAGGTGCCGCGCCCACAAACCGCTGGCCGTTATTTAAGGGAATTTCTCGACCCGTACTTAGAAATCTGGTGTCAGATACCACTGGAAACCTACCAAGAACTAGTAGAATCCATGCTAAGCCGAATCGCTGCTGTGCTGCGTTCGAAATGTGGACCAATATGCTAGTAAGTAGGTGGTCATAATTTTTTGGCTGAGTGACCAAATTAAACCTGAAATCGCATAAAGAACTACATGGATTAGTGTGCAATTCTAGATGACATACCCAAACAGTAATTTAGGAACTTAATCCATTCAGTAGACTACTCTGCTAGATGTCTGTTTCAAAAACTTGAACTATCCTTCGATATGTCGCAGCCAACAATAAGATTTTTTTTCCCCCTTGGGACGTGACTGCTCGTCCACGCCGCGGTCATTAGGGGCGAGTAGTACTGGGGACAAAGTTCCGGAAGGAATTCAGCCATGGCATTTTGTAAGAACCATTCCTGCTTTCGCGTGGAGTGATTTCATCAAACCATGGACCAAAGCATACGAATCCATCATCAACATTTATGATGAATTAGGATTCGTCACAAATTTTGTTTATGAGGTTGTATTATCCAGTGGGTAAATACTTTTACTGTACACTTAGACATTTGGAATGACTGATGTACGGTATTAGAAATGCGACACTACGGTCGTTGGCTGAAGTGAGGAAGTAGGAATGGAGAATGTGTAGGGAGAGAAACGAGGGACATCATGTTAGATAACATGCGGAATTAGATTTTAATGAATTAAACAACAGAAAGGAGGAATGGTGTAAAAAGGAAAAAGTTAAAATGCCTGAAGTAGGTAATTTAGGACGCAAACGAGCAACTAGTAAAATATATAATCGCAAACCGTAAGTTACATTGGTTTACGTAAATGAAAAGAATAGCAGAAATAAATCCGGGATATGTTCTCAATCGAAGTAAAAATCTGAGAAAAAAAAGATGGCTGCAGATAGTTGAGAGGATGGTGCAGAAGGAAAGAGTAAATGCAGTGTGATAGGAAACGTGGCACTATCTTCTGTTCCAGACAGACCTGGAAAGTTATTGGAAGCTGCCAAACTTAATGACAATTTAATGACCAGCTCGAGATGAAGCTCGGGACAGGCGGAGATGGAGGGAAATGACACTCGCCTGTCAGAACTCAGTCTGCGAAATTTAAGGAGCGTAACACTGTTATTAAACCTTGTGGAAAATAAAGTGGGTCGACAACATGAGAACTATTACAAGGGATTCCTTTTACCTCAAACGCTCGAAACCGCACGAAAACATGCTTAGAATAAAAAGCGATCATAAACAAAACAGTGGTGTGTGTCATTTCCATGCAAAACGTTGCATTCTACCTCAAGTAACATGCTGATTATGTAAGACTACAATGTGCCAAACCACAAGTGAAGATACATGATCGTTATTTCATCAAGAAACTTCACTCTGTGTTGTAAAATCAGTTTGCTGCGCCTACATATAAGCCTATGTCGCAATATGCTTGGCGAAAGCCAGGTTATGACACAGACATACCAACACCATAATTTGAAAATGTAATTAGTGTGACTTTTGATATTGGACTGCGTGTATGCGCAAGTGATTTGGAATGTGATAACGTGACTTTAGTGAGGTGTGCACATTGTTCTCTTCCACTTGTTTTAACCACTTCATCGAAATCCCGCATCTGCACTTTGAGGACTAATGTAAGCTCTACCAGGTGTGTGGTATTGCTGTATATGCGTGTTTTGTACTTTAAGCAGAGAGTTTTTGGCGCTGCTGACCGAAAATGTAATGATACACTGACGTCACGTGATGCTTTAGGGCAGTGATAAAAAGAAACATTAATACGCGAGGAGGAGATGCGTTGTTCATTTCCTTGCTGTGAGTCAATGTGTATTTTGTTTACCTGCTGCGGAAGAAACAGCAAAAAAGCGAGGGGTAAGGCGGAATTTTACTGTGTAGAAAGATACTTTTTATCAGAACTAATGATGTGGTTATCGGTACCGACGAATGCTGCCCGTGTAATGGGCTTTACTCTAGTTATAAATATTAATACACCCGATGAAAAAACACTGTAGACTACGAAGTAACTGTATTTGTTCCTCGCTCCCAGTGGAAAAAAAGGCAATGAAATAATACTAAACACTACAGACTCTAACTGCGGCGAAGAGGTATTGTTCCATCCCAGTAAGATGTTGCCGAAAAATGGGTCAGTATCGTATTCCAATCAGTCGCGCAACTCAGTGGAAGCGAATCGGCTACACGCGAGCCAATTTCGGCCCAACCTGTAGAGGCAATCAGCAGGGTAATCAATCATATGGCGCTACCCTCCACACATGACAATTTCGCTCCCCATTATAGTTTACGTTGTGATCGCGTGACTGTTAGTTACAAGCGCTTAACAATGGCTAATTTTATATGAAAGCAACAAATAGTAGACATCGTTTTAACAATAACCTGTACTACAGTGAGAATTCAGTTTTACCTGACGAAGGAAGCGGAGGTTGCTGCCGAAACGTTGTATATTGAAGAAATTATGTTTAATAAAGATATCATCCGGCAGAAAACCCGCGAAGATTTCGTTTCAACCTGCACTACAGTTTGTACTGAAAGAAAAAGAAGATATTCGTCGAAGAAATTGATTTTATTGAGAAAAAATTAGCTTACACAAACATTTTTGAGAAGCCTAGGGCCAGAAGATTTTAGAAATTTTCTGAGAGTAGTTTCTGAAAGTTTTGCAGAGATACTTCATTTAGTCACACCCAATGCGTGAAAGTATAAGCGCCAGAGAACGGTTAGTCGTTACTTTGCAATTTTTGGCAAGTAGACAAACCTAGGAAGATATGAAATTTAGTTCGTCGATTTCATCACAAATGCTTTCGGTCATCATTCGTCAAACATGTTGGCCTACCTAAAAATATCTAAAACACTACATTAAGGAAGAAAAAAAAGACTACAAGTGTTACTTCCTGGTTCAATTCCTTGAAAATTTCGAGCAAAACTTTAAATCGTTCTTCCGCATTTTGCAGTTTATCTAGCTTTTAGTGTGTTTGTCCCACAGTTGGGGTATATTCTTATCAATTTCGAAAATATTCGTCCACACCTCTTTCTCTTTAGACATTTTTAATTAAACACCCGACTAATGGCACGAATCGCACTCGCTCCCTGTTCCAAGTCGAAATTGACTCAATCGTTGCAATCGCGCTACGCACGTCTCAAGTAGCTCCCTGTCTGCAGAGACAATCTGTAAGTTGATTGTCTGACTCTGCCAATCTCCCGATATCGGGAGTACCAGACCCAATTTGTCTACTTACTTGGCAGTCTGCCGGATTGTTCCTGCAGATTGAGACGCATGTAGGCTCGTCAGCTGGCCGTGTCGGGATCTGGTTCCTCGGCCCACCGGCGACTGGTTTGTCAGGTGTGTGAACAGGGTCTCCGTAACTGGAGCGGCCATTGTCTGCGCGCGCGGGATAATTAGCGAGTTCGTTAACCCACGCCAGTTCATTACGGATTCGGTTCTCGGTATTTTTAACGCCTCAGCTGCTAAGTGGAGCAGCGCTGCAGAAGGCTGGCCTCCGGGTATAAAAACTCTACACTCTATCCGGCTGCGCGTCCCACCTTGATCACGCCGACAAGAGCTCAAGCGCTCCAGCAGTCGAGCTGGCTTCTCGGTGCTTCGCCGAAATTACAGCCATATAGGTGGCCATACACCAGAGAAAAAAAAAAAAAAAAAAAAAAAAGAAAAAAAAAAGTTGTTAGTCGCTGTCATCCTGTTGACATGCGTTGTGAATAATCAATAGTGTGTTTTTAATCTTTCTCTACTGCGTGCTTTGGTGATGTTAATTGTCTTTTATCGTTTTTATTTATCTTAGGCCTAACACGTAGGACTACTGTTTTATATTGTTACTAAAACTTTTCAGTTTTTAATTCTGCGGGCTTTTGCTGAGGGTGTCTGGTTGCAACAACAGCACTAGGCACCACCTTATCTAACAATCATCGGTCAACAAATTGAACGTGCGGGCATCACTTGCTAACATCGTTCGCTTCAGTCTCGGAAACGGTGCAGAAAGGACGCTACGAAATTTCGATTAATCTGTGAGTTATCCACGTATATTTTTACTATCATTACATTATTGAATATATACGAGGGTGAGTCAAATGAAAACCTTAAATAGTTTTTAAATATTATTTATTGTGCAGAAGTGGTACAAAGCTGTATCACTTTTCAACATAATCTCCCCAACGCTCAATGCAAGTCCTCCAGCGCTTAAAAAGTTCATAAATTCCTTTACAAAAAAATTTTTTTGGTAGTACGCGCATCCACTCATGCACCGCTTGGCGTACCTCTTCATCAGAACGGAACTTCTTTCCTCCCATTGCTTCCTTGAGTGGTCCAAACATATGAAAATCACTTGGGGCAAGGTCTGGTGAGTATGGTGGATGAGGAAGACACTCAAAATGCAGGTCTGTGATTGTTGCAACTGTTGTACGGGCAGTGTGGGGCCTTGCATTGTCATGTTGCAAAAGGACACCTGATGACAGCAATCCACGTCGCTTTGATTTGATTGCAGGCCGAAGATGATTTTTTAGGAGATCTGTGTATGATGCACTGGTGACAGTGGTCTCTCTAGGCATGTAATGCTCCAAAATGACGCCTTTAAGAGAGTCAGCATAACCTTCCCTGCTGATGGTTCTGTTCGAAACTTCTTTGGTTTTGGAGATGAGGAATGGCGCCATTCCTTGCTCGCTCTCTTCGTTTCCGGTTGGTGGAAGTGAACCCAGGTTTCGTCCCCAGTAACGATTCTTTCAAGGAAGCCATCACCTTCTCGTTCAAAGGGCCGAAGAAGTTCTTCACAAGTATCAACACGTCGTTCTCTCATTTCAGGAGTCAGCTGTCGTGGCACCTATCTTGCAGACACTTTGTGAAACTGGAGCACATCATGCACAATGTGGTGTGCTGAACCATGACTAATATTTAAACATGCTGCAATGTCATTCAGTGTCACTCGGCGGTTTTCCATCACTATGGATTCAACTGCTGCAATGTTCTGTGGTGTCACAACTCGTTGTGCCTGACCTGGACGAGGAGTATCTTCCACTGAAGTCACACCATTTGCGAACTTCCTACTCCATTCGCAGACTTGCTGCTGCGACAAACATACATCACCGTACTGAACCTTCATTCTTCGATGAATTTCAATAGGTTTCACACCTGCAATACTCAAAAACCGAATAACAGAACGCTGTTCTTCCCTGGTGCAAGTCTCTAGTGAGGCAGCCATCTTTATACTGATACTGCGACGGTATTTGTGCATCTGCACTATGCTGCCATCTACAGGCCATTCTGCACGCTGCTTGAAGCACGCTTACCAACTTACAGGATAATGGCGCGAAATTTCGATTTTTTTATTACAAATTTAAGGTTTTCATTTGACTCACCCTCGTATATATACGAGCCCTCACCACAGATTTAGCCTAGGGTTCTACATACGCTAAATACGACCCTGCCATACACGATCGCTCCATTTGGATGACATCCAAAAGCGTAGCACATGTACCATCATTCCATCACTCCAGTCATAGATACTCATATAGAATTGTTCTTGGCAACTGCCTCCGTGATTGTAAAGAAAACTAAAAACAGTTAAAACGATCCAAAGATTGGTTATTGAAGAGGAAACGCTTCTCTCATCTCTTAAACAACAATCTAGTTATGTCAAATACTAAAAATAAGGTTTAATTTATTTTTAATGATATTCAAAGTTATCTAATACTGAATACGAAGTGCTGGGAATTAAATAAATGGACAGTGCGAAATGGCTAAAAATAAGCACTGTGATATCACGAAAACTTATAGAAATGCAAAATTAATCTAAAGTGTTATTGAGGTATTGAAATCAAGTAGCTTAGTAGGCTGAAGGTAGTAACGGGTAGTAACATGTTGTACAACAGTATATTTAAACAAGTATGCTCATATAAAAACGAAGATTCTTCCCTTATTATATACTTTTTTTAAAACAATACCGCAAAGAAATAATTTTCTGTGTTTGCATTTACATTTTTATTTTTAAAAAACACTATCAATTGACCTACTACCAAATTAATTTTTTTTCTTTTTTTTGTCACAGTACTGAGGATTAGAGACCCACAGTACCATTGGCATTGGTAAGTCTTTATATTTTTCAATAAAATCCATCGCAGAGTCGTGTTGAGACAACATTATTTTTTATAAAAAATAAAAAGGAAATAAGAAAATAATATCGTTCTAAATGTTATTTTATAATATTTTAAAACAATATTATCTTCAACACCTAAATTCAAAATAATTTTTCACAACTGACAAAATAATATTGCTATACCAAATTTAAAATACCAAAGATGATGAAATATTGCGCAATCCAATCAAGGCACTGATGTTGCCTGCTCGGTGGTCGGCAACATAGTAAGAAGTGTTTGGACCACGGATTCACCATACACGAGCCGACTGGAGCGATGGTTTGATGTCGCTCCACGTGGTTCTCCCCACACACCGTCAGTTGGCTTGATGGCATGACGGATAAAACTGAAGCATATGGAACTGGCCGAGTATCCGAATGATCCTGCCAGTCCACATCATCCACAGACGACACGGTAATGGAGTGACGTCGCTCCATTTGGACGGATGGAGCGATCGTGTATGGTCACCTTAACAAATTTCCTTCCTTCTACATCATAATTTCTTCGTCGTCGACAAGACCTAATTCCAAATATCTGGCCTCACTGATCATTAAGGTTCTGTTCTGTGCCTACATTCACATGTCTTGATGTCGTATGTAAGATGGCAATCGCACGGCGCAAAGACACATACTCGACACACCTGCAGGTCATATAGAGGACACCACTGCAGGCTCCTCAATCAGCAGGTTGCAATACACTCAAAATTAGCACCACTTTCAACACAATTCTATTACTGTAAAGTCAATTACTCCCAAACTAAATTTCTCAAATTTTCTTATATGCAACCTGTTTAAGTGAATCCGAATAAATAGCGAGAATAGCTTTGACGAGACTCGATTGTGTTATTGCTCTTTTGCATGTGTGTAGACACGGCGCGAGTAGACAGATCTGAGCTAGCGATCTCCTGCGAGCTGGGTAACTGCTATTTCCATCACTTTCCAGGCGATATGTACCAAAAATTCGGGGGAACTGTTCACGGTGAAGCGAGTTAACATTTCAAAGGTTCACAGGAAAACTATGACCTGGAACAATCTGCATTTCGTATGAAGACAGTATGGTCAACAAATCAGAGGTTATTAATGGTTAATCTGCCGTCCTTTATACCGACTATCGTAGTTCGATCTTACTCATGGTGACCTATGTGAGAAGGTTAAAGAGGAGAGCGGGCAGAACATAATGTTGCAGAACCACATTGACAATTAGCTTTATTGAGATACGCTATCATTATATACTTTTTTTATTTTACACACTTGTTGCTGAAACTTTTTTTGAATATCTGGAGTTAACACTATTATTCCCACTAGCGGAGCTTGCACAAACTACGTGGCTCGGTCCACGGGTGGGGGAGGGGTTGGCTGGAAGGCTACGCTGGGCTTCGTGGGGGGAGGGGAGGTTTCCGAGCCAGGCCACGTAGCTTTCCTTTCATAACATTTTTCACAGTTAGAATGAGGAACAGAACACATAACAGCATCTGAATATTTATTTCCGTCAGTTAATTATCTCCGTATGTAATTATGATAGTCTGACAGGAGAAAACAGTACAAAATGTCTTCTGGAATCATAAGGGAAAAAAGCTACGTGCTACGGTTGAAAGGGGGGGGGGTAGAGGCAAAAGCTACGTAGGGCTACGTGGGGGGGTTCACAGCAGGCTAAAATGGAGCTACGTGGTTTATGGACGCTCCCTAATGGGAAATAATTTACAATTGTTTCAAAATGTTCAGTTTTCGCAATTCTTGTTATCAGTTTTATATATCTCTTCCCAAATGACGAAATGATTTAGAAAATACACTATTGATAATTGATAATTCTTTAGCAATGTAGTCTTCACGGGTGTGCAGCCGGATGGTGTTTTGAAAACACAACGTTTCGACAACCAGCTAGGCTGTCTTCATCAGGTGTCCGGTGTCTACAGGCTGACGAAAGCTGGCAGTCACTAGATCATATTTCACTCAGTAGCTTCGAGGAAAGGCAATAATTAATTTTTTCCTAGTTTTCTTACTGAGTATCAATGTTTGACATATTATACTGTGCAACACCAATCACCATTATCTAGAGACGGATGTGAGAATCTCGAGACAATTTCATACGATTTACCGTCTGCTGCGGAGCTACGTTTGAACCCGAGATCGGGCCGGCCAGGTAATGATATCAATGACACAATGTCGTTTGCTTCACGTCACACCTAGTATTACGTAAATGAGAACTTCTTCGTATTTATTTTCAAGTGATTCCTGAAATTCAGTCGTTCTAAGAGTAGCTCTAGTCGACCACAGTCAACATTCCTCTACAATAAATTTCCTATTTGACCATTTCCTGACCTCCCAGCACGCACTCTAATGCCAGGAAACTTTTCGAGCATTGAAGCTTTTTGTGTTTTTCCATTTGGGTTTCATGGCTCGGCCACGTCGCAGTGATGAACAGCAACGAACACGCAGTGATTCAGCCAAGCGCATGTAGTGATGTTGGTAAAACCGAAATCTGGATGTCCGGTGGAGATTTGAACTCGCGTCATGCCGCCTGCCAGGTCCACACATCCAGGCCGGTAATATTCAATCATTCTGTATCAAACTGTGAGAAGAAATTGGCGTTACCCTTGTCTATAGTGTTAATAGGCCGAGGGCAGATTGTGATGGCCCAGAGGCATTTCGGAAACTGCGCGACTTGTCGGGTAATCGAGGAGTGCTATGGTCTTCAACAAGTGGCGAAACTAAGGTGAAACCACGTCCAAACATCGAGGGGTTGGGCGGCCATCACTCTTTATAGATGCCGGACGTCGTAGGCTGGGCAAGAGGAAAGGGATCGTCCATTAATTACGTGAGGTGAAATAGGGGGTGGGAGTCCGACCAGATCTCACGAAGTCTCACCTAAGGGGAGGGGAGGGGGGCGGGGGGTCCGGAATTCCGGAGAAATACCTCACATCATTAATGGAGAGGCGGCGAACTGTTGCGGAACTAACATCAGACTTTAATGCTGGGCAGAGTACAAGTGTGTCCGAACACACAGTGCACCGAACACTCCTAAAGGCCGCCACACACGTGCGGGAAACCCACGGGATTTGGACGCAATGGTCACGGCCTTGCGGGATCCCGCCACGTGTGTGGCACTTTCTTGAGGCCGTGGTCGCACCCCGGTGCGGCCACAATTCTTATTTCCTGGAAGGCCGGGAGGGAGGGTGAGAAGCTCAGCGTGTGTCCTGCGGTCAGTCGGCCTTCCAGGATTTCTTGCGAGTGCCTGCATGTGTTGCGATTTTGTTTCTCTGTTTTGTTTCTAACAGTGGCGGCTCTAGACGTAGTGACACTGTGACGTGTCACCACCTCTAATCAAGAATAAATAAATTAAAAAATAAATGCAGTGAAAGAAAAACAAATATTTATAAATGCGGCATTCTCTCCTCTATGATAACTTACGACAGGTAGTGAAAGTATTGAACTCCATCTGTTGGCCACATCAGTGAACTGTTTCGCTGTCGTGGAGACAAAAATTAGTTATGCCGGCCTCGGTAGCGTGGGGGCTAGAGTGCTAGCTCCACGTGCCGAACATAGTTCAGCAGTTCCACAGGCAGAATATCATAAACTTTGATACCATATCCGTACTGTATAAGGCTGTATACCCAACATTTTTAAAAGCCTTGACTATTGAAATGACCGGTCAAAAATGTGGCATTTCCAGGATAGAACAGTACTGTTTCTACAACAGTCTATTCATTTCCATATGGCATCTAGAGATGAAGTAAATGACGGTTTACTAAGGGTTTTAAGTGGGTATGAGGAACCGCGGTAGGTGATAAGATTGGTAACGCGAGTGGTGAAGGAAATAAAAATAAAAGGCGTACGGTCTAGCGTCTTTTATTTTGGTTTATGCATGTAGGCCGGTGGTATAGTGTAGCGTCCGGCCTGTAGTAACATTATTATTTATCTGGTTAGTAACATTATTGTTTGTCTGGTTTGGTTTGATTAACATGTAATTAGCTTTTAATAGTTCACATCTAGTTTTATATCTGCGTTTCCATAGGATTCAAAACGTGGTTTTAGATTTATTATGTTGTAGTGGTACATGTCCGAGATTTTAATAATTATGGAACATAAAATTAGGCCAAGGGTGGAAGACGTTAAAGACAGTGGAAAAAATTGCGTAGGTAACTGGCGACGGAGGAAGGAAACTCGGAAGAGGAAACTGAAGTTGCGTAATCGTCGTTCATAGTCGGCTGAAACGAAAGAAAAAAAAAATTAGGCCTGTGTGAGTTAGAGGCCCACATAATTATTTTTGAAAATTTACTGGTCCTTGGTTTGAAAAAGGTTTGGATTCACTGCCATAGAAGCTTTGTCAACGCGAGCAAGCAATATTGTTTTTGTCTTAGATTCTCTGATGGCGAATTACATAAATTAATGAATTCACGTAGAAAGAAACGATTCTGAAGCGAAATGTGTTGCACTGTCTGTCGTCGTGGTCATCGAAGACAGTGCCGGATAAGAAAGTATGGGGACCTAGGCACTCTCAAAAATTTTGATTCCCTCTGTTTTTAAAAATAATTATCTGTAGTTTGTAAGTACAAAGAAAAGGTTTTGTAGTTGACTAATAGAATTTGTCATATTTACTTATTCAGTTAACAAACGAATTTTACGATATATCATATTTTGAAAATTACTTTTATTTATCGTACACTGCAATGAAACAAAAAAATTAATTTCCATGCTTTTCATAATACTTTGATTGTTTTATTCTGGGTGACTTTATTTTTTATTATTTTATTTAGTGAAAAAAGTGAACTTTCAGGGGGCCTTCAAAATCAGGGGCTCCAGGCTACTGCTTAGTCGTGCCTAGTCCTGTCTTTTGGGTAATCCAGCACTGCTTGTAGATCCAACTTGTCGGTTTTTTGGCTAATCACTAAATGTTTACCGTTTGGTCAATTTTAAAAAAAATTTCATTGATTAATTTCAAAATCATTTCTTTAATCTGGCAGTAACTGCAGGTAATGAGACTTTCACACGTTACAAATCTTTATATTGCGAGATTCTTACTCAGAGATGTTTTTCAGGCACCTTTCACTTCAATGATGGTCAGTAAACCGTCGAAACATTCAGTCATTCTGTGGCAAAGCACGAAGGTCACCCCCGCATGGATTTTGGGAACCTTTTTTTTCTCTCTCTCTACTGTTCTCATAAGGGCGGCAATCTGGAATAATGAGAATTCTGTCGGTGAACCCCTCCTCGTCCAAGTCAAGCTCCAAGCCCCACAAAACCAAAATCCTGGATCCGCCGCTGGAAACATTTTATTGTTGTCACCACCTGAGAAAATCAATTCGGCCGCCACTGGTTTCTAACGTTCCGTTTCGTGATGTTCCGTGTTTATAAATATGTATGATAGTGAGCCCTGTCTATAGGAATTGAAGTACCAGGAATACAACGACACAAACAAACGAGAAGCTACCTACGCCAAGCTGGCTTAAATATTGAAGGAGAATGAACCAAATCCAAAAACAAATAAAAAGAATCAATTCTAAAAAAAAAAATCAGCAACATTAAACCATCAGGAAATGAATCTTTGCGAAGTTAAGTGCTGAAGAACATTAAAAAAAACCGGCTGCGAGAAGATCACTTTGACGTTGTTAGCAAAACTGTTGCCATAAAATTACGTGGCCTTCCGACCAATCAAATGCTAATAGCAGAAAAAATAATTAATGATATCCTGTTTCAAGTCGAAATGGGCTGTTTAGGAATGTCTTACAGTGAGCAACGGTTACCTACTTCTGGTGTGTACTATTCTGCAGGCAGCAGTTCTGGATATTTTTTTTATCCAGGAACCTCATCGAATAGTCTCAGCCTACAACGTTTTCAAACAACACCCGCAGGATGATTATAAACCACCAGCAGATTTTGATAAATTACCTCAAAACAACGACACAGCAGCAATTGTTCTATCAAATTATAATGCAAATGATGTTATGTGATTTGCATTTGAGTTTACATCACATGATCAACTACATTAATTAATACATGATTTTAAACTAATATTATTTTAATTTAGTTTTTATGTCATTTAAACTTAATTTTATGTTGTTGATGTATTTACGAATGGGAATAAATCAATTACAGTAAAAGTCCGGTTATCCGAGTTCCGATTATCCGAGCCACCTGGTTAACCGAGGCAAATTTTTCAAATATAATAGGAAGCTTTTATGAAGATATGGAACTACAGAAAAAGGCTGCTTCGAGTTTTACTAGGCAACTTAGAGTGACAGATTCAATAAAGAAAATAGTAACAGTAGCTAACGCGTGCACATCATCGGATGCTGCCATCGTGAAGCCAACTCTGAGACTGAGAAACCCTTGAGGATTTTAACCCCCCGTGTGTGTGCAGCGCCACTTCGATGAAATCCCTGCGGTCCGGCCCGCGGACTGTTTCCCTGCGGCCCGGCCTCCACGTGTGTGGCTACCTTAACGATGGGCCTCCGCAGCCGACGACCCATGCGTGTGCCAAAGTTAACACCACGACATCGGCAACTACGAGTGAAATGGGCACGTGACCGTCGTCACTGTATGTTGGCGCAGTGGCAGAGCGTTGCACGGTCTGATGAATCCCAATACCTTCTTCATCATGCAGAATTGAGGGTGCGAATCCGTCGTTTACCAGGGTAACGGTTTCTTGACACCTGTACTGCGGGACGAAGACAAAATGTCGGCGGCTCAATTATGCTCTGCGTAACATTCACGTGTGCATCCATGGGTCCAGTGGAGCCCGTGCAAGGCACCATGACGGCCAATATGTATCGTACACTGGTTGCAGACCACGTACACCCCTCAATTGCGATCATGTTTCCCAACGGTGGTGGCAATTTTCAACAAGATAATGTGCCACGTCACAACGCCAATAGTACCGAGCGTGGTGGTGTACCGGATAGCGTTCTGGCCTCGCATTCGGGAGGTCGGCGGTTCGAATCCCCGTCCGGGCATCCAGATCTGGATTTTCCATGGTTTCCCAAATCACTCCAGGCAAATGCCGGGATGCTTCCTTCAAAAGGCCATGGCCGAATTCCTTCCCATTCCTTGCCCCCATCCTTTCCCGTCTCTAAAGACCTCGCTGTTAAGAGACGTTAAGCAGATAAAAAAAAAAACGCGACAGTAGTGTGGTGGAGTGGTCCGAGGAACACAGTGGCGAGTTGGAATTGATGAACAGGCCCCCCAACTCCCAAGATCTGAACTCGATCGAAATTTACAGGAATAAAGTAACTTGCGTGTGCGTGATGTGGTGCCAAATCTCTCCAGTGACCTACCAAGGCCTTGTTGTTTCCATGCCAAGACGCGTCGCCGTCGTTATCCAGGCCAATGGCGGACATACCGGCTATTAGTAGGTGGTCGTAATGTTCTGGCTGATCAGTGTAGAAGGAAGCTATTCTGCTATTCAGTGTAAGGCGCTTTGTATATTGAAGAAAGAGTAATGGGAGCAGTCATAATGATGCATTAAAGTTCGAAGTGAGACGAAACATTCTTGACGTCCGGAAGGAATTGTGTCTGTGCCACACAATGCAGAGGCTCGGCCGCTGTTTCCGCCTTCAGCGATGCAAATGTCGGCATTCGAGCGACTGGCAGTGTATCGAGGGAGAGAGAGAGGGCGTGTTTAGAGTTCTGACAAATGCCGCGTTCTGCTTTGTGCGTGATGTATACAGTCGATTACAATGCCAAATGAGCGCGCGAGGGCTGATCCATCAACGGCCTGCCCGGCAGATCCACGGAGCGACCAACGTAAGCCCCCAACGCACAGTAGCGTCTGGTGACCGATTAAGAAAAAACAGAGCCCTCCCTACTGTCGTCGTCACAGGTCTCTGGCGTCGTACTGCCTCATGCGGTTATCAGTGACACATGAAGAATCTTGGGAAAGCAAGTCGTATGCTCGAATTTCTGGGCTCGGATTTCTGGGTCGTAATTTAAAACAGTGCACACCGGAAGTGAAATCGATTGCATACGAGTCACTAGTGCGTCCTCACTTAGAATATTGTTGTTCTGTTTGGGGTCCCCATCAAAAGGGGTTATTTATTTATTTAGCTTATGGCCATTGCACAAAAAAAAATACAATTTAACATTAGTTAAAATCAAATTCAAAATTAACATGGTGTAGCCAATCTAAAGCTTGATTTGATATGTTAATAAAAATCTATCGGTGATCCCCTGAAGGCTCGAAGTGGGCAAGTCAAATGTCACGTGACGGATGGTTTGTTTTTCCTTACCACGGTCGCATCTCGGTGAATCTCTCATTCCCCATGTATACAAAGATGAAGCAGATCTTCCATGACAAGTCCTAAAGAAGAGCCGCCCGATTCGTGACAGGTATATATAGTTGTAGGGAAAGCGTAAGTGGGATGTTGAAGGAATTAGATTGGGAAGACCTGGAACACCGAAGGCGTTGCACTCGACAGAAGCTAATTGGAAAATTCACGACTGACTTATTTCGGAATGACAGCAAACAAATACTACTACCAGCAACATTCATATTTAGAAATGACCGCGAAAATAAGATAAGAGAAATCAGGGCCACAACCGATTCATTTCTGTGCTCATTTTTTCCACGAGAGATTAGGGAATGGAATAGGAAGGATATACCGGGCGAGTGAACTTAAAATTCGACAGGAGTAATTCTCGACAAATCACTTCGGTCATCCTGATCTTGGTTTTCCATGGTTTTTCCAGATCCCTCTAGGAAATGCCGGGTGGTTGCTCAAAAGAGCGCATGGGTGCCTCTTGCCATATCCTGTATATCCCTTCCAAAATATTACTCTTTCGGATTGGTGCAATGCACCCTCCACCACCCACTTTTAGTGAATCGCGGGGTAATAATAACAATAATAATAATCCAATCAATCTGACTAAAATAAGAAAACGTACAGATTTGGCTAGATAGCTAAAAGGCCGAACGCCAGTAAAAAGAAAGTTTACAAACTTCGCAGTTATTTGTTTCGTTGGTACAAAACCGAGTATTGCTACTCAAATTTTGTAAAATCATCTAATTAATGAATTTGGAATTTACAAATGAAAATAGTGTATGCTTTAACATTTCAATAATTTGAAAAATTTATAGCTGTAGAGCGATATCTTTTACAAAATATTCCCGTTCTGGATGCAATTGATGAAGTTTCGTATTTGGTGGGGTAGTAACGAATTTCACAAGTGCAGGAGCACCATGAGTGCTAGCCGGGATAGTAGGGGGTTCCTCTCCTTGGCGACGCCACTGAACGATAGTCACTCTGACTGGACTTCTGGCGCCCTTCTGTGGCACAGGTTAAGATACATCTATACTAATATTATACTCTTAACTCTGTCTGTCTGTCTGTTACGTTTTCAAGGCTAAACGGCTAATCCGATCATGATGATTTTTGACAAGGAGGTGCTATTTCCCTATTTTCTGTAAAGATAATGCATATTGTCATGGAATTATTAGAACTGTGAAAGACAGATGCACAGCATGTATATATCTCTGTAATGCTTACCAACAGCGTGGGCTGGTAGCGCAGTGGATAAGGTGCTTGCATGCTACAGGATCCCGTGTGATATTCGGTTCAAATCCCTCTGGGAGCAGTAATGTTTAAGAATTGTTTTTCATAGTATGAGTCAAGTCTGGAAGTTCCGTCGTAACGATTCCATGTTAAAATATAGGTCCCATAAATTCAGAGGTGCAATGCGTGGTAAATCGTAGGCAGTCGAACAGTGATGTAAGCCTTTAGTTTGTTTACGCTGTACTGGTGCCTCAGGCTTTGTTTCTTTCGCAGGCAGTTTGTGTGTGATCTGCACTAATATTGTTATAAATGCGAAAGTAAGTCTCTGTTTTTTGTTACGTTTTGACGACCAGATGTCTATACCGATATTGATAAATTTGACAAGCAAATACTTTGTATCTTTAGGAACGACACAGGATTCATTTTTCTGGTATGAATAACAGTTTTAGTCATGAAGTTTAATAATTTATCGAATGGTGACAAGCAGACGGATGTGTGTGTAAGTCTGTAGTGTTAAATCGGTCGCGCAGGCTATGCTTGTCTCGCAATCGGTTAGTGCATGATCCGTTAATAAATTACATTTACAGAGAAAATTTACAGTATTATTTAGTATAGATGTCGATTTGTGCTGCACTGTGTTATTACTTTCTGGATGCCTAAACGTTTCTGGCATTGGTTTATTTTGTCTTCTTTTTTGACATGGCTTGCAGGCTTACAACCAGACCTAAGGTGTAGCTCTAGTGGAGCACGAGCAGCTAAATTTATTAGAACCCATGAATCTGATGTTCATGCTGAAGACAACGCTGAAACTGAAGCTGCTGTCAGTTAAACTTATTCGAAACTGATTCTCTTCATGAGAAAGGTTCGACGGTAGACTGGTAAAGAAATGGCTTTGCCGTCATATTATGCCGATTCGGTGTTGTTTGGGACTAATCGTACGTAACTTACAGCTTTCTATGCCCAATTCTAGCAATGAAATTCTAAGTCAACGCGGGTAACAGCTAGTAACCGAGCGGGGCGGTGTAACGGTTAGCGTTCTCGCCTCGCATTCGGGAGGACGGCGGTTCGAATCCCCGTCCGGGCATCCAGATTTGGGTTTTCCATGGTTTCCCCAAATCACTCCAGGCAAATGCCGGGATGCTTCCTTCAAAAGGCCATGGCCGAATTCCTTCCCATTCCTTGCCCCCATCCTTGCCCCCCCATCCTTTCCCGTCTCTAAAGACCTCGATGTTAAAAAGAGACGTAAAGCAGTTTAAAAAAAAATTAAAAAACCAGCTAGTAATTCATAAAAACCACTTTTCTATCAGAGACCGGTATTAGGTAAATCAAAAACCTCTCCGCTGTTTCTGGTTTGTTCGTCGGATACAATGCAGCCACTCGATGCTTTTAAAAGGACAGTCGCGGAGGGCAATCCTCACTTCATCGCCTAACGCAGCACCAACAACTCTCTGCGTATAACACAACGCCCCATCACTCAGTATAATCAAAACCAGAGGCCAACACGGCACCAAAGCAAGGTTGAAACTATTATTACTATTTCTCCGCGATTCACTAAAAGTGTGTGGCGGAGGGTGCATTGCACCTATCCGAAAGTGTAATACTTTGGAAGGGATATACGGGATATGGCAGGAGGCGCCCATGGGCTATATTGAGGAACCATCCCAGCATTCGCCTGGAGTGATCTAGGAAATCACAGATCAGGATGGCCGAAGTGATTTATCGAGAATTACTTCTGTCGGATTTTAAGTTTACTCGTCCGGTAAATCCTTGCTATTCCACGCCCTAAAAAAGTATAGAAATGAATCAGTACTGACCCTGATTTCTCTTATCTTATCTTATTTTCTCGGTGATTCCTGGATATGAATGTTGCTGGTAGTAATATTTGTTTGCTGTCAAGCCGAAACAAGTCAGTCGTGAATTTTTCAACCACCTTCTGTCGAGAGCAACGCCTTCGGGATTCCAGGTCTCCTTCAACATCGCACTTACGCTTTCCCTCCAACTATATATACCTGCCACAGATCACTATTCAAAACACGGTTCCCGTTTCTAACAGGTATCTCTTCAAATCTTGTGAACGGAATTCTTAGTTTTATTTTTGCCCAATACCTGTTCTGACCTCCAAAAGAAAGGATCGTCTATGGAGATTCTGTCTCTGTATTGCGGAGTGCAGATCTTGACAGATATAGCGGTTAGAGATCCTTGAAACGAGACATAAAAATACCACGCTGACAAGAAAAGTTCATTTCGTGGTAGCCTTAACCGTTTATAAGCGATGTCAGACTCAGAAACTGCCGATGCTTTGCTGCATTAATCCCGAAATGGTTCTCCTATGAAGAAAAGTAATAAACGACCAGTACGGAAAAAATCTCAGTGTGCTTCGTCAAAAATCCTTTAACCATTAGTCCACTGCAATTCCGAGTTGAATTCCTTAAAGTCTTGTTGCTTATGTTAGGGTAGACACACACACAAAACCAGTTTGCGTGGACACCTGAAACCGACTCTTAGAATGCCGGATCTCCCAACCAGTAATGACACACACACATTCCATTTCCACTTAATACGTTCGTAGAAGAGCATAAAACAGCTCCGGGTAGTAGCCAAAAACCGATATTCTTGAAGACCTTACGGAAACAGTTAATCAGATTTTTACTCCATTGATAATGTGGATACCTGTACACATAAACATTATTTTCAATAACGGAATTTCACTACGCGGGAATGGCGTGAACCATTTTGTTAGATTCTTTCCAGAGGAATAACGTGAATTCGAAACCCGATCGAAGGCAATCCTCTGCAAGTAGTTCTCTCCGAGAGACACTCACAAGGGACACCTTTGAGCTCCAATGCTCGGAAGCAAACGAAAACATGTTTAGAATAACAAGCAATCATAAAGAAAATAGTGGTGTGTGTCATTTCCATGCAGAACTCTCGAGTCTATAACTCCGCGAACGTGTAACAAATGAAAAGAGCATATTGTTGTGTGATTCCTGGTCAGATCATACAGATCGTACGCTTTTAGATGCAACTTTTGCAAACAAAGATGTTACGCTGAAGATATTGCCACCGAAAACAACAAAATATTGCCAATCCCCTGGTGTTTACTTCTTTCGGCAATTTATGCTCTATAATAAGACGTATTACTAATTTTGTAAGACTACAAACCAAAAGTGTAGATACATGATCGTTATTTCATCATGAAACTTCACTCTGTGATTTATAATCAATTTGCAGCAGCTACGTATAAGCCTATGTTGCGATATGCTAGGTGAAAGCCAGATTATGAGATTAACTTACCTACATCATCATTTGAAAAAACAATTAGTGTGGCTTTTGATATTGGACTGCGTGAATGAGAAAGTGATTTGGAATGTGATAACGTGGCTTTAGTGAGGTGTGCACATTGTTATCTTCAACTTTGTTTTAACCACTTCATCGAAATCCCGCATCTGCAATTTGAGGACTAATATAAGCACAATTAGGTGTGTGGTACTGCTGTATATTCATGTTCTGAGCTATATTCACGTACTTAAGCAGAGAGTTTTTTTGGCACTGTTGATTGAAAATGTAATGATACACTGACGTCATTGAATTACGAATAATTTCCATCAAATGGAGTTGATGCCTTGTTACTTTGTTTCTCTCTATTAAAATGTTACTTGAGGTAGAATGCAACGTTTTGCATTGAAATGACACACACCACTGTTTTGTTTATGATCGCTTGTTATTCTAAGCATGTTTTCCTGCGGTTCCGAGCGTTCGAGGTCAAAGGTGTCCCTTGTGAGATACTTCCAGTCGATGTCCAAGTCATTCCCGCAAGTTGGGGAGCGTGCACAAACTACGTGGCTCGGTCCGGGGGGGGGGGGCGTTGGCTGGAAGGCTACGCTGGACTACGTGGGGGGAGGGGGGGGATTCCGACTCAGGTCACCTAGCTTTCCTTTCAAAACATTTTTCACACTTCAAATGAGGAACAGAACACACAACAGCATGTGAATATTTATTTCCCTCAGTTAATTATCCCCATATGTAATTTACGATAGTCTGAGAAGAGAAAACAGTACAAAATGCCTTCTGGAATCAAAAGGGAAAAAATCTACGTGCTACGTGGAAAGGGGGGCAAAAGCCACGTAGGCCTACTTGGGGAGGAGGGGGGGTTCACAGGAGGACAAATTTGAGCTACGTGGTTTATGCACGCTATCTTGGCAGCTGTGTTCATCAGCAAAACAGAAGCGTTGTGTAAATGCAGAAATTTCCGTGTCTCCATACCTGCGCGGCTTTGGAGTCTTTAGACAGAGCTAAGATGCAACGTTACGGCAGAACCGCGGGAATGATGACAGCAAACAGCCCGTAAGGTAGATAGGAGCGTCAAAGTCTGTCAGATTAAACATTTAGTATAACAAAAATTCAGAAGATACGCAAATTTGCTCCGATTGCATAGGACTTTGTGGCAAAAATCCCATTTCCAGACTTCTCGCTACTTCCGAAGAAAGTAAGAGAAAAAGAAACTGGCAACACTCGGTAGGATATCACTCCCACAGTTAATGCTTACAACGACCCAGAAATAACGAACAAGCTTAACAATCCAAAGCGCCAACGCCTGCGTTAAATCCCGACAATCAATCACTTAGTGGAAAGCTACAGAAGCAAAGCCGGCATTCACATTTCTGACTTGATACAAATCTTCGTCTTTAGCTACGAAAAAATTCAGAGACGAGACTGAAACAAAAAATCGACGCTAGGAAGAGATGGTTCGGAAGAATGGCGTTTGCTAGGCATGCAACTTGTGTTGTCTACTTCTGCCCGAAAAAAAAAAAAAATTGCCAACTGCTCTGGAGTAAGGGCGGCTGCAAATGAGACAATTGCGGTCCCACTCTACAGGGGCAATCAATCAGCAGGGCAATCATATGGGGCTTCCCTCCACACATCACAATTTAACTCCAAATTTTAATTTACATTGTGATCGCATGATTGCTAGTTACAAGCGCTTAACAATAGCTCCTTTTGTATCAAAGTAACAAAAAGTAGACATCGTTATAACAATAACCTGCACTACAGTCTGTACTGAGAGGAAAAGAAGATACTGGTTGAAGAGAAGGATTTTTTTTTTAATTTTTCTTACATGAACATTTTGAGAAGCCTAGAGCCAGAAGATTTTAGAAATTTTGTGAGAGTAGATTCAGAAAGTTTTGCAGAGATACTCCAATTAGTGACCCCTTATATATATAAATACCCTAATGCGTGAAAGTATAAGCGACAGAAAACGATTAGTCGTTTTTGGCAAGTATACGAACCAATGAAAATATGAAATTTAGTTCGCCGATTTTACCACAAATGCTTTCAGACATCATTCCTGAAACATGTTGGGCTATCTGCAAATGTCTTAAACACTACATTAAGGAAGAAAAAAGCCTACAAGTGTTACTTCCTGGTCCAATTCCTTGTAAATTTCGAGCAAAACTGGAAATCCTTCTTCCACATTTTGCGGTTTATGTATTTTTTGTATTGTTTGTCCCACGATTGGGGTATATTCTTATAAATTTCGATAAAATTCGTCCACAGCTCTTTCTCTTTAGAATTTTTAATGACACACACGACTAATGGCACGAAACGCAATCGCTCCCTGGTCCAAGCTGCCTGAACGTAAATTGACTCAATCTTTGCAATATCGCTACGCACGTCTCAATTTGCTCCCTGTATGAAGGAGACAATCTGTGAATTGTTTGTCGGGCTCTGCCAATATCTCGCTATCGGCAGCAGCAGACCCAATTTGTCTACTAATGTGGCAATCTGCAGGGGTCCTGCGTGATTACCCCTTCAAATTGGGACCGAAATTGGGACGTCTATAGTCACTATAACGCAGGAAATAACGGTTAACAGCAAGACGAGCTGTATACACCTATCCTGGAGCTCTATTGATAACTGCACCCTAAGCAAAATAGCTGCAGGCTAAAAGAAAACAGACTCGCACTAGGGGTGGGATGACAGCTTCCCATTCTGATTTATGCCCTGTGATACAGCGACACAATGGTGTCGTACAGGTTTGGACAGGCGACATAATGGTGTAGGCATTGGACGGTTCGTCACTTCGAGACCTGGCACAGGCATGCGGGGGCCACGTTCACCTGTAGGCGGACCTCCAAGAAAAGGACATGTCGGGCTCGAAAACAAATTGTTGGTTGTGAACACCAAGAACATTGGAGACACTACCATCGTCACGAGTTGTCGAGTTGATAGATTCCACCAACTATACGCTGTGCGCTGTGCTAGAATGTTAAGCGCGCCAGCAGTGGGTGAGCTGACAGCGGGGAAAAGTTGTGCAGGGTGAACAAGCGAAAAACAAGCGGGCGGGAATAGATTAACAGCATTAAATGTCCCATGTCGGACGTCGAAGGTAGGAGGATAGGAGTATCGGATTGGCGGACACCCAGGCTGCAGTGGAGGAAGACTGCAGATCACAACCCAGGAGAGCAGAAACCTTGAGCAACGTCAAGGGTTAAGGTACGGCTCCGAACACGGCAGCAGCCCGCAGCCGTCGCCACTTGAAGGGAACGCGTTGGGAACACAGCGCGGCGCCACTGTCGCACGAACCAGTAGTGCCGCCAACCGCATGCCGAAGAAACGTTTTTGTTTTGCGACATTTTTTTCTGATAACGAAGAAGAAAATTTTCCAGTGATTTATGACTGCAATGTTCTAATTAAATAGAACGTTCAGAACGGAAGCTAAATAAAACAAAAGAATTTATAGTTTATTCTTTTACTTATAAACACATTTAAATGTAAATTATTCGCATACATAAACTTATGTTATTGGTCATACACATTTATTAATTGATATCAGTCAGTGGTTGGGATCCATTTTAATGACTTTCTCTCATGACGCCACTAAACTGTATTCACTGCACAATAAATCTTTAAGTTTTTCTGAGAATCCTTGACTGTTTAAAAAATCTCCCAAAACAAGGAAAACTTAGCATGTTATCCCGGCCGCTAGTTTAATTATTACCGTAACTATAGAATAAGTGCTTTATCCTTCAGAATGACTGCCACGTAGTACACAACGCGCTGATAGTACCAGGTTATCATTGTATGTAATTCAAGGGCGCCCAAAGTTGCCCACTGCAAACTATTGTTTCCACACCTTGGACTGTTGATCGGCAGATTCTCAGTCGAACAAACAGCGCCGCTGTGAAATCCAACAAAATTATATAATTCTGATCCTAAAAAATGAAACTAAATGACGTCCCGTCACACATGAACAGTCTTCACTCCGTAAGGGAATCAAAACTTTGTTATTGATCTTGTAGATTAAGAATAGTTCACGAACCACCCCAAGATTCCAACGATTAACTTCTTCTATCATTGTGGTCTCGTATTGGAGAGGATGAGCATTCGAATCCACGTCTGGCCATATAGATTTCAATTTTCCATGGATTTTAGAATTCACTCAAGGCGATAGTCGGAATGGTTACTTCAAAATGGCATGGACAAATTCCTTCCCATTCCTTGCCTGCAGACCTTTACCGCCTCTAATGACCTCGACCTCGCCAAGGCGTAAAAAAAAAAAAAAAAAAAAAATCTTTAAACCCAAACATTCAACCAGCTAACCGCTAACCGTTATCTAACTCAAACTGTATGTAACCCATTTCGTAGGAACAGTTACGTATATCAAAGATACACTGAAGAGCCAAAGAAACTGGTATAGGCATGCGTATGCAAACACAGAGATATGTAAACACTACACGGCGCTGCGGTCGTTAACGCCTATATAAGACATCAGATGTCTGGCGCAGGCGTTCGATCGGTTACTGCTGCAATGACAGGTTATCACGACTTAAGTGAGTTTGAACGTGGTATTTTAATCGGCGCACGAGAGATGGGACACAGCATCTCCGAGGTAGCGATGGGGTGGGGTTTTTCCCGTACGACTATTTCACGAGTGCACCGTGAATATTGGGAATCCGGTAAAACATCAAATCTCCGACATCGCTGCGGCCGGTAAAAGATCCAGCAAGAACGGGACCAACGATCACTGATGACTCGTTCAACGAGACAGAACTGCAATCCTTCCGCAAATTGCTGCGGATTTCAATGTTGGACCATCAACAAGTATCACCGTGCGAACCATTCAACGAAACATCATCGATATGAGCTTTCGGAGTCGAAGGCCCACTCGTGTATACATGCTGAGTGCACGACACCAAGCTTTACGCCTCGCCTGGGATCGTCAACACCGACATTGGACTGTTGATGATTGGAAATATGTTGCCTGGTCTGACGAGTGTAGTTTCCAATTGTATCGAGCGGATGGACGTGTACGGGTATGGAGACAACCTCATGAATTCAAGGACCCTGCATGTCAGCAGGAGACTGTTCGAGCTGGTGGAGGCTCTGAAATGGTGTGGGGCGTATACAGTTGAGTGACGTGGGACCCCTGATACGTCTAGATACGACTCTGATAGGTGACACGTACGTACGCATCCGGGCTGATCACCTGCATCTATTCGTGTCCATTGTGCATTCCGACGGACTTCGGCAATTCCAGCAGGACAATGCGACACCCCACACGTCCAGAATTGCTACAGAGTTGAACAGGAACGCTATTCTGAGTTTAAACACCTCCGCTGGCGACCAAACTCCACAGACATAAACATTATTGAGCATAGCTGGGATGCCTTGCAACGTGCTTTACAGAAGAGTTCTCCACCCTCTTGTACTCTTACGGATTTGTGGTCAGCCCTGCAGGATGCATGGTTTGAATTTCCTCCAGCACTACTTCACACATTAGTCTAGTCAATGCCACATCGTGTTGCGGCACTTCTGCGTGCTCGGGGAAGGGGGGGGGGGGCTACACGATTTTAGGCAGGTGTACCAGTTTCTTTGGCTCTTCATACTCTTCTACTATATAATTTACTAAGCTCACTCACTAACTCACTCACCTCGATAGCTATTGGCTGGAGAACGGTGTCACGTGTCAGCCTTCGCTCGCAAATCCACAGCCATGACAGATATCGTTAGAAGAAATTCGTGATTATGTCCACAATGTAATAGCTAAGCAACTGCTGCCAAATTAATTGCCATAATACATTCATTATGTTTGCTTTTCGTAGCGTTCCATACTTAAAAGAAATATCGATAAGTTTTACAGCTGAAAAAACGAGGAACTGCTTTTCAGTATTATGATGTTAGTGCAAACAAAGTAGAAACTTAAAAAACTTAAATTACTCATGGTCGCTGCTGTAACCACGAATACCAACTGTCATTCCGGCCTAGGCTAAATTTCAATTTAAATAAAACTTTCACTGATGTTACTTCAATAAAGTTTATACATTACAATTTATTGGTCTTTTTTTTTACTTATTTTATTGATCACTTTCGATAATGATCTTTGTTCATGTTCGCTTTACGTGAGTTATTAGGTAGTTTCAAATGGACAACAGACCAAATATGTTGCCAAATCAAGTATTCTGGCAATTCATTTCTTTGGAGTTGCTCACCTGTTTAATAATCTGGAATCTGTATTACGTTCTCTGGCCGTTACAGACACTATGACCAAAGAATGCATTATAAATGCCCAGACACCTCCCAAAAAAAAAAAAAGAATATTTTTATTTATTGCGTAGTGCACTTTAAGGGCATTTCAGCAAGTTCGAGTCTATTTCCTTTGAAACAATTATACGTTAGCGCGATCGTCCCTGTCCGTGATTTAATACCTACGTGTATTAATACCTCTGAGTTCTTCAGGCTAAAGAGATTTTATTCACCCTGAGAGAAAACACAGGTCAAGTTCGTATTTGTTCAGATCAGGTCAATGTGTCATAATCTTTGATCCTAAACAGTGGAACCATTCTAAACCCGTAACGATATGCAAAAAACGGTCACGGGCTTACACTAGTGACACATAAAGCCAACGAGTTAACGATAACAGAATAACAAATAACATTGTCGGCTTGCGCTAACCTCTTCATCTCAGCATGTCTCGAACTATATACTTCGTAGAGTTTAACCTTTATCTTCCTGTATTTTTTATTCCTCTACATTTCTTGCTTTATCACCCTGCCAAAACAGTTCATACTGTACTTTATCCGTTCACCTGATTTTTAACATCATATATCTTATTTCTATGAAGTTTTTTTTTTTGTCACAACCAATTATCTTATTTCATGTCTAACCGAAATCGATAAATCAGGTATCATTTTAAACATTAAGGTATCCGCTTTGATCACACCACATTTTAAGAGTATATATATTAAATTCGACTTTAGTGGGCAAAAACTCAATATTTCTAAAATGCTTCTTTTGTATCACGAGTCAATTTACCTCGCTGGATACGGAACTGAAATCTTTAAATGACGTATCATTTTATAGATTAAGGTCTCCGCCGTGGTCACATCATATTTTAAGAAGGGAATTTTTCGGAATTTGACCCTTAAAGGGCAAAAATTACGTTATTTCCATAATGGATTCTGTTGTCACGAGCTATTATCTCCTTTGATATCTAACCGAAATCGAGTAATGAGGTATTATTTTAGAGAGTAAGCCCGTGCTTCGGCCACATCATATCTTAAGAAATGAATTCTTCGGAATTTGTCCCTTAAAGGGCAAAAGTAATAACTGTGAATGTCGCGCGCATGAGACAGTTCAGAGCCAAGCCGCTAGATAGCAGCAGCACATATCACAGAGATATTAATAAACTGCTTCACTAGCGTTGACTTTTGTTACATAGCTATTCTAATAAACAAATAAACAATTGAAACAAATAAGGTGGTTCTTCTTTCGTCCTGTTATAAAACCCTCACTTTACTATTCGTTCAATGTGAGACGTTTTCGCGTTGTTGACCTAGCGGTTGAATGTTCCAGTTGTGTCCCCGCGTGCTGGCTGGTGGACTGCCGCCAGGTATCTGTCGACGCCGTGGGCGGCCGCGCTCACACATCAAAGGCTCCGCCGCCGCCGCGCCGCCTCCTGGCACTCGCCATTAGCTGATACCGCGCAGGCCGCAGCTACCGGGAGATAGAGGGGGCTGCTCTTCATTAGGGGCTAATGAGATAACGACCGGGCGAGGCCATCCACTAAACTGCCTTCCTCAGTCCGAGTGTCTGCGCACACAACAATAACACGACGCACGCAAATGTCGGCTGACCACTACACGTCCACAGGATATTCATAACAGGGGTTCCAGTCCTTAGCGCAAGTCATATTTTTTCCTGCCTTCTTTTTGAGCTAAAATCCTTAATTAAACACTAATACAACGTTTCTAATTGTTATTCTTTAATAATTACGCCAGTACAACTGTTTTTGATAATATTTTTCGACGGACGCGTTTCGCCTCTCGTCGAGGTATCTTCAGCGTACAATGTTTTCTGTAATATCTGATATTTTAGCATAATGGTTTTTTTACATATAACGAAATTTTTCTTATATATAGTAAGCATAAAGATGACTTAAATTTACATATCAGTTTTGAATTATCAAGCAGAACGTCTTGTTTACTTAGATGTAATGAGGTAGATTCATATGATCACTTACATTTTACATTTCTGTTTTAAGGTGTGGTTGTTTACGTTCTGCTTGATAATTCAAAACTGATATGTAAATATAAGTCATCTCTATGCTTCCTATATATAAGAAAAATTTCGTTATATGTAAAAAAAAAAAATTATGTTAAAATATCGCAAATTACAGAAAACATTGTACGCTGAAGATATCTCGACGAGAGGCGAAACGCGTCCGTCAAATAAATAATATCAAAACAGTTGTACTGGCATAATTATTAAAGAATAATTATTAATTTAACAAACAACTGTGGAACAATAATCACATACTTCTGATTGTATTTAAATGTATTTTGTATAGCATATAAATGGATATTCAGACCATTTTACTAGTTTTGGTCATATTTCTATAATATTTATTGCCATATTTTGAGGATAAATCTGGTAGTAATAGTACCGCGGATTCACTAGACATAGATGAGAAGAAATTAAGATAATTACTGTGTGAATTAAGGCTTTCCGGCGCGTCGCTGCAATATAATGTTCACGGGTTCGCTGCCGGATTCAGTTATTCACAGAACTGTACTTCTGCTTATCAGGTGGGGAAAAAAATAATTTTGACTGTGGTCAGAAATTACCAGTCAAGAATTAAAGCATAATACTGGTTTCGAACATATCACATAGCAATTTATCTCCAAAAAAACAATGTTCGTTTACACAAAATCACATTTAATTACAAGAAAAATATGCAAAACCATATTTAATCATCTCCCAGCTTACTACAAACAATTCTTAAAATACAATTTCCTTCAAGGCTGTGTGTGACGGCCGACTACGCAAATTTCGGTTGTCTACGGCAGCGGTTCCCAACCTTTATTGGTACACGACCCACTTTTAAGTAAAAAAAATTTCGCGACCCACTTAATATGAGTGTCTATTAATATCAGAATGGGAACTGTTGTATGACCTCGATACTCTATCGACTATCCTATTCTACGAAAAGCCAAATTTTCGGACAAAGGATATACAGGATGATAATATATAAAAAATATTATCGACCGGGAAGCTGCTGCATAGACCATCACCTCATCAAGTTGACTGCTAAAATTCCACGATTAGAAGTAACGCGATCAGCATATAAAAATACAACTGATCTGCCAATCGCTTTTTAGTGGAAACCACCTGCAGTCCTGATTTTAGTGGTTGATTGGTAGATTTACCATTGTGTTTTACTGCACCCAAATGTATGAAAATATGGAAGACTGGGAGTACGAAAACAGAATGGTAAAATTACCAGTCGCCCACTAAAATGGGTTTGTGGTTGTTTCCCACCAAGATATGACTTGGCACATCAGGGTCATTTTAATTTGCAAATCGAGTTTTAACTAATCCTGGAATTTCAGCCGTCATCTCGATGAGGCGATGCTTTTTGCAGATGCCTCCCGCTTTTTTTACAAAGATAATTAATAATACGTTTAATTATTATAAAATCACAACTTTACGATCAGTGAGATTTCTGGAACTGGTGTTTACTGATGAGGGTATCGATATCAGTGCTAACACTGCTTAATTTTAACCTTAAATCACTTTCTATACAAAGTTTATTTCTGTATTTTGTTTTTCAAAAACATTAAGATATATTTTGGTGGCAAAAACCTCGATTTTTTCGCGACCCACCAAAACATACGCCGCGATCCACCAGTGGGTCGCGACCCATAGGTTGGGAACCGCTGGTCTACTGTTTTAAGCAATCACCGAGGCTAACAGCGGTGTTCCCATCCTGTGCCGGGTTTAAACCCATAAAAAATTCAAAAAGTGTGAGAGTGCTGTTAGAAAATACATGAACAGGCTTGTTATAAATAACAATAATAAAGCTGTGTTCGCCGAATGTGCCTTTACAGCACTTAATAGAAAGTGAAGTCGCTCAGACGATTCGTTTCGGAGTGAGCTTTCGCCCGGTTCGATATTAATTATACCTGTTAAGGCTGGAGGGCACAGCTGAGGCCTCGCTGGGAAACAGAGCGTGAAGGAAACTGGACAGGCTGAGGAATATCGGGGAAGCCACCGCAGAACTGGGCAATATACTGCTGTCCAGGTAAAACTAAGATGTAACTCATATATCAGTCAACAAAACTGAAGAAAAAAGAAAAATATACCAGCGTACTCTATGGTTACATAAAGACGAACGGTATCCACGATCGAACAGTTACAGTTGTAATCGGCCTGCCTGAGATAACTTGATTTTCTGTCGTTTACTGCGAAACTCCACAAAATAATAAATTCCTCGACCATCCCTACTCCTCCCCCCTCCTCCTAAACGACTGAAGATTTGTCTAAGGTCTCACAAAAACTTATCAAAAAACATCCCTAGATATGAGACTGCCACCACAAATGCTTACCTAAGGTTCTGCTTTCCTGCTGATACATGAGTGAAAAATGTGCGAGAGCGTCAGGCGTCTTTGGGGGTAAGAAAATCTCTGGATGCGAGGCCACGTGAGCACGGAACACGAGTGTCCGTTACCTCAGGAACGTACTCACAAAGTGATTCCTCAGACTTCCACGGCCATCTTTGTTCATGATTAATTGACTTTCGGGTTTTGCCACGTTGTTTATTTCCTTACCTAAGCTTTCGGCTGGTATACTCCAGCCTTCGTCAGAGACCAGTGGTGGCCCCGACGGGTGAAAGAGGCAGCAGAAATTTTAAAAAACACCAACAACATCAACGAAGATAGCGGCCTCTTACTCTGCGGTGCTTGGCGCTCGTTGCTATGTCAACATAAACAGTATCTCTGACGAAGGCTGGAGGATACCAGCCGAAAGCTTAGGTAAGGAAATAAACAACGCGGCAAAACCCGAAAGTCAATTAATCATGTACTCACAAAGTGTTTGACTAAGTAATAATGGCAGTGCGTACGCGGCTTCGTCAGGCAATTGTCTTAAAGGGTTCCTACCAGAAGGGAAATGGCCGTTCTGTCTCCTTCTGACATATGCTTCCATCTCGTATAAAGAATAGATTCAAATTTCCACATGTTATATTTTGTTTATCTGCAACATTTTTCTTTTTTGTTCTAACTTTACTGTTATTCGACATCGAGGTCATTAAAGCCGGGAGAGGGTAGGAACGGCAAGCAATTCGGCCATTGTCTTTGAAGGAAACTACCCGACAATTGGCCGCAGTGGAAAACCGAAGGCTGGATGACCGGATGTCAACCTCGAGCGTTACCGCTCAACAAAAGATCTAATTTAAAATTACTACGAGGGGCGCCCATCAGCAAAACGGATGGAAAATGCGAGATGTGTGGTAAAACTACTGAGACTGATTCTTTTACTTTCCAAACAACAATATTATTCATCCCAAAGAGTTAAATAAATTGGTTAACAGTTTGTCCTGCAGGGACAAATTCAAGTGTTTCACAAATGTGTCCTTGAAAGGCTGAGGAAAAGAGTGATTCGTGTGAGACCAGACATTGTAGACAAGTGGATGCTTCATCGTGACAATGCTCCGTATCACACAGCTTTTTTCCTTCAGTGAATTTTTTACCTCAAAAGTCATTCCTCTTGTTCCTCAACCTCCCTATTCACCTGATTTAAGTCCTTGTGACCTTTTCCCGCAATTGAAATATGGACATCATTTTGGAACTCTGGAGAGCATTCAAAAGACTGTGACCGACCAGTTAACAGCCCTATCAGTTGAATCCTTCCAGCGCTGCTACCAAGAGTGGAAACAACGACTCCGCGGTATATAGCTGCCCAAGGGCAACTACTTTATAGGGGATAATATTGCTGTTTGAAAAAAAACTAAAAACTTTGGTAAGTAAAATATCAGTCTCATTACTTTTCTCACACACCTCGTATTTCTTCTCCAACGTGAAGATACGTTCGTTTAGGCCTAGTCAAGTAAATTATTATGTTTTCTGTTTTTAATTTCGCCGAAAAGTAAATACGTGATCTGATTTCACTCTCGATGCGCAGTAACAGGCTCCTGCATAATGGCATCGCAAGCACCGAAGATACATTACAGGTTCGAGCGCATATTGCTGCGGTGCAGCGCGGTTTCATTCAGTTTATGTTTGAAACTGTATTTTTAAATAGGAACCTATATTTCATACCCCTAACGATTATTACTATTATTAATTTTAATTATGATGGAGCTAACGCACCGCTGTCAATTCCCCTAGTCATCCAATTACCCTATTTTATATAATTTTTTAAATTTTCTTTTATAGTTGCAGTGTTAAATTCCTCCCCCGTTTACTTTTACGATTTACATTTTTTAATCTTAAATTCCATAAACGTTTTTCGTAAATTATTTATAACTTCAGTTGGTAATTTCTTCCAATCCCTGACACCCATACCAACAAAAGAAAACTTTCTCAGTCCCTTAGGAATGAAATCGAGCGCCAGCTTGTGGTCATGGTCGCCTTTCCCTTTCCATGCACTATTAATAATTCGTAAACCAATATCCCTAAGCCACATCACCAATATATGCCATGTACGTTCACAGCACTCTCTTCATCTTCCTTCTTTCCTTAAAATACATGCAAGTATTTAGATACCTATATTCGAAAAAGTGGCTGTCTATAGCAAAATTATTGGTCTCATTTAAACTGTGAAAGCATTACCTTAATTTCACGTTTAGTACAAAGCGTAGTGAGCTACGTCGCACAACTTTATTGATTGTCTTTTGTTTGTTTCTTAAATATCCTTCTGTGTTTTGTACCATTCATCCTGATACTGTGTTTGAACTAGGGATGTAAAGGATATCCACATCCGCAAGTGCGGAACTTTCGCTTGAAATCCTAAAGCCGCTTTCGCATCCGCAATTTTTAATTCGTGTGTATAGCGGATGTTTTGCTTAAAATGCAATATACATTATTCTTTTCTCTTTATTCGAGTTTCTGCCCATCATGGTTTAACTAGCAAAAAAAGTGGTTGTTTTCTGACGATCTTGCAATAAAAGTAACAATGAACTAAACGGTGTTATCACCTATGCGACGAATTTACAAGTTTGAAATTGCATGTAAAGTAAAAGTCGGGTCACAATAGACTGCACCGAGCCCGCACTTCACCGACTGACACTTTTCTTATTGAATAAAATTTTTCTCGTGTTACTAGCCGAGTTAGTCCATCGATCAAACATGACGTTTCGGCGGTCACACCTCTGCCGCCATTGTCACGTGACTGAAAGTGGAGGCAGAGGTTCTGACCGCCGAAACGTCACGTTTGGTTGATGGACTATCTCGGCTAGTTGCAAGAGAAAATTTCATTTATTGTCAATTCCGAGAAAATCTCCAGTATATACTTTCCTTATTGTTGTGCTCACTCGATTAAAGTGAGTTCAAACGACACCGCACTGAGTCATTAGTTTGGTTTACTTTTTGACATTGTGTGCCGGTGTCGGGCTGGTCGAAATGGAGAGGTGTATACAAAGGATACAGAAATTTCTGGTCCTTTACGACTAAATGTTATTTTAGCGTTACTAACTGCTTTAGAAAAGTATTATTTTTTCAGCCTTACTTTAGGTTCATCAGATGTTCGTAAAATGTAGGTAGAGTCCTTTCATGGTAGCATTAACAAATCAAAGCTTTGCCAGAGGCGAAGGCCGATTTTAAATCCTGTAAAAATTGTATCCCAGACACGCATTTTGAATCGGGGACCTTCCATACCCGAATCACACGCCGAAAGCATCTCAATTTAGAAGTACTGAAAAATAAGTTTTCAATCATATAAAAGTACAATTGTGTTTACGATAACAAAAATAAATGTGCATTGATTTTACGATGTTTGAATATTTATTTGTCATTACGTCCAGATTTGTCTCATGACTCAGATGGTTACGGAGTACGATCGGGGTACTGAAAGTCTCTTGTTCAAATATCCCTGTATCAGCTGTAATTTTTACGGGTCTTAAAATTGACAGTCACCAAGCTTTGACTTGTTAATGCTAAAATGCTGGGACACTCCATGGTTCGAATTTCACGGTAATCTTTAGGTCTACTTTAAAAAAAAAAAAAAAAAAATGACGACAACGAAAGAGTAGTACTGCGCGGCTGACAAGAAACTCTGACTGGAATTTTAAGATCGCATGAAATTATTATTATTATACAGAATCTTTGCAGTCTCCATTTAAATTAATATGTATAATAATCTTATTATTTTTGGTTAAAGAATATTGAATGAATTGAAAGGAACCTCTACCAAAACATACACGTTAAATGTGAAGTGAGTGACGCTTGACATTTCATTGTGACTATGTAAGGCTTTGGGAGAGACAATACTAGTCTTTTCCAACCAAATGTCAACCTCTCCTTCACGTGGTGCACCCTGTTTGCATGGACGAGGCTCTGGCGACTGAAAGATTCCCGGTATAAGGAATCACCCACTGCTTGCCAACGGCCTCCGAAAGGAGGGCGGAATAGCGGGCAGCGGTTCAGGGCACACTCTTGCCCTTGGGGTTGGAAACGGCCCCAAAAGGCGGATGAATCAGAAATGATCAACGGCATGGGGATGCAGAAGGCAACGGGAAACCACTGCATTAAAGACCCAAAGGGTATCCCGAGGACATGTAATCCTTTCAAATTACATATTTCATGATGGCTTCTTCCTGGGTAAAATATTCCGGAGGTAAAATAGTCCCCCAATCGGATCTCCGGGTGGGGACTGCTCAGGGAGGAGTCATCAGAATGGATAGAAACATTCTACGAGTCGGAGCGTGGAATGTTAGAAGTCTGAATAGGGCAGGCAGGTTAGAAAACTTAAAAAGGGAGATGGAACAACTTAAGTCAGATATTGTTGGGATTAGTGAGATTAAATGGAAGGACGCACAGGATTTCTGGTCTGGAGAACACAGGATAATAAGCACACAAGCTGTCACTGGTGTAGGATTTGTAATGAACAAGAAGGTAGGGAAACGGGTGAGTTGTTATGAACAGTTCAGTGACAAGATTATTTTGATGAGGTTAGAAACTAAGCCCGCCCCAACCACATTAGTACAAGTATATATGCCAACGTCACAGGAAGATGATTAAGAAATAGAAAAAATATACGCTGAAATTGAAGAATTAATCCAATATGTGAAAGGGGAGGAAAATCTAATAACCATGGGTGATTGGAATGCAATAGTGGTCTAGGGGAAAGAAATGAGCGACGAAGCAGGTTGCTAGAGTTTTGTGAAAGATATAAGCTAGTAGTGGCGAACACGCTGTTTAAGAACCATGCAAGAAGAATATACACCTGGAAACGTCCTGGGGATACAGGCAAAGGAACATCAGGCTTTAGGGAACAAGCTGCCCGAAAACCTTGGATCGCAGAAGAAATTTTGCAGCTGATGGATCAGAGGAGAAGGTACAAAAATGCTCAGGATGAAGCAGGAAGAGAGCAGTACAGGCAATTTTGAAATCAAATAAATAGGAAATGCAAAATAGCAAAGGAAAAATGGCTACAAGAAAAGTGTGAAGAAGTAGAAAAGGTAATGGTCGTAGTTAAAGCAGATGTTGCATATAGAAAGAACAAACAGAATTTGGAAGAAATGAAGAAAAGAGGTGTGAACATTAAAACTGCCGATGGGAAAACTCTTTCAAGCTCAGACGATAGAGCTAACCGATGGAAGGAATACATTGAGAAACTGTATGATGGGGACGACTTGAACAATAGTGTAATGGAAAAGGAAGGCGATGTCTACATTGATGACTTAAGATATCCTGTTTTGAGGGCAGAATCTAATAAAGCTCTGAATGACTTAAAAATAAATAAGGCAGTTGGAATTGATAAGATTCCTGCAAAACTTCTTAAATCCCTAAGAAAAGAAGGAAAAGGAAGATTGACAGCAAAAAGTTATGAAACAGGAGAAATTCCAACTGATTTTTAAAAAATATCATCTTCACACTTCCAAAGAAAGCACAAGCCGACAAATGTAAGAATTATTGCACCATTAGTCTAAAATCACATGCTTTAATATTACTGACCAGAATAATATACAGAGGGATGGAAAGGAGATAGCAAGTGAAGATCAGTTTGGGTTTAAGAAAAATCGCGGTATAGGGAAGGAATTTAATTTAATTTAATTTAATTGCAATGGAGCACAGGCTCCGGTGGCAATTTCCCTACACACCCATCTTCCCCCTATCCTGCACCTACCTACATTTGCGCTCTACAAATTATATCTTTAAATTCTTTCAAAGTTTTCGACAAATTATTCATCATTTCTCTTGGTAACTCATTCCAATCCCTGACACCCTTACCTAAAAAAGAGAATCTTCCCACACCCTTGTGCCTGATATCGAGTGCCAGCTTGTGGTCATGGTCATCTTTTCCCTTCCATGCACTACTTTTCATACCTATTGCAATATCTTTCCATGTCTCATCGCCAGTATATGCCCTGTACACTCCCATAACCCTCCTCATCCTCCTCCTGTCTTGCAATGAATCCCATTCCAGCTCCTTTATCATATCCGTCACTGATTGCATTCTGCGATAATTTCCAGAAACAAATCTAGCAGCCCTTTTTTGCACCCTCTCCAACTCCTGTATTAGATACGTAAAATGAGGGTCCCATACTACACTACCATATTCGAGCAATGGTCTGACCAAAGCTTTGTAACCCAATTCCTTGACTTCTCTCGTACATCCCTTCATCACTCTCTCCAACAAGTGCAGAACTTTGAAACCTTTTCCTACCGCCTGTCCTATGTGTCCTGCCCAGTTAAGTTTGTTATCAAAAGTAATTCCAAGATATTTACATTTCAAGTCTTCAGCAAGCAATTCTTTCCCCACCTCATATTCATAATTAACCTTTTGTTTTTTATTTGTGTATCTAATAAGCTGACTCTTCTTTGCATTTATCTTCATTCCATGTTTACCAACCCAATTAGATATCCTGTCCAGATCACCCTGCAACTGTTTACAATCCTCCATCGTTTTTATTCTTTTAGACAGCATTATGTCATCTGCAAACAATCTAATTTCAGATAGTAAACAATCAACACAATTATTCATTAGAATAATGAATAGCAATGGTCCCAATACGCTACCCTGCGGCACATCCATTTTTACTTCAACTTCTTTTAATACTACATTTCCTACCCTAACTTTCTGTTTTCTACCTTTTAAAAATTCTTCTACCCAGCAAATGACTTTCTTATCCACTCCAATGGTTTTTACCTTATTTACAACCATTTTATGGCTTACTCTGTCAAACGCCTTAGACAGATCTAGTGCTGTCTTTAAGATTAATACTTGAAAGGTGGATCAATAAAAAGATACTTTATGGCGTTTGTTCATTTAGAAAAAGCTTTTGATAATGTTAGGTGGGACAAGATGTTCAAAATTTTAAAGAAGTCAGGTCTAAAGTATCGAGATAGAAGAATACTCTATAAACACATTATAATAAAGTACGGGTGGAAGCCCTAGCTGCGATCCCCAAATTACTTATAAGATAATTTTTTAACATTAATTCCGTAAATCAACCAAGTGTATACGTGAAAGGAGACTGAAGACAGAGTGAGAACCCTACCGTCACACGGATGAACTACGGACCAATGATGATGCGAAGGGGGCGAGCCGTCACTCGTCCGAGTGTCGGTGCGGGCTCGGTGCGGTCTGTTGTGCCCCACCTTAAAGCGGCTTAGTCACAGTCCAACTTATAGGATATCCGTGTAGAGCTATCGTAGGATGCGCTCACCCATTCACGCTACTCTAGATGATCCAAGCAATCCATTCCACTTGTACTTTCTCGCGGCACACCACGTATCCTTATCGCACTCTCGTAGGATGTTTCCTGCAATATCTATAGCTTGTTGGACAGCAAGGACCATTTTCGCTTGCCTGGGAGTCCAAAAACATCCAACACCTTGTACATGTATTCCTTGTACCGTTTTAACGGACCATCAAGAGTTCTTTTATCGAAAATCAATATCGTAGGTCCTACAAGTTGTACTGTGAATGCGCCACTAGAGCGGTGGGAAAATTGGTGGCGAGCACGAAACTGAATGTGGCGGGTAGACGGTGGCAGCCTTGCCTCGCAATCGGGAGGACGCCTGTTCGAATCCCCGTCCGGGAATCCAGATTTGGGTTTTCCATGGGTTCCCCAAATCACTCCAAGCGAATGCTTCCTTTAAAAGACCAAGGTCGAATTCTTTCCAGTTCCTAGCCCCGATCTTTTCACGCCTCTAATGACCTCAAAATCGACGAGGCGTACAGTTATAACACCAAAAAAAGGCGAGTGCGGAGATGCGGTGTGACGTGGCCTTGTGCTTGACGCTTGAATTAGTCTGGCCACGAACTCCGCAAAGTTCATAGGACTAAGACTGGTTTTTAGACGTGTGCGTAGTTGGATAAATAATTTAATTCACTTGTGAAATCATCCCACATTTTTTGTTGGTGAAAGATGAGGCAAAAATAAATCAATGTGGCAGTATTATATGGAAATAGAAAATACCTTTGAAAAAAGATAGATTTTAAATTTATTTTTGACAAAATATTAAAATCTAAACAATTATAAATTTATTTTTCCACATCCGCATCCGCAAAGATGACATCCGTTACCACCCTAGTTTGAACTGTATCTACAAGAATGTTTAAATCTCATTCAAGTTGTTACTCTCTATCAACGACGAGACGCAGCCAAATAAGCACAACAATGAACTGCGCACATACCAGCGGGCCAGACTCGAACTGGTGTCCTTTGAAATGTAAGGCCAACGCCGTTGCCTCCCATCACCCATCCGCGTTGCCGGGGTAAGCAACCCACATAGAAACCAGACTAAGTGGCGGCGACTGTAGTGAAAATGCAGGCAACACTCTTGAGAACGACGGAAAGGTATTCGTGGGGCCTGTCGCACGCGGAGGAATGAAACATGGATGATCGGCTTGTAGTGAAGCAGAGGAGGTGGCATGCGATGCCTCCTCCTGATCTCCACGCATTGTCCACGACTCCTTTGTCGGCGGCGACACAATGGACGGAAGACACCTCACATCCAGGCTCGAGTTACCACGGGCAAAAAATGACCTATAACGTTCCTCCGTGTAGGGTGCCCCGGCACAGTGGCTGGTACCGACTAGGCGCGCGTCTCTCAAGCAGAGTACAGGCAACAGGTGCGACACAAGAAAACGTCAGATACCCACGCTTACGCACACATCTTTCAAAAGCAGCTTTAAAAAATCGAAAACAAATCAGAATTCAAAAAGAACGTAATTTACAGAATTGCCGTAGCCTCGTGGCAGCTGCAGCCTAGGACTAAGGTACCTGTTCGCTCAGTACCGCGCTTCTCTTACAAAGTCGACTCGGTCCTAAACGAAACTATGTTTATTCGCTTTGATTGCTCGATTTCACAGTTTCATTAAGTCAAATGCAAGTATCAAATGTGTTAGTAGAAGGTTTGTGTTACTAAGCAAGCGAAATTGCAGCTGATGGTCGAAGCAAGAACGAACGCATAACTGGAGTTCCAGCAAAACAAATTGGGGGGTACGTAATAGTCGGAACATTACCGCAACTGTTGACGGGAATACCTCTTTCCTTAGCCAAATGACCGCAAATACTGCTCAAAACTTTTTATTAGATACAGAACAGAAACCACTTCGAGTTATTTAACTGTTTAACATTTTACTGTCCAGCAGGACAATGCGACACCCCACAAGTCCAGAATTGCTACAGAGTGGAACAGGAACACTATTCTGAGTTTTAACACCTCCGCTGGCTACCAAAGTCCCCAGACGTGAACATTACTGAGCATAGCTGGGATGCCTTTACAGAAGAGTTCTCCACCCTCTTGTACTCTTACGGATTTATGGACAACCCTGCAGGGTGCATGGTGTTAATTCCCTCTAGCACTACTTCAGACATTAGTCGGGTCCATGCCGCGTCTTGTTGCGCGGCACTTCTGCGTGCTGGCGGAAGACCAGGTGTACCAGTTTCTTTGGCTCTTCAATGTGTATATATGAATGTTTACTTTCCGTTAAGAAAAATCAATATCTCTTTAAAAGCCATATTTCCTCACTTAGCATAACTAAAAATAGTCGATGAGAATCAGATTCTAGAAATATCTACCTAAGAATCTGAGTATAACGCCCCTAAATTAATTCAAAATTAGCACTAAGGAATTTATCACTGCTATATGTCCGTATTAAACTGAGGAATTATTTGATATAGTCTCAATTTTAACTTTATTTTAATCTTACTACATTAACATGTATATATAATTGTAATGAGTATGCCTATTTCAATGCTGTGTTGTCTAATGGTGGATAAAATGAATATGACTGGTCAATATCGATGTTGGTTCGGACCCATTCGTCTTGATGTCTGACCACTAAATTCCGCACAGTTCGGCCGACATTCTTCGAGCCAGTGTTCTGTAAGAAGGCATCCATTAATTATTTGTGGATAAATAGGAGGGGTGGGGGGAAGTCCGGCAAATTCTCGCGAAAAGGGGGGGGGGGAGGTTGACGGAAATCTCACGTGAGCTAAAAAAAAAAGGTCCACATACAAACGTCGCGGATACCGCCTTTGTGGGGGTTGTAGCGCCCCCCGGGGGCAGGAAAGCTAAAAAAAAGAAGTATCAAAAAACTACGAGGTCGATCAGCAGGGGGGATGACGTCAAAAGCGTATCCAACCACAATCTTAACAGAGAAGGGGGGGGGGTTCCAGAGAAACACCTCACGTAATTAATGGACGCCCCTAAGAAGCGGGTGGACGCGGAGAGAGCGTTGCGGGCCTGCAGCCCCGCGGCGCGCATTCGTCTCTTTCTCCACGGCTGTCGCATTAGCAGCGGCCAGACACGCAGCCGGCCTGCAACCCACACACGCGGAGCAAAGCAGTGCTCCTCCAGGAAACAGAGAACTACTCGCCAATGATAACCGACATCAGAAGACCGTTGTTCGTGTCGCACTCAGTTGATCGCTTGCTTCCCATTTGTCCTCGCAGAGGTATCCACGGATAATTTTCTCTATGTGCCATCTATACTCATGACACAAAGTCCTCCTACTATTTCAACAGCTTAGCTTCAGCTAAGAAGTCTATTACATCCGCTTTGCATCGTTCTTGCTGTTGTGATAGCTACGGCTGAATTAAGCATGTTTTTTTTTTTTTTTCATCGCTATCTGCATGACTTTGAGACTTTGTTTTCTTGTTTCGTTATTCTAGTTAGTTCTGTGACCACTACATGAAGGTACAGTTAGTGCTAAACTTGAAAATTTTCTCTTTTGACGTTGGCAATCTATGGGAAAGAAGAACCTTGTACTATACAATTTTATAACCTCACTCTCTCACTCACGTGTTTTTTAAATTTTGCACAGTGATCTTTAAGGGTCAAATACGAGTCAAGTTAGAGTCTACGACCTTTGAAACACTTATGGGATAAATTGCTTAACTCTAGGAAGCAAGTGCGAGTCTACTAATGTCTCCAAAATCAAGATATTTTTCGAAACAGAAGAAAATGCGACCCTCGTATTAAAAGGCAGATCATTTAGGAATAGTCCTGCTATAAATACTTCAAATATTTTGGCTGATCAGTGTGACTCAAAACGAGACAATAATTACAAGAGTGCTTAGGTTCGAAGATACATTCTTTCTCAGCCTACACCTTTAAAAAATAATTATATCCTATACCGTATATTTTGTTTTTCCGAATGAATTTCGATTTTCAGCGGTTTCCCAAAAATCCCTTCTGGCTTTACGCCTCGTCGACATCGTGGTTATTAGAGGAGGGGAAAGACCTAAGGCAAGAAACGGAAAGAAATTCGGCCGTGGCCTTTTGAAGGAACCATCCCGGCGCTCGCCTGGGATAAACCATGGAAAATGGAAACCTTGAAGCTCGACGGGGATTCGAACCGCGTCCTCTCGCACACGAGGCCAGATGCCACCGCACACGGTAGGTTCCTTGCCACCACTCCTTCCCTGCCTCTAATGACCACAACGTCGACCAGGCGTAAACCCATAAGGAAATAGATAATCCTAGCAGTATTACAATCTATAACTTTACTGGTTAGTACACAATAATATTCATAGCATAAATATTAATGACATTCTAACAGTCAAGAGAGTATCGATATAAAAAAATATCATGGGTTACATCATTAATAGCCGTTCTCTAGACGATACAACACCATAAATGCAGAAGTGCTACGAAAAATGAAAAAGAAGATGGAAATATTAACCACGGAAGCTTGGCCACATCATGAGGAACTTTTTTTTTCTGTCATCAGTCTTTGAACTGGTTTGATGCAATAAATACATCCCTTCCTATCTTCTGCTAACCTCTTCATCTCCACATACCCCTTACAACCCACGTCCTCAATTATCTGCTGAAAATTTTCCAATCTCTGTCTTCCTCTACAGTTCTTACCCTCGACTGTTCCCTCCACAAGCAAATTAACCAATCAAGCATGTCTCAAAATATGATCTACCAACCTGTCTCTTCTTTCTGTAAGCTTCTTCCACAAACTTCTTTCCTCACTCATTATTTCAAAACTCGTTCATTTCGTATTCTGTCTGTCCACTTAATTTTAAGCACCACATTTCAAATGCTTCAATTTTCTTTATTTCAGGTATTCCTAAAGCCCATGCTACGCTGCCATAAAGTGAGGTGCTCCACAGAAAGAGTTTTAAAAAGTTGTTTCTAATTCCTAGATCAATATTTGAAACTAAAAGATTACTCTCTTTCATGAAGGCTCTTTTCGCTACTGCTTTTAAAATCATTCCTGCTTCGGCCATCGGTTGTAATTTTACTTCCTAAATAGTAAAATTAACTAACTTCTGCTATTGCATCTGACCCTATTCTTATATTTAATCTGCCAGTATTGGTATCATTTCTGCTACGTTTCATTACTTTTGTCTGGCTTTGGTTTATATATTAGTCCAAAATCTTCCTTCAGTATTTTGTTCGTGATAGTTAGTAACTTCTCAATATCCTCAATCTGTTCTGCTAACAAGACAATGTCATCAGCAAATCGTAGCATACTGATTTTTTCTCCTTCGAACATTTATGCCACATTCAAATCTTTCTTTCACTTCATTTATTTCTTCTTCTAGGAACAATAGCCGTTACGAACTCCTGCAGTCTATTCTACAAGGGAAAATGCCAGGAAAGGGAAGTGCTGCTAAAAGAAGAACTTCCTAGCTAAAAAATCTGAGCACTTTGACTGCCAAGACCACTACGGAGCTAATCCAAGCATCAACCAGCAGAGACGAGACAGCCAAGATGGTTGCCGACATCCGAAACGGATAGGGTCGAGAAGAGGAGGAAGATCAGATTAGCAACGTCGATGTATGAGAATAGTCTCGGGAATGTGGAACAATAGATAACATTCTTGAAAAAAACGTTGTTATTGCCAATTAGTGATTACTGATCAGTAGGGTTCGAATCTTTATAACCAAAAAATAGAGAAATATGCATGTAAATATAACCATTAAAAATGGTAAATATGACCTAAAAATGACAAAATATGATAAAACATTTAAATTTGCTATACATCAAAACAAGCTCAATTATACTTCATTTATTTTATCTAGTATTGCCGCTTTCATGTAGACATTAATTTGCTTCCGTGAACTTATTACATCATCCAACCTACTTTTGCCCTCAATTAATTTTTACTTCAAATTCTTTCAGTGTTTTTGGTAAATTATTCATCAATTCTCTTGGCAATTTTGTTGAAGCCACTTTAATTTCATATAATTTACAGAAAATACTCCTCTCCAAATTCCGCACAATCAGATTTTTTCCCCAGCATGGTGGTACTCACTGATCCACTGCAGATTTAACACTGACAGATTTATTTACAAAACTATTAGAGACAATGAGACATTGATTGACGCGGATCGACACAGGCATACTGCTGCTGTATTGTCGAGATTAATAGGCGGGGGGAACATTACGTTTAGAGAATTACTGTAACATATAACTTTAATTATTGACTGGTGAATTCTGACCAATTTAGTGACAATTGTTTTGTTTTTTCCTCCAATGTATATAGGAATACAGTTTTGCGAAAAATTATATTAATTTCGTCTGATCTGTAACTTCTAGTGAATTCCTGGCATTATTAAAAATTAACAGATTTTTCGTCAAAATATGACCAAATGACCATAAATATTATCATAATATGACCAAAACAAGGAAAATGTCCTGAATTTTTATTTATATGCTACATAAAATACAATTAGAAACGTTGAATCAGTGTTTAATTCAGCATTACATATCAAAGAAAAGGCTGGAAAAGATATGACTTCATGATTAATAGACTTTCGGGTTTTGCCGCGTTGTTTAATTCCTTACCTAAGCTTTCGGCTGGTATCCTCCAGCCTTCGTCAGAGATACTGTTTATGTTGGCATAGCAACGAGCGCCAAGCATCGCAGAGTAAGAGGCCGCTATCTTCGTTGATGTTGTTGGTGTTTTTTAAAATTTCTGCTGCCTCTTTCACCCGTCGGGGCCACCACTGGTCTTCTCTCCACAGTAGCCTCGTTTCTTGAAATTTTACTTCATGCCCGGTATTAATAGCATGGCGGACTACGGCGGATTTGTCACTGTTGTTATATTTGTAGTGGCGGATATGTTCTTTAAGTCTCTCCGCCACAGTGCGACCTGTCTCGCCGATATAAACACTGCCACAACTGCAGGGGATTTCGTAAACACCCATAAGCTGGTGTGGGTGTAATTTGTCTTTTACCTTTGTCAGTGACTGACCAAGTTTGCAGTTAGCCTTATATACTATTCGCACCTCCACCCGCTTTAACAATTTCCCAATCCGGTCTGTGATGCCCTGTATGTATGGGAGACAGGCAAATTTTGTTGGCACATTAATATCATGGGATAAGTTTACGTCTCCCATAGGTTTTTTGGGTCTTAAAACCCTCCTGATCTCAGATTCACTATAGCCGTTGGCTTGGAATATTTTTGTAAGTGTCTCCATTTCTTCATTCAGACTTTCCGAGTCACATACTGTCTTAGCTCTTAAGTTGAGTGATGTCAATACGCCTCTCTTCGTTGCCGGATGATGGTGCGACATGGCGTGCAGATACCTATTAGTGTGGGTCGCCTTGCGATACACAGTGTGACCCAAACTTCCATCGCCTCGCTTGTGAACAAGGACATCGAGAAATGGCAGTTGTCCATTTTCTTCCACAACCATAGTGAACTGAATTCTTGGGTGGGCACTATTCAGGTGGTTTAAGAACTCTTGCAAACTCTCCTTACCGTGAGGCCAGATAACAAAAGTGTCATCAACGTAACGGATCCACTTTGTAGGTTTTAGGCGCGCGTTGTTAAGCACCTTCATCTCGAATGATTCCATGAAAATATTGGCGGCTACAGGTGAAAGTGGCGAGCCCATTGCCGCACCTTCAACTTGAGCATAAAGTTGACCACCGTACTGGAACACAGTTGACTTAAGGCAGAACTCTGTCAGGTCAGCCCACTCAGTAGACTTTCCTTGTGCAAGAAGTTTAGCACGTATTACAGCAACGGCTTCGTCTACCGGCACATTAGTGAATAATGAGACAATATCGAAACTCACCATGACATCAGTCTTCTCTAGCGTCAGATCATCAATAATTTGTATAAAGTGAGCTGAGTTCTTTACAGCTGATCTGATATCTTCCGTGAGATGTTTCAGTTTATTGGCAACATACCGCGCAAGTGGATGAGTAGGTGAGTTGACCGCGCTCACAATCGGACGTAAGGGAACCTCTTCTTTGTGCACTTTGGGCAATCCATAGAACCTAGGCATCATGCAATTGTTTCTTTTTAGGTTTTTCTTGTCCTCCTGCTCAATCGCTTTGGAGGTGTAAACTCTTCGGGCCACCTCTGTCCTAATCTTCTGTAGTGGGTTTCTGCTTAATGGTTCGTAGGTCTTGTCTGCCAGCAAGTTCGTAATCTTATTGTGGTAGTCCAGTGCTTTCATTACTACGGTTGCACACCCCTTGTCAGCTGGGAGAACCACAATATCATCACGTTGCCGTAATACCCGCAAGGCTGATCTTTCTTCGCTAGATAGATTGCTGCGTGGTAGTTTTGCGTGGGCAAGAATGCGAGCTGTCTCCTGTCGGATGTTATTTGCCTGATCGGGTTCTAACCCCACAATGGCACTCTCAACGCCCGCTATGATATCTAAAGTTGGCAAATGTGCGGGTACCGGGGCAAAATTAAGACCTTTCGATAGCAAAGATATTGTTGCTTTATCTAGTTCCCCGGCCGTGAGATTTACCACTGTATGGGCCAGTTGCGGAATTTTAGTATGTTGTTGTTGTTGTTCTGCCTTGAATTTTTGAAATTTACAAATCTGTGCCTTTCTAGTATTATTCAGCACTTGCAACGCGTAATTCGATGAAACTGAATCCAACGTATTCCAATCAGGAGCTTCGAGATGTGCGGATAACCATAGATGTAGTTTGTATAAGTTACCTTCTAAGTGAGCCAGCTCCGTTCGCGTCTGTCGCTATGCCAACATAAACAGTATCTCTGACGAAGGCTGGAGGATACCAGCCGAAAGCTTAGGTAAGGAATTAAACAACGCGGCAAAACCCGAAAGTCTATTAATCATGAACAAAGATGGCCGTGGAAGTCTGAGAAATCATTTAAGATATGACTTGTCCCAAAGATCCGAACGCTGCTGATCAACTACTGAGCATTCCAAAAATACACACAATTCCAGAGTCAACTGCAAACACACTGTGCCCCAGCTACATCTAGCAGCCCTTCTTTGCACTCACTCCAACTCCTGTACTTGTTACCCAAAATGTGAGTCCCATACTACACCACCATATTCCAGCAGTGGTCTGAACAAGGTTTTGTACCCCAATTCCTTTACTTCTCCCGTGCATCACCTCATCACTCTTTCCTATTGGTGAAGGATTTCGAATCCTTTCCCTACTACCTGTCCAAAGTGTCATGCCCAGACAAGTCTGCTATCAAATGTTAGGAAATATATGGAACTAGCCTCGTACCCGCGACTTCGTACGCGTGGATTAGGATTTTTTTTGCCAGAATTAAATATAAAAAGTTGTTGGTAACGAAGGATTAGTCCCAAACAATTTCGAGTCGGCATAATATGACATGAAAGCTATCGCTATATCATTCTACCGTCGAACCTGCCTCTTGAAGAGAATTAATTTCCAACACATTTCTGTCACTATTCGATAAGATCTCAAAATTTCGTGACTACAACTGTTAATCATACTGGAAAAAATATCCTGTGCCCTTCATACACATTTCCTTATAAAATTACATCACAACGATATAGCCATTTAGTCGTCAAAACGTAACAAAAAGACAGAGACTTACTTCCGTATTTATAATAATATTACTGTTGTTCACACTCACACACTGACTGGGAACAACACCTGAGGGATCATTATAACGTAAAAAAGTATACACCTACAACATTGCAAGACTACCTACGATTTACCTCGCATTGCGCCCCTAACTTTCTAATATCTACAGTTTAACATTCAATCCGAATAACCTACGACCCAGGCCTGACTCTTACGATGAAAAACAATTTTTAAAAATCTTATCCCCGACGAAGATTCGAACCGGAGACCATGACGTTCGTAAGCCAGCGCTTTAGCCACTGAGCAGCCAGGCCACTACGCGGAAACTCGGTACGGAATCGTCCACATCCAAAGTGTCTGCCTATCGCCATATTTCGAAGTTATGAGACAAATGTGTTATTTATACAGATAATTTTTCAACCAAATGTAGACAGTATTTTTCTCCTTGTTTCAAAGGATAAGCGTGCAAAATTTCATCGAGAACGGATAAAAACTGTGGATCTGTATGAAGACCAAACAAACCAACAAAAGAAAAAACCAAACAAACAAACAAACATACATTCATCTTTATATATAAAGAGAACTGTGGTTCACACTTACACACTGACTGCGAACAAAAAACTGAGGGATCATTATAACGTAAAAGAGTATACACCTACAACATTGCAAGAATACCTACGATTTGCCTCGCATTGCACCCCTAACTTTCTAATATCTACGGTTTAACATTCAATCCGAAAAACCTAGGCCCAGGCCTGACTCTTACGATGAAAAACAATTTTTAAAAATCTTATCCCCGACGGAGATTCGAACCGGAGACCATGACGTTTGTAAGCCAGCGCTTTAGCCACTCAGCTGCCAGGCCACTACGCGGAAACTCGGTACGGAGTCGTCCACATCCAAAGTGTCTGTCTACCACCATATTTCGAAGTTATGAGACAAATGTGTTATTTATACAGATAATTTTTCAACCAAATGTAGACAGTATTTTTCTCCTTGTTTCAAAGGATAGGTGTGCAAAGTTTCATCGAGAACGGATAAAAACTGTGGATTTGTATGAAGAACAAACAAACAAACAAACCAACAAACCAAAAAACAAACAAACAAACAAACAAACAAACATACATTCATCTTTATATATAAAGATGAGTCAAAGACGATGCTACAAATTAATGTTGCCTCTGTAGTTGCTTCATTAAAATGCTCAGAGGGAGTTGCTTGAAGTTTAGGTTGGTTTCCACTGTCAAAACAAGAATTCTCTATTATTCCCCATTTGTGTATCCAGTAGTCTACCGTGCCCTGTTCTCATACTGTTCAGGCCCGCCTAGTTGGTAATAGATTGGTTGAATCAAGCAGGTATAGCATGTTGAATTCCTTGATTTAAAATCGTTTTAAGTTCGATGGGTGCAATCCTGATGTATTCTGCCATTCCTTTTTTAAAGCCATCTATCTTCGGAAGCAGGCGTATGTTCCAGATATTGCTCTCATTGTGTCGTTTTTACTGGGTGCTCGATGATTTTAATGTGCCTGCTAGATGGCCATACTGAGCTGAGGGGCTGCGGGCTCCTGTTTGTCTGCCCAACCCGTCCTGGAAGTTTCTGATAACGTTATTTATGGTTTTGTCTTCTATAACTGTTTTGTGGAAGTAGTCTTTGTATCTCAGTGGTCGATCCAAAACTACAATTGAGTACTTCGGATGATGAGTGTACTTCAGTGATTGGTTTTTGAATTATATTTGAGGTCTTTAAGAGGCTTGTTGATGAAGAGGGCAGTTTCGGTGTTATTTGTTAGCAGCGTAAGCACGTGACCGTTTTTGTGCGTATCGTCACGGATCTAGAATAGTAACAGTTTTTAGGTTCAAAGATTATGAGAGGTTGATCTGATCTGATCAAATGCAAATCTGTGTTTCATCCTTAGAATGAATAGAATCTCATGAGCTTGAAGAACTCGGAAGTAATGGTAGACGTAGGTATTAAACACGGATAAGGACGATCGCGCTTTCGTACAATTGTTTCAATTGTTGAAATACAAACTTGACTTGCATTTGACCCTTAAAGTTCACTCTGCAAAATTTGAAGAATTCTTGTTTGTTTCGGGGCATCACGTTGTTCTTTTTATTGAGGCTGGGCATTCATAATTATCTTTGGTCATACAACTTAATACAGATTCCAGATTATTAAACAGCTGAGCAACTCCTAAGAAATGAATTGCCAGAATACTTGATTTGGTTACATATTTGGTCTGATGTCTACATTAAACAATCTAATAACTCACGTAGAGCGAACTTGAAGAAAGACCATTAACGAAAGTGGTCGGTAAAATACGTAAAAAGTAAATAAATCGTAATGTATAAACTTTGGTCAAGCAATAAAATTAGCGAAAGTTTTAATTAAATCGAAATTCAGCGTAGGCCGGAATGACAATTGGCATTACCATGAGTAATTTAGGCTTTTTTATGTTACTTTCATTAGCAATATAGTTTTTTTCAGCTGTAAAGTTTAATAATAATTTTAACTATGAAATGCTACGAAAAATTTAATGAATGTATTGTGGAAATTGATTTGGCAGCAGTTGCTTAGCTATTAAACTGTGTACATAACCTCGAATTTCTTCTAATGATATCTCTGGTGGCTGTTAATTTGCGAGCGAAGGCTGACACGTGACACCGTTCTCCAGCCAATAGCTATTGAGGTGAGTGAGTGAGTGAGCTTAGGAAATTATATAGTAGATCAGTTTCAGGTGCTCGTGCTGAAGAATTCATTCAGTTTGTGAATGTCATCTGTGAGAATTTCTTCAGATGTTCTGATGTTCCTACAATGTGCTGTCACAACTACATCATAGTCTGTGCTGTAAATGTTGAAAAGTAGTGGAGCAGAGCAAGGACTGGACTCTGTGGCAGCCCGTTGTCCCATTAACATATAACGTAGTGAAACTCTTCTGTCTTACGTTGTTAGCTTTGATTTGAGTTCAGAGATTGTTGCGTGTGATTTCAAATGAGTTGATTATGTTAGTATGAAATCTAAAATCGTTGTTATGAGGAAAAGTTGTTCTACTAAAAATCGAAAATTAGAACCTAGTTTGAATAATGTTGCAATTTATGCTAAAATAAGTTTGTGTTGTCTGGAAGTACCGCGGATTCGTTTCTTACGCTGGCTGTGTTAAGCGGGATGGCGACCTTCTCAAGAACGTCTCTGATTTATCTGCGGACGTAACAAACACACCCACTTTCCCCATTATATCTTTGATGTGTTTATGATATCTATAAAACACAGTTAATGAGATTCCTCGCTGATTTATAACAATCTACCTAATAATGATTCAAAGACTGCAGAAGGCATTCACTGTCAGAAAAATCCAGGAATTATTACTCAGACGCTAGCTTCGGGATTTCTACCATTAATACTTCTGCGTTATTTCTGGTGTCTGCATGTCACAATCGGTTATTAGTGGGGTTCGGATCTTTATGACCAATAAAAAATAGAGAAATATGCAGGCAAATATGACCTTACCTGCAGTGAACGGAGAATCAAAAGCTTGCCATGCCCATTCTATTGGGCTGACAAGTGTGCATCCTGTATCTGGGAACAGTTTTAATTTAAAAAAAACTATTTTCGGAAAAAACATGGACTTGCTGCCTTTCTGCAGTTAGCGATTCAAATGTGTTCAAGGGAGATGATTTGATGTCACGCTCATGGTCACTAAAAAAGCTGCGTCGTCACCGAGACTTGGTTTCGCTCAGTCGGCGGGTGCCATGTTGCTGCTGTTAGGCTGTGTTTCCACTAAGCGACTAGTCGCTGGCGACCGCGAGTCGCTAGCGGCTAGTTTTATAGCGACTGAGTGTTTGACGGTGTTCTACAAACCAGCTCAATTCCAAACTGGACGCCGAAGAAATAAATGACGTTAACAAGAAGAAAATGAAAGCACACATACTTTTAGTGAATCACCGAAAATAATAATAATATTAATAATAGATTTGGATACCGTCGTTTGTTATTTGAATTGACGTCGGAGCTTACGGAAAAATGCAGTGTCGCTTCTCTATTTAGATATATATATATAAAACTGACCAAGAACGAAGTAAATATTCCAGGAAATATTCCAAGAAGAACACACCGATGCCTTATGTTTTTGTCGGTGATGATGCTCTCAAACTAACTGATAATGTTTTGTTTTCGTATAGGGGGTGAACTTTAACAACAAAAAAGAGTGTTTAACTAAAGGTTGTATTGAGCAAGGTGATACTTCGGGTGTAAATTTGGCATAATGGCCAGTAAATGGCGTATATTTCACAGAGTTATATTTTTCTATAGACATCGCAAGCTCCATGAATTTTGTATGATTTTGTGCTACGAAGGCGGTCAATCGCGCAGTGTGCATTGCGCTGTAATTTTACATAGGTATTGAGTCGCACGCGGCTGTTCCAGTCGCGTGTTCTTTTAGATTCGCGACGACTTCCAAGTTGCGGTCGCGTCAGTGGGTATGGTTAATGACTTAATAAATAGGAATCGAGCGCGCCGGCCGCTCGCGACTAGCCGCTTAGTGGAAATAGAGCTTAAGGCCATCTAGCGGCAGCTACATCTACATCTATATATATACTCTGCAATTCACAAAATTGTGGGTGGCAGAGAGTGCTCAGCACCAAAGCTAATCTCTTTGCTGTGCTTTCCAATCCCGAATGGTACGATAGAAAAAAGAATTCATATAAGAATCAGTGCGGCACCTTATTTCTCTAATCTTACTTTACGGTCATTCCGACTCAAGTAAGTTGGTGGACGAAGTATTTCACTACACTCGTAAGTGAAAGTGGGAGTACGCATGTTTACCAATAAGTTTAAACGAAACATGTGTCGTCTATCTACCAGAGACTCCCAGCCCAGTCTAGTAATCAGAACTGTGACGCTTTCATAAGGACTGTAGCAAGCGGTCACGAATCGAGCGGCTCTTCTCTGTACTGTCAATCAGTCCCTTACGAAACGGATCCCAAACGGCACAACATTAGTCCAAATGTGGACGCACAAGAGATTTGTACGCTAACCCCTTTGATTGTTCGTTACAATTTTTCAAGATTCAACCTATCAATCGCAGAATTAGCTCTACCTACTAACGAATTAATGTGTAAGTCCCGTTTCATTTTCCTTTGTACTGTTACTCCCAAATATTTCACAGAATCGGTCATATCAATAACTGAACTGCTTACCTCGTATTTCTGAACAATTGGATTCTTTTTGTTAGTTATGCTCATTCTCTTGCGCTTTTTACAATTTAGTGTAAGTTGCCATTCAGCGCTCCATGCCAAAATAACATCCAGATCACGCTGAATTGCTAAACAATCGGCCATTCCTTACTTCCCAATAAATAACCGCATCATCAACAAACAATCTAAAAAGGCTTTTCTCTTTGTTTCCGAGATCGTTTATAAAAATTAAGAAAAGAAGTGGTTCCATTACACTTCCTTGAGGTACACCCGATGTAACATCTAGATTAGAAGAACTTTCTCCTTCAACGACGACATACTGCGACCGACCAATTAGAAAATCCTTTATCCATTCACAAAGCTGATCCGATATACCGTTCGCTCGAAGCTTCGCTAAAAGGCGGTTGTGTGTCACAGAGTCATAGGCTTTCTAAAATCTAGAATAATTGCATCTACTTGTTAGCCAGCATAGCTATAGACAAGAGCCGACGGATGAGGTCGGGACACCGTCGAGAGTCGACGAGACGCCGCATAATTACTGTGCGTCGCACCTGTCGGTGCTGTGGCTGCCTCCTCACTGGACATTCCGCGCGGCTGCGCCCCATCCGTCTCGGCAGTCCGCTTAGTGCTAATTGAGGTGATGGATGCCGCTGGCCTGCGTGTCCCAGCGCCCACGAGGTGACATCTACATCTCCGTCGTTAGCGCCCGCGCCGTGTAGGGAGCGCCGGGGCTCGTCTCAACGCTCCATTAATCATACCGCGAGCCCTCGCTCGCTCCCGGCAACCCGATCCACTGCCTAATACGGATCAAGGTGAGCCACGGTGAGTCACCCCACCCTGCAGCATCGCACTCGCTGAATCCCAACACCAATGTGGGGAAGGAATAATAAGGGAACAGAGATCCACAACCACTAGGTATCAATCAATTCATCTCAGGCACGAGTGGAGCAGACAGGGCCACCAGCTCACCATGACTTCCGCATCATGTGAAACATCTCGAACATTCTTAGGTATGACATCTGCTGAACCCGTGGTCAGGGCTTACGGATCTGCTCTTTCTTTTGCTGATTTTCCTCGTGTAAGTGGATAACAATATATTCATCAACCTCTCTGGGGATAATACTTCGAAAGTAGTTCTGAATTTTTGGATTCAGCAGCCAAAATAGCAAAAACAGTGCAGACGACTATACAGTCAATCGATATTTTATGATATTTGTATATATTATACTAGAAATAAGTGTGTAAATCGAAATAATAAATCGAAGTTAGTGTATTGAAAAAAAAATATATCTGCAAATATTAAGCGTCAACAGATCTTGAAAACGTACTTTGCTTAACCTTTTCCCCGTGAAGTCCATTCGTAGTTTAAGTGACAGTGGTTGCTAAATAATGTTGGTAACCCTAGCGGCGTATGGTGATGTACTAACTAGTAGACTTGCACAGTATAGTTCGCGACCGGGAGCGCTCAGTTTAGTTCGCAGCTCCTTAGCGAACTATGCCGCTCCCTTCTCTGATTCCAGATAGACAGATCGTTCCCTCGCTTTGTTATGGTAGTTGCGGCTGTCGGTGACGGTGGCTGTGGCGAGCAGGAAACTGGTGGCGCAGTCAGCCAGCCACTCGTTTCCATCCTCGCACAGCCGAGCAGTCTGTTTGCTGTTAACCTCGCAATATACGCGATTTGTGTAGTTGAATATGTCCAGTGAACTATAGAATGTCACTGTGGAAATGAGTGGAAATGAAAGTGTAGAGAAGACAAAAGGGAAAAGTAAGAAGCATTTATCATTATCGTTTTCCCGGTAATATCAACCTTTATTAGCGACAATAATTGAAAGAAAGACGATTTAGACATTCTGAAATAATTAAAAAACTTGTTGTATGAATTCAGTTCATCAAAAAGAGTATAGATTCCCTTAGCGATAGAATATGCATCTTTCTCCCCCTTCGCCTTCTCTTTTTCATTTTAATTATTAATTTCAAATTAATTATTAATTTAACTGCGACGGTATTCCAACAATAAAAGAAAATTTATATATGGTAATTAGATGACTAGGGAAACTACCACCGGAGCATATTTCGACATTTTTAATTTAATTCGTGGCGACTTTTCCGGAAAAGGAGAGTGCTAAACGTGAAAAGGACATTATAAGGAAACAGTTAATCCAAATTTCAACAGGTTAATAACAGTTTTTCACTGGTGGAAAATGTCCCACCCCACCCCACCCAAAAATATAATCAGCATAATTAATACATGTTACAAATAGATTATTAAAATAAAAAATTAATTTGCGAACGTGTGTGTGCGCGTGAAATAGGATCGGAGCCAACGATCTTACCTGAATTCCCCGCATTGAGACACTCTGTGGTCTTTGGTAAAACGAAAGACTCGGATAAAGTAGAGATTAATGTTTGAAGTTATGAAAGGAATACTTTGAAAAGGAATGTAGCGATTCTGCCAGATACTATATGGTCATTTGATTATTTAAAATGTTAAACTTTGGTTAAGTGTCTTTTGAGTTTTTAATTTCAGTAATTTCATTAGAGAGAGAGAGAGAGAGATACAAGAAATAAGGAATACTTATTTGCGTGAAATTCAAAATGATAATAGACCAAATTTAAATAGCGGACACACAAAATGACGAAATTATTTTGATAGATACATTTAAATGCGCATGTTTCATAAAGTTAAAGAAGTTTTCCGGCCTTAAGTCAAAATGAATATTTTGAATTCAAATGAACCATCGATAAATACATTTCATCATTTGCTATGGTGAGATTAGAATCCAAAATTTAGCATACAGTCACGGGTGGAGTGTATCGTTTTAATTTTATAGGTAATGCAGAGAATTACTAGATTATTACTCTTTCATGAAAGAAACTAAACAACTTAATGAATTACGGTCGAATTTCGATCGCTGGGCGATCACTAGTATGTATAGTTCCTTGTGCTTTTCGTCCAGGCCGTATTTCACCACTAGGAAGAAAATACAACACCTATATTGAATCTCCTCCATGTAGATATAGTGGTTTTGGAGATTTTTTCCCCTCACTTTCAATATACAATATCTCGAGAACTAAGCTACATATTTTAAAAAAAATAAAAAATAAAAGTATTTTTGATTGTCTCGTCGAGTTACATACGAATTCATAATAAAATCTGGCTATGGCGGATAAGGATAAGAATCCATCATCAAAGTCCTCTTGATTCCCAGGTACGTCTAAAAGATGATCGGATTACTATATCTTCTCGCTCCAGTATTCAGCGGCTTTCACAGCGTTGCCGTTGGTAAGATTAAATCCCACTGATTCACATGTAGCAATTTGAGACGCCACTATCTGTAAGCTTCTATCGTATACTTGTAATTCTCCGTTTTTAATATAATATTTACAAGCTTCAGTAACAAACTCCTAATACAATCTAACTGTCCAGCCTAGAGACATCTGGATGGTGAATATCATCGCAACCAGCACTCCTATCGTGAGTATGATTCTCGAAGAGTAGATTAGTTTCCTGAACGTGAGGCATAAATGGTTGACTTTTTACGCTAACCGCCGTCAGTTTGAGAATGTTTTCAGCATGACCCGTAGTCCACGTGAGAGCGGGCAGCCTGCTTTTAATCCTTTGAGCTCTGGCTGTCGTCCATTACTCCTGACGGAGATCTCGCCGAGTCCCGTTGAGCGTCAGACACATGTTGTTCACTTCAGCCAACACGACACTTAATAAAGTCGCTTCGACTCGTCTCGAGCAGCTTTCTTCGACAGAATGCAAATCAGCTGGAATTAAGAAACTGTTAAATCCATCATTCTCAGATATTCATCTGGTGGAGCTCTGTTCTTGACAAATGGGAAGTGGGCGGGTTGCTGCAATCGTGAATGACGGTCCCGTGCTTGTCCTCTCTTCTGATGCATTCCACACTTCCGCGCATTCTGAGGCTAATCTGCAATAAAATCACGAACTGCCCTTCTAAGTAGAAGTCGAAGAACAGACAGGAAAAATGCTGTCGGAAGGTAACCTGATCCAGTTCAGCAAACGGAATTTTGTTATTTAAATGTATATTTTTTCTGTCATCACGTCATCATTCCGTTCACTGATTAGATGCACCTTCCATGACTTTCCTGGTTGAGCTTTTCTTTTCTTTTTAGCTTGTGGCTTTATGCCTCGTCGACGTCGATGTCACAAAGGACAGGAAGGGCTAGTTACGGGAAGTAAGTCTGCCATGTTCAAAACTAAACCGACCATTAAAGTACGAAAAATTGAGTTATAGAAACGATGATAAAGAAAAGCCTTTGCGGAATTATCATAGGAGAAAATACTTTTTTTCTTTAAACAGTACTCTTAGTATTGAACATATTTTTGTAATGGCACAAATTTCATTTTCTTCAGCACAAGCCACTCTTCCATGAAGACAATATTGTGCTTGTAAGATCGATCATCCTTTCGTGTGCTTCTTCACTACTTAGTGAGATGTAAATTTTCATTACCTCTTCTTTCTGACTCGAGTAAATAAATTAATCTTCTCTTGGTTTAGAATTTTAAAGAACATTACGCTGGAAGACGATAAAGCTAACAAACAAAAACTGTAACCGCCTTTCTCATCAAACCATCAATCCCAAATATTTTACTCGTTTTGAAAATGTATTAATAAATTTTCGGGTGGCAATTTTTGTATTTCCATTCATTATCATATAGTCATTGTAATTAAGGCAGGTGCCAAAGGGATTAGTTACAAACATTTATAAATGCAAATTAATAGTTTAATTATTAATATAAATAGTACGATATGCAATGGTAGTATGGGATATTATTATCTGCTATATAATTTCTTAAGATCACTCACTCATTCACTTACTCATCTCGATAGCTATTGGCTGGAGAACGGTGTCACGTGTCAGCCTTCGCTCGAAAATTAAAAAAGACCAGAGGTATCATTAGAAGAAATTCGAGACTATATCCACAATTTTTTATATCTGCTACCACATTAATTCTCATAATACATTCATTAAGTTTTCGTAGCATTTCAAAGTTGATAAATTTTGCGGATGAAAAAACGTTGATCTGCTTTTCAATAACATGTTGCTAATGAAAGCAACATAAAAAAAAAACTTTAAAAAATTAAACTACTCATGGCCTCTGCTATAACCACAAATGCCAATTGTCATTCTGGCGTAGGATAAATTTCAATTAAATTAAAGCTGTCAGTAATGTTGTTGCTTGACCAAAGTCTGTGCATTAAGCTTTATTTTCTTTCTTTTTTTTAGGTAATTTACTGAACACTTTCGTTAAAAACGTCTTTGTTCATGTTCGCTGTACATGAATGATTAAGACATCAGACCAAATATATTACCGAATAGAGTATTCTGGCAATCCATTTCTTTGGAGTTTCTCAACTGTTTAATAATATGGAATGTGTATTAATTTCTGTGACCATTACAGGGACTATGACCAAAGATTACATTATGAGTGTGTGCCCAGTCTCAATACATTAACGTGATGCTTTCGAAGCGAACAGAGATTTTTAAAATTCAGAATGAAATGCAGAATGAAATTTCAGGGACAAATACAAGTTTGTATTTAAGTAATCGCGAGTCTAAGACCTTTGAAATAATTATACTATAGTTCGATCTTACCTGTTCGTGTTTAATATACTACGTATGTTATTACTTGTGAGTTCTAAGGGTGAAACACAGATACATATTTGGTCAGATCGTGTCAACCTGTTACAATCTTTGACCTCAAAAACTGGAACTATTTTAGATCCTTGACGATACGGAAAAAAACGGCCACGGGCTTACTTACACTGGTGACATATAAATTAAAAACCCTCAATTTACCAAGAAATTTGCAAATATTAATCATTGAGTATTTCCAAACATTTAATTCGCCATCTGTTTATTGAAATCAGTCATCAGAATAATAAGATAAGGAAAATCGACAAACAAAAATTAGCAGATCTCAATTAACGTACTCGACGGGTAGCATGAAAAGTAGCTAGAGTTACACGTTGAGGTTGGGAAGCTTCGGTGCGCCTTGATCACTGCAGGCAGCAGTAGCGTTGTCGTGAGCCGATGACAGACTGTTCCTCTTGATGTCATCAACCGAACTGCCTTGTCACCACGCACTCACTTCTCGAAATCAGCAAATATACGGAGCTAGCGTAGAACCGTGCAACCCGTCGAGTCAACGGCGGCACTGCCTACCCTTTTCTCGAAGCGATTCGGGCTATATTTGTACCTCAATTTCTTAGGTCTTATTCATGCTCCATGTCTCAAATTTCTATTATACATAGATATAAGAAATCTTAGCAAATATACGAAATTTTATTTCGTTACTATTCTTCGTTCGGATGTTATTCTGATACAAACGTGAGCGATTTTGTCACTCACTCACTCACTGACGATCATCAAAACTCTAAGGTACTTCTCGTAGCCGCAGAAAGCTGAATTTGGTACAAAAATAATATTTTACCCACATATTATAACAAAGTCTGAAACTCGTAAATTTCCTACCCCTAACGTGAAATCGCTTTCTACCCTTATAACTTTTTACACCACAGATTTTCATTGTAGTGAGCTTACTAGGTATAACTAATGGGTTAAATTTTACTTTTTTCATTTTCTTACTTAGGAAGTTATTGAAATTCAAAATTATATTGCGACCATGACACCCCGACATCAAAATTCCACTGTACTTCCAGTAAACATAGAAACAAGTAATTTAGTATACATATATGGTTTCATCGCTAAATCATAAGAAAAGTCTAATATTGGAGTTTTTCCCCATATTTATTTAATTACACTCCCAAACATGAAAAATTCTGGCACATATTTGTGGCTTAATTGCTTCGCTCTGTTTAAAGCTATATGCCTGAAATGCATAGAGATCAGCAAGTTTAACTAATTTCTTATTTTTTACTTTGTTCCTAAGGTTGATTTGGAAGTTACTAGCAATTTTTTATTGTGGTAGTTAAACCAGTGGCAATCTGCATTGCTTGGCTACGGCGAACACCCATTGTTTTCAGAGAGTGGGGCATTGTTGGTAACGTTTATTGATGTCTTCAATTATTCTGAAATGTTCTTATTTACCGATTTTCAAAGTAAATAATAACATTTGAACGGCAATTTAGAATAAGCAATAAACTTACAAAAAAGAAATGAGATCCCCCCCCCCCCAAAAAAAAAATAAACAATTCTTGTAAAAATAGGTCAAGTCTCGTGTTCATGTAGTGACAAAAAGTTATGAGCTCTTCTTCTTAGCCAAGTCTACACTTTACAGTGTGTATTCACTTCTCTTTAAGAAACAAAATAGTTTCTCTCGGTTTCATGGATCGTTTACTTAAAATAGTATAAAAAATCTGGTGACTTGGCCATTATGCACGTCATAATTTTTACTGAAATTGTCAAATTCGAAAAAGAGCGGGGAAATCTTAGCTTTTGTGTATTTGTGAGTTTGACAAATCAACACATCATCTATCCGGCCCGTACATTTCTACGAAGGAGTTTGAATTTTCAAGTCATTCACTCGCGCCCTTTCCATACTAAAACTGGTAAGTTTTTCTCTTATAAAAATTAACAATCTCCTATTGAGGGTAGCCATAACTTGTTTTTGAGCAGGTGACTCCTAGCAGTAACATGTATAGTGTTTGCACCTGCGACCCCTCTGCATCAGGCGAGACAGGTCCCCTCAAGCTGGGTTCCCACGACCCGCGCATTTGCCGGCCGGCCGGGCCGATTCACCAACCAAAGGCCGTAGGAAGGGTCCCGATTGTGCTGGCGGGGATGGAGCGCCTCTGTCCATCGCCCAGTCGATAGAGATCAAAGGCAAGGGCTAGCCTGTGGCGGATGCTGATCCGTCCACTGCGGCTGATGTGGTGCGGCCTCCAGAACAACGCGTCGTGAAAATCCACCTCCAGACTTTCGCCCGCTGAGTGACAGCTCCCCCTCCGAGCTCAGCTGTCTCGTCCCTTTCCAGACATTGTCTTCCTCGCAAAATCGGATATCTGCTATACTTACCTTAGTCCTTGCGTATTATTTGATTACAATTACTCTTTGCTTCCAAAATCGTTATTACCACACACGTTACTCTAGAAATCTTTCAACAGAAATCAGTTGAATAGAGTTCACTTAAGTAAGCTACTCGCAGACAAGCGGGAGCTTCTACTACCAGTACATAATTTCCCAAGCTCACTCGCTCACTCACTCACCTCGATAGTTATTGGCTGGAGAACGGTGACATCATGGGCCAGCCTTCAATCGCAAATTAATAGCGACCAGAAATGTCATTAGAAGAAATTCGATGTTATGTCCTCAATTTAATAGCTAAGCAACTGCTTCCCAAATTAATTGTTATAATACATTTATTAAGTCTGCTTTTCGTAGAATAAGATACAAGTTACGACTGAAAAAAACGTGGAACTGCTTTTCTCTAACATGTCGCTAATTAAAGCAATATAAAAAAAAAACCTTTTAAAAACTTAAATTACTCATGGTCTCTGCCGAATGCCAATTGTCATTCCGGCTTAGGATAAATATCAGTTCAATTAAAACTTTCGCCAATGTTGTTTGACCAAAGTTTATACATTACAGTTTATTTGCTTTTTACGAATTTACAGAGCACTTTCGTTAATTGTCTTTGTTCACGTTTGCAGTACATGAGTTTTAGGTTATTTAAAGAGTAAATCGGACCAAATATGTTACCAAATCGAGTATTCTGGCAATTAGTTTATTCGTAGTTGTTCAACTCTTTAATAACCTGGAATCTGTATTAAGTTCTCTGGCCGTTACAGACATTATGACCAAAGATTAGATTGTGAAAGTTTCCTAGCCTCAATTAAAAACAATTTGATGCTTTCGAAGCAATTACGCGCTCCCTTTAAACAAGTTTTTCTCAAATTTTGCAGAGTGAACTTTTAGTGTCAAACACAAGTCAAGTTTGTATTTAAGCTAGTTCAAGTGCAGCAACCATGAACTTTGAAACAATTATACGATAATACGATCGTCTCTGTCCGTGTTTAATACGTCTAAGCTCGAGAGAGTTTATTCAACTTACGGGTGAAACCCAAGTGAAGTTCGTATTTGGCCAGATCAGGTAAAACTCATAATCTTTGGCCCGTGACGACAAGCAAAAAAAAAAAAAAAAAAAAACGGTCACGGGCTTACACTAGTAATATAATAAACTATTAAAAACATAGCATTTCATTACGTTTTGTCTGGTACTGTTATCGTGCCTCGTTGGTTAACGTTCAGGCAGTACACTGTTTCTATTACTGATGCAACCATCGATGTTTTGGTTTTCAGTGGTTCTTGGGAATCATTACAACCTCCTGTTTTGCTTTACGACCCCTCGTCGGGATTGAGGTCGAGGTTATTACAGGCGTAAAAGGGACGGGCGGCAACGAGCGGCAGGGAATTCGGTGATGGCGTTTTGAAGGAAGCATCCCGGCATTAGCTTGGAGCGATGTTGGGAAACCATGGAAAACTCACACCTGGATGCCCAGACAGGGATTCGAACCCTCATACTCCCGAATGCGAGACCAGAGCGTTACCGCTCCACCCACCACGCTCGGTCATTAAAGCCAAAGGCAGTGATGGTCCCTCCAAAAGTCAATGGCCGACAATCTTCTCCTCACCGTAATACCCTGCAAATCCTTTTTTTTTTTTTTTAATAAAAAAATTGAGTAATTAGTAATGAAGCACACTTGATTGGGTTCTGCTGGGGCCGAGCTGTCACATACTCTCAGCTCCCGGAGTAACTTTATTATTATTATTATTATTAATTTAATTGCGATGTAGCTAACGCTCCTGTGGCAATTCCCTTAGTCATCCAATTAGCCTAGTTTATATTACTTTTGAAATTTTCTTTTATAGTTGCAGAGATAAATTCCTCCCCCCATTCACTTTTCCGATTTACAAATTTTAATTTTAAACTCCTCAAGTATTGTTGGCAAATCGCTCATAATTTCACTTGGAAATCCGTTGCAGTCCCTGAAACCCTTATTAACAAAAGAAAAATTTCCCACTCCCTTGTGCATGAAATCGAGCGCAATCTTGTGGTCATGGTCACTTTTCCCCTTCCATGGACCATTCCTACTACTTTGACCAATATGCCTCCAAGCCCCATCACCAACATATGCCCTGTACATTCCCAGCACTCTCTTCACCCTCCTTCTTTCCTCCAATGACTCCCAATCCAGCTCCCTTATCATATCAGTTACTGACTGGGTCATGCGATAATTTCCATAAAGAAATCTAGCTCTTCTTTCCACACCTTCCAGCTCTTGTATTTGATAACCAAAATGTGGGTCCCAAACTACACCACCATATTCAACCAATGGCATGACCAAAGTTTTGTAACCCAACTCCCTAACTTCTCTGGTACATCCTCCCATCACCCTCTCCAGTAAATACAGGGATTTGTAACCATATCCTACTACCTGACCAATTTGCTCTGCCCAATTGAGTTTGTCATTAAAGTTTATGTTAAGATATTTACACTTCAAGTTTTCAATAAGCAATACTGACTCCACCCTATAATCGTAATTAGTTTTTTTATCTGTGTACCTAATAAGCTTACTCTTTTGGCATTCATCTTCATTCCATGCTGACCTACCAATTTAGATATTCCAGGTCACACTGAAGCTGTTCACAGACTTCGCCTGTTTTGATCCTATTATATACCACTATATCATCTGCAAAATTCCTAGATTCTGGCCGTAACCCAGACAGATAGTAAAATAACAAACCATTTACTTTTTAGTCTCAAACTGTAGTATGTCTTATGCGTTTCAAAAATGGCGACAGGAAGTAAAATTTAATGCATTTCGGTGAATTAAATGCAGTTTATAGCGCCTACCTAAATCTGGGTTTCAGGGGGGAGCGGTTGGCATTCCTGGGAAGGCGAGCGGCGTGTCGGCGCTCTTTGAAACTCGACACACCGCCCACGCCCCACCTCTCCCAGCGCCACCGCTCACCTGGCGCTGCGAGCTCACAAGTAATCCGTATCCCCGCTGCCGAGGGTCGCTGGCTCGAATCCTGTGTGCTACTGTCGTGGAAACAGACCGGGCATGGTTGGGACAGGTTTTCACATTTTGATTTTTAGACCAGATTCTGTGAACACCGTCCCCTGTACGCAGGGTCGATTGGAGTTGGTTGGCGTAGCCCTCGTCAAACGTTTAAAAAAAATGACTTGAGAGAGAGAAAAAAGTAAAACAAACTTGAAATTCTTTAAGTAAACAACTCATTTGCATATATTTTAATTTAAAAAATCATAGAAAATAGAAGGGGGAAAGCAAGCCTAAGAGAAGCTAAAAGAAACAAGCGACCGTAAATATTGTAATTAAGTCAAATTAACGATGTAGATTGTTGAACTTGACTCATTAGGTAGGCTCACGAGCTTTTCTAACAGTTTTATATTTGCACCAAATTTCCTCTACTTTTTTAGATCACATACAAAACTTACCACAATTACTTTTTTTTAGCTACAACTTCAGTTTCGTCCAATGATGATACGATTCTTGTATACTGAGCACCATCATAGGTAACCACTAGCAATTATTCTTGAGTTGAGGCTACTTTTGCTCTTCGGCTTTTGACTTCCTTATCTTCTTCTGGAGATTTGTTAACTGGGCTAGACAGCCCCACCTCCTGCCCACGAGTTGTCTGGGGTCTGGCTTATTCGTGTTATTGTTCTATAAAAGTAGACACTCATCACAGCCATCATCTCTGTCAGCGTAACTCACAGCTAGGCTCTCCTCCTCACTTGAAATCATAAAATAGATTTTGCCCCTTGCACTTAGTTTACCCAACTTTTTGCTCTGTGCCAACCGACCCCGAACACAGATGGCCAACCTGCCCCAACCACGTTTTAATACCAAAGATGACAGTTTTGAAACTACCATATTGGCAACGAGTGTTTTAATAATGTTAAACATAGCCCTTAATTCAATTATTCAAATGTACTACACAAGTTAAGCATATCCTATACTTGTAGCCTGCGATACACAAAACAGTTAAGATACTTCAGAAAAATTACTTTTTTTTTTTTTTTTTTTTTTTTTTTTTTTTTCCTATCCTGTGCTAACCTCTTCATTTCTACATACCCCTTACAACCCTCGTCCTCAATTATCTGCTTTATATATTCTAATCTCTGTCTTCCTCTACAGTTCTTACCTTCGACTGTTCCCTCCACTAACAAATTAACCAATCCAGCATGTCTCAAAATATGACCTACCAGCCTGTCTCTTCTTCCTGTAAGCTTCTTCCATAAACTTCTTTTCTCACCCATCATTTCCAAAACTCTTTCATTTCTTACTTTGTCTGTCCACCTATTTTTCAGCATTCTTCTGTAGCACCACATTTCAAATGCTTCAAGTTTCTTTCTTTTCGGTATTTCTAAAGTCCACGATTCGCTACTGTAAAGTGTTGTGCTCCACACAAAGAGTTTTAAAAAGTTATTTCTAATTCCTAGATCAATTACTTACTGAATGAAAATGACATCAATCGCCCCTTCTTCCCTCACAAATAGATCATACTGTTGTTATTGGGATGTAGTTGAGGCTACAAAAGTCACATGGTTAGGAGGTGTTTAAACTTTAGAAGCGCGCTTGCGGATGTGATGCTCTCGGTCTTTGCAGTATTGCGAATGGTTGACCCGATTTGATAGTAGTCGTCAATCAATTACTAAGTCCACGTTCAGAAAATCGGAGAACTGTAGTGTGAAAACTGCCGCCTGACTATCAGACAGCTCACCACAGTTCCACGAGTGCTGATTTTTTACAACTTTACAAAAACGCCGCAGTCACTGAAGGACATATCAAAGGAAGTTTGCAACACCGCTGCGACGAGTGGACGGAGTACAGGCCAGGCCAGTGACCACTAATATACAAGTGACAAAAAAATTGAAGTCTCACATATTGTGTCAATGTATCACTGAATAATATTTCCATTTAATAACAAAATAAATAATAGGATCCAGTACGCAGATACATTTACATCAATAAATCATCGAAGATTCTACAGAGACTAAGATAAACCTGGTGGATGGCCGACGTCATGACGGTGCAGCGAGGAAGCTGACCACAATATCCAAGTCCTCGGCGCAGCTGGGAAATACTGCGATGTCGATTCGTCCGTCGGTTGGCTCGTTAATATAGTAATTACGACTAGGATGTTCACTGTTTTATCTGCAATACCTGCCATGATAGACGTTTATGAATACCAGGGGGAACCCAAAAATAATCGGAATAACATTGCCTTGGGCGGAGCTTCTGTAGTACGCGTTTCTGCCACTAGGCATTTATAGCCCATCTCATTGTCAGTTCAGTGCCACCTGTGTTATCGACATGGCTTGTTCTGTAAATCTGCAGTGATTGTGTTTGCTAGCACTTGTTTCGTTTTTGATTATGGCAAGTTTAAGTGAACAACGTGCACCTGTGAAATTTTGTTTTCAGCTCAGTAAAAATGCTGCTGAAACTGGTTTAATGTTGAAACCAGATTACAAAGATGACGGTATGGTAAAAACTCAAGAGTACTAGTGATTCGCTTGGTTTAAAAATGGTGACATCTCGATTATGAAAATAATTGCGTGGTGTAAAGATTGGCAGTTGGAGTTAAACGCTAAAAAGTGCCAAGTCATGCGTGTAAGTAAAAAGGTGACACCATTTAGCTCTGAATATACAATTAATGGTACTGTACTTAGAACGGTAGATTCCGCTTAATACCTAGGGGTAACAATTAGTAATAATTTGTCGCGGAATGAGCATATCGAGAATGTAATTGAGAAAGCAAATCGTATGCTTCAATTTCTAGGTCGTAATTTAAAACAATGCACTCCGGAAGTTAAATCGATTGCGTACAAGTCACTAGTGAGGCCTCACATTGTTGCTCTGTATGGGGTCCCCATCAAAAGGGATTGATGGAGGCATTAGAGATGGTCCAGAGAAGAGCCGCCCGATTCGTGACAGGTATATATAGTTGGAGGGAAAGCGTAAGTGCCATGTTGAAGGACTTAGGTTGGGAAGACCTGGAGCACCGAAGGCGTTGCTCTCGACGGAAGCTAATTGAAAAATTCTCGACTGACGTATTTCGGAATGACAGCAAACAAATATTGCTACCAGCAACATTCATATCTCGGAATGACCGCGAAAATAAGATAAGAGAAATCAGGGCCAGAACCGATTCATTTCTCTACTCATTTTTTCCACGAGCGATTAGGGAATGGAATAGAATGGATTTACCGGGCGAGTAAACACAAAATCGGACAGGAGTAGCTTCCGATAAAGCACTCCGGCCATCCTGATCTGGGTTTTCCATGGTTTCCCTAGATCGCTCCAGGCGAATGCTGGGATGGTTCCTCACAATAGCCCATGGGCGCCACCTGCCATATCCCGTATATCCCTTCCAAACCATTATCTTTCCTGATAGGTGCAATGCACCCTCCGCCAAACACTTTTAGTGAATCGCGGAGTAATTGTAATAATAATAATAATAATACCTCGTTCTGGACGTACATCAACTGCCCGAATCGACGAAACGTTGAAAAAATTCGATAGCTTGTGTTCTCAGACCGTCGACAGACAATTGATCAATTGTCAGAGATTAGTGAGGTATCTTGGAGCTCAGTTCAGCGAATTTTAACGTAAGATTTGGGAATGAATAGGGTTGCAGCCAAGTTTGTTCCTCGGGCTCCCACTGACAATCAAAAAGAAGTCAAGTTGAGACATGAAACATGTCGTTCTTTGAAACAACAGCTTGAAATTGGTCCAGATTTTCTTTCAAAGGTCGTTACTGGTGGTATAATTACGACCCAGAAACAAAGCAACAATCAATCAAATGAAAGACCTCATTGTAACCCGTCCAAAAAAAAAAAAAGAAAGAAGAAGTCGCAAGTCAAATCAAACATCAAAACAATGGTCATTTGCTTTTTTTGACGCCAAGAGCGTAGTTCATTCAGAGTTCGTTCCCATCAGACCGTCAATCAAACCTTTTATTTGGAAGTGTGGAAACAACAGTGGACACCGATTTGACAACATTGAAGAGGTCAAAAAAAAAAAGGAGGGAGGAGCTGTCAGCCATTTCCAAAGATGACTACTGAAAATGTTTCGAACAGTGGAAGCACCGATGGGACAAATGTATTAGTTGTAATGGAGAGCATTTTGAAGAGGATAAGGTTGTTTCATAGAAATTTTGAAAATATATAGCTTTTAAAAAATAATTTCGGTTTTTTGGGTGGCGTTTGTAATTCCTTCCTTCTATAGAAAGTGTTTAGCTGTACGGGACAGTCGGTGCATCGAGACGTGTTTCGAGTGCTCGTTGGGAAATATCGCATTTCACAACATTGTGCCTGTGATCTGCGGTGAAAGGCCCGACTAAAAGGTGAGCCCTCGCAGGTGCAGAGCACTCACGCAGGTGGTTGCGCAACGCGAGCGCCCAGCGAACCACATTCTACGGCCAGGAATCCAGAAAGCTTCCATCCAAGAGGGCCTAACGATCTGGCTTTCACGCCATTACGTAAACGCTGAAGAGTAAGAATGTTTTATACTACTGGATTGTCGTTTGAATACTTTGATAAAAAATTAAATCAAACACTCTTTTTTAAAACTAAAAAATATGAAAAGAAAAGGTCTGCACCAAGGACAATATACTGCTTCCAGCGAGTTTAACCTTCCTTCATCAAAAATTAGGTTTTGTTGCAACTGGCAACCTCAGCAAACGGTTTTATTGTTTGTTTAGCAATAGGAACAAGTCACATGGGGATAAATCCTGAGAGCAGAGTTGAGGTGGAACCACTTAGCTCAACTGTGCCATTGTGATTGTCGGTGTGTTAGCCGGGCAGGTTTTCTTTTAACACCAGTCTGGTCTTTTTTCTTTCAATCTACCCTACAAACAGTAAAACAATGTCACATGACAGGATCCAGCTATCGTTTTACATTTTTCCAAATAACCAACCACGATCATTCCCTGGGAATCCCTTAGGACAGTGTGTCAATGTCGGAATTGACTTTATGATTATTATTGAAATTATTGGGAATTTTAGGTGAATATTCACACTCTAAGACATTAAGTTATACATCGCGACAACTTTGTAGGCACGTGTTGCAGTGTCGGCAGAGCTTGTTTGTTCATCAAACTGCTGATACGCTTAGTACGAAATGCCGATCACTGACGTCAATAGAGGTCTTCCTCAGAGCTGCACGAGCAATACTGGCTCTCAGTTTAGCGACAGTCATGGGTTAACTAACATCTTAAGCCGCTCTCACCAGTTAGCTTAGCCTGCCAGTATTACCAGCCAGAGGCTGGTAGATTTTATCCAGCTTAGCATTATGTTAACTTGACTAGAATCGATGCTAGCTCGGAACTCGTCCTTGCAGCAATCACGTATTGTCTGTAATTATGGCCATTGTTAGTGATA